>CM077089.1:14297281-14897281 GCA_039513925.1 Platanthera zijinensis | reverse complement strand
TGCAATCTACCACGTAGAAAAACCCGAAAACACCCAAACATCCGGAGTCTTGCCCGGTTCGAATGCAATGCAACATCACCGATTCGGACCAACACGTCCGAATAGGCTTCACACACAATGCCTATGTCCGTTTACGCATACGGACTCTACACAAGGGGGACTTCACATATCTACCCCAAGGAGCGCTCCAACTCTTCGCTCACTCGCAAGAGCGGGCTTCCTATGCAAGGAAAAGAGGGCTTCACATGCCCAAGATAAAGAATCGTTACCCTTGCGTTCTTCCGCGGCGCCATCACAAACTACGTGGCTAGAAAGCTTCGCAACGTCGTCGCCTCCGCGGATCTGGGCTCGGATCGCGATTTGGAGCTTCGAACCTCCTCCGGCGGCCGGATTTTGGCCTCACACCACCAAGGGAGCTCTCCCCTCTCTCTAGGATGAAGAAAGAGAAACTCAAGATGAAATGAGGGTTTCTCCCCCCATTTCCCGGCTAATAACCCCCCAGGAGCAGCCCCCACTATCGGATCCAGATCCAAGGGAATGAACGGCCGAGATTAGATCCAAAATAACAAAATCTGGGCCGAACACGGGTTGGCACACGGCCGTGTGCCTGGCCATGTAGCTCATTCGCCGATCGACACGGGTCCAGACACGGCCGTGTGCCACGGGCCGTGTTACCTAGAGCTTCAGAACGATCGTCGGGCTTCCAGAACACGGCTTCGAACACGGCCGTGTTCGAGGCCGTGTTCCCCACACACGGCTTGAGACACGGCCGTGTGTCTCAGGCCGTGTACTTCTCTGACTCGAGACTGCACAAAACCACTGAACACGGGTAGGCACACGACCGTGTGCCTGGCCGTGTGCCCCTGTTCAGACCTCCAAAAGCGCTGATTGATCGCCCCGCGATCAACTCCGAGGTTGGGGTCTTACAACTCCCTCCCCCTTAAGAGAATTTCGTCCCGAAATTAAGAACAGAGACTACACAAAAACATAAACATAACGAGTACCTGAGGGGAACAACTCGGAGTACTCCTCGCGCATTGACTGCTCTCGCTCCCAAGAGAGCTCCTCGCGTCCGCAGTTATCCCAACGGACCTTCACCATTCTGATTTCCTTGTTCCGAAGCCGCTTGACTTCGAAATACTCAATAGATATGGGCTTGACTTTCGTTGTCAACCCTTCCTCAACCGGTACTTGGTCGGCCGCTAACACCTGCGAAGGCTCTTGCACTACCTTCCGCAAAACCGAGATGTGGAATTCATCGTGCAAAGCACTTAACTCTGCTGATAACCTCAACCTATAAGCTGCTTCTCCGATCCGCTCCAGAATCTCAAATGGCCCAAGGTATCTCAGACTCAACTTTTTCAAGCGTCGAATCCGTGAGACACCCTTGAACGGCTTGATCTTCAAGTACACCCAATCGCCAACACTGAATTCCACGTTCCTGTGCTTGGCATTATAATACTTGGCTTGCCTATCCTGGGCAATCCGCAACCGCTCCCGTATAGTATGCACTAGAGAAGTGGCATCTTCAATGTCTTGACGCTGATAAAGCTTGGACTCACCCGTTTCTAACCACGACAATGGCGTGCGACATTTTCTTCCGTAAAGAGCTTCGAACGGCGCCATCTGAATGCTTGCTTGATAACTATTGTTATAAGCAAATTCGACCAAGTATAAGTGGTCCTCCCACCTCTTACCGAAGTCCAACGTACACATGCGGAGCATGTCTTCCAAGGTTCTGTTGACTCTCTCGGTCTGGCCATCCGTCTGCGGATGAAACGCCGTGCTAAACTTCATTTTGGAGCCCAACATTTGATGCACTAGCCTCCAGTCATTGGACGTGAACCGCCCATCGCGATCACTCACAATACTGCGGGGCACCCCGTGCAAGCGCACAATGCTATCCACATAGAGCTTTGCCAACTTCTCTACTGGATCATCCTTCCTCATTGGTAAGAAATGCGACACTTTCGTCAATCTGTCAACGATCACCCAAATGGCGTCGTTTCCCTTCTGCGACCTTGGCAACCCGTGCACAAAGTCCATAGATATATCATCGAATTTCCACTTCGGTATAGGCAAGGATTTCAGAAATCCTCCTGGCTTTTGGCACTCCGCCTTCACCAAGGCGCACGTTTGGCATTTAGCCACGTACAATGCCACATCTTTCTTAAGCCCCGGCCACCAAAACAGCTTCTTGAGATCACGATACATCTTCGTGCTCCCTGGGTGGATTGAGTACTTGGTATGATGAGCCTCGTACATCAACTCCGCCCGGAGGTTACCCCCACTCGGGACGCACAACCGATGATCCTTTCTTAACAAACCATCCACCACCGAGAACTGGGAATTTGACCTATCCAGAGCGGCCTCCATAAGCTCTTTCATGGAGTCATCTAACTCCAATGCCTGCCGAACCCGGTCAGCCAGGTCATACTGCACCTCTGTCCAGTTTAACATTGCTTTGGCGCTCGTCTGCTTGTCAACGCAACAAATCTCAAGCTCCTCCAACTCCCGCACTAGCCGCTCATCATGCACCGACAACCAGTTGGCTCGGGCGGGAGCCCTGCGGCTCAGCGCATCCGCAACTGCGTTGCCCTTCCCGGGTACATAATGTATCTTGAAGGTGTAGTCCCCCAGGAACTCCATCCACCTCCTCTGCCTCATATTAAGGTCCTTTTGATCCAACAAGTATTTTAGGCTCTTGTGATCGGTGTATATATCGACTCTTACGCCGTATAGGTAGTGCCTCCATAACTTGAGTGCAAAAATCACGGCCGCCAACTCCAAGTCGTGTACCGGATAATTTCTTTCATGCACTTTCAGCTGACGCGATCCATACGCGATCACACTTCCATGCTGCAACAACACGCAGCCCAAGCCACTACCCGAAGCGTCGCTATACACCTCAAAGCCCTCGGTCCCACTCGGCGAACTAAGCACTGGCGCCGTGGTCAACCGCCTCTTCAGCTCCTCAAAAGCTTGCACGCACTCTTGCGTCCACAAGAATTTCTGGTCCTTCCTTGTCAACTTCGTGAGAGGTAACGCTACCCGCGAGAAGTTCTCTACGAAGCGCCTGTAATATCCGGCAAGCCCGAGAAAACTACGGACTTCCGCGACAGAAGATAACGCAGGCCACTCCCGTATCGCAACAATCTTCGCCGGATCCACCACTATACCTTCCCCACTCACTATATGACCAAGGAACGCTACCGAGGGTAGCCAGAACTCGCACTTGGAGAACTTTGCGTAAAGCTCATTCCTCCTCAAAGTCTCCAACACCAAATGCAAATGCTTGAAGTGGTCTTCTTCGCACTGCGAGTATACCAAAATATTGTCAATAAAGACGATCACAAAGCGATCCAGGAAATCTCTGAACGTCCTGTTCATTAGATCCATAAACACCGATGGCGCATTTGTCAGTCCAAACAGCATGACCGTGAACTCGAAATGCCCGTACCTCGTACTGAACGCCGTCTTTGGGATATCACATTCCCTAATCCTCAGCTGATAGTACCCCGACTTCAAGTCCAACTTGGAGTATACAGACGATCCGACTAACTGATCAAAGAGATCATCAATCCTCGGAATCGGGTACTTGTTCTTCTCCGTCAACTTGTTCAATTCTCTGTAGTCGATGCACAGCCGCATACTACCGTCCTTCTTTTTAACGAAGAGGACCGGTGCGCTCCAAGGCGACGAACTTGGACGCACATAACCTTGCTCCATCAGTTCCTCCAACTGAACCTTCAACTCCGCCATCTCATTTGGCGCCAACCTATAAGGAGCACGTGACACGGGTTTGGCACCCGGCACGAGCTCGATCGTAAAATCAATCTCTCGCTGCGGTGGGGCTCCGGGAAGGCTATCCGGGAACACATCGGGGTATTCGCAAACCACGGGGATGCTATCCAACGGGGACTTTGGCTCCACAGCACCCACTATTGCAAAGAACAGCTCTGCACCAGCACAAACTGCCTTCACCACCTGAAGAGCAGACATCAGTGTCTTGCTCGACCCCTTAAGCCCCTCGAAAGTAGTCTCCCGCCCTACACCCAGCTTGACCTCCTTACGGTCGCAATCGATCCAAGCCTTCTGCTCTGACAGCCAATCCATTCCAAAGATAACATCGAACTCTACTAACGGCAATAATGACGCTAGCAAGTCGAACTCTTGGCTCCCTATGTGAACCTTCACGGCGCACACTCTGTCCGCACGCATCGAGCACCCATTCGGTAGCAACACATCTAACTTGTCCTTCGCCATCGAAGAAGGGACTCCGATGCGCGATATAAACTGTTCGGATAAGAAAGAATGCGAAGCACCAGTGTCGAACAGTGCTCGTGCCGGACTATCGTTAATCACCACAAAGCCTAAGCAAAAGACATTAGCTTAACAAGCAATAGGTAATAGTATTCTCAAGTCAACTTGCATAAATTAACTCATACCTGTCACCACATCCGCTTGCTTGATGGCCTCCTGCTGGCCCAAGTTGTAGACTCTAGGCTGAGTCGGAGCATAGTGGGACGCGGTCGACTCCACCGCTTTGCCCTTTTCCTCGTAGGTAGCTCCTTGTTTTCTTTCGGACTTTGAGCGTCCACTCCAGCAGTCACGGGCAAAGTGCCCCGACTTTTCACACGTGAAACAAGCGCCCGGGGTTCGATTGGTAGTTGTCCCCGAGGCACCTGCAGAAGGAGCTGGACCCGAAGTCTTAGCTTTCTTGAAGAATCTACGGTAGCCCGACTTCGATGTAGTCGGCGCCTTGAACTCTGATTTCTTGCCACCGGATTCCCTTTCTTTCTTCGCTTGCACGTTTCTCATATCCTTCTCCAAGGACCGGGCCAAACTGACCAGGGTCATGAAACCCTGCGCCTTGGGCCCCGACAGTAGCAACCTCAAATCATCCCTTAGCCCTTCATAAAAGCGGCTCGTCTTGCGCTCCTCGTCTGCGAAGGTAGCGCTGGCATATCTCCCCAGCCGAGTAAACTCGTGGAGGTATTCATCAACGGTGCTATCACCCTGCACCAACTTCTGGAATTCGCTCTCTAGCGCGATCCTCTGCGCCGAGGGGAGGTATCGAGCCATAAATAGTCTCGCAAACTCCTCCATCGGGACTTCGGCCAATGGCCTTCCCCTCAACTGATGCAGCTCTAGGCCCTCCCACCACAGTCTTGCGTCCCCATCCAAAAGGAACGTCGCTATAGTGGTCTTCTGCCACTCTTCAGTTTCCGTCGCAGTCATCACCCTGTTGACCCTTGAGAGCCAATCCTCTGCTTGGGTCGGGGTTTCTGCCCCTGTGAACACCGGTGGATGAAAGCCCATGACATGCTTCAGTTGTCTTTCAGTTGCTCTCCGCGGCAACTCTGGTTCCACCACAACTTGCTCAACCCTCCTTTGCTCTGCCGTCTGAAGCGGTACTTGCTCTACAGCAGGAGCAGGCTACTGCACCTGCCTTGTAGGCTGCGCATTAATCATTGCCATGACCGCTTCTGCCACCAACCTAATGGTCTCGGCAGACAAAGGTGTTGCAGGCGTATCGCTTGGCGCACTGCTCGCCTCAGAACCTGGCCGTTCAGACGGCCCAGCGCCACTTCTGGTCACCTATAATCGTACAAAACACCGATAAGCGACCAAACACTACTGCAAATAGCAATTATAGGAACACGCAGGTTCCTCAAACATGTGTATTTTCATTCCTAAGTGGACATTCATGGGTTCTTTTCATGTTATAACGATGACGCACACAATGTGCTCACCACCCCTTAAAGTGAATTCGTCCACGAATTCATTTAAGCGTGACCGAAACCAGAAGTCTGATACCAATTTATAGCACCCCTATCCGTCACATAGCATATAGCAGTAGGTCCGGCCGGGGCCCGACGCCATATACTACGGACAGACCGGTTGGTTACGCGTTGAAACCAAACAACCAATCAGAGCGTCCTACACAACACCTAGCGGAAGCAATTTAATTAAGTTGCAAAAAGTTAAGAACCCTGCCACAGAGCATGAATGTCCACTACAACCCAGGAATGAGTACATACACAAAAGAGAACTGGCCTTAAGGCCTTACATCGTTCACTTAACAAAATAGTGTTTTCAGACATCGGCTCGCAGGCCGGCCATACATGAATGAACGGGAAAAACATAACAAATTAGGCCTTCGAGGGCTGGCACAGCAACAAGGGCTTTAGCCCGCTATTTCCCGCTCGGCTCCGCAGCACCTGCAAGCAACAAACCACCGCCCGGTGGCAAACAATAGCAACGGTCAGCAAAGCTGACCAAATTGTAACGATCCCGCCCCCACAATCGGGGCGGGGATGCTCTTTCCCTGCACTTTATTAGTATAGGCATTTATAATAGGTAATTGCACATCACCACAGGCGTAGGCTCGCACGGCCACACACCCCGTGCACTCAGGGCACATTCTCGGCGAACCGGCCAACGTCACGTCAATTCAAGCCATAGACGTTCCCGATCCACCACCGCCTCTAGGACGGTCATCCATATGAGCAATTTGTCTCCTTAGCCTTGGTCACGACAATTTAAGCCATAGACCGCCGAAGACCCTCGTCCATGCCAACGGTCCTACCGAACGACATAGACCGGGTACGGTCCGCTTGACCCGTGCTCATATCGCAACGACAATTTAAGCCATATGCGCGGGTCAAGACTCGCCGAGTCCCGTTTCCGCTACAAAATCACATAACCCAGTTATGTTCACGTTGGCTCCCCGGCCTCCGTGTTGGCAAAACCCGCTTTTGCCCGGTTTTCCGGGTGCACCTTAGAGTTAATCTCTAAGATTCCCTGATGCAATCTACCACGTAGAAAAACCCGAAAACACCCAAACATCCGGAGTCTTGCCCGGTTCGAATGCAATGCAACATCACCGATTCGGACCAACACGTCCGAATAGGCTTCACACACAATGCCTATGTCCGTTTACGCATACGGACTCTACACAAGGGGGACTTCACATATCTACCCCAAGGAGCGCTCCAACTCTTCGCTCACTCGCGAGAGCGGGCTTCCTATGCAAGGAAAAGAGGGCTTCACATGCCCAAGATAAAGAATCATTACCCTTGCGTTCTTCCGCGGCGCCATCGCAAACTACGCGGCTAGAAAGTTTCGCAACATCGTCGCCTCCGCGGATCTGGGCTCGGATCGCGATTTGGAGCTTCGAACCTCCTCCGGCGGCCGGATTTTGGCCTCACACCACCAAGGGAGCTCTCCCCTCTCTCTAGGATGAAGAAAGAGAAACTCAAGATGAAATGAGGGTTTCTCCCCCCATTTCCCGGCTAATAACCCCCCAGGAGCAGCCCCCACCGTCGGATCCAAATCCAAGGGAATGAACGGCCGAGATTAGATCCAAAATAACAAAATCTGGGCCGAACACGGGTTGGCACACGGCCGTGTGCCTGGCCGTGTAGCTCATTCGCCGATCAACACGGGTCCAGACACGGCCGTGTGCCACGGGCCGTGTTACCTGGAGCTTCAGAACGATCGTCGGGCTTCCAGAACACGGCTTCGAACACGGCCGTGTTCGAGGCCGTGTGCCCCACACACGGCTTGAGACACGGCCGTGTGTCTCAGGCCGTGTACTTCTCTGACTCGAGACTGCACAAAACCACTGAACACGGGTAGGCACACGGCCATGTGCCTGGCCGTGTGCCCCTGTTCAGACCTCCAAAAGCGCTGATTGATCGCCCCGCGATCAACTCCGAGGTTGGGGTCTTACATTAGGCTTAGGCCGGAAAAACTAAAATTCTCACGAGTATTGCCATCCAAGGGGCGGTGGTGAGACCGTGGTTTTGATCGGGTTCACTGTTTAAGTGCCCTGAGAGCACGGGGTTTGCGGTTTTGTGTGTCTGCACCTATGGTGTTGTGATTATTTACTATAATGCTTAATATATTAATAAGTACAGGGAAGGAGCATCGCCTCCCTGAGTTTGGGGGCGGGATCGTTATAATTTGGTCAGCTTTAGCTGACCGTTAGTTTTGTTTGCCACCGTTGCGGTGAATTGTGCTTGCAGGTGCTGCAGAGCCGAGCGGCAAATAGCGGGCCAATGCCCTTGTTACTGAGCCAGCCCTTGAAGGCCTTGTTTTGTTTACTTGTTTAATTCATGTGTGACCGGCTTGCGAGCCGAAGTATGGAAGACACTTTTTTAAATTTAGTGAACTCATGTAAGTCCATAAGGCCGGTACTTTGTGTACTTTGTAATTTTATTCCTATTGGGGTTTGCTAGTGGACATTCATGCTTTTGGCTGGGATCTTATTTCTTGCAACTTAATAAATTGCTTCTGCTAGATGATATATGTAGGACGTTACGATTGGAAGAATGTTTTTAATGAGTAACCCTTCGGTCTGTCCATGGTATATGGCATCGGGCCCCGACCGGACCTACTTCTATATGTTGTGTGACGGATAGGGGTGTTACATCAAGCTTCAAACTCCAGTGAGATCTTCTTGTTAAAGAAGAAGATCAAAGCAGGAGAAGCCCTGAATTCATTCCACCTGAAGACAATCTCTTTTGAGGGGCTTCCTCCAATTACTTGCCTTCACTACAAGAACAATGGAAGATTTAGAAGAACCAAGGTCTACTTAGTTAGGACTTCTATTGTAATCTATACAATCATTCAAATTTCTTTGTAGGATCTCTTTGGATATCTGAGTGTAGGGATGACCTCCCAGCCTGAGTTGTGGGGCTTCTTGTTAGGCCTGAATGTAGGATTTCTGTGGAGATCTGAGGTAGGAAACCAGCTGAGTCTCTGATCTATAGGAGTTGGAGGACTCTGAGTGGTAGGGATTTTGAGCCTGAGGTAAGAATTCTTGATAAGTCTGAGGTAGGGTCTTGGAGAAGACCTAAGATATCCTGAGGGATCTGTGTTGTAAGCTCTAAGGAGTCGAGTTTTGGAGGTGTTGCCGAGTTTAGCACACTACTAGATAGGTGGCGGGGGAAGTGGATGTACCCATAATCTGGGGAACCACTATAAACTTCTATATGCATGCAGATTATGTAATTTATAACTGCTCAAATTAAGTAGAAACCAACTAAGTTGAAAGACCGCTTATTCACCCCCTTAGGTGATTTAGACTACTACCAACATCAATCTTTCAACAACCATCAGGTTTTGTAAATCCTACTCACCCTGATTATGTATATTTTCTTAAGAAAGCTCTATATGGGTTAAAACAAGCCCCAAGACCTTGGTATGAAACCATATCTACCTTCCTCATTAAGAATAAATTATCAAGGGAGAAGATAGACAATATATTATTCCTTCAGGAAGTAAAGGGGAAGACTCTCCTAGTCCAAATATATGTTGATGATATCATATTTGGGTCTACAGATGACATCCTTTGTGTGCAAAAACAAGTAAATAACAGAATCTTATTTCTCCAAAAAATTACATAATACAAAGGTATGTCCACTATTTATAGAAGATGGAGGAAGAGAGGAGAATACGATAGACAATGCGGGACTATATACAAGCCACGTAGGCTATGCAGTTTGAATAAGTCAAACTGCATGACTATACATCTAGAGAAACTATCTACAAGGCAGCTTCTGGTCTCTATCCGACAACATTCTACAAACACTAGAAACCGCCAAGATCCAACAGCGGTTAGGCCACTAGACCATAATAGACCGCATCTGCGGGTTGCCACCAGACCGCAACTGCGGGTTGCCACAAGACCGCAACTATGGGTTGCCACCAGACCTCAACTGCGGGTTGCTACCAGATCGCACCATACCGCAACTACGGGTTGCCACCAGACCGCAACTGCGGGTTGCCACCAGACCATAGCATCGAGTTGCCACCAAACCGTAATAGTGGATTGCCACCAGATAACCAGACTGGTCTGCCTACCCAGACTGCCAGTATTAAAACATCACACAGTCAAAGCGCTATTCAGAGGTTAACTGCTAGGGCTCTAGTCACCAGTACACTACAGTTAGTCTACAGGCCGCCTATCATGTCTGCTAGTATTAGTCGATAGACCACGTATTCTGTCCGCCAGTGCTAGTCGCCAGACTAACTAACTGCATAGGTTATTACACTCCCCCTCAAGCTAGATCATATGTGTCAACAATGCCCATCTTATTACAGACATCTGAAAAAGAATACACTGGTTTGGTTAAGAAATCAGCAAGCTCTTCAACACTTCTTTTATTATGAAATGGCAGTCTACTTCAATATGCTTCATCCTTTCATAAAAGACTGGATTCTTAGAAATATATATAGCTACCTTGTTATCATAGAACATAGGTAGAGGATGATCATAGACTTCTCCTAAATCAAGCATTAGTCTCCGCAATCACTTCAGCTCACAGTTGTCAAAGCCATTCTTTTGTATTCTTCTTCAGCACTTGACCTTGAAACTACAGCCTGTTTCGTGCTCTTCCAACTGACCAGATTTCCTCCTATAAAGGAAAAGAAATCGGACGTAGACTTCCTATCTTCCTTGTTATCTAAATAGCTAGCATCAGAATAGGCCTCAATTCTCAAATGACAGTTCTTTTGGAATAGAAGCCCCTTTCCAGGAGAACCTTTAACAAATTCTAAGATCATTAAAGTTGATTGAAGATGACATTCCTTAGGAGCTTGCTTAAACTGGCTCACCTTTCATACAACATAACAGATATCCAATCTTATGACTGTCAGATAAATGAGTTTTTCGACAATTTATATATACCTGGTAACATCTATAAGGAGAGGTGAATCCTCACTCTAGCACTTGTCATCACCAAGAGATATTGGACAGCGAGCAGGTTTAGCCCCATGAAGACATGTCTCTTTCAAAAGATCCAAGGCATACTTTCGCTATGAAAAAACTACAGAATTAGGATTTCGAGAGATCTGAATCCCTAGAAAGTACTTGGGATACCCCATATCTTTTGTAACAAAATACTGAAGAAGATGCTTCTTTATCAGGTCAATTCCTTTTATATCATCTCTTGTAAGAAGAATGTCATCCACATTGATAGTAAGAACAACTAGCCCTGTCGAGGTCTTGCGTATGAATAGAGAGTTATCTGCAACACTTCGAGCAAACCCAATAATAGAAATAACTTCACTGAACTTCTCAAACCAGGCTCGCGGACTTTACTTAAGGCCATAGATTGCCTTTCTCAATTTACACACCTGAGACTCCCCTTGAGAAACATACCCAAGAGGTTGTTCCATATAGACTATCTCCTGTAATTCACCCTAAAGAAAGGCATTCTTGACATCCAACTAATACGTCTCCCAATCTCTTTTAATATCCATAGAAAAGAGAATGTGGATTGTTATAACTCGAGTAACATGAGAGAATATGTAAAATAAATCTACATCATAGGTCTGAGAAAAACCCTTGGCGATAAGTTGAGCCTTGTAATGATCAATGGTACCATCAGGAAGAAACTTGATCATAAAGACTCAGCAATAGCCAACCATATTATCACCTATAGGGGTAGGAACAAGAGTCCAAGTACCCCCACTCAGTCAACGTTTTCATTTCTTCATCCATGGAAACTTTCTAATGAGGAATAGTAAGAGCCTCTTAGTAGGTAGCTGGGAGAACATTTGTTGAGAGAGCTAGAGAAAAGCTTGTGGAGGAAGAAAATAGATGAGCAAAGGAAATAACATCATGAATAGGACGTTGAGTACATGTCCAAACTCCTTTTCAAAGACCAATTGGTATATCAAGATGATGCAGGCCCATGGTTTTGAAGAGAGATTTTCTTGAAAACGTCCAACAGTTTTATGGGGAGGAGGTGTGGTGGGCTCGGATTGTGATGAAGGGAGGAGGCCGGTTTTGGCTTGTTGGGTGGAAGGGGTCAGTTTTCTTCGTAGAGGAAGAGGAGGGCTCGGGTAGCTAGAGGAAGAGGAAGATATGAAGGAGGGAGAAGAAAAACCAAGAAAGGGGAGAGGGAGGAGAAGGCCGAATATTGCCTAGGGGGAGGAAAGAGAGGAGGTTGCCGAGAGAGATTAAAGAGGGAGAGGAGGTGGCGGCCTTGGACTTGGCCGAGCCCTTAGGGGGTGGTGGTGGCCGGCGGCTTGGAGGGAAAAGGGAAGCCGATATTTTTTTTGGGGAAGTAAAAGTGGGCTTGGGTTGGGGTGGTGGAGGTGAGGGAGAATATTGAGGAGGAGGAGAAGGGAGAAAAGAGGTAGCTGAGATTGAGAAGAAAGGGGAGGGGGTGGCCGGCGGCCAAGGTAGAGAGAGGGAGAGAGGGGTTTGCCGAAATTTGCCAAAGAGGGGGGGGGAGGAAAATTCTCTCAAGAATCTCTAGGTTTTTTTTTTCAATTTTTCATTCTTTCAATACTTAATCAAACAAAACATGGCTATATATAGCCTTACACCACTCAATCTCCTCCATATATATTTAGAAGAAAATAAAAACAATTCCAAAATTAAAATGCATGAAAATGGAAGCAAATATATGATGGTTATAAGTATCCATCATAATTACAAGAATAAAAATATAATAATAAGATTGCTTAAATTAAAACATTGCTTAAATAGAAATTGCTATAAATGATAAAAGATAAATAATAAAATATATAATTATAATTTTAATTTATAATTATATTTTTTATTTAAAATGGTGCCGGCAGATGTCGTGCAAAATATGAAGCGGCGTTGGCGAAGGAGCGTCACAGCGTTGACGAAGAAGCGTCGCGACGTTGGCGAAGAGCGTCGTCATCAATTCTCCCACACTTAAAATCACTCATCTCCGATGAGTGGCCCGTGAGGGGGGAACAGTCAGAAGAAAGCAGCAACATTGGGGCAAGTCTGGCCATAAAAGTTGGAGGGTGCCAATTAGAAGATTGACATGAACCTCCCTCTGATACCAAATTGATGCAGGCCCATGGTTTTGAAGAGAGATTTTCTTGAAAACGTCCAACAGTTTTATGGGGAGGAGGTGTGGTGGGCTCGGATTGTGATGAAGGGAGGAGGCCGGTTTTGGCTTGTTGGGTGGAAGGGGTCAGTTTTCTTCGTAGAGGAAGAGGAGGGCTCGGGTAGCTAGAGGAAGAGGAAGATATGAAGGAGGGAGAAGAAAAACCAAGAAAGGGGAGAGGGAGGAGAAGGCCGAATATTGCCTAGGGGGAGGAAAGAGAGGAGGTTGCCGAGAGAGATTAAAGAGGGAGAGGAGGTGGCGGCCTTGGACTTGGCCGAGCCCTTAGGGGGTGGTGGTGGCCGGCGGCTTGGAGGGAAAAGGGAAGCCGATATTTTTTTGGGGGAAGTAAAAGTGGGCTTGGGTTGGGGTGGTGGAGGTGAGGGAGAATATTGAGGAGGAGGAGAAGGGAGAAAAGAGGTAGCCGAGATTGAGAAGAAAGGGGAGGGGGTGGCCGGCGGCCAAGGTAGAGAGAGGGAGAGAGGGGTTTGCCGAAATTTGCCAAAGAGGGGGGGGGGGGAGGAAAATTCTCTCAAGAATCTCTAGGTTTTTTTTTCAATTTTTCATTCTTTCAATACTTAATCAAACAAAACATGGCTATATATAGCCTTACACCACTCAATCTCCTTCATACATATTTAGAAGAAAATAAAAACAATTCCAAAATTAAAATGCATGAAAATGGAAGCAAATATATGATGGTTATAAGTATCCATCATAATTACAAGAATAAAAATATAATAATAAGATTGCTTAAATTAAAACATTGCTTAAATAGAAATTGCTATAAATGATAAAAGATAAATAATAAAATATATAATTATAATTATAATTTATAATTATATATTTTATTTAAAATGGTGCCGGCAGATGTCGTGCAAAATATGAAGCGGCGTTGGCGAAGGAGCGTCACAGCGTTGACGAAGAAGCGTCGCGACGTTGGTGAAGAGCGTCGTCATCACAAGATCTAACTTTTCGTAGCATCAGATCTTTCTATCTGAGAGATTGCTGGCCCGGGACCCATCAGTGGTGGCTCAGGGAGAGAAGCAGAATCAGGAGAAATAGGATTAAACTTGGAGATAGTTGTTGAAGGGAGAGAGACTGGTTCAAGTGGAGGAGCAGAGATAATGGTTAGAAAAAATGAGTCATCAGAAGGTGGAAGCGTAATAGTGCGGGGAAAGTAAGGAGTATCTTCAAAGAAAGTAACGTCTACGGAAACATACTATTTTCGGATAATAGGATCATAGCACCGATATCCTTTCTGTGTCGGACAGTAGCCCAAAAAGATGGACTTAACTGAGTGAGGAGAGAGTTTGTCACGTACAGGAGAAGGAGAGTGAACAAACGTTGTGTATCTTAAGACCGTAGAGGTAAAGGAAATGGGGTCGCACCAGGATAAAGAATGGATAAAGGAGTTTTGTCATTAAGAATCAAAGAAGTGATTTGGTTGATGAGGTAACAAAAAAAGAATGGCATGTCCCCAATTGGATCGGGGAACACTCATATGTGTGAGAAGGAAACGAGCCACATCAAGAAGATGAAGGTTTTTTGCTTTCAACAACTTCATTCTGTTAGGAGGTGTAAGGACAACTAGTTTGATGTATAATGTCACGATGCATACAAAACACAGAGAACTGATTACTAAGGCACTCTTTGGCATTATCTTTGTGTAGAATTTTAACAGGAGTATCAAAATAATTACACACCTCATTATAAAATGTACTAAAAATAGAAAAAAGTTCAAAATATTCTTTCAATAGGTACAACCAAGTACATCTAGAAATATCATCAATGAAAGTTACAAAATACAAACTACTCCGCCTAACAGATTTGGTCGGAGTAGTATGCCAAATGTCAGAATGGACAAGCTCAAAAGGACGAGAAGTGCTACGTCCTTTCTTTGCTAGAAAAGATGTACGATGGTGTTTATTGAGGTTGCAGGCCTCACAACTGAGAGAAGAGTCCCCCCGAGGTAGAGCAGGGAAGAGTTGGTAAAGAAGACGAGGAGGAGAATGTCCAAGGCGAAGATTCCATTGAAAAAGAGTAGTGGAGGCAAAAAAAGATACATTGTCGAGGAAGAACAAGCCACCACTTTCAATCCTAGTAGCAATCGTCTCCTTGGACTGAGGATCCTGAAAAGAGCAAGTAGATGAGGTAAAAATAGTCATGCAATTTAGTTGTTTATATAGAGAAGTAATATAAGGTAGATTCCACAAAAAAATTGGGACGTAAAGAGTGTCCACAAGTTGAAGAGGAGTAACATGCACTACTCCAGATCCGCACACAGGGGATGGAGAACCATTAGCAATAAAAATTGGAGGTAACCGGGTATGCTTGTCCAGCCGAGAGAAGAGATAAGGATTGCCTGTCATATGATTCGTAGTAATAGAATCAATAAGCCACCTACCTGTAATGGCAACATTAGCACTACCTGAAGAGGTAGCAAGAGAAGTTGACATCTTTAAAGTAGTATCACCCTGAGCAGAGCGAAGATGAGGATATTTGGCCCAACAGCGATCAATAAGGTGACCAACTTTTCCACAGTGAGAGCAGAGATATTTAGAGAAGCCACGGACACCAGAGCGGCCTCCTTGGCTTCTAAGAGTATCATGATAAGCCGGATGAGCAACATTGTTAGGAGGAGGTGTAGAGAGAAAAAAAGGATGCTAAAGAAGAGTGGTAACAGCAAAAATACGAGCAAAAGTCGCATTCAGAATAGGAGTATCGGCCTCTCCAAAAATTTGTTGCCAAATCATATCATAAGATTCCGATAAGTGAAGCAAGTAGTAGACAACAATAAGTTCCTGAAAGTGTTTATGTTGCTCAACGAGGTCTGCAGAAAATGGACGATGTTGAAGAAGTTCAGCACCAAGAGTTTGAACTTCCTGATAAGCAACAACCAAAGGCATGACAGGTTGGGCAAAAAGATCAACATACAAAGTAAATATGTGTGAAGTTTGTGCTCCCTTGGACTACAAGATAGCAAGATGATTCCGGGAAGCCTTGACTGTCGCATCATGTCGAATGATGAGAAGGCACTCATCATAAAAACTATTATCCGACCACGATCTCACCAACGCATCACTAGCATCCCAATAATCAATGCAGCAAACCCATATGTAAGAGGATCATCAGTTAGATGATGGCGCTTACACTGAGAGCACAACAGAAAGAAAAAGGAAACACTCAAGTTGGGATAATTTGGGCCAGTAAGCTTGGAAGCAGTACTCAAATTACTAGAAGGAGTGGAAGCAGAAGAAGTAATAAGAGAAAAGGAGCGGATAGAGTAGAAGAAGAGAGATCTAGAGTGTCCATGGTAAAAGAAGGGAAAACCAGACAAAAGGAACAAACTGCACAAACTAACTGTGCGGACAATGCAAACTGTATGGTTAGAAAGAGATAGAAGGCTGATCAAACAAGACAAATTGCATGATGGAAAAAAAAGAGGAGATCACAACATGCAATGTGGAACTATATAAAAGCCACGCGGGCTATACGGTTTGATTAAGTCAAACCGCATGACTATACAACTAGAGAAACTATCTACAAGGCAGCTTCCGGTATCTATCCAACAGCATGCTACAAACACTGGAAACTGCCAAGCTCCAATAGCGGTCAGGCCACAAGTCCGCAATAAACATCAACTACGGGTTGCCACCAGACTGCAATAGTGGTTTTCCACCAGACCGGAACTGCGGGTTGCCTCCAGAGCGCAACTGCGGGGGTTGCCACCAAAGCACAATTGCGGGTTGTTACCAAACCATTATTGTAGGTTAACACCAGTCCTCCAGATAGGACTGCCTATCCAGACCGACAGTACTGAAACATTACACATCCAGAGCATCATTTAGAGGTTAACCGTAAGGGCTCTAGTCATTAGTCCGCCAATCCTGTCCGCCACTGTTAGCCGTCAGGCTGCCTATCCTGTCCTCCAGTACTAGCCACTAGACTGTCGATCTTGTTCACCAGTTCTAGTAACCAAACCACCTAATATCACTGGTTCTGACACTTTATAAGAGATTTACTAACCTGATGCAAGGGGAGTTTGAAATGAGCAGTATGGGGGAGCTTTAGTATTTCTTAAGTCTCCAAGTAAAACAGTATGAAGATGGAATTTTCATCTCCTAGACAAAGTACACTAAGGAGTTAATCAAAAAGTTTTGTTTTGAGAGTGCCTCCATCATGAAAACTCTCATGAGGTCAAATATATCCCTGGAAAAGGATGAGAAAGGGAAACTTTTTGATGAATCTATGTATAGGTGTATAATTGGCTCCTTGCTTTATTTGACTGTTAGTAGACCTGATATAATATATGCAGCATATGTATGTGCTAGGTACCAAGCATGCCCCCATGGAATCTCATTACTCAGCTATAAAGAGGATTCTGAGATACCTTAAGGGCACACAACATCTTGGCCTTTGGTACCTTAGGAATAATGATTTTGATCTTACTTGTTTTTAAGATGCAAATTTTGTAGGTTGTAAAGAAGATAGGAAAAGCACCTCAGGAGCATACCAGTTACTTAGAAAAAGACTAGTATCATGAAGTAGCAAGAAGCAAACTAGTGTTGCTATCTCAACAGTTAAGTTATAGTACATCTCAATTGGTAGTTGTTGTGCTCAACTATTATGGATTCAACATCAACTACATGACTACAACTAGGAGATAAGTGGAACGCCTATGTTCTGTGATTCTTCCAGTGTCATCTCAATTGCTAAGAACCTTGTGTCACACAATAGGATTAAGCATGAGATAAGGTATCACATCATCAGAGAGCATGTTTAAAAGGAAGATATTTGCCTTAAGTTTGTCCCCACTGACAAGCAAGCTGCAGATATCTTTACAAAGCCTCTAGATGAAGTCAAGTTCAGTTTCTTTAAGATTGAGTTGGGTATGCTTAACTTAGAATAATTTTGCATATTCAAATTAGCCTTCTATGTTCTTCATAGTAGTATAATGATATTACATGCAATCCATAAGCATTTAGGACTCTAATTGTTTGCAGGAGTATCTGAGAATGAGTCTATTGACTCACACACGGGAGGTTTGCTTTTCGTTTTGATCCAAAAAGATATCAAATTTGACACTTACGAAACTTGATCAATATCGGTCTATCATTTTGATCGTCTTGTGCGACAAACAGGTTGGATCAATATCGGCCTTATCATTTTGATCGTGTTGTGAAGGCAAATCGATACTTCTCTAACAGGATGTTAAGTCAAGATCTGTATCTAAATTCATTAATTATGGATCAGACGGTGTTTTCTCGATCATATACAAAGCTCATTCCCCAAGTCCAAAATACTATTAGAAAGGACATATCCTTGCCCTCAATCTATTTACGAGCTTAACCCAACAGATCTAGGTATGCGATGTTTCACATTCCGAGTAATATTAATAAATTTATGCCTCTATCTTACTTTTTCCTCGTTTATATAAGAGGCATAGTAAACTCCTAACCTGCTTCCTACCGCTAGTATCATCCCATCTTGGACAAACCCTAAACACCAAGGTTTGAGTCTGTATGTAATGGCATCTTTTGAGGGGAGATTTCTAGAAAACCACGCAACCCAACCAATGTACCAATTGAGGGAGAGGCTACACCTATTTTCCAAGGTGATCAAATGAGATCAATATTGACTGAACAAAGAATTCTCATTGAATTTCATATGGACAGAGCCATAAAAATGGTTCAAGAAATGTTCTCTACTCAAATATTTGAGCTAAAGAGCAAGGTCGATCACATGATGCAAACTCTTGAGCATTATATGGAGTAATACAAGGTAGACAGGATAAAGAGACTCCTTAAAGAAGATTGAAAGGGAGGAGAAGAATGATGCCCCTTTGTCTGCACTCCCACCTCCAATAGGAGGAGTCAAAATAAGAGGTGCATCAGTATCTTCTGGAGGAGCATCCATGATCCTTCAGATCATGGATATAGATACAAAGAAGCAAAAAAGAATGTTAAACCTACAACATCAACTAGAAGATGAGGATAGAAGTAGGAGGACTGGGGTGATGTTAGTGGGGAAAAAGAAGAAAAACCTAACTTAATAATTTTCATATAATTTATCCTCTTTAAAATGTACATGTCTTTTGTATTCTATTCTTTCATATCACTATTATGATGAATGTGCCGTTATCCTTTTCCAGTTGCTATCATGGATTTTTCTCTATATGGTTATGTAGCATCCTTTTTTCATGAATGTATCTTATCATTTATGAGGTTCTGACTTCTTCAAATAGGAGGATATTGTTGGGTACATTGCCCACAATGTACCTGATTTGAAGAAGTCCTCCATATAATGATAAGTATAGTATGTAATTGATGCAAGTAAGTTGTGAATTGTGTAGGCTTTATTTAACATATGTTCAGTCAACTCCAACAAGACAGAAGATCGATATAGACCATAAATAAACAAATACATAACTCTGAAATGGTCTACATACTATATAGTGAAGTACAAGACTACACTTTCTTGATGAGTAAAGATGACTCAACGATATCATTATGTAAGAAGACTCTACACAATGGCACCGTCTCGTTAGCTTCAGAGAAGCAGTTTTTCTACGCCAAGTACAATACTATTTTGTGAGAAGCATTCGCAAAATGATATTGTCTAATAGAGAAATATTATTATTGTGTTGTCTAGCAAGGCGGGATATCAAGTCAATGGAAGCGTCGAAAGCATATATCACATCACTCTCCTTTGAAAACTACTTTAGCATGTAGTGTCTGACATTTCGATCGCTGGAGAGTACATAGTTATAAAAAGTCAAGCAAGGGGTTCATCAACCATAATGGAAAATAAGCGAAAAAAATTTTAGAAGCAGCAAAGGGTTGTCAAGCTAACAAAGAAGATCTATGTGATCTTAGCAAGTGCTGCAAGTTAGATCTCAAGCAATACATCCAGGAGCTCATCTTCCTACTAGAGAAGGAGAAGAAATTTGTACATTTCTTCAAACTAGCAGAACAACACTGAACCTGATCTCAAGTTCAAGACAACTTGGTTCATTGCTGATTCAGAGGAAAGCTCTCTTCCAAGAAAGCACAAAAATACTCAAGCTTAAAGTAATATCTTTTTGAGTCCATTATTTGTAAACATTTTATAACTCTCTATTGTGTAAGATCCGTTAAGATCTGAGAGTATGGCTTAGAGTTAAGCCTGAGGAATGATCCTGTATAGATCTGACGTAGGATTCAAGGAGTGAATCTGAGGTAGGAGACCAGCTGCATCTCTGAGTTGTAGGAGTTCTTGCACTCTAAGGTAGGGCTTCAGACATCCTGAGGTAGGACTTTATTGAAGTCTGAGGTAAGGTCTTATTGATGACCTGAGGTAAGATTCTGAGGAATCTGAGTTGTAAGATCTTGGATCTGAGAAGTTTGCGGAGTTTGCCATGTCTAACACACTGCTAGATAGATGGTGAGGGAAAGTGGGCGTACCTATATTCTGGGAAACCACTATAAATCCTTGGGTGTTGTCTGTGTTGTGTCATATTCATTGCTTTTTGTGATAAATTAACTTAAAACTTTCAAAAGGCCAAAACAATAACGCACCTATTCACCCTTATCCTCTCCCTCTAGGTGTTTTGACTACCCCATATTCTTTTAACAAGCTAATCTATCATTGTTGGATTTAAAATACAAGACAACTTTGGTTTCACAAACCAATCACAGAGAAGGTTACCGCCAAGAAGAAGTAATTTATGAAACATGAAAATCGCAGAACTTGGCTCTGATACTACTGTTGGGTTTTCTATACTTGAATAGAACAGCACATCACATGTGCGTAGTGGAATAAATTTACAAGAAAAATTCTAAACAATAAAAGATCTTGCAATATCCATGAATTAAGAAATATATAAATAATAAATGTGTAGTACCTTAGTGGGATTGAGTTTTTCACTCCACCAAGATGATCAAGATATCTTTGTTTAAATAGCAGACGGCTGAGACCACATAGAAATAGATCTGGGACTCTACAGAGTCGACACAAACGATGGAGAACCCCAAGGTCTTGTCCAACAAGATCTGGGTCGAAGAAGGAATACCCCTTGCATCTCCATGAATTATTAGATTCATTATAGGAGCGGTTGTGACGGGAACGAGATCTTGCAGAAGAGGTCACGATAGATTCTGAGGCTTGGTTAGGTCGATCTTAGGAAATGCTTTCTGTCTTGATCTCAAAAGGCATCGTCAAGAAAAACCTAATTTCCTATCTATTTATACCCAAGGATATAAGACAGACACGAGCCTCTACAATCCGCTAAGAAATTGACTTGCATCGACAGGTATTGAATAGAACTAGACGTGCGTTTATAAGAACTCGACATAACGTCGATAAGTACTCAACGATACTTGATGCAGCTTATGTTGATATCTTCTCAACACAACATCAACAATCACTCAACGCAACTTGCATCGAATAGAACTCAACTTGTGTCAATATCTACTTTACGTAGCTTTGACTTAAGCCCGCTTTGATTCAACCTCAGGTTGCATAGAATAGAACTCGATGTGTGTCGATATCTGCTGGATGCAAGCATCGATTTCCTTTATGCAAAAGGATTGGTCATTCTCTAATATCCAATATGAGTAAGGCCAATGTAATTCTTCCTTCAACTTCTCCAAACAATCTTATGTGTGCCCTTATATAATCATATTACATTGACAATGGGACTAACTTCTTGACTACTTCCAAATCACCCTAACTGCTTAACTATTTCCATATCAACATAGAAACATAAATAGCGGACATTAAGTCTGATTCTTGTTAGTTTTTTCTCTCTTTTCCCCTCTTGTACTCGCTTGTATTCACCTGTAACCTCTTTATAATTAATCAAGAGGCTTGTCACAATAAAGTCAACTGCCATGGTGGGTCAAATCCGGTGTTCGCCGCTTTCAACGGCACCTCCCTTTCGTGCTCCTTTTTATTAACCTATGATCTGCAAGGTTAGTAGTTGATGCTTGTGAATCTCTTTTCCTTTTGTCAACAACCAGATGAAAGGAATGCATGTGGAGAGTTAGTGACAATTTTTGCTCCAACATGCAAATTTAACTCCTATGGGCTTGTGACCTACAGTTAGAGTGACCAACTCCCAGGTATCATTCTTCTAAATGGATGTTATTCCTTCATCTGTTTCCTTTCTCCATAATAACTCCTAAGCCCCTGAATCTTTGCTCAGTGGTGATGGTTGTTCGGCTCCATCTTCCTCAAATTCTGCTTCATGAACACCTTCTTAATCAACATCGCCATAGAACATCCCCTTGACACTTCTCTCCTTCTCGTTCCAGCTCCAACAACTATATTCATCGAAAAGGACATCTATTGAGATGATTGCTTTCTTTGTTACTGGTTGTATAACTTTTAAGCTTTATTTCTCAAAGAGTAGCCTATAAATATACACTTCTCGCTCTTGTCATCCAGCTTCTTCCTCCTCTGGTCAGGGATATGAGCATATGCTACACATCCAAAGACTCTCAAGTGTTGCACACTTGTCTTCCATGCACTCCATGCCTCATATGGAGTCTTATACTTCACACTCTTTGTAGTACATCTGTTTAACAAGTACAACTCATATTGTGTTGGTTCAGCCCAAAACATCTTCAGCACCTTCTTACACTTTATCATATTCCTCGCCATGTTTTGAATCACTAGATTCTTTCTCTTCTCAATTTCATTCTACTGAGGTAAGTAAGTTGATGTCAGTTGATGGGCAATCCCATAATCTTTACAGAAAGCAACAAATAACATTAAGGTGTACTCCCCACCTCAATTAGTCCTGAGAACTTTTAGTGAAAGTTCACTCTCCTTCTTAGTCATTACCTTGAACTCCTTGAACTTGTTAAGAGACTCAGACTTCTCCTTCAAGAAGTATACCCAACATTTCAAACTAAAGTCATTAGTGAAGGTGATGTAGTATTTTCTTTTGCCAACTAAGGAAATATCAAGCGGACCAGTAATGTCTGAATGAACCAGTTCAAGTTGTCTCCTACCCTTCAAGTCTTGCTACCTTCAAACGTCTGCCGCTTCTGCTTCCCTTTTGTGCACGCTTCACATATCTTCTGTGGTGGTAAGATCCATGGCAAACCTTTTATCATCTTTGCTTGTGACAAAAGTTTCAAACTACTGAAGACTAAGTGACCCATCTTATGATGCCACAACCAAGCTTCTTCATCTTTAGTCGTTGCTAAATATGTCATCTACTTGACATCCATCCTCAATGTAAAGAAATGATTCGTCGTCATCTTTTCCTTCACAAACTCACTTCATTGTTGGTTTCGTATAACCAATATACCATCCTTCAAATGGATGTAGTTGCCTTTATCCACCAACTATCCAAGACTTAAGATGTTACTCTTTAAGCCTGGGACATAGAACACATCATTGAGGTGCACCTTTTCACCATTTAAGATGACCACTATCACCCTTTTTTCTTTTACTGAGATCTTTGAAGCATCACCAAAGCTAATCTCGCCAACACATGGTTCGAGGTTAATGAATATCTCTTTCTCACCATATATATGGTTGTTGGCTCATGTGTTTAAGTATCAAACTTCATTCATGCCACCTTCAATCCTGTTGTAGGTCAAGAACATCATTGGATCACCACCTATGTTGTTTACTTCTGCATAATGGTTGGCATCCTCTGTCCTTATCGGGCACCTACAGTCATAGCTCATGTGCTTAAACCTTAAAGGTTTGAATTGTAACACTAAACTTAGGACATTCTTCCATGGCCTCCTCCTCATCCTCTTCCTTCATGGTACCTGTCTTGATCATGCTCTATATCTCTGGGGAAGATTAGATTCCTCCTTAGAACTCTTCATTCCTCCTTAGAACTCTTCCTCCTCTTCTTCTTATACCTCTTCCTTGATGACCTCAGCCATGTTGGTCACCTCCTCTACCAGAGCTCTCTCCAAAATTTAGATGAGTCTTAAGTGCCTTCTCTAAGACACTTGACTCTTCATCTTATAGCATGTGGTATTCATGGGCTAAATAGTAAAAAAATTTATGACTTCCATGAATTAGGAAATATATAAGCAACAAATGTGTAGTACCTGAGTGGGATTGAGTATTTTACTCAAGCAAGATACTCCAGGAATCTTTTTCTAAACAACAAATGATTGAGTCCATGAAGAAATAGATCTGCGACTCTACAGAAGTTCACACAAATGATGAAGATCCATAAGTTCTTTGATAGTTTTAACTTCAAGACAACCTAAACACCTAGAGGGGGGTGAATTGGTTCTTATCCTTATTTTAACTTAAGGCAGAATTTAACTTCAGTTCTTTAATATAAATCAGATATCTCTACAGCTAACACAGCACATACAATCACAGAAACTACAATAACTCAAATCACATATTGCACACTGATTTATAGTGGTTCCCCAAGGTCTGGGTACATCCACTTTCCCCCTCCACCTATCTAGCAGTGTGCTAGATTCGACCTAACTTATTCCTTCTTCTCAGTTCCACAGATCTTACAGCTCAGAACCCTGAAAGGTTCCTACAACTCAGAGCCCTATAAGATTCCTACAACTCAGGCTAACAACCCTACCTCAGCCTTGCCACAAGGCCTACAACTCAGAGAACCAATTCTCCTACACTTAGGCTCAATCAGCCTTACCTCAGCCTTGCCATAAGGCCTACAACTTAGAGATCAAAATCTCCTACACTCAACCTTTATAACATAGGCTTACAACTCAGATCTTTGAAAAGATCCTACAGAATTTGATAAGTAATTTGATGGTCTCTTACCCTTGTTGAGAGAGAAAGGATAAGAGAATTCTTGATCAGCTTCTTGATGAAACTAAAGACTGAAATCAACCTGTTCTTAGCTTTCTTCAAAGCTTTTTGAATCTGAACTTAGTAGGGTTGATCTTCTTTGAAGTTGACTAACTGGCAGCTTCCTTCTTGGATTCCCGATATGGATCTGGATATTCTTAGTAGATTAATTCAGGATCTACTTCTTAAGAGACTTATGATTGTCTCCTTCTTGACCTCAAAATAGCTGGAGCTCTCTCTCCCCAAATCTTCTGAAGTTTCTTCTGAATTCTCCTTAGACAAAATCTGAGTGGATGAACACTACAGAATGTCTTCTTAGATCTTCTCACGAAGATCTTCTTCTGTGACTTGCACTTTCTTGATCAGAGATCAATCTCACAATAGTTGTGTTAGTTGTGTGTCAATTCATCTTTCTTCTTCTGAATCCATCTATATATAGACTTCATCCATGGTAACCGGCTGATCTGGTTTCTAACTAACTTCTGACAAGTCTGACAGCTTCAGTAAACCTGTTGTAACTCACAGCTGTCAAGTCCTCAAAATGTTCTTGAGACTTTATCTCTGTCAGCAAAGCGTCGAGACTGACTGTCTTAAAGTGTCGAGACAATCTGTCAATATGTGTCGATACAAGTGACATAAGTGTCGACACAGACTTTGGTGATATCGACATAGCTGCCTTGATGTCGACACAGCTTCTTGACACTTCATCTTGAGAATGTGTTGACACTGATTGTTTGTGTCGACATAATCACTTCTTCACTCTACAACAATCAACTATGTTGAAACTCTGTTGTGTGTCGACACAAGTCCTGTGTGTCGACACAGTTGTTGTATACTAAGAATTCTGTGTGTCGACACTGCCTCCATGTGTCGACACAGTTGATGTCGACTCTGCTTCTGTGTGTCGACACTGCCTCCCGATTTCGACACAGTTGATGTCGATTAACTATTTTTGTGTGTCGATACAGCCTTTTCCAAGTGTCGATACAAACTTGTTGAAGTGTCGACGCAGCTTCCTCTGGTGTCGACACATGGACTTAGAAACTTTTTCATGCATTTTAGCCAATACTAATCCTGCACATATAAACTCAGAATAACATCAAATACACCTTGATGTATATCATTGAGCTTTGTGAGGCTTTTCCAAATCAGGTACACATTTTCCAATGTACCCAACAATCTCCCCATATTTGGAGAAGTCATAACCCTTTTGTCAATGATATACACCACTTATGATAAATAAACATGATGATGTGTACAAGCATTATTTAACAGGGTAACTTATAAACAAAACAAATATCAAAATCACATCACAGAATAAGGATGCAAACTAAATGAACATGGAACATGGTTTTGTTTATTATATCAAAAAGTCTCTTAACACTGATTACATAGATTTCTTTAAAACTAAGAATTACGTAGTTCTAGAAACATCTAGTAAAACTAAACTAAGGCTCGGCTGGCTCCTTGATGACTATTCCTTTTCCTGATTTAATCTGAGCCTGCACAGAAGGTTCTATATCTTCAATGAGCTTCTTGCCTTTCAAATAAGCCTTCTTTTGAGCTTCAACATTAATCCTTTGCATTTCAAAGTAATGAAAAGGCTTAGGGAAATACTTGCTAGGCTCCTGTGCATCAGGAGGTAGCTTCCCAATCTTGGCCTTCCTTCTGTATTGAACTATGGCTTCTTGCCTAGCCTCAAACTTCTGCCACTCCTGCTCATTATATCATTTACCCCTTTCATGAACTTGGTCTTTTACAGCTTTCCAGGCAGTTAATATGATATTTCTAGAAGTGGGGCTCCATTGCTCAAAATCAGGTTTTAACTCTGCCTGCTCTCTAAATCTTTTCTTTGATAATTGAGCATCTTGCTGAGCTTTCAGACCAGCTTCTGGCATATCTACCTTTTCAATAATAACATTAGTAACTGGTTGAGGAGGGCTGTACATAGACTAAACTTGTTGATGTATCATCTCAAGATCTACAGGGGGTAAATAACTTGGGAAACCTCAGGTTGATCACCTTCAAGTTGAGCTGGTTGCACACCTGACTCAGCCACATTATCATCATCACTTAAGGGTGGATATTGCAGAGTAGCTCTAATGATGTTGGTTACCCATTTGGCATGATTAGAGCCTGCATATACTAACACCCTCTCCCCCTTTATGACTTCTCTGGCCACAAGTTCTCTCAAATCATCTTTCTAAAATCTTATTTGCCCATCCAGGTAATTGATACCATCTTTAAAGAATGTCTTTAACTTTTGAAGCTGACCAGAAATTATTTGCTGAGAGGTAGTAATAGCTGTTTTAAAGGAATCCAAAGCTTCCTTTAGCTTCTTATGAAATTCTTCTTTCTCCTTATTTCTTGCCTCAGTCATTGCAATAACTATTTTCCTTACTTCAGTGACTATCTCATTGTGAGATTCAGTGAGATTATCATTCATTCTTATTTGATTTTCAAGGACATAGCCTTGTTTGACAGTAATATCATCCATTTGTTTCTTGATTTCAGCTTGTTGCTTTGCTAGAAAGACTACAGCATGGCCCCCCTTGTGGAAGCAATCTGTCATTTCTTTCTTATTCTGGTTTCCCTCAAATCTGATGGATTTTATTTCTTGGGCTAGATCAAATTGAAGGGCCTTATGGCTTTCATCCACATATTTTTCAAGAGGCAATCTCTGCTCATCAAATTTCACTTGTAAATCAACCAAGTATTTGCTGTAATCAATCTCAGGGGCTGGTTGTGAAGTAGTTGCTTGCAAAGCCTTCTTATAGTTTTGGCTTATCCTCTTAAAAACCATCAGTTTTCTTTTCTATAAACTTTTTATCTCCTCATCCCCTGAATCAGTGGAACTGTCAATATTTACTCTTTATTTGGGACTAGGAGGCATTTCCTTTTCATTCCTAAGCTCCACCTTCTCAAGGTTAACTTGCTCCCCCTCAACTGCTGCTCCCTCTATGTCAGGAAACAACTCTTCCAGAGTGAACTCTTGTTGATTGTGAACCGTTGATACAGCTGTCTCAGGAGCATCAACAACTACAGATGTATCCTCCATGATCACATCTAGTGCTGAACTGTTGACATGAGGAGACAGAAGAATAGATTGTGAATCTAGTTCACTTACCAAGTGAATTCTCTCTTCTCCTTGAACTTGGGAAGTAACTGACTCCCCCTGCACTTGTGCAGTAACTGTCTCTTCCTAAACTTGGGTAGTTTCAGCCAGGTCCTGGACCTATTCCCTAACTTGCTCCCCCTGCACTTGTGCATTCAATGTGTCTTCTTGCACATAATCAAGATCAATACTGTCATGGACTGGTGATTTAGCTGCAGTCTCTTGGGTATCCAAATCAGGTGTGTCCTTGGAGAGGACCCTATCCCATCTAGATATGATCCTGATGTCCATCCTTCTCATATGATTTATTTTAGATCCTAGAAGCTGATGCATTACCTCTTGAATTACTCCAGCTAGGTATAAACTCATTAATCTAGCCAAATTGGGCTTCTTGATACCTTCTTTTATCTTCTCAAATAGAACTGCAGACCAATCTATGATAATCTTGTAGATTATCCTTGTCATCAGCCTGAACATATAGGCAGAGAGCCTATCATGTCCTCCTGGTTTACACAAAATCACCTTCCCTACCACTCAGATAGAAATTTGCCTTGTTGATTCATTCCTTTTCTGTTTATGGCTACTCCAATCTTCATGGTTGGATCCAATCCACACCACTGAAGTGCCTCCCTTGTCTTTGAGGCTGGGACCTCTTCTTCTTCCTGAATTCTTGGTAGGTGAAGAATCTTTCTTAAACTTTTTAGAGTGAGTTTGACTCTATTACCATGAACTATCGATTTAATCTTCAGTCCAGTGGAATCCACTGTTGCAGCTGCATAGAATTCAAATACTTCTTTCTTACAGATCTTTGTAGGTTTAGAAACAAGAAACTCTAACCCAGAATCAGTAACTAGGGTAATGACCCCTTTAATCTCTGTCACTGCATCATCAAAAGCATTGTGCACCAGCTCGTAGCCTTCGTTAATATTATCTTCAATCTTTGGCGCAATTGGAAAGGAGAGAAATCTTGAATTGAGAGAAGAGAGTTTGTCGACACAAGGGTTTTGTCTCGAAAATCTGGAGAGTGTGTCGACAGAATACTTTATCGACCTATTTATATCTTTTTAAACAAAGAAGGTCAAAAGGCGGGAAAAAACTTGTCTAAATGTGTCAACACTGTTGGAAAGTGTCGACACATACTTCTATTGTCTCGACCACAGCGCTGACTACTATGTGTCGACACCAATGGATGATATGTCGACACAGGACATACTTAGTAGTTCATCAGAAATTCTGTGTCGACTCTTATTGCAAGTGTCGACACAATTTCTAGAGGTGTCGACACCATTACTCTGGTTGTGTCGACACTACTTTTCTAGATGTATCGACACTTTGTCCCTTAGGTGTCTACACAACGATACTGTGTTGACACAATTTCCCTGAATAGTCGACACAACTCCTCTGTGTCGACACATTATTACTGAATGAGTCGACACAATTTTACTTAGCCACTTATGTTAATCTAACATATGGTCAACATTCCTAATTCAATTTTAAATCTATTGAATTTTGTTTCATCTAAAGGCTTAGTAAATACATCTGCAATTTGATAATCTGTCTTAACAAATTCTAGTGAGATGTCCTCTTTCTCTACATGTTCTCTAAGAAAATGGTATCTTATTTCTCTATGCTTAGTCCTACTATGTGAAACAGGATTATTAGCAATAGAAATAGCACTAGTAGAATCACAAAATAAAGGTGTTCAACTTACCTGAATACCATAGTCTTCTAGCTGGTGTTGAATCCATAACAGCTGTCCATAGCAACTTCCTGCTGCCACATATTCAGACTCAGCTGTGGAAATTGTCACACTAGTCTGCTTCTTACTGCTCCAAGATATCAATCTTCCTCCTAGAAATTGACATTTACTTGTAGTACTTTTTCTATCTTCTTTGCAACCTGCAAAGTCTGCATCTGAATATCTTGTTAGTAGAAAATCTCCATTCCTAGGATACCAAAGGCCTAGATTAGGTGTGCCCATTAGATATCTCAAAATTCTCTTTACAGTAGTGTAATGAGATTCTTTTGGGCATGATTGGTACCTAGTACAGACACATGTTGCATACATAATGTCTTGTCTACTAGTAGTGAGATATAGTAGAGAGCCAATTATTCCTCTATACAAAGACTCATCTATAGGCTTACCTGCATCATCTTTGCATATAGACATACTTGTTCCCATATGAGTTCTCATGGTGGAGGATGATTCCATACCATACTTCTTAATTAACTCCTTGGTGAACTTAGACTGGGATATGGACAAGCCATCATCAATCTGTCTTACTTGGAGTCCCAAGAATAATTAAGTTCCCCCATACTGCTCATTTCAAACTTCCCTTGCATAAGTTTAGCAAACTTCTTGCAAAAGTTGTTTTCTGTAGACCCAAATATTATGTCATCTACATAAATCTGGACTAAGATTATCTTACCTTTGGATTCCCTTAGGAATAGTGTTTTGTCTATTTTCTCTCTTGAGAATTTGTTCTCAATAAGGAAAGTAGACAGGGTTTCATACCAAGCCCTTGGGGCTTGCTTTAACCCATACAAAGCTTTCCTAAGTGTATAAACATAATCTGGTTTAAGAGAATCTATAAAACCTGTAGGCTGCTCTACATAGACTTCTTCTTTCAGATTTCCATTCAGGAATGCTGATTTTACATCCATTTGGAATACCTTGAATCCTTGATGTGCTGCATAGGCAAGGAACATCCTAATTGCTTTCAGTCTTGCTACTGGGGCAAAGGTTTGATCAAAGTCAATACCCTCTTCCTGCCTATACCATTTTGCAACAAGTCTTACTTTATTCTTCACAATGATTCCATTCTCATCCATTTTGTTCCTAAAGATCCACTTTATTCCAATGATGTTGTGGTCTTTTGGTTTAGGAACTAACTCCCAGACCTTGCATCTTCTGAACTGATTCAGCTCCTCTTGTATGGCATCAATCCAATGTGGGTCTAGAATAGCTTCTTCAAATTTCTTTGGCTCCAGTTGAGATAGGAAGCTTGAGCAAAGCACTGTCTTCAAGTTCCTGCTTCTGGTTTGCACTCCATGTCTTAGATCACCAATTATCTGATTTGATGGATGATCCTTTAAGTGTCTAACTGCTGGAGGTAGTCTCTCTTCAGGCTGAATACCTCCTGTTTCTTCAATGTGTTGCACCTCTTGGTTTTCTTCAGATTCTAGAGAGTCCTGTACTCCCCCTGGACAGTAGCCACCATTTTCCATTTGCAGATCTGCATTTGAATCTTCTGCAATGGAAAGCTTGTCCATTCTCTCATTTATACCTGTTGGACTGCATGAACTACAAGGCAACTCACTGTTGATCAATCTAGTTTCATCAATTACAATATGTATAGATTCTTCTACAACCTGTGTAATCAAGTTGTAGACCCTATAAGCCTTACTATTGTTGCTGTACCCAACAAATATCCCATCTTGGGATTTGGTAGCAAACTTAGTTAGATAAGACTTGCCATTGTTAAGGATATAGCACTTGCAACCAAAGATCCTAAAATACAATAATTTTTTTTTCTACCTTTCATAATCTCATAGGGAGTCTTTTTGTGACACTTAGTGATAGAAGCCCTGTTGAGCACATGACATGCAGTGTTTACTGCCTCAGCCCAGAAATATTCTGGGAGATAAGTGTCACTCAATAGTGTTCTACCAGCCTCAATCAATGTTCTATTCTTCCTTTCAGCAATACCATTTTGTTGTGGTGTTCTAGGTGAGGAGAACTCTTGAAAAATCCCAAATTCTTCACACAGTCTTGTCATACTTTCAGACTGAAATTCAGTATCATGGTCACTTCTGATTTTGACCACTGTACTGTCAAGTTCATTCTGGATTTGCTTGACAAAACTATGAAAAACACTTGGGGTTTCTGATTTTTGTCTCAGAAAGAACACCCAGGAATATCTAGAATAGTCATCTACCACCACAAAAGTGTAGACCTTCCTACCTAGACTATGAACTGGTATAGGACCAAAAAGATCCATATGTAAGAGGAATAGACACCTCACTGAATCCTTATTTTCAAGGCTATGAAAGGAGGATTTTGTCTACTTGCCTTCTTGACAAGTTGAGCATATCTCATCCTTTATACACTTAACTTGAGGATCATTCCTCACTAACTCTTTGCTAAAGAGTTGGCCAATTGTTTTGTAGTTAAGATGGGCCAGCCTCTTGTACCATTTGACACAATGAGAGGCTCTCTCATCAGCTACAAGACAAATAGGAGAACCTTTGTTCTCACACTCCAAATTGAGACAGTACACATTCCTCTTTCTATATCCTGTCAAAATGATCTTTTGATCACTTGACCTCTTGATATGACATCCATTCTTAGCAAATGAAATGTCATATCCTAAATCACTCAGCTGGCTTATGCTTATAAGGTTGTGTTTCAAACCCTTCACCTAGGCCACTTGAGTGATAGTAATCTGGTTACTAAAAATGTTACCAAAACCTTTGATGATGCCTTTTTCAGAGCCACCAAAGATTACTTTAGGCCCATTTAAGATAGGCAAGTACTCCTTCAGCAATCCCTTTGTTCCAGTCATATGCCTTGAACATCCACTGTCCAAGTACCATATAGGGGTATGGTGATTTGGACTCACCTGCAATAAAGAATTACCTTCCCTTAGAACCCAAATAAGTCTTGGGTCCTTGGTTCAAGTTAGATTCATACTTACCAACTCTACTTGCTGCTCTTCTAACAGGCAGACTGTTATTCTTCCTGACACTAGTGTTGTGCTAGCAATCTATGGCATAATGACCTGTCTTGCCACAGCACCAGCATTCATACTTGTTATATCTATTTTTAAATACATCAACTCTTTTGTATTGTGTTGGTACTGCTATAGCTACACCCACTATTTTCTTAAAAACATGGGGTTTATGAACATGGGCTGCCTTATTGACATAACCACCCTTGTCATTCAGAACTTCAGTCTTACTATGACCTTGAGTATTCTCAAAGTCATACTTGTTAGAAGGCTCATGCACCTTTCTAAAAACTACAGGGACTTTAAAATTCAGTGGTTGGACTGAGACTTTTCATTTTCTCTTGAATTGGACAGCCCTGGTGTTACCCTTAAAGCCTATTCAAGCCTTACCCTTTTGAGCCACAAACTCATCTATTAAAGGTAAAACTGATTTTGGCTTGGAATAACTAGCCACCAAATCTTTCTTCTTTTGAAGTTTGACTTCCAGACTTTTAATTAGATCATTTTTGTATGTGATTGTGCCCATCTGAATAACAGTTATAGTTTTCAGTTTGGCAATCTCATTCAATTTTTTATCTAACTCTTTCCCTAAGTCAGATGCAGCCATCTTAAGATCTGCAATATCTTTAGCCTGAGTTTTGGCCAGGTTCTTGCTTTTCTTTAGTGCTTGCAACAAGTCCCCATATTCATCTATCAGCTGATGAATATCTCCTTCAGATTCAGACCCATCCACATCACTTGATGCAGATGTAGCTGACTCTGTACCAGTGCTACAATCAGAATTTCTAGAAATACATTGTACCTTACTAGGACCATGCTGATCCTGGCACTTTTCTTCTTCTGATACAGCCATCAGTCCCATGCACTGATGGTCTTCTTGTTCATAGATGGAGTCCAGCAATTGCATAAACTCATCTTCTTCATCAGTTGTATAAAGACCAATGTATGGCTCAGCTTCAGATTCAGACTCTGAAGTTGATTGATCTGTCAAGCTCTTCTCCTTCTTAGAAACAAAGGATTTCTCCTTCTTGCTCTTTTTTTGATTCTTTATTTTATCAGCAGACTCCTTTCTTTTGTCAGGACATTCAGCCACAACATGTCCAGGCTTATTACAGCAATAGCAAACTATTTTTGATGTTGTAGATTTGCTAGGCTTTGACCTGCTCCTGTCCTTCCTAGATGACTTTCTCTTTTGATAATAATCATCAACTTACTGGGATGTGGAGGGCCTAGATTTCCACTACTTCTTCTTCAAGAATCTCTGGAACTGTCTTGTAAAGGCAGCAAAGTCTGTATCTGAATTACTTCTATCTGAATTTTGGTTGTCTGAATTATCTGAGGTAATTTCATCAACTTCCCTAGGAGGTGATGGAGACATCCTCCTATTCTTTCTAGTGGCTTCAACCTTGAAGGCCACAGACTTTTCTCTATGCTCCCCTTTTACCTTTCTTTCTTCCTCTTTTCTAGTCATTAGTTGTATTTCATAAGACAACAACTTTCCAAATAAAGTTGGAGGTAAAATATCTGCAAGCTTGTCCACTTTCCTAATGGCACAAATTTTTGTGTCTCAATCCTTTGTCAAGGATCTTAGGAATTTATCATTCAGTTCATATGTACTGAAGACCCTTCCATAAGACATCAGCTCATTTACAATTCTGTAGAACTTCTTATAGCACTCAGATATGCTATCTGACTTCCCTTGTCTGAAGCTTTCATATTCTTGATTTAGCATAGACTTTCTATCTTGTCTAACTTCTTCAGAACCCTCCATGTAGACTATCAAAGTGTCCCACATTTCCTTGGAGGTCTTGTAGTGAATCAAATTCTGAAAGGTTGAATCATCTATGACACTTACTATGATATTCTGAGCTCTTTTATCCATAGTTGCCAGTATAATCTCATCCTTAGTCATCTCAGAAAAATCCTTGGGAGTTCTCTGGTTTGCATCTAGAACAGATACCTTCATTGGAACATAAGGACCTTCTTTTACTGTAATATAAATCATTGGGTCAGAAGCCTCCATAAACAATCTAACTCTTTCTTTCCATATACCAAATATCTCCTTCCTGCAGATGGGTAATTTCATAGAACCTAGTTCCTTGTGATTTTCTCCAGAACCCATTTTCTTGATTCTTGATTCTTCCTTAGGGATCTAACTCAGAATGTTAAGTCCTTCTTTGAGGAACCTCCCTCTGATACCACTTGATAGTTTTAACTTCAAGACAACCTAAACACCTACAGGGGGGGTGAATAGGTTCTTATCCTTGTTTTAACTTAAGGCAGAATTTAACTTCAATTCTTTAATATAAATCAGATATCTCTACAGCTAACACAGCACATACAATCACAGAAACTACAATAACTCAAATCACATATTGCAGACTGATTTATAGTGGTTCCCCAAGGTCTGGGTACATCCACTTTCCCCCTCCACCTATCTAACAGTGTGCTAGATTCGACCGAACTTCTTCCTTCTTCTCAGATCAACAGATCTTACAGCTCAGAACCCTGAAAGGTTTCTACAACTCAGAACCCTATTAGGTTCCTACAACTCAGGCTAACAGCCCTACCTCAGCCTTGCCATAAGGCCTACAACTCAGAGAACCAATTCTCCTACTCTCAGGCTCAATCAACCTTACCTCAGCCTTGCCACAAGGCCTACAACTCAGAGATAAAAATCTCCTACACTCAGCCTTTATAACACAGGCTTACAACTCAAATCTTTGAAAAGATCCTACATAATTTGATAAGTAATTTGATGGTCTCTTACCCTTGTTGAGAGAGAACGGATAAGAGAATTCTTGATCAGCTTCTTGATGAAACTGAAGACTAAAATCAACCTGTTCTTAGCTTTCTTCAAAGCTTCTTGAATCTGAACTTAGTAGGGTTGATCTCCTTTGAAGTTGACTGACTGGCAGCTTCCTTCTTGGATTCCAGATATGGATCTGGATCTTCTTAGTATATTAGTTCAGGATCTACTTCTTAAGAGACTTCTGATTGTCTCCTTCTTAACCTCAAAATAGCTGGATCTCTCTCTCCCCAAATCTTCTGAATTTTCTTTTGAATTCTGAAATGAATTCTCCTTAGACAAAATCTGAGTGGATGAACACTACAGAATGTATTCTTAGATCTTCTCATGAAGATCTTCTTCTGTGACTTGCACTTTCTTGATCAGAGATCAATCTCACAATAGTTGTGTTAGTTGTGTGTCAATTCATCTTTCTTCTTCTGAATCCATCTATATATAGACTTCATCCATGGTTACCGGCTAATCCAGTTTTTAACTAACTTCTAACAAGTCTGGCAGCTTCAGTAAACCTGTTGTAACTCACAACTGTCAAGTCCTCAAACAGTTCTTGAGCCTTTGTCTCTGTCAGCAAAGCGTCGAGACTGACTGTCTTAAAGTGTCGAGACAATATGTCAATATGTGTCGACACAAGTGACTTAAGTGTCAACACAGACTTTGGTGATGTCGACATAGCTGACTTAATGTCGACACAGCTTCTTGACACTACATCTTGAGAATGTGTCGACACTGATTTTTTGTGTCGACACAATCACTTCTTCACTCTACAGCAATCAACTATGTTGAAACTCTGCTGTGTGTCGACACAAGTCCTGTGTGTCGACATAGTTGTTATAGACTAAGAATTCAGTGTGTCGACACTACCTCCAGGTGTCGACACAGTTGATGTCGACTCTGCTTCTGTGTGTCGATACTGCCTCCCGGTGTCGATACAGTTGATGTCGACTAACTGTTTCTGTGTGTCGACACAGCCTTTTCCAAGTGTCGACACAAACTTGTTGAAGTGTCGACACAGCTTCCTCCGGTGTCGACACATGGACTTAGAAACTTTTTCTTGCATTTTAGCCAATACTTATCCTGCACATATAAACTCAGAATAACATCAAATACACCTTGATGTATATCATTGAGCTAAGTGAGGCTTCTCCAAATCAGGTACATATTTTCCAATGTACCCAACATTCTTGTCCAATAAGATCTATGTCAGAGAAGGAATGCCCTTTGCATCTCTACGAATTACTAGATTCATTCCAGGATTGGCTGCGATGGTGGGATGGGATCTCGTAGAAGAGGTCACACCTGATTCCGAGGCTCGGCTAGGTTGATCTCAAGAAATGCTTTCCATCTTGATCTCAAAAGGTGTCGTCAGGTAAAACCTAATTTCCTATCTATTTGTACCCAAGGATATCAGACAAACATGAGCCTCCGCAATCCTCTAAGAACTCGACTTGCGTGGACATGTGTCGTATAGAACTCGATGTGTGTCGATAAGAACTCAACGCAATGTCGATAAGAATGTGATGACACCGACGTAACTTGTATCGATATCTACTCAAAGCAACATCAATTATCACTCAAAGCAACTTACGTCAAATAGAACTCAACTTGCATCGATATCTACTCGACACTGCATCAACTTAAGTCTGCTTTGATTTGACCTTAGGTTGCATCGAATAGAACTTCACATACATCGATAACTACTTGACGCAAGCGTCAATTTTCTGTGTCATAGGATTGGTCCTTCACTCATATCCAATATAAGTAAGGCCAACACAATCCTTCCTCAAAATTCTCCAAACGCTCTTATGTGCGAGCATATATGCTCATATTGTGTTGACAATAGGACTAACTGCTTGACTATTTCCAGATCACCATAGAAAAACTAATATCGGACACTAAGTTCGGTTCTTGCCAGATTTTTCTGATCTCTTTTCCCCCTCCTGTACTCGCTTGTATTTGTTTGTAACCTCTTTATAATTAATCAAGAGGCTCGTCGCAAGAAAGGCATTTGCCGCGGTGGGTCAAATCCGGTGTTCTACGCTTTAAGCGGCACCTCCATTTTGTGCTCCTTTTTATTAGCCTAACAGTATGCAGGGTTAGTAACTGATCACTTGTGAATATCTTTTCCCTGTGCCAACCACCGGATGCAGGGATAGTGCGTGGAGAGTTGGTTACAATTTTTGCTCCAACATACCCATTTTACTCTTATGGGCTTGTGACTTGCAGGTAGAGTGACTAACTCCCAGGTATCATTCTTCTAAATGGATGTTATTCCTTCATCCATTGCCTTTCTCCAGGTCTTCTTCTGGGCAACTTCATTGTACGAGTACCATTCACAATCTACTAAAAGATAAAATAAATAAAAGTTAGCCTTTATAGGCTCCGTCTCCTCGTAGATCTCCTCCAGCCTTCTCATACATGGTTGAGGTTGCTCATAACTACTCTTTCTAGTTCTTGCTCTACTAGAACAACTTATGTTGGTGCTTACTCTACTATAGTAGAGGGTAGAAGCTTCACCTGAATCTATGCCCAGTGGTGATGGTGGTTCAGCTCCATTATCCTCTGCTTCAACTTCATGACCACCTTCTTCATCAACATTATCATAGAACATTCCCTTGACACTACTCTCCTTCTTTTCCCAACCTCAAAATGGACATATCTTAAGATAACTGTCCTCTTGGTTAACTTGTAAGCTTTACTTATCAGAGCGTACCCTATAAATGTACACTTCTCGCTCTTATCATCCAACTTCTTCATCCTCTAGTCATTGATATGAGCATATCCTATACAGCCAAAGACTCTCAAGTGTTGCACACTTGACTTCCATGCACTCCATACATCATATGGAGTTATGTATTTCACACTCTTTGTAGGACATCTGTTTAGCAAGTACATATTACACTGCTTCAGCCCAGAACATCTTTAGCACATTCTTGCCCTTTACCATATTCTTTGCCATATTTTGAACCGTTAGATTCTTTCTCTCTACAACTCTATTCTTCGAATGTTATTATTCTGATGTCAGTTGATGGGCAATCCCATGCTCTTTGCAGAAAGCATTGAATAACTTGAGTTGTACTCCCCACCTCGATCAGTCCGCAACACATTTACTGTATGCCCACTCTCCTTCTCTGTCATTGCCTTACTTCTTGAACTTGTCATGGGACCATACTTCTCATTCAAAAAGTATACCTGACACTTAGGACTAAAGTCATCAGTAAAGGTGATATAGTGTTTGCTTCCGCCAACTAAGCAATATCAAACGGACCTGTAATGTTTGAATGAACCAGTTCAAACTATCTCCTTGCTCTTCAAGACTTGCCACCTTCAAATGTGTGTCGCTTATGCTTCCCTTTGGTGCATGCTTCATATATTTTTTGTGGTGGTAAGATCTTTAGTAGATGACAAAAGTTTTAAGCTACTGAAGACTAAGTGACCCATCCTATAATGCCACAACCAAGCTTATTCATCCTTTGTCATTGCTAAACATGTCGCCTGCTAAACATTCATCCTCAATGTAAAGAAATGATTCGTCGTCATTTTACCTTCGCAACCTCTCTTTCTCGTTGGTTTCACATAACATAACCAATATACCATCCTTCAGCAGGATGTAGTGGCCTTTATCCACTAACTATCCAAGACTTAAGGTGTTACTCTTTAATCCTGAGACATAGAACACATCATTGAGGTGCACCTTTTCACCATTTAAGGTGACCATTATCACCCATTTTCCTTCTACTGAGATCATAGAAGCATCACAGCACGATGGTGGTCCCTTGAAGCGAGACCCCCCCCCCTTCGACATTATAATACTCTTCTCCCAAGTCTTGTAGGGATGGGGATTCTATTTCCACCTACTACCTTCAGATTTTCCTTGTGATTGAGAAGGCTTTTTTTCTCCCTGTTTGGCTGCAAAACCCTTCCGACGTTGGGTTCGCTCCATATCGCTATGCAACATCCTAGCGGCATCGATCAACTCGTTGAAACCCGTATTCTTCATAGCTATGAGGGGTTGTCTCAGATTCTCCCGCTATACATGATAAAGAGGTTGTCCCTCTCTTCATCGTCTGCCATGGTCGTTCCATCATATCAACCCAAACGAGTGAACTCCTCGACGTACTCATCCACAGTCTTGTCTCGCTGCACCAAGTGCAGAAATTGTCTCTGAAGGGCCAACCTCGTCGACGATGGGATATACTTCTTCAAGAAAGCATTCCCCGAACTCTTCTTTGGACGGGGTGTGTCCAGGGAACTGGCGACCGCTATGGCTCACCCACCACAGCTTAGCGTCTACTTCTAACATGAAAGTTGCAAACTCCGATTGCTTCTCCTCTAGAGTCTCTGCCGCCCTTAGTAATTCTTGAATTATTGCCCACCATTCCTCTGCATCGGTCGGCGTGCCGACTCCCATAAATGTTGGAGGGTGAAAGCTTAAGAAATACTTCATCTGTCGGTCTCCCTGTCCGACCACCACTCTTTCCTCCAAAGGCTCTGCCTGCCTGGCTCCCCTGCCCGGTGTTGCCGGTGTCGCATTCATGGTAACAGGAGTCGTTTCCTGCGCGACAAGGGTCACAGCTTGCGTCACCGCTGTGGCTTGGGCCGCTACCAATGCTTCTGCAAGCATGCGATAGAAATCGGCCGGGGTTACCACCATGCCCATCAGACTTGGAGCAGTAGAACTTGAAAGTGAAGCCTATGGGTAGAAAGTCACCTAGGGGGTGAATAGGTGACCTATTAAAATTCTTTGAAGTTCTTTAACTTTAGCAATGTGCCCTAATGAAATTTAGAATATAAGTTGTACCCAGCATAAACAATAGAACAATTTGAACTGATCACAGCATACACAGCAAAGAACACATCACATAGCGTAAGGGACACAGCAAGTTTATAGTGGTTACCCTATCTAGGGTACATCCACTTCCCCCTTCTTCCTCACTAGCAATGTGCTAGATAAGGTTATAGCTCCTCATTCACAACCTTGATCCATAGATTCTACAAGGCTCAGTTTCTCTCCAAGAAAGCTACACTCAGACCCACTGGTCCTACCTCAGAGATATCTCAATCTCCTACCTCAGCGATTTCCTCAATCTCCTACCTAAGCCTTTATAAATTAGGCCTACAATCTCAGTGATTTACCCCAAATCACCTACCTCAGATTCACCCATAATCCTACCTCAGCCTTTATAGATTAGGCTTACAAAACTCAGAGAATAAGATCTCCTACCCACTCAGATCTCTAGGAGATCTTACAATGAAATTTGATAAAATAAATTACAAAAAAATAGAAAACCTATTATCTGTTAGATCTGTGTGTACATATCTTTTCACTCAGCTGTAGTTTGATTTCTTATTGATAGATCAACAGGCTGAAATAAATTTCTCCTGAATCAGTAACTTTTTGATGAAGATCAGACAGAATAGTTTGAAGATGTTGATGAACAGATCACTTAATCCCCAGATCAACCTAAGAAAAGGGATCTGAAGACTTTCTTGAAGATCAACTTCCTCTTCTCTTTCTACTTCTTGATTTGTCTTTTAAAATAGAGAGAGACTGATGAATAGAATAGAATCGGTATCGGTATGTTCTTCTGAAGGCAGCACCACCTATTTATAGAAATCTCAAATGGTTTGGACTGGTATTGATGACATCAGCAACTGCCAGCAAATCCTTCCTTGATCTGTCTTTATAGAAGTAAAGTCTTCCTGTGTTGACCAGAATGATCTGACCAATCTTGACCAGATTGATGTTGACTCAGCACATTCTGTCATTTAAGCATTGAAGTAGACAAGTTGTCTCGAAATCTGTGTTGGGACATCTTTGACAGACTCAACACTTCCATACTTAGAATAGTTTTCATCTTAGAACAGAAAGTGTTGAGATAGTATAGTTGTGTCGATACATCTGTTATTTGTGTTGACACATCTGTTATCTGTGTCGAAAACTAATCTACCTTGTGTCGACACAGAAGTATTATCTCCACACATCTTCTGTTCTCTGTGTTGACTACTAATCTGCCTTGTGTTGACACAAAAGTATTGTCTCGACACATCTTCTATTCTCTATGTTGACTACTGATCTGCCTTGTGTCGACACAGAAGTATTATCTCTACACATGCTGTCTCAACACTTTGACTTAGAATAATTTCTTCAACTTTGAACCTGCACATGTAAACTTAGCATACATCAAATACACCTTTGGGTATATCATTGAGTTATCAAGAAAACTTCTCCAGATAAGGTACACTATTCCCAATGTACCAAACAACACTGCTCGTCGAAGGCTCTTCTTACGGCCTCGACGTCCCTGCCTCGTCGCTTGCACCCTTAGCAAAAGAAAGGTAAAACAAGAATCAGCCTCCATTCGCAAAACTTAGACACAAGGACACTCACGATCCCGTGATACACCTATGTGGATAACTTCTTAACGTGATCCGATTATGACATTCGACCACGAATCCTGACTTTGGACACTAACCACCCACCGATACCAAATTGTAACACCTCCCCTGTAATGATCATATAATATGGGTCCGGCCGAGGCCCCATAATATACAGACAGCACAGCTTAAGCATTATAAGATGATATAAAATTATCCAACTCAAAACTCAGACTAAACACAACGGAAACAGAAAACAAGACTAGAAGTTATCAACTAATATATGAGTATCATCATGGCCTTAAGGCTTTACAATAAATAAGAGTTACAAAACTGTAATAATAATTATAAAAACACAAACGTGCATAACCACTCCTAGTCTACCTCGACATGCAAGCAAGAATCATGGAGCATTGAGCATAACAATCAACAAAATAGAGCTACTACACAAAATGGAACACTTCATGAGGCTTAGGCCTTTTTGGCAGCGAGCTCGCTCCTGCTTGCGATCCTTGCCCTATAAAAATTGGATGTAATGTGGGTCAGCAAAGGTTACCTCAACTATGTAAATAACACATCTCCTCCCGGCCATTCCTAGCGGACCCCGGGGCACTCCATCACCCTACAGGTTGGCACTGCGTATGCAAATATACAAGTACATTGAAAGTAATAAAACAGGTTTGGATGTCTCATACAACAAACATGTTTCTATGTTGAGCATGAAATAAAAGGGGCCTACTATACAACATGTATGTACACCTAGACTTCACCCAAGGCATCCTAGAGCGTACGCTTCTAATACATCATCAAATCGGGTACTCCCAATTTCCCCATCGGCGTTCAAGCCGCAAACACAAGGGTACGTCCAATTTCCACTAACGACATACAAGCCGCCACACGAAACTCTTGCCTCGACCCCACCCGCTCATGGGTCTCAAAACCTGGGCTTGCCTACATACTCTGACTTCTCACGCCAGGATTATGCCATAAACACAAAACAACTGAAACTAAGAACTCTTGCTATACCCCACCCGTTCACGACGACCCAGGCCCGGCTCCAATATCGGTACCACGTCCACCGAAGGAGACCCAACAGGACCCAGCTGGTATCGTCCGGTCTTGTCCAAAGCTTGGTGTCATCGTCAATTTCTCAGAAGGGGACTTGTCTCACCGGGACACTCTCCACACATGACTTGCATGTCACGGGCTAGCCAGCCGACTGTAGATGCAAACCACGCCTTAGTACATCACAATCCCAAGCCTTACCCGCCTAATCCACCGTTCGTACTTTAACGTTCCCGTGCAATAAGGAAACCATCTACCGTCATAATGGAGCTAACCTTGTCCAGTTCCGATTACACATACTCGCGCGAAATAAGGGGATATGCATCACAAATGGCATCTTGCCACAATGGATTTCTAGCAAAATCCTTAAGGCTCAAAATGCAACATCACCGAGTCGGACTAACGGTCGTGACTATGACTTCACCCACAATGCCTAATCCACTAATGAAGCGGATTTCTAGGGAAAAATCATGTCGGGGATGGACACAATCGACCGGTGGCTCCTCTTGAACCAAGGCAGCCCGAATCCCTCTCATTTGAGAGATCCGGTGCCTAGAATGCTTGAAAGAGAGCAAGAAAAGAATACATGTCATGCACGCATCCTAAAACTGAGAGGATAAATGTCATTACCTTACAACCCGTCTTCCTCGCCATGGAATCCTTGCCTTGCACGGATGAAAACAAGTGCCTCCAAGTCCTCTCCATGGATCTGGACTCAGATCAACGATCGGGGCTCTGAAGCTTTGTCAATGGCGGAAGAAAGCTCTCATCTTCCTCCTCCCACTCTCTCTTTCAAACCCTAAGTCAACTCGAAAAAGAGAAGGAATGAGGGAGAAATCTCGCGGAGAAGGGAAAGATGGCAGAGCAGAGTGCTTCACATTTCCAACCTGTGCAGCCAAGGGCTTATAACCTTGGGTAGCATGAAGTCATCTGCCAACCCGATGTGGTGACAGGTATGGGAAAGTTTAATTTTAACCTTTTTCTTTGGACTTTCAAAACTGTTTATGAGTGTCCTGTATTTTAGGCTTTGTGTTAGTTTCTGGTTACCCCGTAAGGGTATTGTTCGATATAGGAGCGTCACACTCCTTTCTTACGGAAAGCTTTATCTGGAGAATTGGAGTTGAGTCATTCTCGGTGGATGCAGAGCTGAAGGTGTGCATGCCCAATGGGTCTTCCATGACCACCGGGGCGAAGGGACGCATTTATTGGAGTCTAGGGGGAGTTGACTTCATGTCGGTAGCGGCAGTCCTACCGTTAGCCGAGTTTGATGTGATATTGGGGATGGACTGGCTTGCAGAGTAGCGTGCTAGTATTGACTGCCTATCTAAGGTGGTAACCCAGAGAAGCGAAGGACAAGCAGATGTTAAGTTTGAGGGCCTTAGTGGAGTGACCTGTTCCCTGATTTCGGCCATGCAGTTGGTGTGGGCAGTTAGCCATGGAGGAGTAGCTAATGTAGAATTATTGGAAGTTCACCTATCCAAGTTATCACTTGGAGAAGTGCCGGTAGTGGCAGAATTCGAGGATGTGTTTTCGAAGGAGCTTCTTGGAGCACCTCCTCGACGGGAGATTGATTTATCGATTGAGTTAGTGCTAGAGGCTAGGCTCATGTCACGTCCTCCTTTTAGGATGGCACTAAATAAGTTGGCCAAACTCAAGGTACAGCTGCAGGAATTGTTGGAGCAGGGCTATATTAGACCAAGTGCTTCGCTATGGAGAGCGTCATTGCTATATGTGAAGAAGAAAGATGGTTGTATGCGGATGTGCATAGACTACTAAGAGTTGAATAAACTGACCGTCAAGAATAAGTATCTGATTCCATGGATAGATGCCCTGTTCGACCAGTTGGTGGGATTAGTGGTGTACTCTAAGTTGGACTTGAATTTAGGGTACTATCAGTTGCGGATTTGAGATGAGGACATACCCAAGACAGCTTTTGGTACGAGGTATGGCCACGATTTCTCGGTGATGTCATTTGGGATGACGAACGCACTATCTGTATTCATGGATTTGATTAACCGAGTATTTTGGGAGTATTTAGAATCATTTGTGGTGGTCTTCATTGATGATATTTTGGTATACTCCAAATCGGAGGCGGGACATAAGACTCACTTGAGGGTTGTCTTGTAGGTGTTGAGAGAGAACCAGTTTTATGCAAAGTTCTCAAAATCTGAATTCTGGCTAGAAAAGGTTGCATTTTTGGGCCATGTGATTAGTGGTGATGGGGTGGCGGTGGATCCAGTGAAAGTTGAAGCCATCAGGGATTGGCCAATTTTGAGAACCGTGGCGGAAGTCCGAATTTTCCATGGACTAGCCGGGTACTATAGAAGGTTTGTGGAAAACTTTTCGTGGATAGCTCTACCCCTCACTTCCCTGGCTCGCAAGAACCAGAAGTTTGTATGGACTCAAGAGTGCAATCAAGCATTTGACACCTTGAAGGAAAGGCTGATGATAGCTCCGATCCTAAGTCTTCCTAAAGGGACTGAAGGATTTCAGATTTATAGTGATGCATCAGGATGCGGTTTAGGTTGCGTGTTAGTGCAACATGGCAGTGTGATAGCCTTTGGGTCTAGGCAGTTGAAATCTCACGAGAGGAATTAGCCTGTCTAATACTTGGAGTTAGCGGCGGTAATTTTTGCGTTGAAATTATGGAGGCACTATGTGTATGGTGCGAAGGTGGAGATCTTCACGGACCACAAAAGCCTGAAGTATCTTATGGATCAAAAGGATTTGAACATGCGACAGTGCAAATGGGCCGAGTTCCTTGGGGACTATGATGTGGCAATAAAATATATGTCAGGCAAAGCCAATGTGGTGGTGGATGCCTTGAGTAGAAAGTTTTCTGAAGTAGGGAATTGGACTGAAGCTCATGATGAGTAGTTGGTGCGAGACTTTGAGTCCCTCGGCATTGCTTGTGTAGCAAAAGGCGAGTCTAACATGGCTCAGTTGAACTGGATTGAGTTGCAAAATTTCTTATCCGATTGTGTTCGGGAAGAGACTAGTTTAGATGTAGAGTTCCAGCCATTTGTGTTGGAAGCTCAAAAGGGCAAAGGTAGCACCTGGGAGTTGATTGATGGGATCCTGAGGAAGGACGGAAGGAAATGTGCACTGCAGTTCGGTAAGCTCCGTGAGGAGTTGATGTTTGAGGCTCATTTTACGAAGTACTCCATTCACCCGGGCAGTACAAAGATGTACTTGGATATGAATAAATCCTTTTGGTGGCCTAGTTTGAAACAGGATGTTGCTTTGTATGTGAGTCGATGTCAAACTTGCGCCTTAGTGAAGGTTGAGTGTCAGAAGCCGGGTGGGTTCCTGAAGCCTCTTCCTATCCCTGTGTGGAAATTTGATGACATCTCCATGGACTTTGTGCAGGGTTACCTCGATCGCAGCAGAGTAATGATGCGATTTGGGTGATTATGGATCGCTTGACCAAAGTGGCTCATTTACTCCCAAATCGGAAAGAGGACAGCGTGGTGAAACATGTAGGGTTGCGACTGCATGGGATTCCTAAGATTATTGTTAGTGATCGTGATGGATGATTCACGTCCAAAGACTGGAGGTTGGTACAGAAGAGTCTGGGCACGAATCTCAAATTCAGTACGGCGTTCCATGCTCAAACGATGGACAAACAGACAGAACGACTTGTACAATGGAGGATATGTTGAGGATGTGTACCCTCAATTTTGGAAAGAAGTGGGAAGATCACCTCTTCATGGTGGAGTTTGCCTATAACAACAGTTATAAAGCAAGTATAAAAATGGTGCCATATGAAGCTTTATATGGAAGGCGGTGTCAAACACCGATGTCTTGGACAGAGGTGGGAGCACCAAACGTTTTGGAAAAGAGGTAGTGACTAATGCTTATGAGTTGGTGCGGACTATTCAGGAGCGCATGAAGGTTGCTCAGGATCGGCAAGCGAAGTATTTGAACACTCGCCACAGGAACATGGAGTTTGCGGTAGGTGACTGGGTCTATCTAAATATTAAGCTGTTCAAAGGAGTTTCGCAGATTAGCCGACTCAAGAAGTTGAGTGCGAATTTTTTGGGGCCGTTCGAAATTACCGAACGCATTGGAGAATCCTCTTACCGGTTAGCATTGTCTGCATAGTTGAGTGGATTACACGATGTATTCCATGTCTCCGTCTTGAGGAAAAGCTTGGTGGAGGCAAGTGTTATGGTCGAGTCGGCAGCAGTGCCGATAGAAAAGGACTTGGGGACGAAAGTTCGCCCAGTTAGCATAGAGGATTTGAAAGTTTGGCAGTTGCGAAACAAAGAGGTTAAGCTCATAAAGGTGCGATGGGACAACTGCGAGCGAGAGGAGTTCTCTTGGGAGCATGAGCAAGCAATGCGGGAGGACTTCCCAGAACTCTTTGCTTCAGGTATGCTTTTTGTTTGTGTACATACTAAATTCCGAGGATGAAATTCATCTAAGGGGGAGGAGTTGTAACACCCCGGTTTTCCAGACCTTGAATCCCTGAAAGCTACCGCGCGACGATAGTAGCTATCGCCCGACGGTAGCCTTGTTTCGTCGGGTGTAGAAGGCTTGACGAAAGTCATCCGTCGAGTGCTGAGAGCCCTATCGCTCGGCGGTAGTTAGTTACTGCGCGGAGGTAACTCCAGGGTTTGCATCGAGAGCATTGAGTTCACGAGAAAGGAGTTACCGCGTCATATTAGCCATACCGTCGGCATTAGCGCAGTTTTATTTTTTGTCCTGCGACTCGGGAAGCTATCGCTAAGCGTTAGCTAGCTACCGCTCGGCGGTAGCTTGGCGTTGAGTGCGTTGAGAGGCAGGCATTGAGTGGCTACCGCACAGCATTAGTGCTACTGTTGGCATTAGCGTGACCTTAATTTCTTGAACGAACTCTCGGGACGCTTCCGCTTGGTGGTAGGTAGTTACCACCCGGCGATAGCGCGTGGAAGCAGTTGCGTCGTTTGGCTTTTTAGCCGTCCGATTTCACTTAGGATATGATCTTAAGGCCAAAGACTCTCCCTTTAGAGTGCTTATATAGGGCTGAGCGGGATTTCTCCCTCATTCCTTTTCTTTTTGGAGTTGACTTAGGGTTTGTAAGAGAGAGGGGGAGGAGGAGGAAGAGAGCTTTCTTCCGCCATTGATGGAGCTTCGGATCCCCGATCATTGATCCGAGTCCAGATCCGTGGAGAGGACTTGGAGGCGCTCGTTTTCATCCGTGCAAGGCAAGGATTCCATGGCGAGGAAGACGGGTCGTAAGGTAATGACATTTCTCCTCTCGGTTTTAGGATGCGTGCATGGAATCAATTCTTTTCTTGCTTTATTTCAAGCATTCTTGGCAGCAGATCTCTCAAATGAGAGGGATTCGGGTTGCCTTGTTTCAAGAGGAGCCACCGAGTCGAATGTGTCCATCCCCGGCATAATTTTCACTAGAAATCCGCTTCGTTAGTGGATTAGACATTGTGGGTGAATCCGAAGTCGCGACCATTAGTCCGACTCAGTTATGTTACATAGCGAGCCTTAAGGATTTTGCAAGAAATCCGTTGCGGCAAGATGTCATTTGTGACGCATGTCCCCCTTATTTCGCGCGAGTATGTGTAATCAGAACTGGACAAGGTTATCTCTGTTGTGACAGTAGATGGTTTCCTTGGGGCACAGGAACGTTACAGTACGAACAGTGGATTAGGGTGGGAAAGGCTTGGGATTGTGATGTGTTAAGGCGTGGTTTATCTCTGTGGTCAGCTGGCTAGCCCGTGATATGAAATTCATGTGTGGAGAGTGTCCCGGAGAGACAAGTCCCCTTCTGTGAAATTGACGAGTACACCAAGCTTTGGACAAGCCCAGACGATACCAGCTGGGTCCCGCTGGGTCTCCTTCAGTGGACGTGGTCCCAATATTAGAGACGGGCCTTGGTCGTCGCGAATGGGTGGGGTCTAGCAAGGGTTCTTAGTATCAATTTTTTTGTGTGTATGGCGGAATCCTGACGTGAGAAGTCAAAGCTTGCAGGCAGGCCCAGGTTTTGAGACCCACGAGTGGGTGGGCCGAGGCAAGAGTTTCGTGTGCCAGCTTGTATGTCGTTAGGGGAAATTTGAAGTACCCTTATGTTTACGGCTTGAACTCCGATGGGGAAATTGGAAGTACCCAATTTGATGATGTGTTATAAGCATGTGCTCTAGGTTGCCTTGGGTGAAGCCCAGGTGGGCATACATGCTGTATAATAGGCCCCTTTTATTTAATGCTCAACATAGGAACATATTTGTTGTATGAGACATCCAAACCTATTTTACTACTTTTAATGTACTTGTATATTTGCATACGAAGTGCTTAACTGCAGGGTGATGGAGTGCCCCGGGGTTCGCTAGGGTCGGCCGGGAGGAGATGTGTTAGTTACACAGTTGAGGTCAGCCTTTGTTGACCACACATTATAACCAATTTTTACAGGGCAAGGATCGCAATCAGGAGCGATCTCGCCGGCCAAAAAGGCCTAAGCCTCATGAAGTGTTCCATTTTGTGTAGTATCTCTGTTTTGTTGATTGTTATGTTCAATGCTCTATGATTCTGGGTTGCACGCCGAGGTAGCCTAGGAGTGCGTATGCACGTTGGTGTTTGATGATTATTGTTTCGGTTTTAGAACTCTTATTTGTTGTAAGGCCTTAAGGCCATGATGATACTCATATGTTAGTGGATATCTTCTAGTCTTGTTTTTTTTTGTTTTTGCTGTGTTTAGTCTGAGTTTTGAGTTGGGTAATTTTATATCATCTTATAATGCTTAAGCTGTGACATCTGTATGTTGTGGGGCCTTGGCCGAACCCATATTATACGGTCATTATAGGGGATGTGTTACAATATTGATATCATTGTTAGAGTCTTGTAAGTCAAAATATGCATGCCATATCCACAAGTCATACGATGTTACTGCCTCGAAAATGATTGTCGGTACATCATGACGTCTTGAATATTGTCATGCCCATGCTGTTGGGCAGTTCTTCCATTGCCAATGCATACAATCTAGACTTCAAAGCATCCCTGGAAACCCTCGTTCTTCACCTTTCTATAATAATCGTGTTACATCATTCGCATTGGGACATCTCAAATATTCATCTTTGTACACTTGTACAATCACCCTGCAAAATCTCTTCAAGCATTGAATCACAGTTGACTCACCAATTCGAATGTATTCATCGCAATTATCAGCTGACGTTCCATATGCCAACATACAAAATGTTGCGGTGATTTTTTGTAAGCTTGATAGTCCAAGTTTACCAACACCATCCTTCTTTTGAATGAAAAAATTGTCATGCGATTCAACACAAGCCGCAATACAAAGAAAAAGATTTTTTCGCATGCGAAATCTTCTTCAAAAAAATGTTTCCCCATATGTGGGATGTTCAGAGAAGTAATCATTCCAAAGTCTAGTGTTATCTTCAATCCTCCCCCAGTTCAATACATACGAGCTAAAATTTCATCTTCTTTTTTCCATTCATCTATGTCTTCTTTCCATTTGAGAAGTGTTTTATCAAATACTTCATTATCTGAAGATGATGAAGATCGCAAATGGATGACCCTGCTCCATAGTTCATTTTTTAGTATGTGAAAGTATATGTGGTTGGCCGGAAGTAGTGTTTATAACGATTTTTTGAAAGTTTATGTAGTTTGCTAGAAGTAGTGTTTATATAGAAGAAGACTAGAGCCCAACATTAGATTCTTTCCCCAAAGCCTTGTTTTTTCACCAGCATCGGATTCTTTCTCCACTCACACATATCTTTTGTCCCATCAATCATGTCAACATCAATTCCGGGGCCTTGTTTTTTCCCCAGCATTGGATTCTTTCTCCACTCACACATATCTTTTGTCTCATCATTCATGTCAACATCAATTCTGGGGCCTTATTTTTTTCCCCTGCATTGGATTCTTCTCCACTCACACATATCTTTTGTACCTTCAATCATGTCAACATCAATTTCGGGGCCTTATTTTTTTACCCTGTATTGGATTCTTTCTCCAATCACACATATCTTTTGTCTCATCAATAATCTCAACATCAATTCTGGGGCCTTGTTTTTTTCCTCATTATTGGATTCTTTCTCCACTCACACATATCTTTTGTCCCATCAATCATGTCAACATCAATTCTGAGGCCTTGTTTTTTCCCCAGCATTGGATTCTTTCTCTACCCACACATCACTTCTACAAGTACTCATTAATCTTCCTCCAAACCATGCACTCAAGTATTCCTTCATTTTTCATCATGTCTGCCAACTGTGGGCTAGCATTCTCCCCTAAAGAAGATCAATCATTATGTTTTGCTTGGCTTGAGATCTCAGAAGACCTAATTATGGGGAGTAATAAAAAAGAGCACAAACTATGGGAAAGAATATCAACCATCTTTCACAAGACAAGACCCCCTGCGTTTATAGTACAAAGAACCCAAAAATCTTTTGCATGTCATTGTTCTTTTTTAGCAAGTAAGGCTAGTAAATTACGAGGATGTATTCGACAGATTGAGCAACGAAATCCCAGCGGTGCATCTGAACTCGATATTATAAGTATTTCTTTAGATTTTAAATATTAAATCCATTAATTAATATGTTATTAAAATAATTTATTTTTTATAGATCAATCAGGCAAAAATTATGTATGGCGACGATCCAAAAGATAAAAAAGGCTTCTTGTTTGATCATCTTTGGTCTATTTTGAAAAATACAGAGAAGTGGATAGATATGACTCGGTCTACAAAAGATATGAACTCTCAGAATATTGACATGTCACGGACTTTAGATTCTAACTCTCCTAGCCAACGGAGAAGTATAAACCTAAATATAGACAACAATGAAATGAATCTTGGTAGTACTGGTGAAGAAATCTCAGATCACAACTTCTATTAATCGACCTCCTAGAAGAAAGCAAGAAAAGGAGAGGAGGATAAAATTTAGTGGTAAGAGTTATGATATTGAGGCTCACACTAATAAAATGAAGAAATCTTAGAGGTTCTAAAGAGAGGGCAAGAACAATGAGTCAATGATATGTATGCTATCCAAGAGCTCATGAAGTTAAAAGCAAAAAATGAAAGGAGAAAACTAGAGCTTCATACCGCAAAACAAGATAATGATATAATGACGCTAGATTTGGATAGCATCAAAAGAACTCTAGAGTGACAGTACTTTAGAGCAAAACAAACAAGCCATTATGAAAAGAAACCTTATAAAACCACTATTTGGAGAATCTTCATCACTCGAAGGATTTAAATACGGAGGAGGCATATATGGAGGTATTGGTTATGGAGGAAGCCAGTATGATTGAGATCCATATGGAGGACCTCAATTTGGAGGGCCACAATTTGGAGGACCTCAATTTGGAGGACATCAATTTGGAGGACCTCAGTTCGGAGGACATCAATTAGGAAGAAGTCAATATCGAGAAATTCAGTACCGAGCAAGCTAATACCGAGAAAGCCAATATGGTGGAAGCCAATTTGGAGGACCTCAGTTCGGAGGAGACCAACACGGAGGAAGCCAGCATGGAGGAAGTGATGACATATCAGGATATGGTGGAGACAATATGGAGAAAGCACGCACGGAAGTCGTAGCAAACCAAATGATTACCTCCTAGAATTTTAGGTTTAATTCCAGATGTAATTTTTTTTTGAATTATGTAATGCTTATTTTATTTTGGTTATGTAATCCTAACATTTTAATAATGTAACTGTTATTTTTATTGTGAATTATTTAAAAAATATAATAAAAGAATACAAAAATAATAATTATTATTATAATAATTTATATATATACATATATATATTATCATAAATATATACAAAATACATTAAAAACATTACATATATTATATATACATATATACATAAATTATATATATATATATACATATATTATATACACATATATATACATAAAATAATACCATGTTCTCCAAATATGATTGGAGTTGTTCTAATTATGTTCTTCAAATTTGAAGAACATGGTACAATGGAGATATCTAAATATAGAGATCTTCATAGAAGATTCTCTAAAACCTCAAAAGACTGTATAGTTTCCAAGTATGCACTAGCTGCAAGCTTCTTCAAACCCAGTTCGTACAAGCTACTATTCGCAAGCTGTCCTAAAGAGATCACTGCAAGGTGTTGTCTGCAAAAACTTTCGTCTGACATGGGTTGTTGTTCACAAATGCTTTGCCACAACTATTCCTATTAACGTATGGTGCTTTTTTTAGGTGATTGTTATGGGCAAACCAATTTTGGATAGGTGCAAATCATTTTTACGGGCAAACCAAAAATTTATATGTGCAAACAAAATTGTTACGTGCAAACCAATATAAATTTTAAAAAAAAATTCTTTAGCAAAATATGAACAAATTGTTTAGCAACAATATTATAAAATTTAATGTATTACAAAAGTTTCAGGTTTATCATAGAGATTTTCTTTAATGATGAGTGCAACCTTTCGACGTTCTTTTTTCTTTGCTGGAGAAATATAAAAACAAATGATGAAGATGAGAAATACAGAAAGAAATATTTAAATCTACCACTTGCTTCAGATCAAAGGAATTGAAGATGAGCGAGAATGTCCGACACACATAAATCTTGAGCTCCCATAGTTGTCAGAAGCGAGGATGTGTGGTAGGTGTCATCGCGTATGGCTTCCGGTAGGCATTGGTTGTGGTGTCGATGGCAACGGCGGCGGCATTGGCGGCGGCAAAGAGAGAGGCATCGGCAGTGGTGGCGGTGTCGTAGTGTATGGCTTGCTCCTATCGACATGATGGAGAAATGGTTTGCCCCTATCAATTTTACTATAACATTTTAAAAAATTATTTAAGAGTTTTTATTTTAAAAGTTGGTTTACACCTATCCAAAATAGGTTTGCCCATAACAATTACAATTTTTTAATGCTCCAATATCTTCCGCCTTCCCTCTGCATGCCTATTTATAGGCTACGTCATCACAAAGGGAGAGAGACACGTGGAAAAGAGAAATTTCCACTCCACGCCATTCCTCCTATTCAAATGATATACAACACCTTCACGCTGTTAGAAATGAACAAGAACAAACCGGAAGTGGATTAACAGAAAATTTATTATCCAAAAAAGGTATCTATTACACAAGTATGACCTCCCTTTTATAGAATGGAAGAGAGATGAGAGAATACAAATTAGAGATGTGGGACTAAAAATTTACAGGACTAAGAGGCCTATACAAAAAATAACCCGCACAAGCCGCGCAGTTAGATGAGAAAGGCTAACCGCTCGGTTATCACCAGAGAGAGAGAAGTCGCCATGAGAGACCGCTAGACCGCCCGATCTCCAAGCCGCCTGAGACAAACCATGAGACCGCTCGGACTCCAGACAGCAACAGCCCAGCAGCCAAACCGCTAAAGGGAAACTGCCAGACCATGCGGTCTTCAACCAGCCAAGACAGGCCGTCAGACCACCCGGTCACCAACTCCAATACTCCCCCTCAAGCTGGAGCATATATATAGATCATGCCCAGCTTGTCGCAAATATGAAGAAATGAGACGGATACTAGCTTGGTGAAGATGTCAGCCAGCTCCTTATCAGAAGTGACGAAGGGAGTGCAAATTTGTTCCTTCAAAATCTCTTTACAAATGAAATGACAGTCGACCTCAATGTGCTTGGTTCTTTCATGAAAGACCGGATTTTTGGAGATGTATATGACAGCCTTGTTATCACAGAACATATGTAGAGGATGGTTGTAGACCTCTCCTAAATCCATCATGAGAGCTTGTAACCACTTTAACTCACAAGTGGTCGATGTCATACTACAATACTCTGCTTCTGCACTGGACCTGGAAACAACAGACTGCTTCTTGCTCTTCCAGCTCACCAGATTTCCCCCAATAAAGGTGCAAAAACCCGAGGTTGACTTGTGATCCCCTTTGTCATCAGCATAACTCACATCTCAGTATGCTTTAACCCTCAGATGACCATTCTTCTGAAAGAGTAATCCTTTCTCAGGCACTGCTTTGACATACTCCAAGATCCGCAAGGCGGACTGTAGATGGCACTCCCTAGGAGCTTGCATGAATTGGCTCACCTTGACCAAAGTATAGGAAATGTCGGGCCTGGTCACTGTGAGATATATAAGCATACCAACCAGACGCCTGTATCGCGTAATATCTGAAAGAGGAGGCGAATCATATGTCCAGGTTTTGTCTTCTCCAGTTGTCATGGGGCATTGAGCAGGTTTTGCTCCAGTTAACCTTGCTTCTTTTAATAGATCAAGACAATACTTACGTTGGGAGAGGACTAAGGACTTGGGCTTCTAAGAGATTTCGATCCCCAGAAAGTACTTCAGAGAGCACATATCTTTCGTGACCAGATGTTGATGAAGATGCCGCTTTATTAAGGCTACACCTTCCTGGTCATCTCTAGTGAGAAGAAAATAATCGACGTATACAGCAAGAACCACCAGTCCCGAGGAGGTTTTGCGAATGAATAGTGAGTGATCGACAGAGCTTCGCACAAAACCAACGTCGGCCACGATGCCACTGAACTTGTCAAACCAAGCTCGAGGGCTCTGCTTGAGGACATAGATTGCCTTCTTAAGCCGACATACTCGTGTCTCCCCCTGAGAACATACCCAGGAGGTTGCTCCATGTAGATGGCCTCCTGAAGATCAATATAAAGGAAGACATTCTTGACATCCAGTTGGGAAATAGGCCAATCTCTATTGACCGCCACAGAGAGGAGAACCTGGATAGTGCTGAGACGAGCCACGGGAGAGAAGGTGTCAAAATAATCAACCACATAGGTCCATTCTCTATGGGTACATAGTCCCTCAACATTCTTCTTGTTCCAGTCATGTGTCTGGAACAACCACTATCCAAGTACCATATAGGGGTATGGTCACTTGGATTCACCTGCATCAAATAAAGAATCACTTACCCTTAGAACCCAATTTACTATTGGGTCCTAGGTCCTTGTTTGTTTGTAATCATGCAGCTGTTCTAACAGGAAAACTACTCTTGATTTTTACACTTGTGTTAAACCAATAATCCAAGGAAAAGTGGTCCACCTTGCCATAACACAAACACTCAAATCTATTATACCTTCTCTTAGGTACAGACTTTGCTACTTTGTTGCCAGCAGTCTTGTTAAGTGTTGGTGCTGGAGCAGCAAACTTCAAGAATTTCTCTTGTACATGATGGGCATGCCTATAGAGTGGCCTATTGGCATTTGCACCCTTGCCCATGAGATTTCCATACTCACAGTGACCATGAGTAGAGTCATGATCATACCTGTTTGTAGGATTCATCACCTTCCTAAAGAAGATAGGGGGTTTTGCAGCTAGAGGCTGAACTGGGGCCTTACCTTTTCTATGTGATTTGGTGGCCCTAGTTCTTCCCTTAAAACCTAGACCAGTCTTTCTTTTTTGTGAAATGAAATTGTCTATTAAGGGTAAGACAGATTTTGGCTTGGAGAATTTAGCCACTAGTTCTCTTTCTTGCTGAAGTTTTGCCTCCAGTTTCTTGATATGATTCTCCTTGAAAGATATTGTGCCCATCTGAATAACAGTAATGTTTTTCAGTTTGGCAACCTCATTCAATTTTAGATCCAACAGCTTTGCTAAATCTGCTGCAGCCAGCTTAAGAGACTCAATCTCCTTGGTCTGCTCTTTGACAAGAAACTTGCTCTTCTTCAGAGCATGCGACAACCCACCATACTCATTAATGAGTTGATGTACATCTCCCTCAAAATCAGAACCATCCCCTTCTCTTAAAGTTGATGTTACTTATTCTGATCTAGTAAAATAATCAGAATCTAAGGGAGAAATGTATACCTTCCTAGGACAACCCTGATCCTCGCATTGATCATTTTCTAATAGGGCCATCATCCCTCTGCAGCAATATTCTTCCACTCCATTTATGGAGTCCAGCATTTGTAGGAATTCTAACTCCTTAGAATCCTCTTCAGTTGAGAATAGCCCAACATATGCTTCAGTGTCTTCTTCTTCTCCTGATTCAGATGATGAAGAATCTGTCCAGCTCTTCTGCTTCTCGGCAACAAGGGATTTTTCCTTCTTGCCTTTTACTTGTTGTTTCTTATTGTCCTTTGAATCCTTACTTTTGTCAGGATAGTCAGCTATGACATGTCCTTTCCTATTGCAACAATAGCACACAATCTTAGAATTAGATTGTTTACTAGGTTTAGAAGCATACCTGTCCTCCTTGGGAGTCTTCCTTTTCTTGTAGTACTCATCCTTGGAAAAGGATGTAGAAGGTCTGGTTTTCCACTTCTTCTTCATGAATCTATGGAACTGCCTTGTGAAGGCTGCAAAAATCCTCATTAGAAGAGTGGCTATCTGATGTGTTGTTGTCAGGATTTCCTTCTTCTGCCTCAGCACTCCTACTGGGTGGAGAAGGAGATTTTCTCCTACCCTTTCTTATGTCATCAGCCTTGAAGGCTATTGACTTTTCCTTGTACTCAGATCTGCTGCCCTTCTCCTCCTCCTTTCTGGTAGTAAGCTGCATTTCATAGGATAACAGCTTTCCAAAAAGTATGGGTGGAGGTGTATCAGCCAACCTGGCCACTTTTCTGATGGCACATATCTTAGTATCCCAATCATTTGTTAAGGACCTAAGAAACTTGTCATTCAGTTCATAAGTGCTGAAAACTCTTCCATAGGTCATCAGCTCATTCACTATTCTGAAGAACTTCTTGTAGCATTCAGCTATGCTGTCAGTTTTGGTCTGCCTAAAGCTCTCATATTCCTGATTCAGCATAGACTTCCTGTCCTCTCTGACTTCTTTTGTGCCCTCCATATAGACAATCAATGTGTCCCACATTTCCTTGGAAGTTTTACAGTGCACCAGATTCTAAAATGCGGCATAGTCTATAGCACTTACAATAATGTTATGTGCTCTTTTGTCTAGTGTTGCCAAGATGATCTCATCCTTGGTCATTTCAGAATAACTCTTAGGAGTTTTAACATTTGCATCCAGGACTGATACCTTCATTGGAATGAAGGGACCTTCCTGTACTGTGATATAGATTTTTGGATCAGATGCTTCCATAAACAACCTGACCCTTTCCTTCCATATGCCAAAGGATTCTTTCCTGCAGATTGGCAATTTCATAGATCCAAACTCCTTTTGATTCTCATTTAAACCCATTCTTGATATCTGCTATTTGCCTTGGAGATTCACTCAGACTGTTAGGTCAATCTTTGAGTAACCTCCCTCGGATACCACTTGAAAGACTTGATTTCAAGAGCCTAAACACCTAGAGGGGGGTGAATAGGTTCTAAACTTTTTAAACAATTTTTATTGGCAAACAGCTAGATTAAATTCTGCACAGATAATTCAAAGCACAGACCACAATTCACAGCACAGCATACACCAGATTTATAATGGTTCCCCAAGGTATGGGTACATCCACTTTCCCCCTTTGCATATCCAGTAGATAACTGGATTCAGTCAACTTCCTTCCACTGGCTCGGATCTGCAGATCTTATAACTCAGAACCAGAATGGTTCCTACAGCTCAGACTTAAACAAGTCCTACCTCAGATTCTTCTTAAGAATCCTACCTCAGCCCTCAGCCCTATCTCAGCCTTTATCACTAGGCTTACAACTAAGACTTTTCACAAGTCCTACACCTTAGGCTCTCAGCCCTACCTCAACCTTTATAATTTCAGGCTTACAACTCAGATCTAACAATAGATCCTACAAGAAATTGAATGATATAAAGATACTAAAAATTCACCAGCTAGATTTCTCTATTGGTGTAGCCTTCTTGATCAGTTCTTGAATGAACTGACCCTTCTGATCCAACCTGACTTAGCTTTTCAAAGCATCTTGATAGAAAAAAAATAAGGTGGATCTTCACTTGATGAAGAAGATGATCTTCAGTCAGCTTCTTCCTTAAATTCAGAATGAATTCTGAATCTTTCTGGCAGACAGCTCTGGATCTGCCTTCGTAAGGGTTTTCCCTGTTCTTGTTGAAGAATTCTCTAGTGTTGTTCTTCTTCTTATGTTGTGTTGTTTTTCTTTTTTGTCACAGATCTGACTCTTATATAGAGTTTCCCAATGGTTACCGGCTGATCCGATTTGTAACAACCTTCTGATAGTTCTGAAAGAGGTGTCAGGCCGGTTGGTTATGACAGTTGTCGAGTCATCAGTCAAGTCAGTTGATTCATCAAATACTTTCCAACTCAGCACATTCCACTCTGCAAACTGCTTCACATGTGTCGACACATATAGGCTAAGTGTCGACACAAGTCTTGATGATGTCGACACAGCATTCAATGTCTCGACTCAGTCAATCTTCTGCTACTCGACACTTCTTATATTGTATGTGTCGACACAAGTCTTCATGTTCTCGACATAACTGCTGCAGACAGATGGTGTTGAGTGTATGTCAGACGGCGTTGAGTGTGTGTCGACACAAGTCCTTCTGGTCTCGACATAGCTGTTGCCGATAGAAGACGTTGAGTGTGTGTTGACAGCGTTGAGTGTGTGTAGATGGCGTTGAGTGTGTGTCGACACAAGTCTTGTTTGTCAACACCATTGCTTCTGATCTTGACACAGCACTTTGAGAGTTGATGTGTCGATACAAGTCTAGTGTGTCGACACAACTGCTTCCAGTGTCGACATAGCTCCTTGGTGTCGACACAGCTCCTGTATTAGGTGTCGACACAAATTCTGCCTAAGGTGTCTACACAATTCTGGGTGTCGACACAGCTGCTTCTTTAAGTGTCAACTTAGTTTGAGTGTCGACATAACTTCTTCATAAGTGTCGAATTAGCTTGGGTGTCGACACAACTCCTTTATAAGTGTCGACATAGCTTGGGTGTCGACACAACTTCTCCACAAGTGTCGACACTTGTACTTAGAAAATTTTCTTCAAATTCTTGAACCTGCACAATGTAACTCAAACATCTATCAAATACAAATTGATACATATCATTGACTAAGATGAGGCTTCTCCAAATCTGGTACATATTTTCAATGTACCCAACATCCCCTTTTTCGAGTGAGTATGTGTAACCGGACCCGGACGAGGTTAGCTCCGCATTGGGGGTAAATGGTTTCCTTGGTGTGCGGGAACGTTGTCGTACGAATGATGGATTAGGGTAGGAAAGGTTATTAATTGTGATGGGTTAAGGTGCGGTTGGTCTCCGTGGTTAGCTGGCTATCCCGTGGCATGCAAGTCATGTGGGGAGAGTGTCCCGGCGAGATTTGTCCCCTTCTATGAGACTAACGAGAACGTAAAGCATAGGACAAGCTCAGGCAATGAAGCCCACGAGCGAGTGGGGTCCAGCAAGGGTTCTCAGAATCGGTCTGTGTGTGAGACGGAATCCTGACATGAGAAGTCAGAGTTGTAGGCAAGCCCGGGTCTAAGACCCACGAGCGGGTGGGGCCTTGGCAAGAGTTCCGTGTGGCGGCTTGTAAGCCGTTAGGGGAATTGCATTACCCCTTTTTGTTTGCGGCTTGACGCCGATGGGGAAATTGAAAGTACCTGATTGATGATGCGTGATGATATGTTAGATTCATATGCTAGGGTGTCTTGGGTGAAACCCAGGATTGCATTCATGCTGCACTATAATCCCCCTTTTTCTTGTGCTCAACGTAGAAACATATTTGTTGTATGAGACATCCATACTTGTTTTACTGCTTTACATGTTTATATATTTTACATACAAAGTGCTGACCTGTAGGGTGAAGGAGTACCCCAGGGTCCGCTAGGGATGGCCGGGAGGAAATATGTTGGTTATACAGTTGAGGTCAGCCTTTGCTGACCCACGTTACCACCAAATTTTTACAGGGTAAGGATCGCAAGCAGGAGCTAGCTCGCTGTCCAAAAAGGCCTAAGCCTCATGAAGTGTTTCAAGTTGTGTAATAGCTCTATTTTGTGGGATTGTATGTTTGATGCACTATGTTTCCGACTTGCATTCCGAGGTAGTCTAGGATTTCTTATGCACGTTGGTGTTTGATGTTGTTATTTGAGTTTTTGAATCTCTCTTTTATTGTAAGGCCTTAAGGCCGAGTTGATACTCTATGGATGTGGATAACTTCTGGTCTTGTTTTTTTGTTTCTGTTGTTGCTTTATCCTGAGCTATGAGTTGGGTAGTTAATATCATATTTTAATGTTAAAGCTGTGGCATCTGTATGTTGTGGTGCCCCAACCAGACCCATATTATATGGTCATTACAGGGGAGGTGTTACAATTTGGTATCAGAGGGCAGGTTAGTGTCCAAGGAAAGGATTCGTGGTCGAATGTCATAATCGAATCGCATAAGAGAAGTTATCTACATAGGAGTATTGCGAGACCATGAGTGTCCTTGTGTTTGAGTCTTGCGATTAGAGACTGATTTGTGTTTACCTTGCTTTTATAAGGGTACAAGCAGCGAGGCAGGGACGTCAAGGCCACGAGAAGAGCCTTCAGCGAGCAGTACTACTGCTCTAGGTCCAATGGGCATGGGGGTAACCTTGACTGATTTCTGTCACATGCTTGCAGAAGCAATGGTGGTAGCCCAAGCTGCAGCGGTAGCGCAAGTTGCAACCCCTATTGCTCAAGTAGCAACTCCTGCTACCCCAGATACGGCGACGGCCGTGCCGGGTAGAGAATCAAGGCAAATAGAGCCTTTGGCTAAAAGGGTGGTTGTCGGGCACGGAGACCGACAAATGAAGTATTTCTTAGGCTTCCATCCTCCAACGTTTAAGGGAGTCGGCACGCCGATCAATGCAGAGGATTGGTGGGAGAGGATTCAAGAACTTCTGAGGGAGGCAGAGATGCCAGAGGATAAGAAATCTGAGCTTGTGTCCTTCATGTTGGAAGGAGATGCTAAGTTATAGTGGGTGAGTCATAGTGGTCGGCAGTTTCCTGGACGCACCCCATCCATTGAAGAGTTCGGGAATGCTTTCTTGAAAAAGTACATTCCTGCATCGACGAGGTTAGCCCTTCAGAGATAATTTCTACACTTGGTGTAGGGAGACAAGACGGTTGTCATAACCCACATTTTCTCCAAGGAAAACGAATTATCAGAGTAGGAGAAAACACGCATCATGATTCCACGTCGAGAAGGGGATGACTGCTGACGCTCAGGCAAACCACTATCAACCATACTTAATGAAAATTCATAAGTTAAATGATTAGAAAATCAGTTATATTTTTAAAGGCCGTATCCCTCGGCTCGGTGGATCATCTAGTCCACAGTTTAAAAACTATACATATACGCTGCAGAAAAATACTTTATTCAGGTTTGACATCCTAAAAGAGTGCATAAGTGTCCCCAGAGGACAACTTATACTATGCAGGACCCTACTTTTAATTTATTCTATATATAAGAAAATGATCTTTTTACGTTGTTTGAAAAATAGTGACGAGTTTAATAAAACATGCTGATTATGAGTAATCCTTATAATAGTGTTTTTAGGTTTAAAAGTAACTAGCAGCCTAGCATAAATCATCCCAAGAGCAAGTAGACTATCTCCAATAAAGGTAGCAGTAAAAAGTAACATATCTAGTATCAAGGTAAAAACTACCAGTGGGCGCAAACTGACACGAACCCACTGACAAGTATGTATGTCTGTAAGAAGAATAACACCAAAACTAACTCACAAAAACAAGGAACTGATCTCTAAAGCACCAGAGACCACCAGCAATAGCACAGCATCACTAGCCGTCAGAGCGGTTACTATCCAAAGCCTAAAGAATCAAAGAAGAAAGAATACCTCAGCAAGCAAAACTAGAAAACTGCTCGAAAGTGTCAATCAGAAGATAAGTAAAAGAGGAAAACAAAGCAGTAACAATCACAACTGCCCAAGGCAAGGCAAAAAGGAAGTGCATTAAGTGTGAGGACACAATAGTAACTCTGCCCAAAAGCTGTAGAGTCAACAAGGCTACCATGAGCCCAAATGCTGTAATCTACCAAGGAAGAAACGTCTAACACCCTAAGCTGTGAGAGATGTTAGTAGCAAAAACAATGCGGATCCGGGTTGGAGGCAAACTCAGTCCCCCAACCACCATTTCCAAGAAACCAAGCTCAGGGGTCTACATGTGAAAGTACTAGGGACCTCCCACCCCCTTGCCCAGCCCGTACCTGGAGCAAGATAAAAGAAAAGGGTAGCCACGGTAAATTACACAACACCACCCCCCCCCATAAGAGCTTCAAACCACCACTACTAACCACGACCCACGATTCGGCCTTTGAGAAAGAAAAACAAAGCAGACAAGGAACATCAAAATCAAGAAATTCACTCGGGGTAAAAAAAATCAAGGTAAGGGAAAAGCGTTGAGATGACTCAACACAGCATGGCGTTGAGTGAGCCGCCACTCACTCAATGCCTAACCAGACCTTGGCGTTGAGTGAGTCAGCCTCACTCAGCGCCATAATCAACCATAGCGTTGAGTGAGGTTCACTCACTCAACGCCCTCCGCAAAAACAACTCTGGCGTTGAGTGAGCTAACCTCACTCAATGTCAAAACAGTCATGGCGTTGAGTCAGGTTCACTCACTCAACGTCTTCAGCAAAACGGGCAGTGGCGTTGAGTGAGCTAACCTCACTCAATGCCAAAATAGCTACGGTGTTGATTGAGGTCTACTCACTCAACGCCTTAGCACTTTACCGCAGGAAAACCCTAAACCAACACCAACAGGAAGAGGTCGGCGGGAATGCCGACTGATTCTCGCCGAAACGGCGGGAATGCAGATTAATTCTTGCCGAATCGGTGGGAATCCAGATTGATTCTCGCCGAATCGGCGGGAACCCAGATTGATTCTCGCTGAATCGGCGGGAACCCAGATTGATTCTCGCCGAATCGGCGGGAATCCAAATTGATTCTCGCCGAATCGGCGGGAATCACTGGCGATACTCGTCGAAATCGGCGAGAATCACTTAGTGATTCTTGTCGATTTTGACTTAGACGAATCTTCTCACTCAATCGCCTCACTACTTAGCCGCAAAAGAACAAACCAAACAATGGCTTTGAGTGCGTGCACCACACTCAACGCCAATCTCGGGCGGCTTTTTGCTTTGAGTGTGTGCACCACACTCAACACCAAATCCCGAGAGCCTTCCCAGACTGGTTCTAACCAAAGCACTACCACAGAAACCTCCCTCTCTCTCTCTCTCTCTCTCTCGGCTCCACCCGCAAAAGCACCCAACCAGAAATAAAAATCTGGAGTCTGAATGGTGAAAACAACCAGCGGGTTGAGCAAAACAGCACAAGGAGGGGGCTCATAAAGGGAAACTGAAGCACATAGTTTTAAGCAAACAAAAAGAGAAAAGCTTTGCTTCTATCCTAGGGCTAACCGGGTAGTTAAGAGGGGGAAGAATCAAAACAGCAAGTGCGAGGACCACTTGCCTCGATTTCCGACGAAGCTTGGTCGGCTTTCCCTTATCTTTACACGGCACCAGCAGCAGCAACACCCTAACAGCAAAAAATCCCGAACTTTAATGGCGGAAAAGGGCCAAAACCAGAATTTCAGGCCTCCTAAAAACTCCGCGAAAATCAAATCTCTTATCGTAGAAACGTAGGTCTAAGAGAGAGCAATCCAAATCCGCCTTCGGAATCGAATTCCATCCACAAACACTCCCAAAATTGATGTCTGAAGGGTAGCAGGTCGGCGGTTTCTTCGCTGCTTTTCCGCGTACAGGAGAGGCGAGTTCGGTCTCGGGAAGAAGAAGAGTGGGCCCGCCATCTACTGATTAAGGCTTTTAAATAACTCTAATCACGCCTAATCTTAACCGCCTCCTAAGCCGCCGGTTCACTCTCAAAGCTTTTTGGCCGAAAATGATCATTTAAATAGCTTTAAAATATACAAATTTGATATTATTATTAGCACACCCAAAACGGCGCGAAAACCAAACTACCTCGGAATTCGACGAAACTCGCACCATAGCTAAATACCCATGCTACAAACGCAACGGCGAAGTCGAAATTAACTTTCGACGAACAGAACTTGAGTTATACCCACCCGAAGCCAAAACACAAGCATCCCCCGAGAGGCCACACCGGGTCACCCAAAACGACTCGGCTTGCTAGGGAGATCTTGCCAATAGGCTACAAAATAGGCCACTCAGTTCTAAGGAGTTAAGACCACACTCCACAGATGGCACAAGCCAAGAACGCGTCGACGTAACGCCAAACGAGAATTAAATAATCGCACAAAAAATCAGGGCCATTACAGTCACTCCCCCTAAAAGAAAGTTTCGTCCCGAAACTTTACGCACAACACATCTACTATAGAAGGGAAAGGTAACAAGCCAAACATTACGAGAATAAAACAAACTAAACTAATCAGGGAAACAGTTGAGGGTGAGCCTCCCTCATAGCCGACTCTAACTCCCAAGTCGCGCTTTCCAAACCGCGATTCTTCCATAGAACTTTGACCATCGGGATGGACTTCCTTCACAGCACCCAATCTTGAGTATCCAAAATGCGGACCGCCACTTCAACAAAAGAGAGATTAGGCTCCAACTGGGGCACAACATCCAAGACTTGCCCACTACTACGCACACACTTCTGTAATTAGCTTACATGAAATACATTATGAACACCTGGGAAGTTTGCTGGCAAATCCAACCTATAAGCTGACACGCCAATCCGCTCCATAATCTTAAACGGGCCCACATACCTCAGGTCCAATTTCCGATTCTTACCGAACCTCTTAACACCAACCATTGGGGAAACCTTAAGAAACACAAGGTACCCTATAGAAAACTCCAAGTCCAACCTACGCCGATTGGCGTTCTTTTCATATCTCTCCTGATCTATACGAAGCTTTTCTCGAATAAGCTTCACCGCTACTTCCATCTCCTCGAGCGCATCCGACCCAACAAGGGTCTCTCACCTGCCTCAGCTCAAAACAGGGGAGTTCTACTGCGCCTCTCATACAACGCTTCAAACGGAGCCATTTGCAAACTTTCTTTATAACTGTTATTGTATGCAAACTCCATAAGCCACAATCGCTCATCCCACGCTCCACCGTGGTCTAGAATGTAGCATCTGATCATATCCTCAACTATCTGGTTCACTCGCTCCGTCTGCTCATTGGTCTGTGGGTGGTAAGCAGTTGAGTACCTCAGATCGGTCCCAAACCCTCTGGCAGACTCTGCCAAAAGCGAGAAGTAAACCGGGAATCTCGATCGGAAATAATGCTAACAGGCACACCATGCAATCTGATGACCTCATTCAAGTACAACTCGGTTATATTCTTCATCGGGTAGTCAATCTTATACGGCACGAAGTGAGCACACTTCGTCAGTCAATCCACTATGACCCAAACAGAATCAAATCCCCTTGGAGATTTCGGTGAGCCCGTTATGAAGTCCATAGAAAACTTTCCCACTTCCAAGTCGGGATCTCTAGTGGAGTCAACTTGCCACTAGGCCTTCCGTGATCAGCCTTCACACGCTTGCAAGTGTTGCACTCAGCAACAAATCGGGCTATATCACTTTTCATCCCATACCACCAGGTAATTTGCTTCAAATCATGATACATCTTCGTAGATCATAGATGGTAGGCAACACTAGATCCATGAGCCTCTCTGCATACCATACCCCTGATGTCTCCAATAGCAGGGATGCAAAATCTGTCGCGGTACTTCAAAGTACCCGCATCATCGATGGAAAAATCCGGCAACTCCCCTCTCTCAGTCCTGAGGTATAAGTGCAGCAGGTCCGGATCGTCCTTCTGGTGCAACCTAGTAAGGGAAATCCAGGATGGCTCTGCCACTACCAAACTACTCTACATGTCACAACATCCCACTGAGATATCCATAAGGAGGAACTCTTCCACTAAACGATCGGTGGAGAGATTAAAGATCTTCCCCGTCTTCCGACTTAGGGCGTCGGCCACCACATTGGCCTTGCCTGGATGATACTGGATCTCTACATCATAATCGGCCATATACTCTAGCCACCGACGCTGGCGCAGATTCAACTCCTTCTGCGTGAACACATACTTCAGTCTCTTGTGATCAGTGAAGATCTTGCACTGAGCCCCATAAAGTAGATGCCTCCACAGCTTCAATGCATAAATCACCGCTGCAAACTCAAGGTCATGCGTAGGGTAATTTCTCTCGTGAGTCTTCAATTGCCTTGACCCATACGCAATCACTTTTCCAACTTGCATCAACACGCAACCTAAACCAACATGCGAAGCATCCATGTAAATGTCATACTCCACACCCTTAGTAAGTAGGGTCAGGACGGGAGCAGTGCACAATCTGTTCTTTAGCTCCAGGAAGGCTTCTTTGCACTTCTCGCTCCAAACAAAGGCCGCATTCTTGTGAGTCAACCTGGTCAAAGGTGCAGCTAGGGTAGAGAAACCCTCCACGAACCTCCTGTAGTAGCCGGCCAACCCTAGAAAGCTCCTGATCTCCTTGGGCGTGCCCGGCCTACTCCAATCCATCACTGCTGTGATCTTTTCTTGGTCAACCGAGATCCCATCCTTATTCACCACGTGGCCCAGAAACGAGACCTAAGGCAACCAAAATTCGCACTTGCTCAACTTGGCGAATAACTTGTGAGTCCTCAACTCCGATAGAACCAAGCGCAGATGCTGCTCATGCTCCTCAGCACTGCGGGAATAGACCAGCACGTCATCGATGAAAACCACAATGAACTTGTCTAGGAAATCCTTGAACACCCGGTTGATCATATCCATGAAAGCTGATGGTGCGTTGGTCAAACCAAACGACATCACCAAGAACTCAAAATGTCCATGCCTCGATCTAAACGCAGTCCGTGGAATATCTGCCTCACGGATCCTAAGCTGTTGGTAGCCAGAATGAAGATCTATCTTGGAGAACACTGTGCTACCGCGCAGCTGATCAAACAAGTCGTCGATCCTCGACAGAGGGTACCTGTTCTTAATAGTGACTTTGTTCAACTCCCTGTAGTCGATGCAAAGCTGCATCGACCCATCCTTCTTCTTCACAAATAGAACAAGAGCACCCCCAAGGCGACGAACTCTACCTGATAAACCCTTTTGCCAACAACTCATCTAACTGGACTCGCAACTCCTCTAGCTCACGAGGGGCCATTCGGTACAGCGCCTTAGCAATAGGACGCGTACCCGGTTCCAAATCAATCACAAATTCGACATCCCGATCAGGAGGAAGACTAGGAAGGTCATCAGGAAACACATCAGCGAAACCGCGAACAACGGGAATCTCCTCTAAGCGTGGTATACTAACAGCGGTCCCAACCACCGAGACTAAACAAGCAAAACAACCAGAAGGAAACAACTTCTGAGCACATACCGCAGAAATTACAGGAGAATCTTGACACGGATCAGCATACACGCTTCCCGACTGACCATTGACCTTGATGAAGTCCAAGCGCTTCCCTTTGCACTGAATGACCGCATCATACTTAGACAGCCAGTCCATGCCCAGGATAACATCGAAGTCCTCCAGATCAATCATCTTCAAGTCTGCCCTCGCAAGAAAATCCCCTAACAAAACAGGGCAATCTAGAATGCCCAAATCTGATAACACAGATTCACCAGAAGGGAACTTGACGCGGAAGGTATCACGAACTCGATCTAGAGTTAACCGATGTCGCTCCACAAAGGCTCTAGTCACAAACGAGTGGGTAGTGCCGGAGTCGAACAGAACGCGCGTCCAGCGGTTCTTCACCTTAAATTTCCCTATAGGAGTATAAACAACTAAGGATCTACCAAAACCCAACTGTAACCATTCTAGCAAATAAAACTTTCAAGCTGGAAAAAGAAACAACTAACCTGAGATGACCTGAGTCGAAGCTTGGGCCTCCTCGTAAGAGATCACGTTCAGCTTTCCTTTACCCTTGTCCACATGTTGAGGTGGAGGTAGCGCCTGAAGTGGAACTGCATGAAGTGCAGGCTGGACCTGGGGACACCTAGACTTGATGTGACCCTTCTTCCAACACTGATAGCAGACTTTATCCTTGGACCAGCACTGGGAAGCATCATGCCTGGGTCGCTTGCAGACAGAACAGGAGACATCCCTCCTAGGAGCACCCTGAATCGCATGAACCTGCTCCTTTTTTTGGGCTGCTGCCTTCTTGAAACACCTCTCGACAGGGTGGCCCGACAGGCCATAGAAACTACACACCACCTTGCTCTTCTTTCCAGAAGCAGCATCGGGTACCTGGGGTTTCTTCTCCTCGGCGGACTTCCTCTTGTCCTTCCTCATTAGCTAGCCTCTGCTCCTTGCGGTCTCGATAGCCTCCACCTTCAGAGCAGCCTCCACTACCCCTGCATAGGCTTCCGATCCATAAGTACTGGTCAACTGATACACCTCGCTCCACAATCCACCAAGAAACCGCTTGACTCGATCAGCCTCAACACTCACCAACCCAGGAGCAAACCGGCTCAACTTGCTGAACTCTATCTCATACTCACCAACCGTGGGTTGTGTTGGTACCCTATTTTGGATTTGAGTTAAGTCCTCTCAATTAGTTTCTTGACTCAAGATTTATCTATGGTCAAAGGTTAGTTGTTAGGTTAGATTCCCTCAGTTGTAGAGTTGTTGCTTATCTAGATGAAAATCTGGTTAAGTTATTTTTTAGTTCGACTATAGTCGAATGCCGCTCGACTATCGTCTATCAGTTGGTCGACTATTGTCTATCAGCAGATCGACTATCTCTGAGTTAGTTCTTCTTTGTTAGTTCAACGATCTGTGGTCTCAGCATCGTTGATCGTCGAGCCCTGCTCGACTTCTTTTTTCCAGACAGGTTTCTTGTAGTTCGACTATCTGTTTCTTGTAGGTCGACTATTTGTTCTTGTAGGTCGACTATCTGTTCTGATAGTTCGACCATCTGCTCTGAGAGGTCGATGATCTCCGTGAGTCGTTCGACGATCGTTTGTCTACATTTAGAGATTTTATATTCTTTCTCTTCTGTGATTTATTTCTTATTTATATGGTTTATTTTATTAAAGATTATTTCTTTGATTTTATGCTTATATATTAAGGCAAAATTTGCCTCATTCTTTATGCATAAGTCAAGTTCTATCTGACAAAGTCTTTTGTCTTATTAGTTGACAAATCTTTTTGCTTTATCTGTCATGCTGTCCTTTATAGCTGTTAGACACAAAAGTCTTTCTCTGGCCGTAAAGAGTTTGTTTTTGATGTGACTTTTTCTAATATCTTTTAGTCTTGCAGATTAGATAAGCAGCTTCTAAGGAAGCTTTATTTCTTTATAGAATGTACTTTCTGCAGGCTAGTTGTTTTGTGCTATTTGCAGCCCAGATTGCAGATCTCAGAAGAAGACAAGTTTTCAAATCAAGAGAAAGTTTAAAGCCGTTACAAAGGCTAATATATAAAGTGCTTTTGAAAGAAGTTTTGATATACATACACACATATACAGATATTCATATACTCAACTAGAATAAGATGATACAGCTCTCAGACATTTTCACATATAGCTGAGAAGATAAACTTTCTTTAGTGCTCTCTTCTTCAATCCTGAGTTCATCCTGCTTACAGGAACATTCATACTCAGTGCTTCAGAAGAAGAAGTAGAAGAAAGAAAAGCTGTTGAAGAAAAACAACCATTTCACATCAAGAGTCTTCTTCAAGCTGCTCCTTCAAGAACTTCAAGACAACAGTTCATCTCTGTCAAAAGTTCAGAAGAGAACCTGCACCCTGAAGCAAGGCTTCTTCCTGGATATTCTCTAAGCCAGGGGGAGCTTTGATTCCTTCAGAGCTTTCTATAGCTCAGTGCAATCCACTAGCTTCTCTTATTCTGTTTAACTATAGAGAAGACATTCTAACTCTCTCAACCTCCTGTACAAAGGGTTATTAATCCCTTCAAAAGTGAACCTTGGTGGCAAGGCACCTTAGCAAAAACCTGTGTTGGATTTTGAGCTCCTGATCAAAAGCTCAAAGGGACTACTTGATCTACCTGAACCAGATCAGTTGGTGGCAGGGCATCTGAACAAAAACCTGTAGTGGATTCCTACCAGGGTGGTAGAAGAGTGTATGTACCTATTGAGAGGGAACCACTATAAATCTTCTTGTGTTGTCTGTGTTGCTTATTTTAATTACTACACTGTGGCTGTGAGTAGAATTAACTAGGATTGCTAGTTGCTGTGTTAGGACTAAAGCTTAAACTGTAATTACAGTTAGCTTTCTCTTGTGCACCTCACTTTGTGTTAGGCTCTAGGGTTTCATATATCTATATACTTATTCCGCAAATTTACTCTATGGAGTTGATTAGATTGCCATATTTTTTATTACTCTATTCACCCCCCCCCCCCTCTAGAGTTGTATCTATCTTCACTTTCAGGTTGCCTTTGCTTCAGGTGGAGGAAGTCGTTCAGAAGACATTCACGCTCGACCGAAGGCAAGAACTTCCTCATCAGCATTTCCTTGAATACTTCCCAAGAGCATCCAGCTACCAAGCTCTCCTTTTCTCTAAGCCACCAACTCTTAGCCAAACCCTTAAGCTGATAGGCGGATATCATCACCCTCTGATCGTCTGCAATACCGGAGTACGAGAACATCTCCTCCATGGAGATCAGCCAATCGTCTATGACCATGAAATATGCCTTCCCATCATACGTAGGAGGGCTAAGTCTCTGAAACTGGGAGATGAATGCCATCTCCGCTGGCACCACCACTGGAGGTCTCAGGGGTGCAGGAGGTGGTGGAACAGCAATCCCCCTATAGGTCCTTGCACTCCCTGAGTCTGTCCTGCCACAACTGCAACCAAAGACTGGATCTGGGTTCACACCTCCACCAACTGCCTGCTCAAGGAATCGCTACTCTGCCGCAAGCTCTCGATCACTGCATCATTCTGCGCTCCCGATGACTAACCCTCAGATAGGGGGGGTCGATCTAGTCGAAGGGCGTCTCGCCATCCTAAAATCATAGCAACATTAGACAGATCCTAGTACGACAGCTACAACTAACTACAAGTACAGACAATACATACATAAATATAAACTTAAAGCTGCTAAACTTACTCTGGGAGTTTATTTTTACAAGAATTGATGTTATGCCTTAACCTAGGATGGTTAACCACCACCATACTAACTCTTGTGCCTAGATCGGGAATGCATGACTTTATATCATTTTTGACTCAAAAATGATGTGTGTACATATGTCATCCTGCTAGTCTTTAGCTTGGCACGTTGTGCTTATGCAATGTTATGTTATGCATGTTTGTGCTATGCATTCTAAAAAGGCCCTAATGCATGTTAAGAGCGGCGTACACATGAAAATGTTATGCATCCCATACTACATAACATCCTCATGCAACGAAAAGAAAACGAGCTAGTCGCAACCATGTGGTGAGGTTATGCATCTCATACTACATAACCCTCACATGTTTCCCCTATGGTGGATCCATATACGAACACATATTATGCATCTCATACTACATAATATGCCCCATATACTTCATGTTATGCTATGAGTGTAGTGTTCGTGCTTTTGCCAAGACGTTCTGATGACATATCGGTGTGTGAATGACATGATGCTGAACTACTAATGCAATCAAACGGGAAGGTTGCCCGACTAGCCTGTCAAGAAACCTCCCTCTGATACCAACTGTCACAACCCGCATTTTCTCCGAGGAAAACGAATTATCAGAGTAGGAGAAAACACACGTCATGATGCCACGTCGAGCAGGGGATAACTGCCGACGCTCAGGCAAACCACTATCAACCATACTTAATGAAAATTCATAAGTTAAATGATTAGAAAATCAGTTATATTTTTAAAGGTCGTATCCCTCGGCTTGGTGGATCATCTAGTCCACAGTTTAAAAACTATACTTATACGCTGCGGAAAAATACTTTATTTAGGTTTGACATCCTAAAAGAGTGCGTAAGTGTCCCCAGAGGACAACTTATACTATGAAGGACCCTACTTTTATTTTATTCTATATATAAGAAAATGATCTTTTTACGTTGTTTGAAAAATAGTGACGAGTTCAATAAAACATGCTGATTATGAGTAATACTTATAATAGTGTTTTTAGGTTTAAAAGTAACTAGAAACCTAGCATAAATTATCCCAAGAGCAAGTAGACTATCTCCAATAAAGGTAGCAGCAAAAAGTAACATATCTAGTATCAAGGTAAAAACTACCAGTGGGCGCCAACAAACTGACACGAACCCACTGACAAGTATGTATGTCTGTAAGAAGAACAACACCAAAACTACCTCACAAAAACAAGGAACTGATCTCTAAAGCACCAGAGACCACCAGCAACAGCACAACACCACTTGCCGTCAAAGCGGCTACTATCCAGAGCCTGAGGCATTCAAAGAAGAAAGAATACCTCAGCAAGCAATACTAGAAAACTGCTCGAAAGTGTCAATCAGAAGATAAGTAAAAGAGGAAAACAAAGCAGTAACAATCACAACTGCCCAAGGCAAGGCAAAAAGGAAGTGCACTAAGTGCGAGGACACAACAGTAACTCTGCCCAAAAGCTACAGAGTCAACAAGGCTACCATGAGCCCAAATGCTGTAATCTACCAAGGAAGAAATGTCTAACACCCTAAGCTGTGAGAGATGGTAGTAGCAAAAACAACGCGGATCCGGGTTGGAGGCAAACTCAGTCCCCCAACCACCTTTTCCAAGAAACCAAGCTCAGGGTACTACATGTGAAAGCATTAAGGACCTCCCACCCCCTTGCCCAGCCCGTACCTGGAGCAAGATGAAAGAAGAGGGTGGCCACGGCTAAATTACACAACACCACTACCCCCCCCCATAAGAGCTTCAAACCACCACGACCCACGATTCGGCCTTTGAGAAAGAAAAACAAAGTCGACAAGGAATATCAAAATCAAGAAATTCACTCGGGGGAAAAAAATCAAGGTAAGGGAAAAGCGTTGAGATGACTCAACACGGCATGGCGTTGAGTGAGCCCCCACTCACTTAACGCCTGACCAGACCTTAGAGTTGAGTGAGTCAGCCTCACTCAGCGCCAGAATCAACCATGGTGTTGAGTGAGGTTCACTCACTCAACGCCCTCCGCAAGAATAACTCTGGCGTTGAGTGAGCTAACCTCACTCAACGTCAAAACAGCCATGGCGTTGAGTCAGGTTCACTCACTCAACGCCTTCAGCAAAACGGGCAGTGGCGTTGAGTGAGCTAACCTCACTCAACGCCAAAACAGCTACGGCATTGAGTGAGGTCTACTCACTCAACGCCTTAGCACTTTACCGCAGGAAAACCCTAAACCAACACCAACAGGAAGAGGTCGGCGGGAATGCCGACTGATTCTCGCCGAATCGGCGGGAATGCAGATTCATTCTCGCCGAATCGACGGGAATCCAGATTGATTCTCGCCGAATCGGCGGGAATCCAGATTGATTCTCTCTGAATCGGCGGGAATCCAGATTGATTCTCGCCGAATCAGCGGGAATAACTAACGATACTCGTCGAAATCGGCGAGAATCACTTGGTGATTCCCGTCGATTTTGACTTAGACGAATCTTCTCACTCAATCGCCTCACTACTTAGCCGCAAAAGAACAGACCAAACTATGGCTTTGAGTGTGTGCACCAAACTCAACGCCAATCCCGGGCGGCTTTTGGCTTTTAATGTGTGCACCACACTCAACACCAAATCCCGAGAGCCTACCCAGACTGGTTCTAACCAAAGCACTACCACAGAAACCTCCCTCTCTCTCTCTCTCGGCTCCACCTGCAAAAGCACCCAACCAGAAATAAAAATCTGGAGTTTGAATGGTGAAAACAACATGCGGGTTGAGCAAAACAGCACAAGGAGGGGGCTCATAAAGGGAAACTGAAGCACATAGTTTTAAGCAAACAAAAAGAGAAAAGCTTGGCTTCTATCCTAGGGCAAACCGGGTAGTTAAGAGGGGGAAGAATCAAAACAGCAAGTGCAAGGACCACTTGCCTCGATTTTCGACGAAGCTTGGTCGGCTTTCCCTTATCTTCACACGGCACCAGCAGCAGCAATACCCTAACAGCAAAAAATCCCGAACTTTAATGGCGGAAAAGGGCCAAAACCAGAATTTCGGGCCTCCTAAAAACTCCACGAAAATCAAATCTCTTACCGTAGAAACATAGGTCTAAGAGAGAGCAATCCAAATCCGCCTTCGGAATCGAATTTCGTCCACAAACACTCCCAAAATCGACGTCTGAAGGGTAGCAGGTTGGCGGTTTCTCCGCTGCTTTTCCGCGTACAGGAGAGGCGAGTTCGGTCTCGGGAAGAAGAAGAAGAGTGGGCCCTCCATCTACTGATTAAGGCTTTTAAATAACTCTAATCATGCCTAATATTAACCGCCTCCTAAGCCGCCGGTTCACTCTCAAAGCTTTTTGGCCGAAAATGATCATTTAAATAGCTTTAAAATATACACATTTGCTTTTATTATTAGCACACCCAAAACGGCGCGAAAACCAAACTACCTTGGAATTCGACGAAACTCGCACCGTAGCTAAATACCCATGCTACGAATGCAACGGAGAAGTCGAAATTAACTTTCGACAAACAGAACTCGAGTTATACCCACCCGAAGCCAAAACACAAGCATCTCCCGAGAGGCCACACCGGGTCACCCAAAACCACTCGGCTTGCTAGGGAGATCTTGCCAATAGGATACAAAATAGGCCACTCAGTTCTAAGGAGTTAAGACCACACTCCACAGATGGCATAAGCCAAGAAAACGCGTCGACGTAACGCCAAACGAGAATTAAATAATCGTAGAAAAAATCGAGGGTATTACAACGGTGGGTGAGTATGTTCAGGAATTCACTCGGTTGGGTCGTTATGCTGGAACGACCATGGCGGATGATGAGGAGAGGGTCAACCTCTTCTATCACGGGATGAGGGAGAATCTGAGGCAACCCCTCATATCTATGAATCATGTTGGTTTCAATGAGCTGGTTGAGGCTGTCAGGATGTTGGAGAGCGATATGGAGCGAACCCAATGTCATAAGGGTTTTGCACCCAAGCAAGGGGAAGGGAAGCCTTCTCAATCCAAAGGGAAGCCTAAAGGAAATAGATGAAATAAAAAGCCTCATCCTTTCAAGTCTGGTGAGAAAAGCAACTTGACGTCGGAGGGTCTCACTTTAAGGAACCACCGATGTGCTTTAATTGTGGCAAGGTGGGCCACATAGCTCATTTTTGTACTCAAGGAGGTGCTGAGCAGGAGCCAAGGTAGGAGAAGACTGTGTGCTCCATCCCTAGTGCCGCAGAGAAAGGGAAGATGACGGAGTCTAGCGGTTCTCGGATTCAACTAGTGCAGCCAAGGGCTTATAACCTTGGGAAACGGGAAGCGATCCGCCAGCCTAATGTGGTGATAGGTATGAGAGAGTTTTAAGTTAATATTATACTTCATACTTTAAAACCCGTTTATGTTTATTGCCTGTGTTTAGGCTTTGTGTTAGTTTCCGGATACCCCGCTAGGGTGTTGTTTGATACGGGAGCGTCGTACTCCTTTCTTGCGGAAAGCTTTATCTGGAGGATTGAAGTTGAGTCATTCTCGACAGATGTAGAGCTGAAGGTGTGCATGCCCAATGGGTCATCCATGACTATCGGGGCGAAGGTGCGTATTTGTTGGAATCTAGGCGGAGTTGACTTCATGTTGATAGCAGCGGTCCTACCGTTGGTTAAGTTCGATGTAACATTGGGAATGGACTAGCTAGCAGAGCAGCGTGCCAGTATTGACTGCCTATCCAAGATGGTGACCCTGAGAAGCGAAGGGCAGGCAGAAGTTAAGTTTTAGGGCCTCAGTGGAGCGGCTTTTTCCCTGATTTAAGCCATACAGCTTGTGCGGGCTGTTAACCAGGGAGGAGTTGCTCTTGTATCATTGTTGGAGGTTCGAATTTCCAAGTTATCACTTAGATAAGTACCCGTAGTGTCAGAGTTCGAGGATGTGTTTCCTGATGAGCTTCCTGGAGCACCTCCTCGACGGGAGATTGATTTCTCGATTGAGTTAGTGCAAGAAGCTAGGCCGGTGTCACATCCTCCTTTTAGGATGGCACCAAAAGAGTTGGTCAAACTCAAAGTACAGTTGCAGGAACTATTGGAGCAGGGATATATCAGACCTAGTTCTTCACCGTGGAGCGCGCCGGTGTTGTTCGTGAAGAAGAAAAATAGTAGTATGCAGTTGAGCATAGACTACCGAGAGTTAAATTAACTGACTATCAATAATAAGTATCTGATTTCTCAGATAGATGACCTGTTCGACCAGTTGGTGGTGTCAGTGGTGTATTCAAAGTTGGACTTGAAGTCAGGATACTATCAGTTGCGAATTCGAGATGAGGACATACCCAAGACAGCATTTGGTGCGAGGTATGGTCACTTTGAGTTCTCGGTGATATCATTCGTGTTGACGAACGCACCATCCGTAATCATTGATTTGATGAACCGAGTATTTCGAGAATACTTGGACTCTTGTGTAGTTGTCTTTATTGACGACATTTTGGTTTACTCCAAATTGGAGGTGGAGCATAAGACTCACTTGATAGTAGTCTTGCAAGTGTTGAGAGAGAACCAGCTTTATGCAAATTTCTCGAAGTGTTAGTTCTGGTTAAAGAAGGTGGCATTTTTGGGTCATGTGATTAGAAGGGATGGGTGTCGGTAGATCTAACAAAAGTGGAAGCAATCAGAGATTGGCCAATATTGAGAACCGTGGCAGAAGTCTGAAGTTTTCTCTAACTAGCCAAGTACTACAGAAGGTTTGTGGAAAACTTTTCGCGGATAGCTCTACCCCTCACTTCACTAACTCGTAAGGACCAGAAGTTTGTGTGGACTCAGGAGTGCAATCAGGTGTTTGACATCCTGAAGGAAAGGCTAATGACAGCTCCAATCCTAAGTCTGTCGAAAGGGACTGAAGGATTTCAAATTTTCAGTGATGCATCAGGATGCGGTTTGGGTTGCGTATTGGTGAAACATGCCAGTGTGATCGCCTTTGGGTCTAGGCAGTTGAAGCCTAACGAGAGGAATTACCCCGTCCATAACTTGGAATTGGCGGCGGTATTTTTTGCGTTGAAATTGTGGCAGCACTATGTTTATGGTGCGAAGGTGGAGATCTTCATGGACCACAAAAGCCTGAAGTATCTACTAGATCAGAAGGAATTGAATATGTGGCAGCGTATGTGGGTCGAGTTCCTTGGAGACGACGAAGTGGCGATTCAGTATACGTCAGGCAAAGCCAATGTCGTGGCAGATGCCTTGAGTATAAAATACTCTGGGCAAGGGAATTGGATCGAAGTTGATGATGAGCGGTTGGTGCGGGATTGGGAGTCCCTTGGCATCGAGTGCGTAGCGAGAGGCAAGTCTAGCATGGCTTGTTTGAACTGGATTTAGTTGCAAAATGACTTGTCCGATCATATTCAGGAAGCGAAGCGTTTGGATGTGGAGTTCCATCCATACATGGTGGAAGCTCAAACGGGCGAGAGTAGCGCCTGGGAGTTGATTAATGGGATTCTGAGGAAGGACGGAAGGATTTGTGTACCGCAGTTCGGTAAGCACTGTGAGGAGTTGATGTTTGAGGCTATTTTTACGAACTACTCCATTCACCCGGGCAGTACAAAGATGTACTTGGATATGAAAAAATCCTTTTGGTGGCCTGGTCTGAAGCGGGACGCAGCTTTGTACGTGAGTCAGTGCCAAACTTGTGCCTTGGTGAAGGCCGAGTGTCAGAAGCCAGGCGGGTTCCTGAAGCCTCTTCCTATTGTCAAGAGGAAATTTGATGACATCTCCATGGACTTTGTGCATGGATTACCTATATCGCAGCAGAGTAACGACATGGTTTGGTTGATCGTGGATCGCTTGACCAAAGTGGCTCACTTCATCACAAATCGGAAAGAGGATAGCGTGGAGAAGCTGGTAGAGTTGTATGTTCGCAACATTGTGTGACTACAGGGGATTCCTAAGAGTATAGTCAGTGATCGCGATGGACGATTCACGTCCAAAGACTAGAGGCTGGTTCAGAAGAGTCTGGGCACGAAGCTCAAGTTCAGTATGACTTTCCATCCTCAAACTGATGGACAAACCGAAAGGATGAATCGTACAATGGAGGATATGCTGAGGATGTGTACCCTCGACTTTGGGAAAAAGTGGGAAGACCACCTCTTCATGGTGGAGTTTGCTTATAACAACAGTTACCAGGAAAGTATAAAAATGGTGTCATACGAAGCTTTGTATGAGAGGCGGTATCGAACAACGATGTCTTGGATAGAGGCGGGAGACACCAAAATTTTGGGAAATGAAGTGGTAGCTGATGCACGCGAGTTGGTGCGAACCATTCAAGAGCGCATGAAGGTTGCTCAAGATCGTCAAGCAAAATATTTTAATGCTCGCCATAGGAATGTGGAATTTGCGGTTGGCGACTGGGTCTATCTTAAGATCAAGCCATTCAAGGGCATTTCGCGGATTTGCCGACTCAAGAAGTTGAGTCTGAGGTTTTTGGGACCTTTCGAGGTTATAGAATGGGTGGGAGAAGCAGCGTACAGGTTGGCGTTGTCCACAGAGCTGAATGGATTACACGATGTTTTCCATGTCTCCGTCTTGAGGAAAGCCTTAGTAGAGGCTAGTGAGGTGATCGAATAGGCATTGGTGTCGATAGAAGAGTACTTGAGGACGCGAGTTCGTCCAGTTAGTATAGAGGATACAGAAGTTCGGCAATTGCGGAACAAAGAAGTAAAGCTCATAAAGGTGCGTTGGGATAACTGCGGGCATGACGAGTTCTCTTGGGAGCGTGAGCAAGCAATGCACGAGGACTATCCCGAATTATTTGTGTAAGGCTGGTTTGAAACGGTAACCGATATGTAGCAACAATATTTTATTTGGTTGCAATAAATTTTTTTGTTGTCTTCCTGGATGAAGATAAATTTCGGGGACGAAATTCTTGTAAGGGGGGAGGAGTTTTAACACCCCAGTTTTCAGACCTGGAATCGCTGGAAGCTAACGCCCGGCGGTAGGGATACCGCGGGCGATGGGTCGCTGTTTTTGGCAGTTGAATATAGCGCACGATCATCCGATCTAGTGTGCACGACCACTGGTCGTGCGCCACTGCTCGTGCGCACTATTCTCCGTTTTTCCAAGTTCTTTCTGGGTGAACGCACGACCATTGGACAGATTGCGCACGACCAATGATCGTGCGCCGCTGCTCGTGCGTGTTTATCCTTTTCTTTCTGGAGTTCTTCCAGTGGCAATCGCACGATCAGGGGATCTAGTGTACACGACCACTGGTCGTGTGCCACTGGTCGTGCAGGCGGGTGCTATTCCATTATTTTCGTTCATGGCCGTCTGATGCTTCCTCAAAATCGATCTAACAGCCCAGGATCTTCTACCCAAAGTGTTTATTTAGGGCTGAGAGGTTTTCCCCTCATTTTCTCAGCCTTTGAGAGTGTGAGCTAGGGTTGGAGAGGAAGAGAAGGGAAGAGGAAGGAGAGATCTTCTTCCGCCATTGACGGAGATTCGGAGCTCCGATCGCCGTTCCGAGACCAGATCCGTGGAGAGGGCGTGGAGGCGCTCGTGTTAATCCATTCAAGCAAGGATTCCATGGCTAGGAAGAGGGGTCGTAAGTTAACGACATTTCTCCTATTGTTCTCTAGGATGTGTGCATAGCATCTCTTTCTTTCAAGATTTTGGGCACTGGATCTCTCAAATGAGAGGGGTTTGGGTCGTCATGGTTCAAGAGGAACCACCGGGTCGATTGTGTCCGTCCCCGGCATAATATTGCATTATAAATCCGCTCCGTTAGTGGATTAGGCATTGTGGGTGAAGCCGTAGTCGCGACCGTTAGTCCGACTCGGTGATGTTACATAGCGAGACTTAAGGATTTTGTAAAAATCCGTTGCGGCAAGATGTTGTTTATGATGTATGGGTTTTCCCCTTTTTTTCGAATGAGCGCGTGTAACCGGAACCGGATGAGGTTAGCTCCGCGTCGGCGGTAGATGGTTTCCTTGGTGCGCAGGAACATTGTCGTACGAATGATGGATTAGGGTGGGAAAGGCTTTGGATTGTGATGTGCTAAGGTGCGGATGGTCTTCGTGGTCGGCTGGCTATCCCTTGGCGTGCAAGTCATGTGGGGAGAGTGTCCCGGCAAGACTAGTCCCCTTTTGTAAGACTGACGAGAATGCCAAGCATAGGACAAGCCCGGGCAATGAAACCCACGAGCAGGTGGGGTCTAGCAAGGGTTCTCAGAATCGGTCTGTGTGTGAGACGGAATCCTGACATGAGAAGTAAGAGTTGCAGGCAAGCCCGGTTCTAAGACCCACGAGCGGGTAGGGCCTTGGCAAGAGTTCTGTGTGGCGGCTTGTATGCCGTTAGGGGTATTTCATTACCCCTTTTTATTTGCGGCTTGACGCCGAAGGGGAAATTGAAAGTACCCGATTGATGATGCGTGATGATGTGTTAGATTCATATGCTTAGGGTGCCTTGGTTGAAACCCAGGATTGCATTCATTCTGCGCTATAGGCCCCCTTTTCTTGGGCTCAACGTAGAAATATGTTTGTTGTATGAGACATCCAAACTTGTTTTAATGCTTTACATGTTTATGTATTTTGCATACGAAGTGCTGACCTGCAGGGTGATGGGGTACTCTGGGGTCCTCTAGGGACGACCGGGAGAAGATGTGTTGGTTACACAGTTGAGGAAAGTCTTTGCTGACCCACGTTACCACCAAATTTTTATAGGGCAAGGATCGCAAGCAGGAGCTAGCTCGCCGTCAAAAAAGTCCTAAGCCTCATGAAGTGTTTCAAGTTGTGTAATAGCTCTATTTTGTGGGATTGTATGTTTGATGCACTATGTTTTCGGCTTGCATGCCGAGGTAGTCTAGGAGTGCTTATGCACGTTGGTGTTTGATGTTGTTATTTGAGTTTTGGACTCTCTCTTTTGTCGCAAGGCCTTAAGGCCGAGTTGATACTCTATGGATGTGGATAACTTCTGGCCTTATTTTCTGTTTTCGTTGTTGCTTTATCCTGAGTTATGAGTTGGGTAGTTAATATTATCTTTTAATGCTAAAGCTGTCGCGTCCGTATGTTGTGGGGCTCCGGCCGGGCCCATATTATATGGTCATTACAGGGGAGGTGATACATGTCGTGGGGGCAACATTGGTTATGGGGGTGACATTTGCCGTGGAGGGAGACATTTATCATGGGGGAGACATTTGGCGTAGGGGCGACATTAATCGTGGGGGGCGACATTGGTCATGGGGGCGGCATTCGTCGTGGGTGAGACATTGGTCATGGGGGGTGGGGTAACATCGGTCGTGGGGAAACATTTGTCGTGGAGGGCAACATTTATGGTGGGGGCGACATTTGTCGTAGGGGGCGACATTGGTCGTGGGGGGCGACATTGGTCGTGGGGGCGACACTGGTCGTAGGGGCGACACTGGTCATAAAGGAGACATTGGTCGTGGGAGGAAACATTGGTCGTGGGGGTGGCATTGGTCTTGGGGGCGACATTGGTCGTGGGAGTGACATTTGTCGTGATGGGAGGGAGGGGCGACATTTGTCGTGGAGGAATACATTTGTCGTGTTGGGACATTTGTCATATGCGGCAACATTTGTCGTGGGGGGCACATCCAATCATAATTCGCAAATGCACCCAACGAAGCATTGAATCCATACATTAATTAAACACAGACTAAGTACAAAAGCTAAACACAAAGTGAACTCAAACATTTCCCCCAAAATTGCACAAATATTAAAACAAAAATACAAATTAACAAAAACGTGAAATATGGCAGTCCAACAAATTATAAATATGAATATACATAATGAAGTAAAAAAATTGTGATTGGTAGCATAATTAAACAAATATGAAATAGAAAATACCCTTAATAAATAAACAACAACAACAACTGAAATGAAGTGCAGACTTTGGTGTTCTGGACTTGGTAACATGAGTTCTCTAACAGCAGTTTGAAATCAGTTCTACAAATTTTATATTTATTTGTTCTGTTAAAGATGTTGAAATTGAAGTTCTTTAAATCATAGTAAGTAATGAAAATGTATGCATCTATGAAAAATATTAAACCCGACTAATCACAGTTGAAATGAAGTTGTAGGATTGAACAGTAGAAGCAGAGTTGTATATGCCAGTGCAGGATTTCATCATTTGAAACAAAATTCTTTGCATGGTTGAACTTGCAAATGTTGAAATAAAAATCCCTTCCAACCAACCTATTTACCAAGCTGAAGAAGCATAAAAAAGGAAGTTGAAAACTTAGAATATTGCATATGCCTATTGCAAGGAAGATACAAAACAACAGTACAATACAACCTCAAATTATATTTATTACAAATTAAATTGAACAACTGGCATTTGTAGTTTTACATGAATTTATATCCCTACTCTTGCAAAAAGCAAATCATTATTGGGCAGAAACCAAGATATTTACCTTTATTTCTATCATAGGTTTTCCCTCTTCGATCATGTTCCATACCACTTATTCTCATGAGAGGAATGAAGAATTGAAATCTTGTAAAACTTCAATGCGAGTCAATCAAGAGAAAGTAATTAAAATTGATTTAAAATATGAAAAGAAAGTAATTAAAATGGATTTTAAATATGAAAATGCAATATCTGTAATGGAGAAACAAATAAGCTGCATAAGCTGAAGTTCTTAGAAAGGACAAGCCAAATAAAAAACATAAATAATATAGATAAATCCTTACCGTAGGTGGAGAACATGGTGTTAAATCTATAAGCTAAACTCATATGTAATAATATTTTTGTTACATACCTTTTCTGCTTAGTTTTAGGCTTTATTTGGCTTTATCTGCAGTGAGTATATATAGCTATTGTAAAAGGTTTTTATCAGTTGTATCGATATCAAAAAAAAGGTTGCTGTCCGTGAAGTTTTTCTCTCGGTGTTGTCCGTGAAGTTTTTCCTCTCTCGGCTGTTTGTTTCTTTTCCCCAACATTGGTATCATAGCCAAAGGTGATATGGAGATCTTTGTAAGGGTCGTAGAGACGTCAGCTCGGATCGTGACGACGATGAGATCTGTAAAAAAAGGTGTTTTATGTCGGAGCGAAGGTTAGGTTTACACGGATCTTTGGAGGTTGGTGAAGATTTAGATCTGAAATTTCCAGATCTAGTTCTGTTTTTTTGGAAATTTCTTTGGCAAAGCAATTTTCTTTAGAGAAGACACATGGAAGGCACATCATCGGATCTCATGAGGCCGCAACTTCCATGTTTTGACGGGAAAAACTATCACAAGTGGAGCATCATGATGAGGGTATTGTTTGAATCGCAAGATCTGTGGCATCTTGTCGAGGTCGGAGTGGAAGATCCGACGGACAAGAAGCGGGACAAGAAAGCTCTCTACCTCATCTACCAATCCGTGGATGAAGTTATTTTTGAGCGCATCGCATCGGTGACTTCCGCCAAAGAGGCATGGGATATTTTGCACTTGGAGTAACAAGGTTAAGACAAGGTGAAGTTGGTGCGTCTTCAAACTTTGCGATGTGAATTTGACACTTTGAAGATGACTGATTCGGAGTCGATTGAAGAATTTTTCAATCATGTTGTTGCCTTGGTGAACAAGATGCTGGTGAATGGAGAAGCGGTAGAGAACAAGAAGGTGATAGAGAAGAATCTACGAAGTCTTCCTCGCAAGTTCGAGAATATCGTGGTGACAATCGAAGAGTCGAAGGATTTGTTGACTTTGGCTTTGGAAAGCCTGATGGGGTCTCTTCAGTCTCATGAATTGAGAATGAAGCAGTATAAGACTGTTCCTGATGAGCAAGCCTTCCAGACTCAGTTGTCCATGAAGGGAGGCAACAGAGGAAGAGGAATATCTTCTTACAGAGTAAGAGGAGGTCAGTCAGATGGTGATCGAGGCAAGCAGCAACAGCAGCAAGATTCTCAGAACAGAGGTGAAGGATCCAACAGAGGCAGGGGAGAGGAAGACCACTGTCGCAGATTCAGTGCTTTAACTGTCAGAAGTTTGGGCACACGACAAAGTTCTGTTGGAAGAAACATCCTGAGGAAGGAAAGGCGTCTACCTTTATGCATGAGAAGGTAGATGAATATCGAGGTGACATGTTCATGACCTCGGATGAAAAAGAAGGCGGTACCAGTGAAGTCTGGTATGTTGATAGTGGTTGTAACAACCACATGACTGGGAACAAGGAGTTGTTCGTGAACTTGGACGAGTCTCTGAACAAGGAAGTTCGCACTGGAGATGACAAGAGGATACAAGTCAAAGGAAGCGGAAACGTGTCTGTGAAGACAAAGAAGGGCATAAAGACGATCCTTGATGTCTATTATGTGCCTGGGCTGAAGCACAACCTAATCAGTGTGGGTCAGTTGTTGAAGAAGGGACATGATTTCCATTCGACATGTGAGATCTAGGATAAGGATCATGTACATCTCGGCAAGGTGGCGATGTCTCCAAACAAGATGTTCTCTATCAAGTTTGGAAGCGATTTAATGAACTGCTTGAGTGCAGTGGTGGATGACAAGTCTATGTTGTGGCATCATAGATTTTGCCATTTGAATTTTGGAGCTTTGTCAGAGATGGGAAGATGTCAACTGGTGCGAGGACTACCAGCTGTTGATAAGGTGGAGAAAGTGTGCGAGGGATGCATCTTTGGTAAGCACACTAGAAATTTGTTTCCCAAGGAAGGATCATGAAGAGCATCTAGGCCTCTCCAACTGGTGCATTCTGACGTGTGTGGACCAATGAAGATGACATCCATTGGTGGAAGCAGGTATGTCCTTACATTTATCGATGATTTTAGCAGGAAAACATGGGTCTACTTCTTGAAGAAGTCTGAAATATTCAGATGCTTCAAAGAGTTCAAGGCGATGGCAGAAAGGCAAAGTGGATATGCACTGAAGTCACTCAGAACTGATCGTGGAGGAGAGTACCTCTCTAATGAATTTAGAGGGTATATTAAGAATACTGGGATCTGGCACCAGCTGATCGCTAGGTAAACACCGCAACAGAATGGTGTGGCGGAAAGGAAGAATCGTACAATCATTGATTCAGCTAGAAGCATGATCAACTCTATGGGGATTCCATACACTTATTTGGCCGAAGTTGTTGCCATTGCCGTCTACCTGCAGAACAGATCTGTGACGAAGAGTGTCCAGGGAAAGACTCCTCATGAAGCTTGGAGTGGAGGAAATCCCAGAGTATCTCACCTGAGAGTATTTGGATGTGTGGCTTACTCACACATACATGAGAAGATGAGAGGGAAGCTAGATGGGAAGTCAGAGAAGTGCATATTTGTGGGGTATAGTGAGCAATCAAAAGCTTACAAGCTCTATAACCTGGTGAAGAATAGCAGCGTGATCAGCAGAGATGTTATGTTCGATGAGAAGACCAAATGGGATTGGTAAGGTAAAGGCAAGTCTATGGTCTATGAAGGAATTTAAGAAGAGGGGAGAAAGACGCTCAAGAGACTGAGAATGTTCAGATACAAGCACCTGAAGAAAACAGGTCACCCATTTCTACTTTCTCTCCTACTTCATCATCAACAACTAGTGGGTCATCTGAAGCCCCTAGAAAGACCAGATGTTTGAAGGAGATTTATGAGAGATCTCAGCCTATCTTGAATGAGTAATGGGCAGACTTTGTCTTATTTGTGGATGCAGATCCGGTCGATTTTAAAGAAGCTGTTCAGGAAGAAAAAGTGAGGAAAGCCATGGATCAGAAGATCCACTCCATTGAGAAGAATGATACATGGGAGCTGACTGAACTTCCACCAAACCATCACTCAATTGGGGTGAAGTGGATTTTCAAAACTAAGGGCCTGTTTGGGAGGGCTTTTTAGCTCCTTTCCATTTTCTAGAAAACACTACCGCACTTAAGAAATCGTTTGGATTGTCTACCGGTGGGAAAAGCTACCGCGGAGAACTCCATTTTCTCATCTTTTGGAAAAGTCATTTGTCACCAACTTTTACCTTTTCGAAAAGCACTTCTTCATCACAAAAAAACTTATCTCTTAAAAAAATCTTCAACTTGATTTTTTTGTCCAACTGCACTTTTTTTCGCGGACGTTTTTTTACTCGTGCATATTTTTTTGCCTAGGCGCGAATTTTTCAACTGCACACAAATTTTATGCCCGGGCGCGAATTTTTTGCCCGGGCACGAAATTTTCGCCCGGGCACGAAATTTTCGCCCGGGCTTGCATTTTTCGCCCAAGTGCGGGGTTTTTCGCCTAGGTGCGCTTTTTTTGCCCGAGTGCGGTTTTTTTGCCCGTGCATGATCTTTTTCGCCCGGACCGATTTTTTTGTCCGGGCGCGAACTTTTCGTCCGTGAGCGAATTTTTTGCCCAGACGCGAATTTTTCACCTAGGCCCGATTTTTTCGTCTGGGCACAAGGTTTTTCTCCTAGGTGCGTTTTTTTTCGCCCGAGTGCAGTTTTTTCGCCCATGCACGATTTTTTTTGCCTAGATGCGTTTTATTCGCCCGAGCCGATTTTTCTTCCGGGCCTGATTTTTTCGCATCTGCGCGAATTTTTCGCCAGGGCGACATTTTTTTGCCCGGGCGTGATTTTTTCGCCCGGGCTTGAATTTTTCGCCCAAGAGCGCTATTTTTTCATCAGAGCTTGTTTTGTTCGTCGATGAGTGGTTTTTTCTCCCAGACGTAATGTTTTGCCGAGCACGGTTTTTTCGCCTGAGAACGAATTTTTGCCCCGGGAGCTGTTTTTTTCGCCCAGTCGCAAATTTTTCGACCGGGCGCAAATTTTTCGCCCGTTAGCGATATTTTTTTATCTGGGCACGTTTTTTTCGCCCGGGCGAGATTTTGTCGCCTGAGCGCGCCCGTGACGAATTTATTGCTCGGACGCGGATTTTTTTCCTTGGCGTGATTTTTTCGCACGTTCGTGATTTTTTCTCCGACAGCGTATTTTTTTCGCCCGGATGCTATTTTTTTTGCTCGAATGCATTTTTTCACTTTCGGGCGAAAATATCAAGTCTGTGAGAAAATATCGTATTCAGGCTAAAGTTCATGCCCGTGCAAAAAATTCACGTTCGGGCGAAATATTCACGTCCGAGCGAAAAAATTGCGCCCGGGCTAAAAATTCGCATCCAGCTGAAAAATTGGCGCTCAGGAGAAAATATAGCGGCCGCCGAAAAATTTGTGTCCAGGAGGAAAATATCGCACCCAGGCGAAAAATTCACGGTCGGGCGAAAAAACCGTGTCCGGGTGAAAAAACCGCGTCCCAGAACAAAAACTGCGTCCGGGCCAAAAAATCGCGTCCAGGCGAAAAAATCGCGCCCAAGCGAAAAAATCGCTCCCGTTCGAAAAAAACTACGCTCAGGTGAAAAAACCACGCCCGGGTGAAAAAATAGCTCCTGCTCGGAAAAAAATGTGTCAGGCGAAAAAATGGTGCCTCCCCCCCAACGCATATTTTTGGTCAGGTGCGCATTTTCTGCCTGGACGCACATTTTTCGCCCACGCGCTCATTTTCCCCCGGACGCACTTTTTTAATAAAAAAAGTTACCGCCACAGAGATTTGCCAAACAATTTATAAAGTGCTTCTCTTTCTCAAAAGCTCTATAAATTGAGTTTACCCAAACAGTTCTCCTTTTCTAATAGACATTTTCCAAAAGCTCCTTTTTCTACCATCCTTTTGTCATCACTCCTCCTTTCTAAAAAGATTTCCCAAACAGACCCTAAGCTGAATGAAAAAGGAGCAGTGGAGAAGCACAAGGCTCGCTTAGTTATGAAGGGTTATAAGCAGAAATACGGGTATGACTATAATGAGGTTTTTGCTCCAGTCATAAGCCTAGAGACGATCAGATTTGTGCTAGCTTTGGCAGCTCAGCATGATTGGAAGGTCCATCAGATGGACGTTAAATCTGCTTTCCTGAATGGAGTTCTAGAAGAAGAAGTTTTCATGTATCAGCCTCTATAATATGTGAAGAAAGGTGATAAAAATAAAGTGTGCAGATTGAAGAAAGCCCTATATGGGTTGAAACAGGATCCCCGTGCCTAGTATGGGAGAATTGATAGCTACTGTGAGAAGAACGGGTTCAGAAAATTCTCGTATGAGCATACTTTGTATATCAAGGAAGAAGGAGGTAAATTTCTATTCGTTTGCCTCTATGTAGATGATCTGATTTTCACAGGCAACTCTGAAAGCCTGTGTGAAGACTTCAGGAAGATGATGAAGATGGAGTTTGAGATGACAGATCTTGGTCATGCTCACTATTTTCTGGGGATTAAGGTCAAGTATGGTGTTGGGAAGATCTCTATCTCCCAAACCAAGTACGCTACAGTGATCTTGAAGAGATTCAAGATGGAGAACGTGGTTCCCATCAGTACGCCCATGGAGTTTGGGTTGAAGCTGAGTAAGGATGGAGACGAGAAGACTGTCGACTCATCATTATTCAGAAGCCTGGTTGGAAGCCTCATGTACCTGACGGCAACAAGGATAGATATTATGTTTGTTGTTAGCTTGATCAGCCGTTTTATGGAGAACTCGAAGCAGAGTCATTGGGAAGCAGGTAAACGAATTCTTCGTTACCTGGCTGGTACACTTGATCATGGCATCTTGTATGAGAAGGTTGAGAATTATCAACTGGTGGGGTTCAGTGATAGTGATTGGGGAAGTTGTTTTGATGATAGAAAGAGCACATCTGGATACATGTTTAGCATTGGATCTGGTGCTATATCATGGCAATCAAAGAAGTAGAAGGTAGTTTCCCTCTCCACAGCTGAAGCAGAATATGTCGCACTAACCATAACAGGATGTCAAACTGTTTGGTTGTGAATGATGCTTGAAGAATTATTGCAGTCACAGAATGGGCCTACGAAGTTGAATTGTGACAATCAAGCTGCAATAGCCTTGACAAAGAATCCTATGTTTCATGAAAGAGTTAAACACGTGAGGATGAAATATCATTTCATTCGTGAGCTTGTCAAGGATGGTGTGGTTGAAGTTATGTTTTGCAACACAAAAGACCAAGCCGCAGATATTTTTACAAAAGCATTGAAGCCCATGGATTTGTGTAAAATGAAGGATAAGATCGGAGTTAGAAAAGTTTAGCTTAAGGGGGAGTGTTAAATCTATAAGCTAAACTCATATGTAATAATGTTTTTGTTACATAACTTTCCTGCTTAGTTTTAGGCTTTATTTGGCTTTACCTGCAGTGAGTATATATAGCTATTGTAAAAGGTTTTTATCAGTTGTATTGATATCAAAAAAAGGCTGTTGTCCGTGAAGTTTTTCTCTCTCGGTGCTGTCCGTGAAGTTTTCCTCTCTCGGTTGTTTGTTTCTTTTCCCCAACAATGGGGACATCAAGTAACTGCATGCATGCGGTTTTAGTGGGGAGGAACAGGGTTGGAACGGGCTTGATTGCACTTACCCGGCCTTCTTTTTAAGCAGGGCAGAGAGCTGCTTCCAAGCATAAAAAAGTTTGGGATCGAGACTCAAAAGGGGAGGATTGAAGCAGAAATTGTCTCGCGAAGAGGAGCGAAAATGGCATTCTGTCGATCATAGATGCGTGCATGTGGTGGCTGTTAATAATTAGTTGTAAATGTCCAAATATGGACTGTTTTCCTATTTTACCGTTTTTTTCTGAATTTGCCTTTATTGTTTTAGGCCGTTTATTTCTCCTTGATTAGGCATTTGTTTTGCCTTAATTAGGTGTTAAAGTGTTTTAGGCATTTTCATTGTTTTAGGCGTTAGGAGTTACTTCTGTCTTGAGTTTTTTAGGAGTTAATTCCTTTCAGTTTTATTTTCTTCTCCATCTATATAATGGAGTGTTTACTGAATGCAAAATATCAATAGAATCTGAAGCTTTCTTCCAAATTAGTGTGGTGTCATTAGTTGTTCTCTAACAATTGGTATCAGAGGGGGAGCAACTATGACGGAGACATCTTCAAAACACGATGGGTTCCATGGAACCTTCAAATACCCGGTGCTCACGAGGAGCAACTACGGCGTTTGGGCTATCAGAATGAGGGGGATCCTCGATGTTCAAGATGCGTTGGAGGCGGTGGAACCAATCGATCCAACGGCGGAAGTGGATGTGAAAAAGAACAAAACAGCTTTTTCAGCCATCCAACAAGCACTTCCAGATGACGTTCTCCAGATGGTTGCGGATAAGAAAACTGCAAAGGAGATATGGGACATGCTTAGGATCATGTACCAAGGTGCGGACCGCATCAAGGATGCAAAGATCCAAACTCTGCAGACGGAGTTTGAGACGCTTTACATGAAGGAGACAGATTCAATAGATGATTTCACAATGAAGCTCACCACCAACCTCAACATGCAAAGGGCGTTGGGAGGAGAGGTAGCAGAGGCTGCGGTTGTGAAGAAGTTCTTGCGATCCGTCCCATCGAAGTTCGTCCAGATTGCTTCGACGATAGAGCAATTTGGCGACTTCACGGCGATGACCGTGGAGAAAGTTGTCGGCCGTCTCAAGACTCATGAAGAGCGTGTTGGTGGGGCTACCAAAAAAGACGAGGAGAAACTCCTCTTGATGATGAGGGAGTTTATGGCTCGTGACAAGAAGCCATCTAATGGTGGAGGACACCAAACCGGCCGCCGTGGAGGTCGTGGCCATGGACGAGGGCGAGGCGGACAACATTGCAACAACGACCGATGGGAAGGTCAAGATCACAATAACGGTGTTAAAGACAAGTCAAAACTCGAGTACTTCTATTGCCACAAGATGGGTCACTTTGCCACGGAGTGCCGCTCAAAGAAGAAGGACAAAGTGGAGAAAGTGTACATGGCCGAGGCCTTCGAGGATCTTGAACCGGCACTTTTATTGGCAGAGGGCGAAGAAGATCACTCGAAAAAGTTATGTTCTAATCTTCTCCTTAATGAAGAGAATGTGAAACCAAGCATTTTTCTCGGCGACGTGGAGAAATCAGATTGGCACATTGATACGGGGGCTAGCGACCATATGACGGGTTGCAAGGATTACTTCTCCTCGTTAGATGAGACGAGGAGAGGCATGGTAAAGTTTGGTGATGGCTCTTCGGTGGAGATATGTGGTCGGGGAGCATTCTTCTTCAAAGACCAAAAGGAGAATCACAAAGTCTTTACCAACGTCTACTACATCCCGAAACTCCGCACAAACATTGCGAGTTTGGGACAATTGGAGGAGAACGGATGCAAGATCGTCATGGAGGACGGATTCTTGTGTTTATTCGATCAAGAGAGGCATCTCTTGGCGAAGGTGGAGAGGTCCAAAAATCGTCTCTACAACATAAATATGAAGACGGATGCTCCGGTGGCCTTGCTAGAGGAGAAGTACAAAGACGAGGCGTGGCTATGGCATGCTAGATGGGGACATCACAATTTTTGGGCACTTCATGATATGGGGCGTGATGCGCGTAAAATACGGCAAGCGTACCGGTCGCACAAGTAATAAAGTTTGGGAATAAATCCCCGGATGTCGGTCTCTTGAGGAATGCAATTAGCGTCGAACGATTTAGACTCTAAAACTATTGTTATGAGAGTTAATTGAAATAAACAGAAAAAGAAGGGGCTTTGGTTGGTGGTCTTACAACCGATTACACTAACGTAAACTGCGGGTCGCAATCACCGCTTCTCAAGGCGAGATGGATGTAGCGGCCGCGATGCCGTACTTCGATTGATGAGTGGACGGAAGTCTAGCGAGTGAGGTGATTAGTGCGGAGTGAAAATGAGTGAAACGAACATGTGGAGTGGAGCGAGATGGAGCGAGGCGCATCAAAGAATAATTCTCATAAGCAAGATGAAACACAAACGATCAAATTAACACTAGAAATTGATGTTCATTGCATGCATAAACATTCCATGCAACAAGAAAAGATAGAAAATGCAAAACCACGAGATTGAAGATCCACCGCGGTTGTTGGTCGGAGGTGCGGGTTGTCAATCCACTTCCAAGCGCAGTCCGAGGAGGGCTTCCGGTACCACCGAGCTGTCACCTCGAGGGCCTGTAATTCCGTTCTCTAGGTATGCTTCGTCTTCTTCCTTGGTGGAAAGCTCGGAGAAGAATGCTTCAATGGCCGGGAGGATCACCGGAGGATGCAGAATGCTTTGGAATCACCGGAGAAGGTCCTCCCGATGGTAGGGATGAAGGTGGAGGCGAATGGAACTGCTGGAGGGCGAAACGGCGGACTGGCGGAGGTTTCGTAACAACGTCCGTACCCTAATTCGCGGAACAGGGCTTTTTATAGCTTGCAGAATAAATAGGGCGCACGACCAGTGGTCGTGCGCGACCAAGGTCAGCGCCCGTGCGCGAGCAACCAGTAGACCTGCATCAGAAAATCAATGGTTGCGCACGATCAGCAGCGCACGATCAGTGATCGTGCGAGGCAATGCTGATGCTCGTGCGGAAATAGCCAGAAAGAACTTTGTAAAATGGGTATGACTGCGCACGATCGGCGGTGCACGAGCATTGGTCGTGCGTGGTATGGCAAGTGATCGTGCGGAAGGTTCAAGACAGGGATTTCACAAATGAGTCCGGGCTGCGCACGATCAGTGATCGTGCGCCAGGAGGTCGATGGTCGTGCGTGGGTAAAAACGCACGACCACTGACTCCTTTGCCAAAAAATAGTGAAACGCCTATCCCGAATGCCCTCACGATCCCCAAACCTGTAGGAAAACTGCACGGGACATCGATCGTGGCAGCCGCAGCAAACAATAATAATCATAGCAAGAATGTAAATGCACACAAGCACAGAAATGGGATAAAAAGGTGCACAGGGCGTGGAATGTCGTAGCTAACCAAAAGGAGTACTAATGGCGCTTAAAGATAGTGCAAAGCTGTGGAAAAAGGCCTAGATGAGTCCAAAATAAGGTATAAAATAGGGACTCATCACACCCCCAGACTTAACCATTTGCACGTCCCGGGCAAATAATCACCTTGTGGACTCAAAAATGGCTAGCTGACGTAGTAATTTCAAAATACAGTAGGACGAGAAATCGAGAAACACAAGTGCATAGAAAATATAATATAAGGAGTTTTTAATCATGCTATGCAATTTATAATTTTCGATAAACGTAAATAAATACTGTCACTACTCAAAGATTGAATTTTCGGAGAATCGCGCGGTCATGTGTAGGAAGAAAATAGGCAAGTCGGATGGTGGAGCATTGCCAAAGAGCGGGGCTCGTGATCACCTACAAAGGAATCCACCAATGTCGGGGACCATATGCTTGCCCGTTCACACTTTCTCCACGATGCTAGTTCGACTCGAGCATAAATCCGTAGGACTTTAGGTGAAGAGTTGGGGCTTGGGTGTAGACGTAGGTATGGATAAAAAGATGAAAACGAAGGCTACGCACAACCCAACGGAGCTCGCACAATTACAGATTTCCCACTAGCAAAATGAATGCGAGTGCACCACACCCCCAGACCTGGTTTTTATAACATGGGTGTGTGCACCGCCTACCCCAAAACAGATTTCTCAAAAACAGATTTTCATTTATACTTTTTATTTTCTCTTTTTCGTTTCTTTTTCACAATTTTTGCTTTTATAAATTTTTCTTTTTCAAATTCTTGAATTTCAGCAAATATAACAAGATGGCAAATCCACATTTTTCACAAAACCACTTCCCACATCAACAACCCAACGAGAAAATGCTTGGAACTAGAGCTCGACGCGAGTGTGCGACTAGGATTGGCTTGAGGCATTGGTGAATTGAGTGTGGAGCTGAAACAAAAGGAAGGTAGGCTCAACAGGGCTAGCGAGGGCTATGTTAGGAAGGGTGCAAGGCTCAACCGGGCCAAAGTGATGGCCTACGTCACGCTCACGCTCGACTAACCGTGCACCAATGCTTCGAAAGTAGCCTGGGGCAAGTTCTTAGTCATCGAGAAAAGTGATCCGTCCTCCCGACTCGAGCAATACAGAGCTAGCGATGCCTACACACATTCCTACACTACCGAGTGATTACTCTGAATTCATAGATTTGAGTAAGACAGACAGTATTTACGAGTGCAAAAAAAATATAAATTGCAAGCATAAAGAAAAACTAAATCTATACAATTTCTACACAACGTGAGCACTCGATTAGGAGCACTGCACGAGTTTCGAACTACTCTAAATCAAAATCCTACGTCAGCACCACCATCTTAAAGTTTACACGAAATAATACATCAACTCGAGCCGCACGCGTGGTCAAGTGCGCGCTCATGTGGGTGCCATAGTGTGTGCAGCAGGAGTCAAAAACAATGAAGCAAAAAGAAAAACTACTGGCATGCGAAATTAAATGTGCTCGTGGAGTGTACAAGCGGCTCTTCCCCCCAGACTTGAATGAAAACATAAGCAAGTAAAATAGACATTCAACCAAGGAATGAAATCTGAAGCGAGAGAGAGTACCTATGCTCCAAAGAGGGGAGCATGCCAGAAGATTGCGTGATGATTCGCGGGAGTTGCTGCTTCACACAAAAGATAAGCTGAACCTGCAAATTAGGCCGAACAACAGAAAATACAAAAAATAGAAAACATAAAATAAAAAGCATAAACGAGGGGACCAAAAGGTCCAAGCTTGGGTTGTCTCCCGAATAGCCCTTTTGTTTACCGTCCTTAAGGTGGACCAAATACCTGTATTAGCAGTTGTATATAATGTTTTTGCAGCAAAATAAAAGCTACGAAATAGAGAGCGAAATAAGGTCCCAAAGCAACTAGGAAAATAAGCAGGAAAAGTGAGGCAGAGCGGCAAAGAAGCAATCAGCTATATGTCGATTTGTGGTAAGTCTTTCCGGTGGAGAGCGAAGGAGAAGCATAATTTTTCATAGCATCTTGAGAAGGGGATTTCCCCTTGCTCAGATGGTGCGTGTCTTCGCGCCGGAAGGAAGAATAACGCTTATCGCGCAAGCGCTTGGCCTCCTTCAGCTTCTCAACCGATGGAGACTTCCAAGGAGTGGATTCCACAGTTTTCCCAGATTTTATGATCGATGGCGTCATTTCCGGCACCGCGACGGCGATCGGATCAGCCCAAGCGATAGAACGCTTAGCACAGTCATGAATATTATTACAAGAATAAATGTCTAGGGATTTCTCCCGCATGGAACTAGGAATGTCATGCTCAACAACAGCATCGGTGGGAAATGGCACGGTCGCCGTGTCTTTGGTGCACTCGAACATCTTCGTGGTCAATAAGTCATTCTTCTCATCAGTCGTCTCGGTCAATCCTCCCTTTGTTTTCTCATCCGTAAGGGTTGCCTTCAAAGCTTGGATTCCAGAATCTTCCTTGAAATCTGCACTACTCAGAAAAACGTCGTTTTGAACAAGAGAGGGGTGTACGGAAGTATCATCGAGGGCGAAATCATTGGCCGGCCAGGTGACGCGTCCTTTGGAAAAATCCAGGGATGCGCCACTGGCCGTCAGGAATGGGACACCAAGTATCGGAATGGAGTCATTTTCTTTTGGTCCCATGACCTGAAAATCAGCGGTAAAATGTTTGTCGTTAACCTCGATCTCAACTTCCCTCACACCACCTTCAGTATCAACCACATTTCCATTAGCTAAAATAAGTGATTTCCGGTCTTCGGTGTTTAATTGCAATTGCATCTTCGCGACATCCTGCAGAGTGAGGATGTTGCTAGATGCTCCGGAATCACATAAAGCAGTGGTTTCAACATTGTTGATCATACAGCTAATCACGAGCTCGTTGTTATTCCCCAGCCTTTCCTCCCCAAGGCTTTTCCCTTGTTCGTGGGGATTTTTTTCGGTGTTGCTTGGGAGAGTACCATGAGTGCGCTCGGAGACCATTTGAGCCAATTGGCCCAACTGTGCCTCAAGCTTACGCATTGAAGCGGCTTGGTTTGTCATGTTCGTCTGGGAAACTTCAACAAATTTTTCAAACATTTCAGCCAATGAATTGGTTTTTACGGCGGGGGGCCCTTGGGGGTAATTCGGGTGAGGCGGCCGCGGTTGGCTTCCAGAGGCGGAGGCATCATTTTGATGCTGCCCCGGTTGCCATCGTTGGCCCGGTGCGTTTTGATTCCACGAGAAGTTTGGGTGATTTCTCGCACCCGGATTATACGCATTTCCATAAGGCGCGCCCCTGTTTTGATTCGCGATAAAATTAACAGTTTCATTGGAAAAGGCGGGGTCATACGTAACCTCCGCTCCAGGGCACTCAAAGCTATGATGATCGGTTCCTCCGCATCCTTGACACGAAATGGCCAACACCGGAGCAGCAGCAGAGGGCCTTGATGCTTCCACAGCAAAGACTCCACTTGTCCCACGGGGGGTATTCCTTCCTGCGGTCTAAAAGGCGCTGTGCGTGGCGGTGTCCTGCAAAACTCTCAAAGCATCCTCAGGAGCAAGGTTCATAATTGTTCCACCAGAGGAGGCATCAATCATGGCGCGGTGTTGAGGTTCGATGGAGAAGTAAAAGCTTTCCACGAGATTCCACGTTTGGAATCCGTGGTTGGGGCACTTCCTCAGCAACTCATTGAAGCGCTCCCAAACTTCCACTAAGCTCTCTTGGTCGTTTTGCCTGAAATTAACGATGGCACGTCTCAAGCTCACAATACGGTCGACCGGATGTAATTTGGCTAGAAACTTTGTGGTAAGAGCCTCCCAGGTTGTGGCAGTTCCAGGAGGAAGGGCATGAAGCCATGACTTGGCTTTGTCACGTAGAGAGAAGGGGAAGAGACGGAGCTTGACCGTATCATCAGGAATCCCAGCATAGCGGAAAGTAGCGCAGATTTCCGAAAAGTCTGCCAAGTGAAGATGGGCATCCTCCGTGGCCATTCCGGAGAACTGTGCATTGTTCCGGATGATGTTAAGAATTGCTGGTTTGATCTCGAACTGCTGGTTTGCGATCGCCGGTCCGAACCCAGGGTAAATGCTCCCTACAGTGGGAGTGGTGTAGTCTCTCATGGTTCGGACATGCGGCGGATTCACCTCATTCTCATCCCTGTTCCGGTTACCATGGAGGTTCCCTCCAACACGAACTCCGTTGTCATTGTTCAACTGATCTCCCATTGTGATTGGATTGATAGCAGCGGCACGCCTTTGCGCACGAAGAGTTCGCTCGATCTCAGGATCGTAAGTAACGAGATCTCTTGCAGCACGTCCCTGCATCCACTAAAGCAACAAAACAAAGAAACAAAAATCAAAAAGCACTAACTCTTATACCAATACTTCCAGAAATCATAATCGTTCAACAGTTGCATTCCCCGGCAACGGCGCCAAAAACTTGATGCGCGTAAAATACGGCAAGCGTACCGGTCGCACAAGTAATAAAGTTTGGGAATAAATCCCCGGATGTCGGTCTCTTGAGGAATGCAATTAGCGTCGAACGATTTAGACTCTAAAACTATTGTTATGAGAGTTAATTGAAATAAACAGAAAAAGAAGGGGCTTTGGTTGGTGGTCTTACGACCGATTACACTAACGTAAACTATGCGGGTCGCAATCACCGCTTCTCAAGGCGAGATGGATGTAGCGGCCGCGATGTCGTACTTTGATTGGTGAGTGGACGGAAGTCTAGCGAGTGAGGTGATTAGTGCGTAGTGAAAATAAGTGAAACGAACATGTGGAGTGGAGCGAGATGGAGCAAGGCGCATCAAAGAATAATTCTCATAAGCAAGATGAAACACAAACGATCAAATTAACACTAGAAATTGATGTTCATTACATGCATAAACATTCCATGTAACAAGAAAAGATAGAAAATGCAAAACCACGAGATTGAAGATCCACCGCGGTTGTTGGCCGGAGGTGCGGGTTGTCAATCCGCTTCCAAGCGCAGTCCGAGGAGGGCTTCCGGTACCACCGAGCTGTCACCTCGAGGGCCTGTAATTCCGTTCTCTAGGTATGCTTCGTCTTCTTCCTTGGTGGAAAGCTCGGAGAATAATGCTTCAATGGCCGGGAGGATCACCGGAGGATGCGGAATGCTTTGGAATCGCCGGAGAAGGTCCTCCCGATGGTAGGGATGAAGGTGGAGGCGAATGGAACTGCTGGAGGGCGAAACGGCGGACTGGCGGAGGTTTCGTAACAACGTCCGTACCCTAATTCGCGGAACAGGGCTTTTTATAGCTTGCAGAATAAATAGGGCGCACGGCCACTGGCACACGACCAGTGGTCGTGCGCGACCAAGGTCAGCGCCCGTGCGCGAGCAACCAGTAGACCTGCATCAGAAAATCAATGGTCGCGCACGATCAGCAGCGCACGATTAGTGATCGTGTGAGGCAATGCTGATGCTCGTGCGGAAATAGCCAGACAGAACTTTGTAAAATGGGTATGACTGCGCACGATCGGCGGCGCACGAGCAGTGGTCGTGCGCGGTATGGCAAGTGATCGTGCGGAAGGTTCAAGATAGGGATTTCACAAATGAGTCCGGGCTGCGCAAAATCAGTGATCGTGCGCCAGGAGGTCGATGGTCGTGCGTGGGTAAAAACGCACGACCACTGACTCCTTTGCCAAAAAATAGTGAAACGCCTATCCCGAATGCCCTCACGATCCCCAAACCTGCAGGAAAACTGCACGGGACATCGATCGTGGCAGCAGCAGCAAACAATAATAATCATAGCAAGAATGTAAATGCACACAAGCACAGAAATGGGCTAAAAAGGTGCACAGGGCGTGGAATGTCGTAGCTAACCAAAAGGAGTACTAATGGCGCTTAAAGATAGTGCAAAGCTGTGGAAAAAGGCCTAGATGAGTCCAAAATAAGGTATAAAATAGGGACTCATCAGGGCGTTTCAAGATGGTGGAGGGGATGCCCTTCATTGAGCACTCACAAGAACTTTGTGATGGGTGCTTGGTGGAGAAGCAAAGGCGATTACCATTTCCTAGTGTTGCGGCGGATCGTGCATCAATTCCTCTTCAATTGGTGCATGGAGATTTGTGCGGACCCATAAATCCGGCCACCCCTGGAGGTAAACAATACTTCTTCTTGCTAGTAGATGATCATAGCAGGTTTATGTGGGTGGAGTTATTAAAATCCAAGGACGAGGCCCTGGATGCATTCAAGAGACTAAAGGCGCGAGCGGAGATGGAAACAAAGTTCAAAGTGAAGGGACTCCGTAGCGATCGAGGTGGGGAGTTCACCTCCAAGGAGTTTGATGCCTATTGTGAGGAAGTCAGGATCAAACGATTTCTCACAGCCCCTTATTCTCCGCAACAAAATGGCGTGGTGGAGCGCCGCAATCAAACAGTTAAGGGGATGGTTCGGAGTCTTCTCAAGTGCAAAAACGTGCCTATGAAGTTTTGGGGAGAAGCGTAAGCAACCGCGGTGCATCTTCTCAACCGGGCGGCTACTCATAGTGTTGTTGGAAAGACGCCTTATGAGGCATTCTACTGAAGGAAACCAAAAGTGCACATCCTTCGCACTTTCGGTTGCCTTGCATATGTGAAGATGACGAAGCCAAATCTCACGAAGCTAGCGGATAGAAGCACGCGGATGGTGTTTATCGGCTACGAGGCAGGTTCTAAAGCCTATCGACTGTTCAACCCAGCAACCGACAAACTGGTGATCAGCCGGGATGTTGTTTTCCAAGAAGAGGCAAAGTGGGAGTGGGAGGAGAAAAGTCTTGAGGAGCTCTCTATCCAAGGTCCAATTTTTTCCTCAAAAGAGGGATCTGAAGGTGGATTTGGAGATCAGCTAGAACCGGGCCCCCAAAATTTGGAGGCAACCGGGGCCGGAACAAGTGCTGTCGCAGCCCCATCAGGTGCGTCCGCTGTACCCCAGGCTGCTTCGAGAGCGAACCTCGAGACTCCATCTCCTATACATGACAACTCCCCAGAAACTTCACCGCATCTTCAGTTGGGATCTCCTACCTCGTCAACCTCACAGAGCGGGTCTTCTTTCGACTCGAGCGGACCGATTCGATTCCAGTCACTTGAGGAGATCTACGGCGAAACTGAAGAAATGGAATTGCAGTAGGAGGAGGCTGGACTTTTCCTCTTCACAGCAGGAGAGCCAGCAACGTTTGAGTAAGCCAAAGACGAACCATGTTGGAGACGAGATATGGAGGAGGAGCTAAGTTCCATCCGGGACAATGACACTTGGGAAATCACCACCCTTCCGAATGGTCAAAAGTCCATTGGCCTCAAGTGGGTCTTCAAGACAAAGCGAGATCCGGAGGGGAACATCGTGAAGCATAAAGCTCGGCTTGTGGCAAAGGGTTATGTGCAGCGATATGGGGTTGACTTCAATGAGGTGTTTGCACTCGTGGAGAGATTAGAAATGGTTTGTTTGCTCATTACTTTGGCAGCATAGGAAGGATAGGACATTCACCACATGGATGTCAAATCGGCGTTTCTCAACGGGGATCTAGTCGAAGAGGTATACGTCTCTCAACCCCCAGGATTTGTCATTGCCGGAGAGGAGCACAAAGTGCTGAAGCTCAAGAAGGCGTTGTATGGCCTTCGACAAGCCTCGCGGGTTTTGAATTTCAAGCTGGATCAAAGTCTATCCTCATTGGGCTTTGAGAGGAGTCCGACTGAGCACGCCGTCTACAAGCGAGTTGTGGGAGATTCCAACTTGCTGGTTGGAGTCTGTGTTGATGATCTCATCATCACCGGGTCAAGCGGCGTGGAGGTGAACAAGTTCAAAGCTCAGATGAAGGAACTTTTCTGCATAAGCGATCTCGGATTGCTCACTTACTGCTTGGGCTAGAGGTATCCCAGACGCCTCAGGAAATCACCCTTTATAAGTCTTCGTACACATTAAAAATTCTTGAGAAATTTGGGATGCGAGACTGCAATAGCGCTCAAGTTCCAATGGAACCAAGGCTCAAATTGAGCAAGATCGGCGATTATCCTTTGGTGGATCCTACGGAGTATAGGAGCGCAATAGGATGCTTGAGATATTTGGTGAATACGCGCCCGGATATTGCATATGTCGTTGGGATAGCAAGCAAGTTCATGGAAATGACAAATACCCAGCATTTTGCGGCAGTGAAGCAGATTTTGCGGTATCTGAAAGGTACAAGCGGGTTTGGTCTTTCTTATGAAAGAAATCTTCGTGGAGGAACGAAGCTAGTTGGCTACTGCGACAGTGACCATGGAGGGAGAATTGATTACAGGATGAGCACTACAGGAGTTGCATACTTCCTAGGCCGGAACATCATCACTTGGATGTCATAGAAGCAACGGGTTGTAGCCTTATCTTCTTGCGTTGCCGAATATATATCAATTTCAATTGCGGCACAGCAAGGAGTATGGTTACTCAACCTACTCGATGATATTCGGAAGCGGATTAGGTGCAAGATAACTCTCTTTGTTGACAACAAGTCAGCAATCGCACTAACAAAGAACCTCGTGTATCATGATCGGTCAAAACACATTGATACTCGTTACCACTACATTCGGGACTGCGTGGAGCGTGGGATGATCGAGGTCGAGTATGTATATACTAACGACCAGCTTGCTGACATATTCACTAAGGCACTCGCAAAGAACAAGTTCGTTGAAATGTGGGAGCGATTTCGAGTGCGTGGCGTGAAGGACAAACTAATTAGGGGTTGAATGTTAATAATTAGTTGTAAATGTCCAAATCTGGACTGTTTTCCTATTTTACCGTTTTTTCTGAATTTGGCTTTATTGTTTTAGGCCGTTTATTTCTCCTTGATTAGGCATTTGTTTTGCCTTAATTAGGTGTTAAAGTGTTTAGGCATTTTCATTGTTTTAGGCGTTTGGAGTTATTTATGTCTTGAGTTTTTTAAGAGTTAATTCCTTTCAGTTTTATTTTCTTCTCCATCTATATAATGGAGTGTTTACTGAATGCAAAATATCAAGAAAATCTGAAGCTTTCTTCCAAATTAGTGTGGTGTCTTTAGTTGTTCTCTAACAGTGGCGTGGAGGCGTGCAGGCGTTGGAGTGGAGGCGTGCAGGCGGTGGCATGGTTTTGTTGGTGTAGATTACTGGAAAATGTAGGGAGATAAGCCTGTGTATATGACTTCATAAGGAGGGTCCAGAGATTTGCAGCGATGGACGAGATGAAGAAAGGTTGATGTCAAAGAAGGGCGGACTGAGGTTGCTTTAGTAGAGAAATCAGTGGATGAGCTTCTTCAGACTTTTGGGGAATGAAGGCCAAAAAAAGGACGAAAAGACTTGATAGCGGGATGGTAACCGAAAATCCTGGCGGGAAAAGGGTGTGAGAAGGATGAAATGTCCAAATAATTCCAGATTTCAAATTGATTTGAATTTCTTAAAGATACGAAATGGGGGTAGTTTTGGGATATTGAATGTTGCACGAAAGGGTGTTTTTCTTTTATAGAATAGTATATATATATACATATATATACATACACGAGTGTCGGATATGGGGCGGAAGTCAGTGACGGCGAGCTTCGCCCACCCTCGACGGGCTACGCCCGCCCCCGGTGGGCTACGCCCATGACGCTGCGGGTTGTGCCCGCATCAAGGCGGGTTGTGCCCGCATCAAGGCGGGTTGTGCCCGCATCAAGGCGGGTTGTGCCCGCATCAAGGCGGGTTGTGCCCGCAATATATACATATGAGTATTCAAAATGACTGTAAAAAAGTATAAATCAAGATTACAATTTTTATTTTGTAAAAAATGTACGATTTTAAATAAAAATATCAATTTCTCAACTCTCTATTTCTTCCTCTCTCCCCCTCTCTTTCTCTCTCCAATTTATATATCTAAATTTACTCCACCCGCCCTCTCTCCCCCTCTCCTCTCTTTCTCTCTCTCTCTCATCATCTTTTCTCTCTCTCAGATCCCTCACCCGTCGTAGGTATAGGAGACCTACTTTGTTTTGCTTTTGTCCAGCAGAAATGATCTGATGGTGTCTGATTTCGGAAGGCTGATCCGACGGCCACACTTTCTTCCATAGATTTTAAAAGCATGGCTTTTAGATGTCATTTGATATATCTTTTATAGTATATATATATATACACACACACACGAGTGACAGTGCATAGGGGCCCCGAGTGCCCCGCGCAATAGTACCCGGTTCTCGGCGGGCTTCGCCCGCCACCAGCACGCTTCGTATTAAAGCTTTTCTGGTAAATATATTTTTTTATTTTTTTGTTTCTTTTTTTAATATTTATAAATTGTTTAATTTTATTTAAATCAAAGCAATTAAAACAATTTGTTAAAAAAAACAAAAAATAATTAAAAATAAAAAAAACCTAGACTTATATCATGTATGCCATTTGAAGAATATAAGCTCGGTTTGGGGGAACCTATTTTCACCACTCAAGCGGTCACAACCGCATGAACCGGAACTTAATTTGTTGAGTATTTGCAATATGCATGACGCAAACTTGCTGACCGATCCTCCTACTGCATCGTTTTTATTTATAGTTTTTTTTGCTTTTTTTTATTTTCTCGTTGCTTTTGTCCCACATCACGGGATACATGGCCATTTAGGGGTATAAAATGCAGAGGACAGCTACATTCATTGAAGTTTAATTCATAGGAGTTTCATGGCATTGTAAAATGTACTTATGAAGGGTATAGGGGCCGACCCGGCTTTGGGTAACTGGCTTGATTTGATTGTTCGGGATTTGATTTGATTTTTTTTTCAAATATGAATAGTAAAACAATAATTTTCCATTTTAGCGTAGTAGTGAACGGCTAAGATGTTATGATCCAACTAGATCGGACGACAAGAAAATATTTCTTTATATATGATAGAGATTGATATATATACAAGTGATAGGCATGGGCCTTCGGCATTTGTTGTTGGGGGTAACATTTGTCAAGGGAGGCGACAACTGTCGTAAAGGGAGACATTTGTCGTGGGGCTCCGCCCCTGCGGTTTGGACATGGGGCTCCGCCCCTACGGCCAATGGCGACAGTACCTCGACCCCGAAATGTATGTGATTCCTCCCCTATCCCATGCGACATTCGGTGGGGGCGGAAACATTCGGAAAGGGCGGCAACATTCGGCGTGGGAGGCGATGCATGATGTTGGCGTCGACGTTCGGTGGGGGTGGCGACGTTCGGTGGGGGCGATGACGTTCGGCGGGGGCATCGGCATCCGGCATGAGCGGAGGCATGTGGCATAGGCGGCGACCTTCGGCAATCATGCACTAAAGCTGTGACATTTCTTTTACTGATAGAATTTGAGATTTAGAATCAATTTAGTGGAGAAACTTTTTTGGGTTTTATTTTCTACTGGAGATGATTTTTTTGGTTTTTGAGGTGACTTTTGTGAGAGAAATTTCCATTGATTTTGTAAGCCTGAAAGTAGCAGCATATCAACAAACATTTTATAGCAGAACCAAATAAAAACTTTTGATTTTCTCATGTTCACTCGGTGGCCACTGGAGTTCAAATTCCAGTTCTAGTTTTGCCTCCCATTGAGAGAACTCTCTGAAATTTTTACTCTTGGCTGTTATCTCAAAATATTGTAAGGAATCCGGAGCGCTGAGAAGAGGAAATTCGAAAAGCGAATAACAAAACACAGAGCAATCAAACACACAGATATTACAGAGGTTCACCCAAAACCGGGTTACGTTCTCTCTCCCCTTCTTCCTCACCTTCTTGTATTCACCAGAACAATACAAAAAATTACACAAAGGTTACAAGGATCTAAAGCCCGATCCTACCTTCTCTTCTTCTGGACAAGAAAACTGTAGAAGAAAACCTTCTGAATCGACCTCCAAAAGACTACCGCCGCCTTAACCGTCGTTTTTCCCGTCGTACCCTAAAATAATCAGAAAACGCCTTAAATAGGCTTCAGCATGACAGCATCGTCGAACGCAGAACGGCGCTCGACGATCGTCGAACTCAGCCCGATCGGCGTTCGACGATCGTCGAACTCAGCCCGAACGTCGAACGTCGAGCTGCGTTCGACGCGTCGAACGTCGATCTACGCTCGACGTTCGACGTCGAACCTAGTTCGACGATCGTCGAGCTGGGTTCGACGAACGTCGAACCCAGTTCGACGATCGTCGAGCTGGGTTCGACGAACGTCGAACCCAGTTCGACGATCGTCGAGCTGGGTTCGACGAACGTCGAACCCAGTTCGACGATCGTCGAGCTGGGTTCGACGAACGTCGAACCCAGTTCGACGATCGTCGAGCTGGGTTCGACGAACGTCGAACCCAGTTCGACGATCGTCGAGCTGGGTTCGACGAACGTCGAACCCAGTTCGACGATCGTCGAGCTGGGTTCGACGAACGTCGAACCCAGTTCGACGATCGTCGAGCTGGGTTCGACGAACGTCGAACCCAGTTCGACGACTAGAGAAAATATCTCCCAAAAAATTTGGGCCGGGGGCGTTGCCCCCGCACCCCCACCGGGGACGCTGTCCCCTGGACCCCTGCCCGCTGTCCGGTCAGCGGGACCTCCGCCGGGGGCGGCTGCCCCCGGACCCCCGCTGTCGTCGGCGCCAGATATGTCGGAGGGGGATCACACTTCGATTCCTCTAAACTCACGTGGGCTAACCCGGTGTGAGAAACAAGAGGACCGGAAGTGTTCCACAACCCCAACAAATATAATCATCTTCTATTTATGTAACATCTTGAATTTATTATTTTAGTGGGAGAGGAAGAGTGTGAACCCTATATCAAAAAAACCTAGATGAAGAGATTGAGTAGAAGAGGAAGAGTGTGAAGGCTAGGTTTCAGAAAGCTCAAATAGGAAAAAAATAAAATAGCATGAAGAAAGAAAAAAAACTAAAACAGTTGAAGAAAGAAAAAATCATGAACGGACCTGGTTGCTACCTTCCAAGACGAACAACAAAGAGTTCTCACATGACAAAAAAAGGTTGGCGCTGTTGGGAATGCGAGCAATCAATCCCGACCAGAGCACCTATTTTAAATTTTAGGCGAGCAACCTGCGCGACCGCATTGAGCGGTATGTCATCGCAACAAAATAACACAATGCAAAAAGAATAAAAGCACACAGAGATTTTAACGTGGAAAACCCAATTGGGTGAAAAACCACGGGATGATCGGAGTTCAACCCAAAAAGCCTCCACTAAAAGTGTGTGACAAACACACGCACAGATTACAGGCTTTCCCTCCACCGATCCACAAAGGATCTTCACCAGCTTCACACTACACAATACAATAAATAGTAACAGAAAAATTGCAAGTTACCGACCGGCGGATGAGACAGATTACACAAATCCTCTCCAAGATGCCTCTTCGAATCCTTGTCAATATCTGCTCCAGATCCAATCCGTGTAGGCGAAGTACTCCTTGTCAACGTCGTACAATAACGTCTGAAAGCTCTCCAAAACTAAGACGATTGCCGCAAAGGCCTCTCTAGAAATCTTTCAATGCTTGAGTTTGGAGAGAAGTGGATGCATTACCCCTCCTCCTTCTTCCCTATTTATAGGACCAAAATCAAGGAGGTAGGTGTGGTAGATGACATGTGGATGAAGCTTCCATGAAGCTTCCTTGGTCAAAAACACATGTCATGAAACTTCCTTTGGACAATTTCCTAGAAGCTTCCTTTAAGAGCACATGTTGAATTTCAAGTCAAAGACGGCTAACCCTTTTCATACTTGTCATGAAACACATGCTTGAAAAGTATGATCAAAGTTGGCTAGCCTCTTTCACACTTAGGAGGAAATTATCTTAACAGGCGCAAGGGCATGCGATATTAGGGCGATGTGAACAAGGAATCGTCGGATTTTGTGGTCTCAGGAAGAGTGAGAAATAAGATGGTAGAATCTGTTGGAGTTGACAAGTTGACCGGGTCAACTTGTCAATGTCTTTTGTATCTTTAAGTTTTTTTTGTAATTATTTTTTATGCATTTATGATGAGAGAGAAAGAATGTTGTTACTTTGCCTATAAATAGGCCCCCCTCTTTGTATAATTTTAGAACTGGAATAGAGAGAAAATCCTCCCCAACTTTCTTATTTTCGGTTCTGAGAGAGAGAGAGAGCGCTGCAGCGCGAAGTGTTCTCGCCGAGGTCGCGCGGTTAGAGTAAGTAACCGGGCGAGTAGGTTTGCACGAAGTGTTTGGGTGAGAGAGAGCTCGCGCGTGACTTGCCGAGCGGGTAGGAGTTAGTCGCCGGGCGGGTTGGAGATCTCGCGGGGTTTTCGTAGGCAACTGGCGGTCTCGCCGGGATCGGTTTTGCAAGCCTGTGGGGGTCTCGCCGGGTAGATCTCGCCGGAGGAGAAGAGTCTAGCGAGCGAGAAGGGCGTCAGGCGAATAAGGGGTTCGCGCCGAATCGGTCTCGACGGCAGGCGTGGTACTCGCGCGGTCTGGACGGTCTCGCCAAGGAGGTCGCGCCAGCTTGTTTTGGTGTTTGGTTGAGTTAGTGTACAAGTGGGGACTCATTCACGTTTTCCAACAGAATCCTGCAGCTGGCAGCTGTTAAAATACAACCTGAAGCACTAAGCTCAAGAGACATGGCATCTGATGGTGGCATGACTACATAGAAGAATTCAAGCTTAACTCTAAGTAAAACGATGCAGACCCATGGCGTGAACCTGAAGGAAGCTCTTTGCGAGAAAGAAGAACGACGCATCTGCAAGAAAGAAGAACGACGCACTGTTCAGATAAAGCGTGAAAAAGATTGTGAAGGGATGTGATATCTCTGTTTTCTTTATTATTTAAGAAGATGTAAGTCTCAAGAGGACAGTACTATTTTTGCTACTTTATTTTCATTTCTTTTTCTTCCACAAAACAACAAAATTGAAGGCTTATCAATTATTTCCCGTTTGTCCCTGTGTTAAAAAGTCAAAGCAAGTTTTATTACTTTCTATTTTTTATTACTTGTTATCAGTGGTATCATAGCATGGGTCCAAAGGCAAACGATGGAATGTTGTCTTCAAGCATACCAGTATTCAATGGAGAATTATATGAATACTGGGCTATTCAATTGAAGACATTATTCTTATCACAAGGCTTATGGGAAACTGTTCAAAATGAAATTCCAGCTATTGCAACAACAACTGCAACTAACGTATAGCAGAAGAGTTAAAAACTCAAGCAGAAAAATCAGAAACGAGATGCAAAAGCACAAGTCTATATTCAACAATGTGTCACCAACACAATCTTTCCAAGAATAATGACTGCAACAACTGTTCAACAGGAGTGGATAACACTTCAAACTGAATACAAAGGATCACCTCAGGTAATTACCATTAAATTGCAAATTTCTTGGAAAGCATTTAACACTCTTGTTATGAAAGACAGTGAAAAGGTTCAAGATTTTATTGCACGAGCCACAACCATTATAAATCAGATAAGATTATTAGGTGACAACATAGAAAATAGACGTGTAGTTTCTAAATTTCTTAGAAGTCTTTCTCACAATTCAACCATATAGTGGATGCAATTGAAGAGTCAAAAGATGTCAACACCCTAAGTATATCAGAATTGCTAGGGTCATTACAAGCACATGAAGGCAGACTATGTAACATTCCATTTCCAGCTAGACTCCTAGGAGTGGTTTTGTCATGACTAGATCATGACAAAACCCTAAAAAGCCTAAGAAAACCAAGTGAGCTTAGGCATGAAGGTGGAGATCACCATGGTCTGCAAATAGTAGAATTCTAAACACTAGTTTAGGATGAACATAGGGTTTCACCATGACTCCATGACCCTACCACAATATCCCTAAACTATTGGAAGGTCCATTAGAGCCCTAAGGGTCCATTGAAATCAACCTAGGGTGGCCAAGTTGATCTAGGATCATCCTAGGCCTAAAATGGGCAAGGTGCCCAAACTAAGGGCAATGTGCCCCTAATATGCCCAACCAACCATACCTAAGTCTTCCTAGATCTTAAGTGTTGAAGCCAAAAATGACTTCTCGTGGAGTTCGGGGTCCCAAAAGAGGGGTGACCTCACACCTATTACACTCGGGAGAACGTCACGGACCAAAGACCTAGGAAGGTATGAGCAGACCCTCGGCTCTAGCGTGGAGGTCCCACCACACACCCGGAAGGTTGCTAGAACACATCCCCTCGCTCACCAAGTGGCTGAGCTAGGAGCCTTGGAGAGCTCTTTCTACTCTACCAAGATGAAGCTAAGGGAGGAGGAGGCCAAAAGATTCCTCCTCTCCAAAGGCACCACAGGGGGTCTATTTATAGTTTTTCCAAGTCTTGGGGTCAAAATAACCAAAATGCCCCTAAGGCAAATAAGCCTCAAGCCAATAGAAAACACCCACACCAGGGGGTAAAAGAGTAAAATCACGTCCCAAAGAGGCCTAGGAGGAATGGAGGCTGAACCATTCTGATAGTTTTACTTTCAAGACAACCTAAACACCTAGAGGGGGGGGGGGTGAATAGGTTCTAATGCTTGTTAACACTTTTTGGCAGAATTCAATTACAGAATTAAAACACACAGCACAGCAGTCACAAAAATTTTACCATCACAGATTGCACACTGTTTTATAGTGGTTCCCCAAGGTCTGGGTACATCCACTTTCCCCCTTCAGCTATCTAGCAGTATGCTAGATTCGGCCAAACTTCCTCTTTACTCAGATCCACAGATCCTACAGCTCAGAACCTGAAAAGGTTCCTACAACTCAGGCTCAACAGCCCTACCTCAGCCTTATCACAAAGCCTACAACTCAGAGAAGAACCTTCTCCTACACTCAGGCAAACAGCCCTACCACTCAGAGATCAACTCTCCTACACTCAGCCTTTATAACATAGGCTTATAACTTAGATCTGTATTGACAGATCCTACAGAAATTAGAAAAGAAGTTTTTAATGTCTTGCCTTTGTTGAGAGAGAAAAGAACAAGACAATTCTTGATCAGCTGATGAAATCAACTGAATCTGAGCTTTCTTCAAAGCTTCTTGAATCTGAACTTAGCTGAGTTGATTTCCAAACAGCTTCTTGAGAAACTAATGATGGCTTCCTTCTTCTTCTTCAAGTGGCTGGATCCCTCTCTATCCAACACCTTTGATGATACTTCTGAATTCTTGAAAGAACTCTACTTAGACTGATCCTGAGATCGTCTTCTTAGATCTTCTGATGAAGATCTTCTTTAATGCCTTGCACTTTCTTAAAGAGAGGACTTGCCTCTTAACTGATGTGTTGATTAAGAATTAATTTCCTCTTGTATATTTCTTTTCTTCTTCTGAATCTGTCTATTTATAGATCTTCTTCATGGTAACCGGCTGATCCGGTTTCTAACTGACTTCTGACAAGTCTGACAGCTTCAGTTAACCTGTCATAACCCACAGCTGTCAAGTCTTCAAACAGATCATGTGCCTTAGTCTTGGACAGCAAAGTGTTGAGACAGACTGTCAGAAAGTGTCGAGACCAACTGTCTATATGTGTCGACACAAGTGACTTTGGTGTCGACACAGCCTTTGATGATGTCGACTAGTTTGCCTTTAAGTCGACACTGCTTCTTCAGAACTTCATCTTGAGAATGAGTCGACACAGAGAATTTGTGTCGACTCAACACTTCATCCTTCTTCAGAAAATAACTTGGTCTTGACTTTGTAGTATGTCGACACAAGTCCTGTGTGTCGACACAGTTGTTGTAGATTCAGAACTCAGTATGTGTCGACTCTGCCTTCAGGTGTTGACATAGTTGAGATCAACTATCTTTCTGTGAGTCGACACTGTTTCCCAGTGTCGACACAAATGTGGTCGACTATCTTTCTCTGTATCGACACAGCTTCCTTCAAGTGTCGACACAATTATTCTGAAGTGTCGACCCAGTTTCTTCAGATGGCGACACATGGACTTAGAATAATTTCCTGTATTCTTTAATACTTCTTCACCTGCACATGTCAACTTAAAACAACATCAAATACACCTTGATGTATTTCCGTTTGAGATGTAGTGATGGCAGATTGAACTGAAGCTATAGCCTCCTTTAGTTTCTGATCAAAAGCTTCCATCTCTTTTGCTCTTGCTTTAGTCATCCCTGCAGTAGCCTTTTTGAACTCTTCAAGAATTTCATGGTGAGATTCAGCCAAATTATCATTCATCTTCAGCTGATTCTCCAAAACAAAACCTTGCTTCAAAGTAATATCATCCACTTTAGTGAGGATAGACTGCTGTTGTTTAGCCAAAAACACTACAGCATTACCTCCCTTATGGAAGCAATCTGTCATCTCCTTCTTATTCATATTTACTTCAAATCTAATAGACTTAATATCTTGAGCCAAGTCAAATTAAAGGGATTTATTGCTCTCATCAACATACTTCTCCATTGCTAATCTCTGCTCATCCAACTTAACTTGCAAATCTACCATGAACTTGTTGTAGTTAAATTCAGATGGAGATTGGTGAGGTGAAGTTTAAAGTGCCTGCTTATAACTTTGGCTCCTTCTCTTGAAGACTATGAGCTTTCTCTTCTTAGCCATTCTGGCTTCTACAGTCTCAGAGTCTGATGAACTTTCTATTTGAACTCTTTCAGGTGTAGTAGGAGGAATATTAGTTTCAGTGACATGTTGCTCAGCCTCAACATTCCCAGGCTCCCCCTCAACTACTTGCTCCTCCTCAACTCCTTGTTCCTTCTCAGCTGCTTGCTCTATCTCCATGTCTAGTGCCTTCTCATTATCTTGCTCCTCCTCTACTCTATCAGTAGCAATTTCAACATTAGGAAATAACTCATCTAGAGTGTATTCCTTCTGAGCTTGAACAGATGTTGAATCATCCAGATATGCAATATTCAAATCTTTTGATAAATCAATTTGTTCTTTCTCCTGCACTGTTTCAGACATCTGCTCCCCCTGCACTTGTTCAGTATTTGGAATATCCTGGGCAGGTGAATACACTTGCTCTCCCTGTACCTGTACCTAGTCAGGAGTAGATACATTCTGGACAGGAGAGTGAGCTTGCTCCCCCTGCATCTGTGCAGGAATGGTTGTTTTCTGAACTTGAGTAGACTCAGGCTGATCTTCAACCTGCTTTCTCACTTGCTCTTCTGGATGCTGGGCAGTGCCTAGATCATGTGCAGGGGATCTCTTAGGGGTGTCCTGCCTGTTCTCATCAGGCACATATTTAGACAGCACCCTATCCCACCTTGAAAATAATCTTACATCCATTTTCCTCATGTGATTAATCTTTGTCCAAGGCAGTTGTTGCATAACCTCAGGGATCACCCCAGTCAGGTATAAACTCACAATTCTAGCCAGATTTGGCTTCTTGATTCCTTCTATGATCTTATCAAATACTACAGCTGACCAGTCAGTTGGAATTGTAAACACAATTCTAGTCATTGGCTGAACATATAGGTTGAAATCCTATCATGTCCACCTGGTTTGCACAAAATTACCTTCCCAACTACTTCTGACAGAAACTTGCCCTGTTGATTCATGCGCTTCCTGTTGATAGCTGCTCCAATCTTCAGGGTTGGATCCAATCCACACCATTGGAGAGCCTCCCTGGTCTTAGAGGATGGAACCTCTTCTTCATTCTTAATGTTTGATAATTGAAGTATTTTTCTTAAATTTCTTGGTGTCAGTTTCACCTTCGTCCCATGAACAGTGGATTTTATCTTGAGACCAGCTGAATCCACTAATGCAGAGGTAAAGAATTCAATCACCTCCTTCTTCCAGATCTTTGATGGTTCAGAAACTAGAAATTCTAATCCAGATTCAGAAATTAGAGTGACAACCCTTTGAACATCTGTTGGGGCATCCGCAAAGGCATTGCGCACCAACTCATATCCTTCGTTGACGTTATTTGCAACCTTTGGCGCCATTGATCAGACGAGAAATCTTGAGAGAGAAGAGAGAGAGATTGTCGACACAGGGTTTCAGTCTCCAAAACCTTGTAAGCGTGTCGACAGAATAAGTTCTTGACCTATTTATACCTTCTAGGGAAAGAAGATCAAAAGTCGGGCAAAAACAGTTGTGGATATGTCGACACCTGAGAGACAGAGTAGAGCATTAGAAATTCTGTGTCGACTCTTAGGATAAGTGTCGACACAAAATCTGTAAGTGTCGACACCACTATTCTGGTGAAGTCGACACTACATTCCTGGATGAGTCGACTATTTGATTCTTAAGTGTCGACACAAATTCTCTGTGTCGACACATATTCTCTGACTAGTCGACATGACTTCACTGAGTCGACACATTATCACTGAATGTGTCGACACTATTTTACTTAGCCAATTTCTGTTTTTGTCAATACCACTTGATAATCTAATATCACTTGTAAGTTTGTTGATAAACTAATCAATGGTCAGCATGCCTAATTCAATTTTAAATTTATTGAATTTTGTTTCATCTAGTGGCTTAGTAAATACATCTGCTATTTCATAATCTGTTTTAACAAATTCCAATGATATGTCTTCTCTTTCTACATGCTCTCTAAGAAAATGGTATTTAATTTCTATATGCTTAGTTCTACTGTGAGAAACAGGATTATTAGCAATAGAAATAGCACTTTTAGAATCACACAATAAAGGTGTTCTACTTACTTGAATACCATAGTCTTTCAACTGATGTTGTATCCACAATAGCTGTGCACAGCAGCTGCCAGCAGCAACATATTCTGACTCAGCTGTGGATATTGCCACACTGGTCTGCTTCTTACTACTCCATGATATCAATCTTCCTCCCAAGAATTGACAAGTACCTGTTGTACTCTTTCTATCCTCTCTACAGCCTGCAAAGTCTGCATCTGAATAACCTGTTAGTAGAACATCTCTATTCCTAGGGTACCAAAGGCCTAGATTAGGTGTGCCATTAAGATATCTCAGAATCCTTTTGACTGCAGTATAATGAGATTCTTTAGGGCAGACTTGGTACCTAGCACAGACATATGTAGCATACATAATATCTGGTCTACTAGCAGTGAGATATAGTAGAGAGCCAACTATTCCTCTAGACAAAGATTCATCAACAGGTTTACCTGCATCATCTTTGCATATAGGCATACTTGTTCCCATAGGAGTTCTCATAGTGGAGGATGACTCCATACCATACTTCTTAATTAATTCTTTGGTGAACTTAGACTGGGATATGGACAGGCCATCATCAGTCTGTCTTACTTGGAGTCCCAAGAAGAACTTAAGTTCCCCCATACTGCTCATCTCAAACTTCCCTTGCATAAGTTTGGCAAACTTTTTACAAAGGTTGTTTTCAGTAGATCCAAAGATTATGTCATCAATATAGATCTGAACTAAGATGATCTTACCTTTGGATTCCCTAAGGAATAGAGTTTTGTCTATTTTTCCTCTTGAGAATTTATTCTCAATAAGGAAAGTAGACAGGGTTTCATACCAAGCCCTTAGGGCTTGCTTTAACCCATACAAAGCTTTCCTAAGCTTATAGACATAATCAGGTTTAAGAGGATCTACAAAACCTGATGGTTACTCTACATAGACTTCCTCTTTTAAATCACCATTCAGGAATGCTGATTTCACATCCATCTGGTACACTCTGAAGTCTTGATAGGCTGCATAGGCAAAGAACATTCTGATTGCCTCCAGCCTTGCTACTGGGGCAAAGGTTTGATCAAAGTCAATCACTTCTTCCTGCATGTATCCTTTTGCAACCAATCTTGCTTTATTCTTCACTATTATTCCACTCTCATCCAATTTGTTCCTATAAATCCACTTTGTGCCAATTATGTTGTGGCCTCTTGGTTTAGGAACAAGCTCCCAGACATTGCACCTTCTGAATTGATTCAGCTCCTCTTGCATAGCATCAATCCAGTGCTGGTCTTGGATGGCTTCTTCAAACTTCTTAGGCTCCATTTGAGACAGGAAACTTGAATGCAGGTCTGTGCTTTGATTTCTGCTTCTAGTCTGCACTCCCTGTCTTGGATCACCTATAATCTGATCAGCTGGATGATCTCTTAAATGTCTTGTAGCTGGAGGAAGATTCCTTTCTGGTTGAACATCTCCAGCTCCTTCTTCATGCTGAACCTCTTGGTTTTCATCAGCTTCTATTGAGTCTTGTACTCCCCCTGGACAGTAGCCTTCATTTTCCAATGCTCCATCTTCCTTTGATGCTTCAGCAATGGAGAGCTTGTCCATTCTTTTGCTTATACTTGTTGAATCATTTGATCTACAAGACAACTCACAGTTGATTAATCTTGTTTCATCAAACACAACATGTACAGATTCTTCAACAACTTGAGTAGTCAAGTTGTAGATTCTATAGGCCTTACTATTTATGTTGTACCCAAAAAATATCCCATCTTGGGATTTGGCAGCAAACTTAGTTAGGTATGACTTGCCATTGTTAAGTATATAGCATTTACAAGCAAAGATCCTGAAGTAGGATAGATTTGGTTTTCTACCTTTCATAATCTCATAGGGAGTCTTTTTGTGGTTCTTGGTGATAGAAGCCCTATTGATCACATGACATGCAGTGTTAACTGCCTCAGCCCAGAAATATTTTGGGAGAGAGGTGTCACTCAATAGAGTTCTGCCAGCTTCAATTAATGTTCTATTCTTTCTTTCAACAATGCCATTTTGCTGTGGTGTTCTAGGTGAGGAGAACTCTTGGAAAATCCCAAAGTCTTCACATAATTTTGTCATGCTTTCAGATTGAAACTCAGTACCATGGTCACTTCTGATTTTGACCACTATACTATTCAGTTCATTCTGAATTTGCTTTACAAAACTAAGTAATACACTTGGGGTTTCTGATTTCTGTCTCAGAAAGAACACCCATGTAAATCTAGAATAGTCATCTACCACCACAAAAGTATAGACTTTCCTACCTAGACTATGAACTGGTATAGGACCAAAAAGATCCATATGTAAGAGGTATAGGCACCTCACAGAATCCTTGTTTTCAAGGCTTTGAAAGGAGGATTTTGTCTGCTTGCCCTTTTGACAAGCTGAGCATATTTCTTCCTTTATACACTTAACTTGAGGACCATTCCTCACTAACTCTTTGCTAAAGAGTTGGCCAATTGTCTTGTAGTTAAGATGAGCCAATCTCTTGTGCCACTTGACACAACGAGAAGCATTATCATCAGCTACAAGATAGATGGAAGAAGCCTTGTTCTCACATACAAAATTAAGATAATAGACATTTCTCTTCCTATACCCAGTCAATATGATCTTTTGATCACTTGACCTTTTGATATGACATCCATTCTTAACAAATGAAATGTCATATCCTAAATCACTCAGCTGGCTTATGCTTATTAGATTGTGTTTCAAACCTTTTACATAAGCCACTTGGGTGATAGTAATTAGGTTAGTAGAAATGTTACCAAACCCTTTGATGATTCCTTTTTCAGATCCACCAAAGATCACTTTGGGTCTATCTTTGACAGATGTATACTCCTTCAGCAGCCCCTTTGTTCCAGTCATGTGCCTAGAATAACCACTGTCCAAGTACCATATAGGGGCATGGCCACTTGGACTTTCCTACAACACATATTTACTTACCCTTAGAACCCAAGTAAGTCTTGGGTCCTTGGTTCAGGTTAGCATTAACAAAGCTACCATTATCTCTTCTAACAGGTAGACTATTGTTCTTTCTAACACTTGTGTTATGCCAGCAGTCTAATGCAAAATGGTCTCTCTTGCCACAGCACCAACATTCAAACTTATTGTATCTAGATCTAGATACACCCTTGATAGAAGAATTTCTGTCCATTGCTGGTGCTGCAGCAGCTTCACCCACTGATTTCTTATAACCATTGGGTTTATGAACATGGATAGGCCTGTTGGCATTTACACCCTTCTTTATCAGAATATTAGTCTTAAAATGACCATGAATATCTTCATGATCATATTGGTTAGAAGGCACTTGCACCTTTCTAAACTTAATAGGGACTGAAAGTTTCAGTGGCTTGACAGGAGCTTTGCCTTTCCTCTTGAATTGGGCTGCCCTGGGGTTACCTTTGAATCCTAATCTTGCCTTACCCTTTTGAGTCACAAATTCATCTATCAAGGGTAAGACAGACTTTGGCTTAGAGTAACTAGCAACTAACTCCTTTTCTATTCTTAGTCTGGCCTCCAGACTCTTCACTTGATCATTGGTATAATTGATTGTGCCCATCTGAATAATAGTTATATTCTTCAGTTTGGCAATTTCATTTAACTTCTGATCAATTACTTTTTCAAACTCAGTTGCAACTACCTTTAGATTAGCAATTTCCTGAGCCTGAGATTTATCCAGGTTCTTGTTTTTCTTAAGGACCTGCAACAAGTCCCCATACTTATCTATCAATTGATAGACATCTCCTTCAGATTCAGATGCATCTACATCACTTGATGCAGATGTAGCTGATTCTGCACTGGTACTACAAACAGATTTTATTGAAGGACATAGTACCTTACTAGGACCAGACTGATTCTGGCACATGTCTTCTTCTAATCCTGCCATCAGTCCCATGCACTGATGATCTTCTTGTTCATAGATGGAGTCTAGCAATTGCATGAACTCCTCTTCTTCAGTAGCATCATATAGTCCAATATATGCTTCAGCTTCAGATTCTGATTCTGAAGTTGATTGATCTGTTAGGCTCTTTTCCTTCATTGCAACAAAGGATTTTTCCTTCTTGCCCTTTTGATAAGTCTTCTTCTTATTTGATGACTCCTTTCTCTTATCAGGACAGTCAGCCACTACATGTCCAGGCCTACTACAACAATAACAGACAATCTTTGAAGTAGTGGCCTTGCTGGGCTTTGTTCTGCTCTTCTCTTTCCTTGATGACTTTTTCTTCTGATAATAGTCATCAACTTGCTGTGACGAGGAGGGCCTAGACTTCCACTGCTTCTTCTTTAAGAATCTCTGGAATTGCCTTGTAAATGCAGCAAAATTTGCATCTGACTCACAGCTTTCTGAACCGTGATTATCTGAATTTTCAGAACTAACTTCTGCAACTTCCTTAGGAGGAGATGATGATATCCTCCTATTCTTTCTAGTGGCTTCTGCCTTGAAGGCCACTGTCTTCTCTCTATGCTCTCCTTTTGAATTCTTTTCCTCCTCCTTCCTCACCATAAGTTGCATTTCATAGGATAGCAACTTTCCAAACAAGGTTGGAGGAGAAATCTCTGCCAGTTTAGCCACTTCTCTTATGGCACAGATCTTTGTGTCCCAATCCTTTGTCAAGGATCTTAAGAATTTGTCATTCAGTTCATAGGTACTGAAGACTCTTCCATAGGACATTAACTCATTCACAATTCTATAGAATTTCTTATAGCATTCAGTTATGCTATCAGTTTTTCCTTGTCTAAAACTTTCATATTCCTGGTTGAGCATAGACTTCCTATCCTGCCTTACTTCTTCAGATCCCTCCATGTAGACAATCAAGGTGTCCCACATTTCTTTGGAGGTCTTGCAGTGAATCAGATTCTGAAATGTAGAATCATCTATGGCACTCACAATAATATTCTGAGCTCTCTTGTCCATGGTTGCCAAAATGATTTCATCCTTGGTCATTTAAGAATAACTCTTTGGAGTTTGAATATTAGCATCAAGAACTGATACCTTCATTGGAATGAAGGGTCCTTCCTGAACTGTGATGTATATCCTTGGGTCAGATGCTTCCATGAACAATCTGACTCTTTCTTTCCAAATTCCAAAGATTTCCTTCCTGCAGATGGGTAACTTCATTGACCCTAACTCCTTGTGATTTTCTCCAGAACCCATCTTCTTGAATCTTGATTCTGCCTTTCAGATCTACCTCAGACTGTTAAGTCCTTTTTGAGGAACCTCCCTCTGATACCACTTGATAGTTTTACTTTCAAGACAACCTAAACACCTAGAGGGGGGGGGGGGGTGAATAGGTTCTAATGCTTGTTAACACTTTTTAGCAGAATTCAATTACAGAATTAAAATACACAGCACAGTAGTCACAGAAATTTAACCATCACAGATTGCACACTGTTTTATAGTGGTTTCCCAAGGTCTGGGTACATCCACTTTCCCCTTTCACCTATCTAGCAGTATGCTAGATTCGGCCAAACTTCCTCTTTACTCAGATCCACAGATCCTACAGCTCAAAACCTGAAAATGTTCCTACAACTCAGGCTCAACAGCCCTACCTCAGCCTTATCACAAAGCCTACAACTCAGAGAAGAACCTTCTCCTACACTCAGGCAAACAGCCCTACCACTCAAAGATCAACTCTCCTACACTCAGCCTTTATAACACAGGCTTACAACTCAGATCTGTATTGACAGATCCTACAGAAATTAGAAAAGAATTTTTTAATGTCTTGCCTTTGTTGAGAGAGAAAAGAACAAGACAATTCTTGATCAGCTGATGAAATCAACTGAATCTGAGCTTTCTTCAAAGCTTCTTGAATCTGAACTTAGCTGAGTTGATTTCCAAACAGCTTCTTGAGAAACCAATGATGGCTTCCTTCTTCTTCTTCAAGTGGCTGGATCCCTCTCTATCCAACACCTTTGATGATACTTCTAAATTCTTGAAAGAACTCTACTTAGACTGATCCTGAGATCGTCTTCTTAGATCTTCTGATGAAGATCTTCTTTAATGCCTTGCACTTTCTTGAAGAGAGGACTTGTCTCTTAACTGATGTGTTGATTAAGAATTAATTTCCTCTTGTATATTTCTTTTCTTCTTCTGAATCTGTCTATTTATAGATCTTCTTCATGGTAACCGGCTGATCCGGTTTCTAACTGACTTCTGACAAGTCTGACAGCTTCAGTTAACCTGTCATAACCCACAGCTGTCAAGTCTTCAAACAGATCCTGTGCCTTAGTCTTGGACAGCAAAGTGTTGAGACAGACTGTCAGAAAGTGTCGAGACCAACTGTCTATATGTGTCGACACAAGTGACTTTGGTGTCGACACAGCCTTTGATGATGTCGACTAGTTTGCCTTTAAGTCGACACTGCTTCTTCAGAACTTCATCTTGAGAATGAGTCGACACAAAGAATTTGTGTCGACTCAACACTTCATCTTTCTTCAGAAAATAACTTTGTCTTGACTTTGCAGCGTGTCAACACAAGTCCTGTGTGTCGACACAGTTGTTGTAGATTCAGAACTCAGTATGTGTCGACTCTGCCTTCAGGTGTCGACATAGTTGAGGTCGACTATCTTTCTGTGAGTCGACACTGCTTCCCAGTGTCGACACAAACGTGGTCGACTATCTTTCTCTGTGTCGACACAGCTTCCTTCAAGTGTCGACACAATTATTCTGAAGTGTCGACCCAGTTTCTTCAGATGGCGACACATGGACTTAGAATAATTTCCTGTATTCTTTAATACTTCTTCACCTGCACATGTCAACTTAAAACAACATCAAATACACCTTGATGTATATCATTAAGCTAAGTTAGGCTTCTTCAAATCAGGTACACATTTTCCAATGTACCCAACACATTCCCCCCCCCACCTGGCCGCAGGCTGCTCTCGTCGTGCGAGCAGGCCGCTTCGGCGGCACGAGCAGGCCGCTCGGGGGGGGGGGGGGGGCTGCCTGGCCACAGGACGCTCTCGCCCGCGCGAGCAGGCCGCCCGGAGCGAGAGCCCAGCCGCAGGCGGCTCTCGCCCGCGCGAGCAGGCCGCTCGAGGCGAGAGCCCGGCCACAGGCCGCTCTCGCCCGCGCGAGCAGGCCGCTCGGGGCGAGAGCCCGGCCGCAGGCCGCTCTCGCCCGCGTGAGCAGGCCGCTCGAGGCAAGGTCTGGCCGCAGGACGCTCTCGCCCGCGTGAGCAGGCCGCCCGGAGCGAGAGCCCGGCCGTAGGCTGCTCGAGGCGAGGCCTGGCTGCAGGCCGCTCTCGCCCGCGCGAGCAGGCCGCTCGGGGCGAGAGCCCGGCCACAGGCCGCTCTCGCCCGCGCGAGCAGGCTGCTCAGGGCGAGGCCTGGCCTCAAGCCGCTCTTGCCCGCGCGAGCAGGCCGCTCGGGCCGAGACCTAGCCGCGGGCTTCTACGACCTCACACCTATCAAGCCGGGGCGGGTGCCGGCCCACTTGCCGCACCCTCCCTCCAAAAGGGGCCGGGGGGGAGAGGTAGATGTTTCCTCCCCCTACTAGTATATTTCCAAGCTAGAGCCAAAATTGGAAACCAAGAGTGCCAAGACCTCAAAAAAGCTTAAAACTGTACCGGGGCGAATACGGGGTTGTACACAATCCCCGCTCTTTTCGAGCGAGTCCCACGCTCGGAAAGAATCATCCAACCCAACGTATTCGCTTAGCGTGGTTTTTCCTCACGGTTTGAAAGATTACGAGGCCTCCTCGAGGGGTCAACCTGTCATACCAGCTAATGGGAGCCTGGGTGACGAGACAGCCTCGGAGCGAAAACTTAACCTCCTGAGGGGTCAACCTGTCATGCCAGCTAATGGGAGTCTGGGTGATGAGACAGCCTCGGGGCGAGAACACTTAACCTCCCGGAGGGGTCAACCTGCCATGCCAGCTGATGGGAGTCTGGGTGGTGAGAACCCCTCAGGGTAAAAAGCACTTAACCTCCTGGGGAGGTCCACCTGCCATGCCAGCTGATGAGAGCCTAGGTGGAGAGACCCCCTCAGGGTAAAAAGCACTTAACCTCCTGGGGGGGTCAACCTGCCATGCCAGCTGATGAGAGCCTTGGTGGCGAGACCCCCTTGGGGTAAAAGGTCAACCTCAAGAGAGATCAACCTGCCCTGTCATCTAGTGAGAGCCTGATAGCGGAATCATCTTAGAGCTAAGGACTTGGGCTCCACGAGAGATCAACCTGCCCTGCCAGCTAGTGAGAGCCTGATAGCGGAATCATCTTGGAGCTGAAAGAAGCTTGGCTCCCACGAGAGATCAACCTGCCCTGCCAGCTAGTGAGAGCATGGCAGCGGGATCATCTCGGAGCTAAGGACTTGGGCTCCACGAGAGATCAACCTGCCCTGCCAGCTAGTGAGAGCCTGACAGCGGAATCATCTCGGAGCTAAAATAAGCTTGGCTCCCACGAGAGATCAACCTGCCCTGCCAGCTAATGGGAGCCTGGCAGCGGAATCATCTCGGAGCTAAAAGAGCTTAGCTCCACGAGAGATCAACCTGCCCTGCCAACTAGTGAGAGCCTGACAGCGGAATCATCTCGGAGCTGAAAGAATCTTGGCTCCCACGAGAGATCAACCTGCCCTACCAGCTAGTGAGAGCTTGGTAGCGGAATCATCTCGGAGTTAAGGACTCGGCTCCACGAGAGATCAACCTGCCCTGCCAACTAGTGAGAGCCTGACAGCGGAATCATCTTGGAGCTGAAAGAAGCTTGGCTCCCACGAGAGATCAACCTGCCTTGCCAGCTAGTGAGAGCCTTGCAGCGGAATCATCTCGGAGCTAAGGACTCGGGCTCCACGAGAGATCAACCTGACCTGCCAGCTAGTGAGAGCCTGACAACGGAATCATCTCGGAGCTAAAAGAAGCTTGGCTCCAACGAGAGATCAACCTGCCCTGTCAGCTAGTGAGAGCCTGACAGCGGAATCATCTTGGAGCTAAGGACTTGGGCTCCACGAGAGATCAACCTACCCTGCCAGCTAGTGAGAGCCTGACAGCAGAATCATCTTGGAGCTAAGGACTTGGGCTCCACGAGAGATCAACCTTCCCTGCCAGCTAGTGAGAGACTGACAGCGGAATCATCTTGGAGCTGAAAGAAGCTTGGCTCCTACGAGAGATCAACCTGCCCTGCCAGCTAGTGAGAGCCTGGCAGTTGGATCATCTCGGAGCTAAGGACTTGGGCTCCACGAGAGATCAACCTGCCCTGCCAGCTAGTGAGAGCCTGATAGCGGAATCATCTCGGAGCTAAAAAAAGCTTGGCTCCCACGAGAGATCAACCTGCCCTGCCAGCTAATGGGAGCCTGGAAGCAGAATCATCTTGGAGCTAAAAGAGCTTGGCTCCACGAGAGATCAACCTGCCCTGCTAACTAGTGAGAGCCTGATAGCGGAATCATCTCGGAGCTGAAAGAAGCTTGGCTCCCATGAGAGATCAACCTGCCCTACCAGCTAGTGAGAGCCTGGCAGCGGAATCATCTCGGAGCTAAGGACTTAGGCTCCACGAGAGATCAACCTGCCCTGCCAGCTAGTGAGAGCCTGACAGCAGAATCATCTCGAAGCTAAAAGAAGCTTGGCTCCCATGAGAGATAAACCTACCCTGTCAGCTAGTGAGAGCCTGACATCGGAATCATCTCGGAGCTAAAAGAGCTTGGCTCCACGAGAGATCAACCTGCCCAGCCAACTAGTGAGATCCTGACAGCGGAATCATCTCGGAGCTGAAAGAAGCTTGGCTCCCACGAGAGATCAACATGCCCTGCCAGCTAGTGAGAGCGTGGCAGCGGAATCATCTCGGAGCTAAGGACTTGGGCTCCACGAGAGATCAACCTGCCCTGCCAACTAGTGAGAGCCTGACAATGGAATTATCTCGGAGCTGAAAGAAGCTTGGTTCCCACGAGAGATCAACCGTCCCTGCCAGCTAGTGAGAGCCTGGCAGCGGAATCATCTCGGAGCTAAGGACTTGGGCTCCACGAGAGATCAACCTGCCCTGCCAGCTAGTGAGAGCCTGACAGCGGAATCATCTCGGAGCTAAAAGAAGCTTGGCTCCCACGAGAGATCAACCTGCCATGTCAGCTAGTGAGAGCCTGACCGCGAAATCATCTTGGAGCTAAGGACTTGGGCTCCACGAGAGATTAACCTTCCTTGCCAGCAAGTGAGAGCCTAACAGCGGAATCATCTCGGAGCTGAAAGAAGCTTGGCTCCCACAAGAGATCAACCTGCCCTGCCAGCTAATGGGAGCCTGGCAGCGGAATCATCTCAGAGCTAAAATAGCTTGGCTCCACAAGAGATCAACCTGCCCTGCCAGCTAGTGAGAGCCTGGCAGCGGAATCATCTCGTAGCTAAGGACTTGGGTTCAACGAGAGATTAACCTACCCTGCCAGCTAGTGAGAGCCTGACAGCGGAATCATCTCAGAGCTGAAAGAAGCTTGGCTCCCACGAGAGATCAACCTACCCTGCCAGCTAGTGAGAGTCTGGCAGCGGAATCATCTCGGAGCTAAGGACTTGGCCTCCCCGAGGTACCATCAACCCCACCCAGCTAGTGAGAGCCTGGCATGGGGAGATCCTCTCGGGGGCTTGGGGACAGGGCATGTGACCTGAATTCTACCAAAATCCAACATCCTCCACAGGGGAAAAATGATGGGTTACATGACCCCCCCCCCCCCGACTCTACCGGTCGGGGGCTGGACTCCTTACAACAACATAAAAAAGATACATGATTCCGCCGAGGCAGGGCTTCTTCAGGGGGTCCGGGCATGGTGGTCGCCATCCGATTACTTCCCATTGGATACCTCCATCCCGCTCAGGCTCTCCATGATCTTCTCCATCTCCTCCGCCTTAGCCAACCAAGAGATGGTGTTGACAGCCGTGACGTAGCACTGCCTCGCCATCCTGAAGTCTCCCTTGATCCTGACCTAGATCCCTTCTGAGTTGAACTTGAGGCACTGGTGGAAGGATGAGGGCACACACCGGAAGGCGCTGATGAGGGGTCTTCCAAAGATGGCATTGTAGCTGCTTGGAGCGCCAACAATGACGAACCTGCAGTTTCTTGAGGTCCCCCTAGCTTCACCTGGAGTCCGACTCTACCTTCCACCTCCTTTATCTGAAACCCCTGGGCTCTCTGCTCATCTCTCCGCCTTCCTTCCTGGTGCTTTAAGCCACCTTGCTCTTTTGACTCCACCTCTGTCAACTTTGCCAACTTCTTCACAAAGGCCGGGTTGGCTGCCTCCATGGCTATCTCCTCTGCCGCCCTTTCCATCAGCTCCTCGAAGGAAAGGGGAGCCTTTCGGGTCAAGCTCATCTTGAAGAAGCCTTCCTTCAGCCCAACGGTGAAGGCCATTTGGAGAGCATACCCCGGCATCTCCTGGACATCCAGGATCTCCTCTTGGAACCTATCAACGTAGTGGGTAACCGACTCCTCGGCCCTCTGTCTTATCAGGAAGATGGATTCAGGACTCTTCTTCCTCTTCTTAGAGGTGGAGAAGCGGAGCTGGAAGCTTCGGCTTAAGTCCTCGAACCCATAGATTGACCTCGGAGGGAGTTGATGAAACCAGTCCCTTGCCTTCTCCTTCAACGTGATCGCAAAGAGGCGACACTTGAAGGCATCCGTCATCGGCCTGATGGAGACGGCATCCTCGAACCACTGTAGGTGCTGGACGGGGTCATCCTTCCCGGTATAGTAAGCCATGCCTGGCTCTCTAAACCCCTCGGGAATGGGGGCTGAGATGATCAACTCGCTGAAGGGTGACCCCCTGAGGGGGGTTCTTGCGACCTCCACTTGCGCGACCTGCTCACCTGGAGGGTTAGCACTCGCTGGGCTGGGGAACAGCTCCCGGCCGGTGAGGTCTCGCTCGACCCCTTCTCCCATCCTTTCCTTCCCAGGTCGCCTACCTGGTGCACTTCCTTCTCCCCCTATAGGGGTCATCTCGCTTGGGCCCCTGGGAGCTGACTCATCGAGAGGGGAAGGAGCTAGCTCCTGAGGGGTTGGAGTGGAGCTGCCACCCCGAGGAGCCAAACTTCAGAGCATCCCCATGATACCTTGGATTGAAGACATGAACTCTTCCCTTCCCACGAAGGGTCCGGGGTTGGGGAGCTCGCCGAGATCGTCACCACCTCCCTGATCTCCAGCCATGACACTATCCCAAGATCTTCTGTGCTGGTCACTCTCCACGCTCACCGCACCATAACTGTTGAAGCAAAAAATGAATTCTCGTGGAGTTCGGGGTCCAAAAAGAGGGGTGACCTCACACCTACTACACTCGGGAGAACGTCACGGACCAAAGACCAAGGATGCTATTAACAGACCCTCGGCTCTAGCGTGGAGGTCTCACCACACACCCGGAAGGTTGCTAGAACACTTCCCCTCCCTCACCAAGTGGCTGAACTGGGCGCCTTGGAGAGCTCTTTCTACTCTACCAAGATGAAGCTAATGGAGGAGGAGGCCAAAAGATTCCTCCTCTCCAAAGGCACCCAAGGGGGTCTATTTATAGTTTTTCCAAGTCTTGGGGTCAAAATGACCAAAATGCCCCTAAGGCAAATAAGCCTCAAGCCAATAGAAAACACCCACACTAGGGGGTAAAAGAGTAAAAGCACGTCCCAAAGAGGCCTTGGAGGAATGGAGGCTGAACCATTCCCCCCCCCCACCATGCCGCAGGCCGCTCTCGTCGCGCGAGCAGGCCGCTCAGGGCGAGAGCCCGGCCGCAGGCCGCTTCGGCGGTATGAGCAGGCCGCTTGGGGGGGGGGCCTGACCACAGGCCGCTCTCACCCGCACGAGCAGGCCGCTCGGAGCGAGAGCCCGGCCGCAGGCCGCTCTCGCCTGCGCGGGCAGGCCGCTCGAGGCGAGAGCCCGGCCACAGGCCGCTCTCGCCCGCGCGAGCAGGCCGCTCGGGGCGAGAGCCCGGCGGCAGGCCGCTCTCGCCCGCACGAGCAGGCCGCTCGGGGCGAGAGCCCGGCGGCAGGCCGCTCTCGCCCGCGTGAGCAGGCCGCTCGAGGCGAGGCCTGGTCGCAGGCCGCTCTCGCCCGCGCGAGCAGGCCGCCCGGAGCGAGAGCCCGGCCGTAGGCCGCTCGAGGCGAGGCCTGGCCGCAGGTCGCTCTCGCCCGCACGAGCAGGCCGCTCGGGGCGAGAGCCCAGACGCAGGCCGCTCTCGCCCGCGCGAGCAGGACTCTCAGGGCGAGGCCTGGCCGCAAGCCGCTCTTGCCCACGCGAGCAAGCCGCTCGGGCCGAGGCCTAGCCGCGGGTTGCTCCGACCTCACACCTATCAAGCCGGGGCGGGTGCCGGCCAACTTGCCGCACCCTCCCTCTAAAAGGGCCTAGGGGAGAGGTAGATTTTTTCTCCCCCTACTAGTATATTTCCAAGCTAGAGCCAAAATTGGCCACCAAGAGTGCCAAGACCTCAAAAAAGCTTAAAACTGTATCGGGGCGAATACAGGGTTGTACATTAAGTGAGGTCAATGGGTCACCAAGGACCCATTAGTGACAACCCAAGAGTCTAAGTTGAACCCAAGTCAACTCTAGCCCCAAAGTGGTCAAAGTGCCCATACTAAGGGTCAAGTGACCTCCAAGGTGCCAAGTCAACCATACCCAACCCTACCTAGACCTTAGGGGAAGCCAATGGGTCACCAAGGACCCATTGGGGTCAACCCAAATGGTCAATTTGACCAAGGTCAACTCAATCCTTGAAATAGGTCAAATTAGCCTAAATGGACTTACCCAAGCTCAAACCCATTTCCCCCACTTGGGCTAACCTCATTATTATTATTCATATGGGTTATGAGCTGCCAATAGGCTAAGGAGATGAACAAATTCGGTCTTGATGACTAGGAGAGAGAAAACTCCATTTTACCCTTTAATGGAGGAGAGAGAAAGTGGTTTAAAGGGGTCACTCATGGCCAAGGGAGACCAAGGGCCTCTCCATTTGATTCCAAGGGCTGAATATACTCTCCCTCATCAGTTTTGAGAAGTTTAATTACCATAACCAGCCATAAAAGTGACTGAATTAATTTCTCCCATAAGGAAGAGAGAGAAAGAGGGGAGAGAAAGCCATTAATGGCCATGGGAGAACAAGAGTTCCTCTCCAATTGATTTCAAAGCCTTGATTCATATTACCCTCATTATTTAGAGGAGACCAAGGGTTTTCCCTAGCCTATAGGTGGCTGAATACAAGGGATATGTCATGACCGAAATTTCTCCTTCATGGTCATAAATGGCTTTGAAGCCATGACCCTTCCTCTCCCCCATTTCACCCTTTTAAAAGCTCCCTTAGGCCAAAAGCATTTGTTTCCACCATTCCACTGAAGAAAATGAGGGAGTTCACGTGGTTGTTGTAAAGGATCGGAAAGCTCCACCACCGGCAATGGCGCACCACCACCAAACCCGTCGGCAAGCACGGTTAAAGGTCCTCCTCTACTCCTCTCTACGTGGGCTAGATCCTTAGAATTTTTAGGAGAGAAATTGGGCTTAATTGAGCCCGATTGGATAAGAGATTTTCTGAAATTTTCATGGATTTTCAACCTTGCGGGATCTCCGAAAACCGCTCCTCCAGCGGCCGTGCCGCCGCCCGGCGATAGCCCCCACCTCAACGAAGGTGGTGGCGGTGGTGGCTGGCCAGGGAGGTGGCTGGGTGGCCGAGAAAAAAGGGCTGGAATACGCTCCAGGTCGGGCTAATCACAGCCCTTGGCTGGAGGAAGAAGATGACCAGGAGGCGTTGGATCTGCTTCAAGATTCGTGTCGGATCATGTTTATTAAATTCTGAAATTTCTGTCCTGTTTATTGGACTCTTTTAAATTAAATATTAAAAATAGTTAGGCCATCCTACAGAAAATATGGCCAATATCAGAGTTGTAGCCCGTGAAGTCTAGTTTATTTTAAAATTTGTTTGAACCCATTTTGGTAAGTGGTTTGACCACAGAACCCATTTTGGTGAGGTCTATACATAGGCTTGACCAGAACTTGGTTTGAGTGCCCCCACCAATCCAGCCATCCAAATGAATTGAAATTTTGGATGGTAGCCACTCTTACCTATACCTAAAACATATCAAAAAATGGGAATTTTTGGAGAACATTTTTCTATAGTCTTTTGTAAAAATGTAATAATCCATGAATAAATTAATTTGGTGTCCTAAACATCTTAAAACTCCCCCAAATTTGGGTGGGTAATCTTAGAGAAAATGTTAGGGCTCTGGTAAAAATCTCATCTCATTTTGTGATGTTTTGGTTAGGTATTGATCCAACCCTAGGTTTACCCTTATAGGGTTATTTGGATCAAAGTGCTCTTTTTGGTGTTTGAGTGGTCAAATCCCCTCAACAGAGGTTGATATTTTTGTCACTGATTTTATATGTCATGTAACACCCTCCAATGGGATTTGGGATGGTTTGGGGTAGGGTAGCCCTAGAACCCTAGGGTAGGCTCCTTTTTTTGGAGATTTTAAGGGTTTGAAGGTCATTGGGTCAAATGACCTTAGAATGACTTGAGACTTGGTGGAAGGGATCCTAGGGTGGCTATGGTCCTCTGGTTGAAGTTTTATTGAATTTGAAAGCTTTTAAACCCCTCAAATTCCTAATCCTAATTTAGGGCACAAGCCCAATAGTTGGGTTTAGGCAATCAAAACACCTCATAATAACTTGAAACTTGGGCAGGGTATTTCTCAGATAAAAAGAGTCCTAAAATACTTATTGTGGAATTTTTGGGCTAATAAAATCAGTACTTCCTTAATAACCCTAGTTGTGTCCCTACGTTTATTTTACTTGTTATGATATTTCTGTCACTTAAAAGTTGTGAAATTTAGTATTTGGAAGTTTTACATCATGGTAGTTCCCTCTGTATTTTTATTGAAATTCTTAGATGATTATTTTAAGTACTTGTTTCATACATTATGAATTGTGGATTTCTAATCAAAAATAGATATAGAGCCCAATATTGCTAAGAAAATTATGAAACTTTGTCAGTGAGTGTTTTATGTCATTAATTTGGCTCAGGAATTTTCTCATAATTTTTAGGCGATTAAAAACAGTACTTGTTTCACAAAGTTATAAATCTGGAAGATTACTTTTAATTAGATTCAGAGCACTCATGTTTTAGAAAATTGTAAAACTTGGTTAGGGTTAGTTTTAGATCAATATCTATCTCCTGGAATTTTGTCATAATTATTAGATGAATTTTTACAGTACTTGCTTCAATAACCAATGGCTATGGAATTATTGATTTAAAATTAAATTAGGGGCTACTGTTCACTGGAAAATTGTGACAATACTTCTAGAGTGTTTTTAGGCCATGATGGACTTACTGGATTTTATTATAATTTTTAGAACAATATTGCTGGTCTTTGCTTCTTAAAATGGTAATATTGACTTTATGTTCTAAATTATGGATTTGAGGCCTAAACAATTTTGAAAATTCTTAGACCTTGGATTTGCTGTAGAAATGTTACCTAGTATTTATCATAATTTTGTGGTGATTTGTTTCTGATTTAAAAGTGCATTTCATGTTCAAAGTAGGACATTCAGAGTCTTAGGTTAATTAGATTAAATGCCCAAATAATTAGGAAAATTATGAAACTCTGGAGTTAGTCTAAACAGGTCATGGTAGACTCCCAGAAATTGTTATGGATCTGTTGGATGTGTAAATGAGTACCCCCTAGTGGGAGCACCGTGTAGCTTAACACAGTCTGCATATAGTACATAGAACTGAAATATGCTAGTTCGGAGAGCTTAAACACACTTAGGGGAGTCACACTGAAATAAAAGAGAGGATTGGTCATGGGTAGAAATCAATAATATTAAGTGTCTTGTGAAAGGGAGGTTTGGGTTTCAGCCCATCGTAGTTTCTAGTGCTCTCGAGAACCCTTCACGGGGTATGCCTTGGGCAGTCCTGAGCTAATGTAAACCATAGGAATAATAAATGTTAAATAGTAACTAGTATAACTAGGGGTTAACTTTCACACACACCGGTGTCTCGAGAAGATAGGGTGACTAGGATGTTCGGGAGGTAGGCTCGGTGGTTGTGGAAAAGGGCAGGGTAGCCCGGTGAGCCAATGGCTCGGTAGATATTTGTGACGGGCAGGATAGCCCGGGGAGCTTTGGCTCGGTTGTTGGCTGCGACGGACAGGATAGTCCGGGGAGCTTTGGCTCGGTGGATAATACATTAATATTGCATGTGCATAAGATATAAGGTGGTGGGTCTTCGGTATTGGAGAGTCGTCGCACCGACACCAGTACGTTGACTCGGCGGGTGTGGTTTTACACTTAGCCAAATAAATTCTGGTGCGCTAGCCGGCAAGAGTATGCAGGAGCTCTGCTTAGTGCACCAGCATTGAGGCGTACGATAGGTCTGACTGGTAGTGCTGATACCGGTTTAGAGGTGGGCGAGGCCAAACCCACCGCTTCCGTTTGCCACTACGGAGGTATCCTGGGAGGTTCGGCTCCAGAAAGAGGGAACTAAAGGTTTGTGTGCACAGAGTCGGGTGGGTGAGTTGCACTTGCACGATCACATCATAACATATTTGCATGTCATAGCATCATCATTGCATCAACCCCTGACACCTATTGTATAAAGTGGTATGGGACGCTTTATACAATAGGCCTTGCAAAATGACCCCTTGGCTTATAAGTTCGCGTGAGCGTGCTTATAAGTTAAGGTTTATATTCTGTATATAAATATTATTTGCTTGTAAACCGACACCCCATCGTATAAATTGGTATGAGACTTTTTATACGATGGGAGCCTTGCAGAAGATCCTTTAGCTTATATGTTTTCATATAAGTTAAGGTTACATATTTCATGTTTTGTTTTTCATACTTTTATTACTGCTACTTATTCTCATAGAACTGCTAGATTAGTTCCGTCGTCACCTGCTTACATTTGTTACTCTCCACCTTCATAGCTTCCCTTTCCTTCTCCCAGCTCGGTTCCTAGGAGCCAAGGGGGAGGGGAGGGGGATGATAGGACTTAGTCTTTTAGACTAACGGTTTTCGGACCAAATCATTTTAGGGGATCGTGAAGTCGAACTTGGAGATGCAGCCCCAGAGGTCAGTGGGCGTGGAGACGGGACAGTCTTGCACCGGAGTTCAGACAGCTTGGACAGTGAGTCCCGATCGTTAGTAGTTGTTCTAGTTTTTCTTCCACGATTAGTGACTTGTAGTGAGGATTTGGATGTATTGGGCATGAGCCCTATTTTCAGTACTCTATATATTAATGTTGTGGACACTCCCTTCGTGGAGATTTATTTTATATACATGTGATTCGTGTGGACTAGTTTTGAGTTCATTCTTACTCTTATGATTTATTCTACACTGCTGCGATCGATATGACCGGCAGGATCGACATTTTGTAGTGACGACCTTCCCGGGCATGTTGGTGTCACCGCAAAGCGGCGGTTCTGGGCCTAAGACCCTGGTGGTTTAAAAAGAAAAAAAAATGGGGTCTTACAGACTACAATTGCAGTCTTCTCCAATGGAACAAGCCTTGCACTTAAACACTACTCCCACAAAAAATTACACACTGAAATATAAATCAGATTCAACCACCAGCAAAAGACCTTAGTACACTAATACTAGAGATCTTGGAAGAGGAAGATCCTCTCCCAACGGAAGGCATGTTTATAACAAAAAGACAAGCCTATCTTGTGTTCCTTGCAAACGAACAAATCATGAAGCAAATGATTGTTTCTTTAAGTGTAAACGGTGTAAGAAGCCTACACACATGGAGAAAAACTGTTGGTTTAAGGATAAAACTGAAGTAAAATCATCGGAAGAAGAGAATAAGAAAGTTATGTTTTATATAAATGAAAAGAACTCTCATCAACTTACCACTTGGTATATAAATAGTGGTTGTTCAAGCCATATGACAGGAAACAGAAGTTTATTCATTTACCTAAATGAGCGTATAAGATCTGATGTATTTACAGGAGATAGCAATATTGAACAAATCAAAGGTATATGGACCATCAAAGTTGAGACTAAAATGAACTAAGTCAGATACATATATGATGTTAGCTATGTACCCTCCTTGGCAACCAATCTAATTAGTGTAGGAAAGCTATTGCAAAAAGGACATCCGATTTTTTTCACTGAAAACACATGTAACGTCATTAATAAAAATGGTTCATTTTAAGTTGCCGCAGAAATGACAGAAAACAAGGTATTATCATTGTCCTTGTTTCCAGTATGTGAAGTAGTTCTCAACAACACAATTCAATTGCAACAACAAACTAAGATATGACATCAAAGATTTAGACACCTAAACTTACAAGACTTAAAAGCACTAAAAACTCATGGAATTATAGAAGGACTGCCAGAAATACTAGTCGAAAATCAAATATGTGAAAATTGTACTGAAGGGAAGAGTCATGGACTACCATTTCCTAAAATCTCTTACAGAAGGAGTTTACAGCCACTAGTCCTTCCCAAATACCATCTTTTAGTGACAAAAGGTACTTCCTGCTGGTTATTGATGACTGCACCAGATATATGTAGATTTACTGTTGGAGTTACCATGGTGATCTAGAAGCGGTCAAACATGTAATCTCACTGCCAATGCGATATGAGCCTGCAGGGTCGCACATAAGAGCATGTGGAGAAGTTCGAAGATTGACTGTGTTGGTAAAGGTTACAAATCACCATAGAGAATGGGGTCCGGCAAATGTTGCCAAGGAGGTTAGTCGAGAATCGTCGACTATGGTTCGTCGAGAATCGTCGAGAATCGTCGACTATGGTTCGTCGAGAATCGTCGAGTATCTTCGGCTATGGTTCGTCGAGAATCGTCGGCTATGGTTCGTCGAGAATCGTCGACTATGGTTCGTCGAGAATCGTCGAGAATCGTCGACAATTGTTCGTCGAGAATCGTCGAGTATCGTCGGCTATGGTTCGTCGAGAATCGTCGAGAATTGTCGAGAATCGTCGAGAATCGAACTGTTCGATAATCGACGAATGTTGATTCCCGACGAATTATTCCAGAAACCCTAATTCTCTGTGGTCTGTGGATAGCGATTTTTCTTGGTCTGTTTATGCTTCAGGTATAAATTAGGACTTATATTTTCGTGCGAAGAGAGAGAAGATTCCCCTGACCCGACGGAAGTGTTCCGCCGATTCGCGTGTTCCGCTGATCCGCTCGTTCCGTCGATTCACTCGCTCCGCTGACCTCCTCTCCGATGATAGTCGCCAGTGCTTGTCTTCCTGGAGTGGACCTAGCAGTCCGTGGAAGTGCAAGGTGCAGTCGATCTTCCTCCCCATTCTTCGTGCGATGAAGATCGGCGATCTCCCGCTCGTGTGGATTCCTGCAGAGGCGTAAACGATATTCTACATGGGACTCGCCGCCGACAAGAACTCATACATTGGAGCATCTTTGTTGAGTTGTGACTCAACACCGCCAAGGTAATTTTACCTAGTTATTTCTTAACTTCTTGATTCAATTTTCATGGCCCGATCCCAAATCTCTTTTGGGTTGTTCTTGATTTTATTATTTCCGTTGCGTGCACAACTGTTGTGCCACCCTGTAGAAAACCCAACAGTGGTATCAGAGGGAGGTTGCGGCGATGATTGTTGTATTGGAAGTTAGGTTATTCCAGTACGTGTAAACCTAGGGATTTAGAAGGGTTCTAAATGTCTAGATTTAATCCTGGACAACTGCCAGGGGCGCGGCCCCTTGGAACCCTGCCAGGAACGTCTGGGATTTCGTGGTAATTTCTAATTGTTAGAAATTATTGTCTCCTTAGCAGTAACCATCCCTCGAGTGGTTAATGAACCCGTATATTATTTTGGATTTTGAATCCAACAAGAAGAGATGAGCTTGTCTACTGCTTTAAGTCGAGTTGCCTTTGCCTTTGTCCAATGCATGTAAATCTGAAGATTTGGAAGAGTCCGGATGTTCAGATTTAGCCCTTTCATCCATCAAATGTTGATAGTACCATGTTGTGCACATAAGGGATGCATGTGAATTTTAGAAAAGTGTTTTTCTATGGATCTGCACATTGATCAAATGTTGATCATGGTTAATTGTTAACCTATTATCAAAATTCCCTTCATCAAATATTAAGTGTTCGGATGCCTTCCATTGGATGACACTCTTCCTGCCTCGATCGATGAAGTGTGGGCTTGCCAAAGCAAGGTGCATTAATCTATCTTGGTAAGGGTGCGAGCGGATAATTGTGATATCCCACTGTCGACATCGGGTCTAACTTAACTAGGTGACCTCAAAGGTTGAGTGCCTAGAGGCATAGGGTTGGCATGCACTATATGATGGATGTGAATAAGGAGTTATTTACAAACCATACAAGAATTGCATGAGGATGCAATTGGCAAGCGTTGCCTACCTAAATAACCACATCGTGAGAGAAAAGCCAAAGCTGACTCATTGTGTTGGTGAAATACGGATCTTGTCAACTAAGAGAGTAGCTCGCATGAACTCTCCGAATTGATAGTGAGCGCTATCATTTCGAATAAAAATAGTAGGAGTTTTAATTGAAGTCCAAATTAAAAATAAATTGTATTTTGAAATTATGGTACTGATATTATTCTGCATGAATTCTTGTAGAATTCCATGGCAAGTGGTTCACACTCCGCTTTGTCTCTGAGAGCCATCCTTGAGAAGGATAAGCTCAGTGGGACCAACTACATGGACTGGTACAGGAACCTGAGAATTATTCTCAGGCAAGAGCGAAAGCTCTATGTCTTGGAAGAAGAAGCCCCCGAGGTGCCGACCGGAAACTCTTCCCGTGCTGATAAGGATACTTATAAAAAGTATACTGATGATGCCTTAGACGTTGAATGTCTTATGCTTGACACCATGAACTCTGAGCTTTAGAAGCAACATGAGAACATGGGGTGCAAGGAGATTGACGAGCATCTAAAGAAAATGTTTCAAGGGCAGGCTCGTCAAGAGAGGTTCGACGTCACAAAAGCGTTATTTCAGTGCAAGATGGGAGTTCGAGACTCAGTAGGGACTCACGTACTCAAGATGATTGAGTATATAGAGAACCTTGAAAGGCTGGGTTTTCCTCTAGGTCAATAGTTGGCCACAGATCTGATCCTGCAATCGTTGCCGGACAGTTATGAGCAGTTTGTCTTGAACTACAACATGAATGAAATAGACAAGACACTGCCCGAGCTCCTAGGCATGTTAAGAACTGCCGAGATCAACATAAAGAAGACCAAGCCTGCCAGCCCCATACTGATGGTGCATAAAGGCAAGGGCAAGGCCAAGGGCTCTAAGAAGACGAAGGTGGGACCTAAGTCACATCTTGAGCCCAAGTCTTCTGCACTGAAGAAAAAGAAGAGCACGGTAAAGGAAGGGAAATGTCACCACTGTGGCAAGGCTGGTCATTGGAGGAGGAACTGTCCTTCTTACATTGAGGGTCTGCAGAAAATGAAGGGAGGTATGACTTCCGCTTCAAATATTTACGTTATAGAGATAAATCTTTCTGCTCTTTCATCTTGGGTATTGGATACCGGATGTGGTTCTAACATTTGCACAAATGTGCAGGAACTAGGAAGGAGAAGATTGCTGAGTAAAGGGGAGGTGGACCTGCGCGTCGGCAATGGAGCAAGAGTTACTGCTGTAGCCGTAGGGGTTTACCGTCTTTCTTTGCCTAGTGGGCTTGTAATAGAACTAGATAATTGTTATTTTGTTCCGGCCATAACTAGAAACATTATATCCATTTCATGCTTGGACATGATTGGATTTTCTTTTATAATTAAGAAAACCTGTTGTTCTATATTTAAGAATAATGTTTGTTATGCTGTAGCCCAATTGTTTAATGGTCTTTATATTTTGAACTTGGACCATCTGATCTATAATGTAGAAAATAATAAAAGACTAAGAACAAATGACTCAAACCATACATATCTCTGACATTATCGTTTAGGTCATATAAACGAGAAGCGCATATCCAAGCTCCATAAAGATGGACTTTTAGACTCATTTGATTATGAATCATTTGAGCGATGCGAACCTTATTTGTTAGGTAAGATGACTAAAGCCCTTTCACTGGTTATACTGAGAGGGCTGAGGATCTCTTGGGTGTTATACATAGTAATGTATGCAGACCCATGAGCTCCATGGCTAAAGGTGGGTTTTTCTACTTCGTTACATTTACTGATGATTTCAGTATATACGGATATGTGTATCTTATGAAGTGCAAATCCGAGACCTTTGAAAATTTCAAAGAGTTTAAGAATGAAGTAGAAAACCAGTTGGGTAAAAGGGTTAAAGCACTCCAATCTGATCGAGGTGGAGAATACCTGAGTCATGAGTTCCGTGATCATCTGAAAGAGTGTGGTATTGTATCACAGCTCACTCCACCTAGAACACCACAACATAATGGTGTGTCTGAGAGGAGAAATCGTACTCTGTTAGACATGGTACGTTCGATGATGAGTCATGCAGACTTGCCTGTTTCCTTTTGGGGTTTTGCTTTAGAGACTGCTGCAATGACACTGAATCGCGCTCCAACGAAAACGGTTCTGAAGACACCATATGAGATATGGACTGGGAAGCGTCCTAGTATGTCGTTCATTAAAATTTGGGGCTATGAGGCATACGTGCGACGTCAAATGCCTGACAAGCTGGAACCCAAATCGGATAAATGTTATCTGGTGGTATATCCTAAGGAAACGAGAGGGTATTACTTTTACCTACCATCCGAGGGCAAAGTATTTGTCGCAAGGACTGACATCTTCTTGGAGAGAGAATTCTTATCAAGAAAGATTGAAAAGGTAGAACTTGAAGAAGTTCAAGAACCACAAGTAGTGAATGAACCGGAATTGTATTCTGAGATAGGACTACAAGATGTTGTAGCTAGAGAACCTGCTCAAGAAACACAAGTCCTACGTAGATCTGGTAGACCAAGATTTGAGCCTGCGAGATATGGATTTCTCATATCTCAAATAGGTAATGTGTTGCTTATGGATCATGATGATGAACCAGCAACCTACCAAGAGGCAATGAATGGACCGGACTCCGATAAATGGCTTGAGGCTATGAAATCCGAAATGGACTCCATGTACGCAAACCAAGTTTGGAACTTGGTGGAACCACCTGAAGGGGTACGACCCATAGGGTGCAAATGGGTCTTCAAGAAGAAGACCGACATGGATGGGAATGTACAGACATTCAAAGGGCGACTTGTGGCTAAGGGTTTTAAGCAAATTCATGATATTGACTATGATGAGACCTTTCCCCTATTGCCATGGTAAAGTCCATAAGGATATTGCTTGCTATTGCTGCGTATTATGACTACGAGATCTGGCAGATGGATGTCAAAACGGCTTTTCTTAATGGAAATCTCCTTGAGGAAGTGTACATGACACAACCCGAGGGTTTTGTATCACCAAATGAAGTCACTAAAATATGCAAGCTGAATAGGTCTATCTATGGACTGAAGCAGGCCTCTCAAAGTTAGAATCTTCATTTTGATGAGAAAATCAAAGAGTTTGGTTTCATCAAGAATGAAGATGAGCCTTGTGTTTACAAGCGAATCAGTGAGAGCATTGTTGTCTTCCTAATATTGTATGTAGATGACATACTGTTGATTGGGAATGACATTCCTACCCTAAAAGTTGTTAAGAACAACCAGGGGAACTGTTTTTCTATGAATGACTTGGGTGAAGCAACTTATATACTCGGTATTAAGATCTATAAAGATAGATCAAAGAAGTTACTGGGTTTGACCCAGATTACATACATCGAGAAGGTGTTGAAGCGGTTCAACATGCTTGAGTTCAAGAAAGGAATTTTACCCATGTCTCATGGTGTGAATCTCTCTAAGGACTAGTGTCCAAAATCTTGTGAAGATAAGGACCGCATGAAGTTGATTCCATATGCTTCGGCAATTGGATCAATCATGTATGCAATGTTATGTACTAGACCCGATGTCTCCTTTGCTTTGAGCATGACTAGCAGGTATCAGTCAGACCCCGGTGAGTGTCACTGGATTGCAGTCAAGAATATCCTGAAGTACTTGAGAAGGACAAAGGATGTGTTCTTGGTGTATGGTGGAGAGGAAGAGCTCGTTGTAAGTGGTTACACGGATGCTAGCTTCCAAACCGATGGGGACGATTCAAAGTCTCAGTCAGGGTTTGTGTTTTACCTTAATGGAGGAGCTGTGAGCTGGAAGAGTTCCAAGCAAGAGACATTTGCCGATTCTACAATAGAAGCCGAGTATATCGCTGCAGCTAACGCAGCAAAGGAGGCTGTATGGATTGGGAAATTCATCGGCGAGCTTGATGTAATTCCTAGCATTATTGGTCCCGTAGTTCTCTACTGTGATAACAATGGTGCAATTGCACAATCTAAGGAACCTAGATCCCATCAGCGCTCCAAGCACATACTTTGGCGGTTCCATCTTATTCGTGAGATTGTAGAACGAGGAGATGTGAACATTTGCAGAGTGCCGACTGAGGAGAATATTGCGGATCCACTGACAAAGCCTCTCGCGCAGAGAAAGCATGATGGTCATACTAGATCAATGGGTATATGATACCTAAATGATCAACTCTAGTGAGAGTCTTGTAGGTTGCGTGTAAACATATATTCTGTTGGCTATTTGTTATTTATTCATATGACGAATTGTGTACCCAGATTTTTCTTTTATAATTAATGGCAAGTTCTTTTATTATGATTTCTCAATACGATAGTTAAATGTTAACATAATAAATACCCTTAGAATGTTTGCTTCCATATGACATCAAGTACGTGACTTGAATGTGAGAGCCTATGATTTATTTGAAGCTTCATTCTTGAAATGTCCCTTGTCGTAGTATCATCATAGAAACTAAGGGTGATGACGATACATTAAGACTAGCACGTGCGTTGACTGATGACCAGTTCTCACAGGTCATGATTTTGTGATATCAAGTCATCACGTGAGTACTTGTTAATGAACAAGTTGTACTGGACAGACCCAACCTGAGACTACTTTGTGGATTGTTATCTAAACGTGTCACGAGTAGGTCTCAATTGACAATGTTGTTGTCGTCCTTTGACCTAAAGTCACAACATTCATCAAGTGAGGAAGAGCCTGCTTTGATACCATCTAAAGTCTTCCTTGAGAAAGGTTGATGATAAGGGTTATTGTTGGGCACGTTACGAATCATTTGGGTGTTTGTGTGTGAGCAGATATGAGATTTGTCCTCCTATATGACATGGGTTGCATCCTTGGGCCCCTTGATGGAACTGGACTGAGAAATGCATGGACATGCTTGGTTGAGTCAATATGTGATATTGGACTCACCATTCTCTGGAAGTCCATTCTAGATCAAGATACTTGGATTGAGCTATTATGAGGGTGACACGGTCCATGCCTCTAGTTCTTTCCGGATGTAAGGGAAAAAGGGACAAAGACAACGCTGGAACATTGTTCATAAAGGCTTATGAGTTATGAACTCTTATTGCTTGGGTAGCAATGATGCATTGCTAGATGCCGCTCATTGTTTGTGAGGTTTTTGGTTTGATACTTTCAAGATCAAGTGGGAGACTGTTGGAGTTACCATGGTGATCTAGAAGTGGTCAAATATGTAATCTCACTGCCAACGCGATATGAGCCTGCAGGGTCGCACATAAGAGCATGTGGAGAAGTTGGAAGATTGGCTGTGTTGGGAAAGGTTACGAATCACCATACAGAATGGGGTCCGGCAAATGTTTCCAAGGAGGTTCGTCGAGAATCGTCGACTATAGTTCGTCGAGAATCGTCGACTATGGTTCGAAGAGAATCGTCGACTATGGTTCGTCGAGAATCATCGAGTATCGTCGGCTATGGTTCGTCGAGAATCGTCGACTATGGTTCGTCGAGAATCGTCGACTATGGTTCGTCGAGAATCGTCGAGTATCGTCGGCTATGGTTCGTCGAGAATCGTCGAGAATCGAACTGTTCGATAATCGACGAATGCTGATTCCCGACGAATTATTCCAGAAACTCTAATTCTCTGTGGTCTTTGGATAGCGATTTTTCTAGGTCTATTTATGCTTCGGGTATAAATTAGGACTTAGATTTTCGTGCGAAGAGAGAGAAGATTCCCCCGACCCGACGGAAGTGTTCCGCCGATTCACGTGTTCCGCCGATCCGCTCGTTCCGCCGATTCGCTCGCTCCGCTGACCTCCTCTCCGACGATAGTCGCTGGTGTTTGTCTTCCTAGAGCGGACCTAGCAGTCCGTGGAAGTGCAAGGTGTTGTCGATCTCCCTCCCCGTTCTTCTCGCGGCGAAGATCGGCGATCTCCCGCTCGTGTGGATTCCTGCAGAGGCGTAGACGATATTCTACGTAGGACTCATCGTCGACAAGAACTCATACATGGAGCATCTTTGTTGAGTTGTGACTCAACACCACCAAGGTAATTTTACCTAGTTATTTCTTAACTTCTTGATTCAATTTTCATGGCCCGATCCCAAATCTCTTTTGGGTTGTTCTTGATTTTATTATTTCCGTTGCGTGCACAACTGTTGTGCCACCCTGTAGAAAACCCAACATTTACTTCCTCAAAAATAAATTTGAAACTTTCCAAAGCTTCCAAAATATTAAAACTATGGCAAAAAATAGTTAGAGAGATCTGTCAATGTTTTGAGAACTGATAGGGGGAGTTTATGTCATATGTGTTTAATTCCTATTATACCCAACAAGGAATTAGAAGAAAACTAACTTCAAGTGAAACCCCTCAGCAAAACGGGGTGGTTGAAAGGATAAATCGAACTATCCTTGAAATGACAAGAACTATGATGTTATACAAGAAACTGCCTAAAGAATTCTAGGCAGAGGCATCCCACACAGCAGTGTATATACTAAATAGATCTCCTACTAAAATACTGCTCAAACAAACTCCCTATGAAGTGATATACAAAAGAAAAGCAAACGTAAACCATTTTAGAATCTTTGGATGCATTGCATTTGCGCTCATTCAAAATGATGATAGAGGTAAGCTAGATAAAAGAGTGAAAAATATATATTTGTTGGCAACAGTGAAGAGTCTAAAGCTTATAGACTTTACCAACCAAAACAACAAAAGCCGATAGTATCTAGAGATGTGTTTTTTGATGAAGAAAAATATTGGGGCTCAGATCAAGGACAATCTTCAAAATCCCTTGCTTATATAGAGATGAGAGATCCCTTCCAATTCAGTGAAATAATGGAGGTTGAATCTCTCATCCCAGAAGCACCAAGCTTAGGATATTTAAATATCCAGCAATCCCCACAATCTCATTCATGATTGTCACCACAATCCTCAAGTTCCCTATATACTCCAGGATCATCATCACCCCCAAGGAAGCTTAGATCTTTAAAAGACATATACGCAAGAGGTAGTCTAGCATTTAGTGTATCTGCACCAAAGAACTATGAGGAAGCATGCAAAATACCTGCTTGGCTGCATGCCATGGATGAAGAGATTAAAATGGTAGAAAAAAAGAACACATGGACTTTTGTGAACAAACCCTCACAAACAGATATAATTAGTTTGAAGTGGATCTACATGGTCAAATAAAAGAAGATGGATCAGTCCTCAATTATAAAGCTAGAATTGTAGCCAAAGGGTATTCACAAATACCAGGAGTCGATTTTAACAAAATGTATGCATCGGTTGCTAGAATGGAGGCCATCAGAACTCTCCTAGCTTTTGCTGCACAGAACAACTTTCCCGTATTCCAGTTAGATGTAAAATCTGCTTTTTAAATGGTGAGATAGAAGAAGAAATATATGTAGAACAACCAAGATGATATGAAAAAGCAGGAGAAGAGCATAAAGAATACAAACTAATCAAAGCTCTCTACGGTTTGAAACAAGCCCCAAGGGCACGAAATGCTAACATGGATAGGTATTTACTTTCTAAACATTTTAACAAAAGCAAATATGATCCATCATTATACATGAAGAAGCTAGATAAAAACAAGGTCTATGTATGTATATACATTGATGATATTATAATCACCGGAAACAACAATACCTGCATGAATGAAATTTTTAAAAAGGAAAGAGAGAGTAAATATGAAATGACAGATTTGGCGCTACTTCAGTTTTTCTTAGGGCTTTAGATCATACAGAGCCCAAAAGGAATTCTGATTTCTCAAGAAATGTATGCAATAGATTTGTTAAAAAGATTTAAAATGGAAGATTGTAACCCAACACTTTTTCCAATATCCCCTAGTGAAATTTTAATTCCTTCAAATGATAATGAGAAAATGGTTGATGCAACATCCTTTAGAAGCTTAGTTGGATCATTAATCTACCTAATAAATACAAGACCATACATGGAGTTTTCTGTGAATTCTATCTCCAGGTTTATGAATAATCCAACCAAAGCTCACTATGAGGCAACAAAGAGAATACTGAGATATGTTCAAGGTACCAAGAGTTATGTTATGTTCTATCATAATCACTACCCCAACCAACTTACTGGTTATACAGATTCAGATTGGGGAAGATAAGTTGAAGATAAAAGAAGCATCAATGATTATATTTTCTTCCTAGGGAAAAACACAATCAGTTGGTCCTCCCGGAAGCAATAGTTGGTGGCCCTCAACTCTGCCGAAGCAGAGTATATGGAACTAAGTAAAGAGACCAGTGAAGTCATTTGGCTTCAAAGGCTCATCGAAGAAGAGTTTGCAGAAAGCGAGAAGGGACAGTCATTTTCTCAGATAGTTCATCAGCAATTGCTTTAGCAAAGAATCCTGTCAACCATACTCGCAACAAACATATAGAAATCAGGTATCATCATATTAGAGAGAATGTAAAAAAGGTGGAAATAAATCTACGACATGTTCCTACAGATCAGCAACTTGCAGATCTACTGACAAAGCCCTTGGAAAAATCCCGATTTGAATACCTGAGGATGAATATTGGAGTGGTAGATCTCTCAAGCTTAAGGGGGGTGTTAAAATACAATCTGAAGCTCTAAGCTCAAGATACATGACATCTGATGGTGGCATGACTACACAGAAGAATCCAAGCTTAAATCAAAGTGAAACGATGCAGACCCATGACGTGAACCTGAAGGAAGCTCTTTGCAAGAAAGTAGAACGACACATCTGTAAGAAAGAAGAACGACACACTGTTCAGAAAAGGCGTGAAAAAGATTGTGAAGAGATGTGATATAACTATTTTCTCTATTATTTAAGAAGATGTAAGTCACAAGAGGATGGTACTATTTTTGCTATTTTATTGTCGTTTCTTTTTCTTCCACAACACAACAAAAACGGCTGATTGGCATTTTGCACCCCCGATTTACACCATTTTGGCACTTTGCACCCTAAATTATTAAATTTGGCACTTTTCACCCCCCATTTACACTTTCTTTGGCACTTTGCACCCCATGGCAGTTTAAATGGGGGTATTTTCGTCCGATGAGATTAGGAATAAGGTTAAGAGTTACCGAAACCTTTTCATCTTCTCATTTCCGGCAATCTAGTTTTTTCTCCAAATCAATAGCTAGGGTTCCAGAGCTACTGGAGCATTGTTCCAATCGGTGGCTGAGCGTGGAGCGCCATTCTTTCCGCTCTTCATCGATAAGAAAGCACGTTGAGCATTCCTCGTCGTTCTTCATTGCTTGTTGATGTCGTCCTTCACAGAGCTCGCTCCTCTTGAGGTGCCTTAGATCTGAGCCATTTTTTTGTTTCTTCCAAAATGTAGGGCTTATTCTCCCAACAATCAGGTATTCCAAGCTCGCCTGATCTTCATGTCAAGCATTCCTTGTCGTTCTTCTCAGCAACCATTTTTTGTTTCTTCTCAGATCTTAATCATTTTTGGTGGCAATCTATATCAATATATCAATTTTGATAAAAGGCCTTCGGTCTAGAGAATAATATAAATGAATGACCCTAAAAATTAGCCAAAAGAAGTCTTATTAATTACAAAAATGTAAGGAACAAATATACAATATGACAACATTTTTGTCATCTAAAGATTTACTGTATAGAAAAATGTAATCAGAAGAATCAAGAATAGATAGCAAACAAATATACAATATATATATGGCAAGGCGGCAGTCAGGAAAAAAAATTTCAACTCAAAATGACAAAGTGACCGAAATACCCCCTCATATTAAGGCTGGGGTGCAAAGTGCCAAAGAAAGTGTAAATGGGGGGTGCAAAGTGCCAAATTTAATAATTTGGGGTGCAAAGTGCCAAAATGGTGTAATTGGGGGTGCAAAGAGCAAATCACTCCAACAAAAACTGAAGGCTTATCAATTAATTCTCATTTGTCCCTGCATTAAAAGGCCAAAGTAAGTTTTATTACTTTCTACTTTTTATTACTTGTTATCAACAGCGAAGCGTGAAGGATCAGATGGAGGATGCCCTTGACGGAGAGCTACCTTTCGTCGATCGAAGTGGAGAATGTGAATGCGGGGTTCCGTAGGCCCCGAAATAATTAATTATTTCACTGGGAAGTTGCACTAAACAACAAAATCAGGAAAACTTGGCAAGAGGAAGTAGGGGGAGATCAATTATTTGGGAGGGATTTAGTAAATTACATGTGTGGGTAATCAATTTTAATTTTTTTTAAAATGAACAAAAGAAACAATAATCATTAAATTAAAAGATGAGGGGTAAAGTAGGTATTAGGAATGTTCCACCAAAGGATGTTTTTCCTTTATAGAATAGTATATCTATATTATATTATAAAAATATTTACCCTATCTACAGTTGCTGTCCGTAAAAATTTCACGCTAATTTTATAAAAAAATTTATAAAATCCACCGTCGCGTGCTTGCTCCCCACCGTGATATTCTTCCTCCTGTTCCCTACCGTGCTTTGTCCTCCTCGCCGTTCTTTTTGGTCCAGGCGGTCGCAGAATCGTCCGTCGGAGTACCCTCCTCACCTTTTATTTCTTCCTCATATGCTTGCTTTGTCGGTCAATGGATCGATCGACGGTGAGATCACGTGCTTGCCCTCCAGCACTGCGACTCTTCTTCCTCCGGTAATACCTCCCCTCTTCTTCTACTCTCTGATTCTTCCTTTTACGCATAGCCCACGCAAAAAGAATTTCCTCCTGCCGAGGGTAATACTGTTGTTGTCTTCCTCGTGTGCTTGCTTTATTGGTCAACGGATCGATCGGCGGTGAGATCGCGTGATTGCCCTCATGTGCTGCGACTCTTCTTCCTTCAATAATACCTCCCCTCTTCTTCTACTATATGATTCTTCCTTTTACGCATAGCCCGCGCCAAAAAAATTTCCTCCTGCCGAGAGTAATACTGCTGCTATGATTGATTTTGATGATGAGTCGTATGAGCAGAAACCCGCAGAGATGCCTATTGTGATTGATTTTCATCATAATAGAGGTGTTGAAGCCAAAAATGACCTCAACGAATGTTCAAAAAACCAAGGTGCAGCCAACACCTACTTCTCTCAAGCCTCGACCCTCGACTGGTTGCAAGGGACCTAGAACTGACCCAAAGCCTCAGCAGGGAGGTCTCAACTCGCACCCGGAAGATCTCTGAGAGCTTCCCCTCCAAAGCCAAAGCTGGGCTTGGAGCTCCTTAAAAAGCACTTGGGGATTTTGAGAATAATGAAAGCTTGCTTTCTAAGGAGCCATTATGGGTCTATTTATTGCCTTCTGCTGACCTGAAATTACTGAAATACCCCTGGCTGGTCTGCCAATAGTCAAATCCCACCATTTATAAAATACTAAATGCAGCCCCTAGGGGTATGTAGGTAATTCTACATGAGGACAATTAAGTAATTTTACCCTGGGCCTTGAACCCCACTCGGTGAGAACCCTAAGCTGAGAACCTTGAGCCGCGGCGAGAATCTTGAGCCGCGGCGAGAACCCTGAGCCGAGAACCTTTCCGCCTCCACCTAACACGGCGTTAAGTGAGCTTGATGCCTTTACTACCAAACACGGCGTTGAGTGAGTGGAGCTTACTCAACGTGGCATTGAGTGGACTCAACACCTTTGCTGCTTGGACTTTGGCGTTGAGTGAGTGGAGCTCACCCAACGTGGCGTTGAGTGGACTCGACACCTTTGCTGCTTGGACTTTGGCATCGAGTGAGCTCAACGCCCTCTCGCCCGCATTTGGTCATCAGTGGGTCTTGGCTGAGGCTGGGCGCAAACAATCCCGCCTGCTCGTAGGTGGGAGCTTATTAAGGCGTAAGCGGTTCTGGTCTCGAGCCCGAAGCTAGCCCAAAGCTAGTCCAATACTGACTGTTTGTGTCTCTGGGTTCCCTCCAGCAAATATGGGGTTGTACACAATCCCCGCTCTTTTTGATCTAGCTCTGCGCTCAAAAAGACACGTCCAACCCATAAATATTTGCTAGGCACGTGTCACCTCAAAAAAGAGAATCTTTTTGGTGGGCCATCCCATAGCTCTATATATACGTGTGCTAATAGACGGCCTTAGTCTGCCCCTAAACCGCTGCTTACTCACTAAGATTTTGCGTGATTTCACAATGTGTTCCAAACGTATTGACAAGCCGCTCCCACAAGACCTCCAAGACCGCATCAATGCGGCTCAGGCGCGAGCCCTGGCGAGCAGTGCTTTGGTTGCTTTTTGGCTGGTGAGAAAGTCGCCAGCCACTAATCCTTCCCCGCTAAAGAAGAAGAAAGAGAAGAGGAAGAAAAAGGCGAAGGTGGTCCAGCAGGACCTTTCTCACGAGAAAAGGAACTCACCCACCCCAACTCCCGACCGTGCGGATGAAGCTTCCCCTCCATAGAAGGTATGACTCTCCGACTTGCTGATCATCAAAATCACGAGCTGATCACTCGAAAGGGTCGGCGCCTGATGGAATACTTCTCGCAGGAAGCGGCTCGAGACGACGACGTCGGGTCCCCGCTGATGCCTCTGGACTCGTCGTCTCACCCTCCCGAGGATCGACCACGGGTTACAGAGGCCACTCCTCCGGCTGCCTCTCCGAAAACCGCTGGTATACTTTTCTCCCTGTCACTCCAAACTTTCAATTGTAGCCTCCTCTTCTGTCGAATTGACTTCTCGTAGCATCAGCTTCCGCCAACACGGGTCTCTCTGCCCGGGAGAATGAAATAATGGTTGCTAACTCGTTAGGTCAAGTGGCTAATCCCGCCGTACTGGCGGGAGGGTTGTCCGTCGACCCCTCCATATCCCCAAAGGAGGCCAACCGCCTCGTGAGAGAGGACGACTTCACCCCTGCTTCCGGCCAGGCCAGGATCACTGTGCGCGAGACCTTTTGCCCGGGGCGTGGAAAGCCGCTCCACCTCCTCTATGGGACTGAAGGGAGGCCCGGGCCTTATCGCCTGCCGCCGGCCAGTGGATCTCGCCATGCTACAGGTATGCGAAACATTACCATAGCTTTTACTTATCTCTCGTCGTAACCATGAAATTGTTTTCTCAGAGGGTCCGGACTCGCGGAAAGGGGCCAATGAAGATGATGATGACGACGACGAAGGCAGAGAGGGGGAGGACGGTGAGAGCTCTCCCCTCCCCTCATCTGACGAGATGGAGGACATCTTGAATGACGCCGGGAGAGCAAAGAGGCGAGGGAAGAAGATGACTACTCTCCTATCAAAGCTTGTGCGGTGGGAGCGGGCCCGTGCCACTGCGGAGAAAGAATTTTGCGAGATGGTGGAGCAGAGGCTGGAGGCCCTTGAACGCGACTATTTCTTTGGCGAGATAGAGCGTCTGGGTGGGTCTACCGCCGAGTCTTCCCCCGGGAGGTGTATCGCGCGGATTCGATACCAGGCTTGTCGGATCAACCTAGGGTGCACCACCCTGTCTTCCTACTACAACCCGTTGGCTCTCTCGAGGACTACACGACGGGAGCGAGGACGATGGCGCTGAAAACCGTATTGACTTAAAGAAGTCTCGCCACCTCTCTCCCCTTGGCCTTCCCTTCTCGCGATGTACCCCGTTTCTTTTTGTTTTGGACTGTTTATTTGTAACCTTTCAATTATTATTTGTTATTTAGCTCTCTCCCGGCGAGAGCAATATCTGCTTTTGTTTTCCTCTATTTTACGTAGTCGTCTCGAGTCACTCGCGTGAATCTGAACTGTCGGCCGGTCGTTGTCATCCCAGGACGGAACCCGAGGCGTCGTTGACTTGGGGCATGGCGTCTATACCACTGCCGCTATTTTTATTTTTTTATTTTTTAGAAAATTCATAATTACCACAGTTTCCTATAAATAGAGGAGTCCACCAAACGCATTTATTTCTCCGACCTGGAACCCTCGCTTTCCTCTTTGTTCTTGCGCTTTGCCGAGAATCTCCCCTGCTTCCGCCTTCTTCTCTCGTTCTCGCCTAATTTTCACTCTCTCCTCCTTCTTTGAGACCTCGTGCTCAATCCCCTAAACACGATGTCGGGCGAAGGCGAGGGACGCTCCAAATGTGTTGAAGCCTTTCGAAAGCACCAGTTCCCCTCCTGCCGCCTAACCATGGAGGAGTACCAGCTAATCGTCTCCCGTTACGTTCCCGCCAGCTTCTCTGCGAGAAACCCAGGAAACGATGATCGGGTCAATAGCACGAGAGCGGGAGAGCTCGCCATCCCCCTCGAGCATTTCGAGGTGGGCTTCCACCTTCCCCTCTGGTCTGAGGTGTGTCAGGCCCTCCGCTACTACGGCGTCATTCCCGCTCAACTCAATCCCAACTCGGTCGCCATCCTGGTAGCTTTCATCTGCTACATGCGATCCGAGAGGATTAAGTTTAGCCTTCCTATCTTCTGGAAGCTATTCACCTTCCGCGCGAAGGGAGGGGTGGTCTTTTTCTCCGGGCAGCTGCTCAAGACCACTGGTCTCGCCAACAAGCACAACCTTTGGGGCGAGAAGTTCGTCTTTGTTTCCGACAACTTCGGCAATGTTCCTCTCGCGCTCGTTCAATACGAGGACGCCATCTACAAGCCGCCCACCCTGGGGTCGCGCGAGAGCGCCCTTTTGGAGTTCTTTGGGACTAAGGAGTTCGACGTCCAATTTCTTAGGCAGGACGTCGATTCTCTCCCCGCCGTCCCTCCTGGCGAAGGTACGGTCTCGCCTTTAACTCGGTATTCCCGTTCTAAACTAACGCTGAGCGTTGTCGCCTTTGCAGGAGAGCGAGAAATTCCTCTACACCAACCCTTTGCCGAGACTCAGGGTGCCGAGGGCCAGGTTGCGAGAGATCCGCTGGTTCTCGCGAAATCCGCGGCTCAAGCTTGTCGGGACGAGCCGGCCCCGCCTCCTTCGACCAGTGCCGGGAAGCAAAAGCCCGACGCTTTTTTGTCTCGACCGCTGAAAATACCAAAGCCCACCACTGCCGACAAAGAGAAATCTGTGGCGACTGCGCCCGTCCGACCTCTCGCACAAGGTCGGTCCTTCGAAGAGATCCTGCAGGCGGTCAGCGAGATGACCGCTGCTCCCAGGGATTGCATCAGGGCCCCCGCCAAGAACCTTCCAGCCGCAAGCGGGTCTGGTGGCGAGGGGGCAGCCGCCAAGACCTCCACTTGATCCCTGGCCAAGGAGGTGCCAAAGGGGCACAGGAATTTTGGTCTCGACGTGAAGTGGCTTGACGCGGAAGGGAAACCCCTATTGCGGTGCCCACCCTGAGGCCAACCAAGTCTCCGTCTCGACCCTTCTCCCCAGCTGGGCGGAGCGCGACCAGGTCACCGGCGAGGCCTTCGCCTGGGCTACGACTTTTATAGCAGGGAGAACGCTAGTCTTTACGATCAGCTGTCCACACGGCTCTTGGCCTTCGACTCCACCCGGGCCCTGATGCATGGGTTCAAGCTTGCACACATGTGTGCATGCCGGAGCATCACCATCGACCACAACTTTGGAGAGATGCTTAAGGCACAGGACCAGGCGGTGGCCCAGGTGGCGGCTTTGAAGACATAGCTGGCGGATGCTATGGGATTGCTTTCTTTGCGTCCGGCAGAGGAGGTATGCGAGATCTTTTCAAGACATTCGCTCTCGCCCCTGTAATCCATAGCTCGTCGTATCTTTTTTATTAATCGGCTTCTTCCTTACGCAGGATTCTGCCCAGAGCACGGTGCTTCGTGCGGAGCTGGCCGGTATAAGGTGCGAGAATGTCATGCTGAGGGACCAACTCCGACGCATGGAGGTGGCGGCGGCCGTGGTCGCGCCTCCTCCTTCGCTAGATGAGAGGTCGTGGAGCCGGCATTTCTCGGAGTACGACATCGACAAGCTCCTACAAACCAACGCTCAAGCGACGGTCAGGATGACCCTCGAGACGTTGTGAGACGTAGGATGTTTGAACGAGGGTGGCAAGATCGTTTCCGCTTCCCAACTCATTCCCTGGCTCTTCGAGCCTATCCCAAAGCCCCCAGGCGCACCCAACTCCTCGCCCTCGGATGTACCGAAATCTCCCACGGCTGCTAGCGAGACATCCGGGGAGGGCTCAGGCAAGAGCTCCCGCGGGAGCTCAAGAGGGAGCTCGAGTGGATACAGTGCTTCTCCCTGATGGGGTCTCCCCCCCCCCCCCCTTTTTCTTTTTCCTGTAATGAGCGAGATGCTCCTATTTTGTAATTACATTGAGAATATATATTGTAAGTTTGTGTGTTTGGTTCTCTTTTTCTTCTTCTTTTTTTTCTTTTTTAACTGTTGAAGCCGAATACTTCTCAGGCACGCTTCCGTCGAGGCCCTTGGCCCCCCTAGGGTAATCTCCCTTAGCGATCAATAGGTGGAAACCTGCCGAGAGCTCAAGGCTTAGACGTGTCGTTTCCGCACTTTGCCGAGAACCATTTGCCGGGAGCGTCATTCATAGGCCTTTTAAGGGAAGACCGCCCCTCTCTACCTTGCACGAACGGACAGAACTTTTCGCCCAGATCTTCCCACTATCTAGCCAAGGATCCCTCGCCAAAATGCCTTCTCGCCGGGAATTCCTTTCGGCGAGACCTTTCCTGGCCGAGACCTTTCCTGGGCCGAGGATATCCTCAACCGCTTTGTTCCGCCTTCTGGGTGTTCTCTTATCCAGCTCAGAACATCCAAGTGGAAGTATTTCCAAGGACAAAACCTCCACCCCCACAGGCGAGCCTTCGAACCTGCCAGCTAGATGAGAGCCTGAGCAGTGGGTCTACCTGGGGCCGAGCCGAGCTCGGGGTGTCGATGAAGTTTTCAAAACAAATCCTCTCCCCCACAGGCGAGCCTTCGGACCTGCCAGCTAGATGAGAGCCTGCGCAGCGGGTCTACCTGAGGCTGAGCCGAGCTTGGGGTGTCGATAACGTTCTCAAAACAAAACCTCTCCCCCATAGGCGAGCCTTCGGACCTGCCAGCTAGATGAGAGCCTGCGCAGCGGGTCTACCTGGGGCAGAGACGAGCTCGGGGTGTCGATGAAGTTCTCAAACCAAAACCTCTCCCCCACAGGCGAGCCTTCGGACCTGCCAGCTAGATGAGATCCTGTGCAGCGGGTCTACCTGGGGCTGAGCCGAGCTCGGGGTGTCGATGAAGTTCTCAAAACCAAAACCTATCCCCCACAGGAGAGCCTTCGGACCTTCCAGCTAGATGAGAGCCTGCGCAATGGGTCTACCTGGGGCCGAGCCGAGCTCGGGGTGTCGATGAAGTTCTCCAAACCAAAACCTCTCCCCCACAGGCGAGCCTTCGGACCTGCCAGCTAGATGAGAGCCTGCGCATCGGGTCTACCTGGGGCCGAGCCGAGCTCGGGGTGTTGATGAAGTTCTCAAAACAAAACCTCTCCCCCACAGGTGAGCCTTCAGACCTGCCAGCTAGATGAAAGCTTGCACAGTGGGTCTACCTGGGGCCGAGCCGAGCTCGGGCTGTTGATGAAGTTCTCAAAACCAAAACCTCCCCCCCAGAGGCAAGCCTTCAGACCTGCCAGCTAGATGAGAGCCTGCGCAGCGGGTCTACCTGGGACTGAGCTGAGCTCGGGATGTCGATGAAGTTCTCAAAACAAAACCTCTCCCCCACGGGCGAGCCTTCGGACCTACCAGCTAGATGAGAGCCTGCGCAGTAGGTCTACCTGGGGCCGAGCCGAGCTCGGGGTGTCGATGAAGTTCTCAAACCAAAACCTCTCCCCCATAGGCGAGCCTTCGGACCTGCCAGCTAGTTGAGAGCCTACGCGTCGGGTCTACCTGGGGCCGAGCCGAGCTCGGGGTGTCGATGAAGTTCTCAAACCAAAACCTCTCCCCCCACAGGCGAGCCTTCGGACCTGCCAGCTAGATGAGAGCCTGCGCAACGGGTCTACTTGGGGCCGAGCCGAGCTCGGGGTGTTTATGAAGTTCTCAAAACCAAAACCTCTCACCCACAGGCGAGCCTTCGGACCTGCCAGCTAGATGAGAGCCTGCGCAGCGGGTCTACCTAGGGCCGAGCCGAGCTCGGGGTGTCGATGAAGTTCTCGAAACCTATTCTAACTTTAAGATAAAAGAGTAGACAATGGATCAAAGATAAGGGATATATTATGATAGCACTCGATAGTATTAATACAATCACCTTCCCCCTCTTACGGGTAGAAGCATTTTAGATCATCCTCGCTCCAGATGTGGCTCAGGGTTCTTCCCTCCACTTACTGGAGGTAGTAACCTCCGGTTCCAAGGACCTCCTTTACAATGTAAGGCCCTTCCCGATTCGGGTTGAGCTTGCCCACAGAAGCCGACCTTCCCGCCGTGTTGGTACCCTAGCTTGATTTGAGTTTAGTCCTCTCCTTTGTGCTCCTTGACTCAAGAAATATCTATGGTCAATGGTTAGTAGTCTAGCTGTAGAGTCCTCACTTTTCCAGATTGAGAATTTGGTTAAGTAGTTTTTCGTTCGACTATAGTTGAACGCCGCTCGACTATCGTCTATCGGCTGATCGACGATCGTCTATCAGTTGGTCGACGCTCTGTCTGCGTTGATAGTTCGACTATCTGTTGATAGGTCGACTATCTGCTTGGCGTGGTAGTTCGACTATCTACTCTGATAGATCGACTATCTGTTGATAGGTCGACTATCTGTTCCGCTTTGATAGGTCGACTATCTGTTGATAGGTCGACTATCTGTCGTCTTTGATAGTTCGACTATCTGTCCTGATAGTTCAACTATCTGATAGTTCGACTATCTGTTGATAGATCGACTATCTGGTCTGTTTTGGTAGGTCGACTATCTGTTGATAGGTCGACTACCTGTTTTCTGAGGTAGGTCGACTATCTGCTTGATAGGTCGACTATCTGTTTATTTCTGATAGTTCGACTATCTGTCGATAGGTCGACTATCTGATAGCTCGACTATCTGTTGAAAGCTCGACTATCTGTTCTGCCCTGATAGTTCGACTATCTGTTGATAGGTCGACTATCTGATAGTTCGACTATCTTCTGGTAGCTCGACTATCTGCTGTGATAGTTCGACTATCTCCTTTGATAGTTCGACTATCTGGATCGTTCGACTATCTGCCCGATAGTTCGACGATCTCCGTGCGTCGGTCGACGATCTCCGAAGGTCGTTCGACGCTTTCTGTCTGCCTTTATATTTTGTATTTATTTATTATATTTAATTAATTAATACATTTTCTGGCACGTTGTTTTAAGTATTATGATAATATTTCCAGGCATATCTGCTCCATTCTTTTTGCCTGAGTCAAATCTTTTTAGATAAAGTTGTTTGTCTTATTAGCTGACATTATAAATTACTTTATCTGTTGTCAGCCCTTTATAGCCGTTAGATTGAAAAGTCTTCTTTTTGCTATAAGGAGTTTGTTTCTGATATGACTTTATTTAGTACTTTATTATCAAATTGTTTCCTGTAGCTTCCTAGAAAAAGGGTTATTCCTTTTATAGAATATTTCTGCTGCATAATTTGTTGTGTCTTCTTGATATTTACAGCTCAGGTCTCAAGTCTCAGAAGAAGACAAATTATTCAAACTGAAGAGAGTCGTTGCTTGCTGATGTTATATAAAGGACCCTTTGAAGAAGGATTGAAGCTAGCTAACTAGTGTTACACATATTTTTCAAGCATTCAAGCCTTCATCAAGATCAAGCTTTCTGCTCTCAGCAATTTCCATCTAACTGAGAAGTGTTAAGATCTTCCACTCTTCTTCAACCTGAGTTCTCCTGCTTTCAGGAAGTTCAAACTCAGAGTTCTTTTGAAGAAGAAGAAGAAGAAGACAGTTGCTTGAAGATCTTTATTTTATTACTTTTTATCTTCTTGTAGTTTTTCCTTCAGAACTTTCTGAAGAGTTTTCTGCACTGAAGCAAGACTTCACCTGGACATCTTTGAGCCAGGGGGAGCCTTGATTCTTTAGAGCTTTCTAGCTCAGTGCAAGTTTTTGTGCTTCTCTAATCTCTGTAAAATAGAGAAGACATCTTAACCTTCTTCCCCCTCCTGTACAGGGTTATTACTCCCTTCAAAAGTATCCCTTGGTGGCAGGGCACCTGATCAAAAACCTGTGCTTGGTTTTTAGACACCTGATCAAAAGTCTAAAGGGTTTCTGGATCTACCTGAAGCAGATCCTGTTGGTGGCAGGGCACCTGATCAAAAACCTGAGTGGATTCCTACCGTGTGGGTAGAAGAGTGGACGTACCCAAGTTGTTTGGGGAACCACTATAAATTTCCTTGTGTCGTCTGGATTCACTTGTTTAATTCCTGCATTGTGGCTGTGAATAGATATAACTAGGATTGCTAGTTGCTGATTAGGTTTTCCAAGCCTTAACTGTAATTACAGTTAGCTTGAGTCTGTGCACATCACTTGTGTTAGGCTTTAAGGTTAAATCAATATCTATAATCTTTTCATTCCGCACTTCACTCCAAGGGAGTTGGGTAGACCATTAAGTTTTGTCTAGTGCAAAATTTGATAACTCTATTCACCCCCCCCCCTCTAGAGTAGTATCTATCCCTTCACTTTCACGCCGCGTCAACCTTTTTCAGCACCAGATCTCCTTTGGAGAACTGCTTGATCCTGATATGTTTATCGAAATACTTGGCCATCCGCTATTTGATTTCCTCCTGTCTGATGGTTACAACATCCCGCAGTTCCTCCACCATGTCTAGAAAGAGGCACAACCCCTCCTCATTCTCCAACCTCCAAGTCTCATCTCCTTCGCCTGCGGCCTTGACCCGCGGGGACCGGACCTCGAACTCCACTAGTAGGACCGCCTCACATCCATGAGAAAGCTTGAAGGGGGGGTCTCGCCAGTGGTCATGTTCGGGGTCATTCTCAATGCCCACAGGGCTGAGGGGAGCTGCTCCACCCAATTTACCCTCAAGTTCTCCACTTTTTTCTTAAGTAAGTTCACAATGATTTTATTTGCCGCTTCCACCTAGCCGTTGCTCCGAGGGTGGTGGACAGAGGCAAACCTGAGGTCTATCCCCAGTTGGGCGCAGAAGCTGATGAACTCTTCGCTGGCAAATTAGGGATCGTTGTCCGTCACTATCTCTTGGGGTAGTCCGTGCATGCATATGATCTCCCTCCAGACAAAGTTCCTTATAACTTGCGAGGTGACTTTGGCCAAGGCTTTAACCTCAAGCCACTTTGAGAAGTAATCAACCATGACCAGGAGGAACCTCCTCTGCCCACTAGCTGGGGGGAAAGGCCTGACCAAGTCCATCCCCCAGATGGTGAAAGGCCATGGCGACGTGATGCTCCTAAGTCGTTGAGCAGGCAAGAGTTGGAGGGGGGCGTACAGCTGACATTTTTGGCATCTCTTTGCGAATTCCGTTGCATCTTTCCTCCGGGTCTGCCAGAAGTACCCCTACCTTATCACTCTTGCTTCCAATGTCCTTCCTCTCGAGTGGCTACCGCACTCGCCGGAGTGTACCTCCCCCAGGATCCTCGAGATTTCTTCTTCAGTTACACATCTCGCCAGGAGCCCTGACAACATCTTTCGATGCACCCCCTTCCAACATTAGGTACTGGGCTGCCTTATACCTGAATCTTTTGGTGTCCTTAGTCCCTTTCGGAATCTCACCCATTGTTGGGATTTGTCTCCACAATACCTCATATTTGTAGGAGGTCAGACCTTGAACTAAGATGAATTAAGGTGTATTTGATATTGTGTTCAAGTTGTATGTGTGCAGGTTTTTATTGCTAAGTGTAGACCAATGTCAGTCTATAATGGGTCACCAAACACAGGACCATACAATGTAATCCCTCATTGTGTGATCCAAAGTATTGGCCCATGTATAGCCTCTCTATTGGGATACACTTCCTACATGCACTTGGATTGGTGGACTGAAGTGTTGAAGTTTATCTTTTCAGAAGAAATTTTTCTAAGTCCTCATACTCGAGTAGCCTTCTTCATATACTCGAGTAAGTGACTTAGTACTTGAGTAGATCCTCAGACATACTCGTGTGACTCTGTATACTCGTGTAGATAAGTTTATACTCGAGTAGATAGTCAGTCAATCGAGTAAGTCATATATTATACTCGAGTAGATCCTTCTGTTATTAGATCCAAAAAATTCTCTAAGTCCACATACTCGAGTACCTCCTTTTACACTCGAGTAAGTGAGTCTGCTCTCGAGTAAGTTAGGTTACATACTCGAGTAGACTGCATTATACTCGAGTAGATGATAACTTGCACTCGAGTAGTTGGTTAGTTACTCGAGTAAATGTTCTGTTCATACTCGAGTAGATCTGTGCTTCTCATCTCAGAAAAATTCTAAGTCTACATACTCGAGTAGTTCCCTATATACTTACTACTCGAGTAAGTGATTCTGTACTCAAGTAGTTGTTATTCATACTCGAGTAGGTTTGTGATTACCCGAGTAGTTTTCTCAACATACTCGAGTAGTTCTTTTTCCCCTCACTCGAGTATCTTCAACCCTTTCACTCGAGTAGCTTTTCCTATCTTATCTCAAATTTTCTCTAAGTGTTTTTACTCGAGTATATACTCTCATACTCGAGTAGTTCTAAATTCACTCGAGTGCTGATCCTTGAATCACTCGAGTAGCTTATCTTCATATACTCGAGTATACTCCTTCTATCCACTCGAGTATATACCATCTGATACTCGAGTATGTTTCTTTTATGACTCGAGTAAATCTGTTTAAATTTTTCCTGAAATTCTCTAAGTCAATTTCGCTGTGTATTTCAAATTAATCATTTCTGATTGGTCCACGTATCATCCCTAATTAATTTTCTGACCGTTGGAGTCCACCTATAAATAGGTCCTTTCAGATTTGACTAATAACAAGTCTTTTCTAAGATCATTATCTTTTAAGAAAGAGAAAAAGGAAATCCCATGAACCCTAATTCCTCACGTCGCCGCCGCCGCCATTGACGTTCACGGAAGAAGCTCTGGATCGACGATCTTCGATTGCTGCCTTCAACTTTTATTCTCCAGCGATCCAGACGAAAGTTAATCACTCGATCTCGCCAAGCCTCAAAGATTTCAGATCTATTTTCTCGATCGAGGTGATTCCGGTTTTCAGATTTGTGGATCTCTCTCAAGTCGTCTTCAACATATTCTGATCAAGCCAAAGTTATTAAGGAAGAAGACTGTCAAGATCCAGATCTGAGAATATTACTGTTTGTATTTTATTTTCAAACCAAATTTCTTTGTAGGAGTTTTTCTCCGAGATTTGTAGGAAGGCTTTATCTTCCGAGTGTAGATCCGATTTGGATCGAGTTTGTAGGAACGTGGTTCCGAGGTGTAGGATTGTTTTCAATCCGAGATAGTGGAGTAGCCGAGTCTAGTGATTTGCTAGATCGGTGAGTAAAGTGGACGTACCCAAGATTGGGGAACCACTATAAATCTCTTATCGTCTGTGATTGCTTGATGTGTGCTGTGTTATTTTTTAATTCCGCATTTAACACGCATTTCACCTATTCACCCCCCTCTAGGTGATTTAGGCTAACAACTTAGTGCTCTCAATTGGTATCAGAGGGAGGTTGATCGTTAAAAGGTTAACACCTTGATCTTATCCTTCCAAGTTGTTTCTTGAATAGTATCAAGCATGAGTAAGACCAAGGATTTTGCTAAACTCCCTATCTGCACCAAGAACAATTTTCCTATGTGGAAGGAAAGAGTAAAGTTCTTCATGGAAGCAGTAGATCCCCGGATCTTCATGATAGTTGAAGAAGGTCCCCACATTCCTATGACCACCTCCACCATAGATTCATCTAAGCAAGTTCCAAAGAAATTGATGGATCTCGATAAGGACGAGATTGCACTTGTCTCGTTGGACAAGAAAGCCAAAAATATTATCGCAAGTGCAGTCGATGACTCAATGCTGCAGAATATGATTCATTGCCAGTCTGCCAAGGAGATGTGGCAATCCCTAGTGACTCTAATGGAAGGTACAGAAGAAGGGATGATCGAAGGTCCCTACTGAACCAAAAATATAAAGCCTTCAGGCAGGGTCATAAGGAAGCCATAGCTGACACTTTTGAGAACTTCTTCAAGATAGTAAATGGCCTCAGAGTTTATGGATGTGTCTTCACCAATGGGGAACTCAATGACAAATTCTTAAGATCCCTAACCAAGGAATGGGACAATAAGGTATGTGCCATTCGGGAGTTTGGAAGGTTAGCTGAGACAGACCCGCAGAATCTGTTCGGAAAGCTTATGTCTTACGAGCTGCAAATCAACTCAAGAAAAGCTGAAGAAGAGATCAGCAGGTCTGCATCCAAGGAGAAGTCTATCGCTCTAAAGGCAGACAGCTCAAGGAAGACAAAGGCTAGCTCTCCTGCCCCAGTTCCTGAAGCTGATGAAGAAGAATCATCTGATCCAAGCTCATCTGGCTCAGAACTATCTGAAGGAGAGTTCTCATTGCTCTCCCGGCAATTCAAGAAATTCTTAAATAAGAAGAAGCAATGGAGAGGCAAAGATGCCTCATTCAGAAGATCACGACGTGATGGTGATCAGAGAAAGAAAGGGTCAAGTAGCCATGACAGGTATAACTCTAAACAGAACAAATAGATTTCGACTGACATCGTTTGTTATTGTTGCAATAAGCCAGGTCACGTCATCGCCGACTGCCCTCACAAAAAGAAAGGTGGAAGAAGAGAGGAAAAGAAATCCTCACACCATAAGAAGAGGACAGAGAAGAGTCTAGTAGCCAAGAAGAGCAAAACTCTCAGCGACTCTGACTCATCTGAGTCGAGTGAAGAAGAGGAAGCTTACTTTGGGCTCATGGCTCACTCAGATGATGAACAAGTCCCCCAGTTCACTGGGGAGGTAAAATCTCACACTCCTCTCTCTGATTCTGATGATGATAATGAGCAAGAGGGCTATTCCTCTGAAGATGAATCTGAACTAATGGCCCAATACAAAGAGTTGCTCATGACCTATGAGAAATGTCGTAGAGTAGTGAAAACTCAAGCCAAAGAGATAAAATCTCTACAGGCTAGTGAGAGCAGCTTGAGAGAAGAAGTCAATAAGACTAACTCTCTTCAAGAGATCTTAAACAGTGCTATGGATTAATACAATCAAGCTCTCAAGCACCTCGACCTTAAAGAGGAAATCATCAAAGAATTGGAACAACAACTCGAGGCTGAAAAGAAACTTGTTGAGAGTTTCTCTAAGCCTAAGACAGTTCTTCCAATCGTTGCTGAGTTCTCTGCTAAGGCCAAGGGTGCTGGTTTAGGCCACATTGGCTCTTCTAGTAAATCCTCTAGGAGAAACAAGGCCAAGAGAAAGAATAAGGCTGCCCGGAAGGCTCTAGCTGAAGAAAAAGGGAAAGCTCCCTTGGAACCTGTTCTGTTCAAGAAAGTTATCTTTCCTACGAACGAGCTCGACTATGAGTCTACCTATGGACACTTTTCCAGGCCGATCCCTGAGAAGCCTAAGTCAAGATACCAAGGTTGGACTCGTCCTCGTAACTTCGGTGAGAGTGCCTTCAAAGCACCTCATGAAGAGATTCAACTTCAAAGCTATGGACCTTATGCTCATGGTCACAATATCAAAAAGACACCAAAAGTAAAACCCATTGTAGAAAAGCCTATGAAGGAGAAGACTTCATGTAATTGCCATCATCATGAAGCCTCTTCCTCCATGAGTAAAGCTCCTGCTGGACCTTCATTCCAGAAAGTCAAGCAGGACTACACAAGGCAAAGATACAACAGGTTCGACTGTTGGTGTTGTGGCAGAATTGGTCATTTTGCCAGTGATTGTTGGTTCAATCCTAAAAATGTTGCAACCCCTAAAGTTAGCAACGTGAGAGTGACCACTCATGAGGCTAATGCTCGTAGGGGGAGTATTCTAACTCGAGACCAAGGACCCAAACTTGTTTGGGTTCCTAAGGCTAAATGATTGTAATTGCAGGTATGTCCAAAGGCCACCAAAATGCCAATCTGGTACTTGGACAGTGGATGCTCTCGGCATATGACCGGGACAAGGAGCCTACTCCAGAATTACACCTCAGTCTGCAACGGACCAAAGGTCATCTTTGGAGGTTCAGATCGAGGAATAACTAAAGGCTATGGTATGATCTCTAACGGTAGCGTATCCTTTTCGGATGTAGCCTATGTTGAAGGATTGGAACACAATCTCATCAGCATAAGCCAATTATGCGACAAAGGATACGTAGTTGAATTTCATGCTGACAAGTGTTTGATAAAATCGGTTAACAACATGGAAAATATTTTATCAGGCACTCGAAGCAGAAATATTTTCTGTTTAAATTTCATTTGTATAGACTCTTCGATACCAGTGTGTCTTTTGGCAAAAAGTAGTGCATCTCTTGCTGACCAATGGCACAAGAGACTAGCGCATATTAATTTCAAAACTATTAATAAATTATTCACTCAAAACTTAGTACATGATGCACCTAATGTCAAGTGCGTTACGGACAGTCCTTGTCACGCTTGTATCAAAGACAAGCAAACAAGAAGTTCGTTTAAAAGCATAATAGGCAAGGATTCCAATAAAAGCTTACAGCTTCTCCATATGGACTTGTTTGGTCCACTGCAGGTTAGAAGTTTGGGAGGTAAGGAATATACGTTGGTTATTGTGGATGATTACTCGCGCTTTGCGTGGGTGTTCTTTCTGAAACACAAGTCAGATACCTTCGATATTTTCACTAATTTTGTTAGGTAGATCCAGAATGAATACAACTGTTCCGTAGTCAAAATCAGAAGTGACAATGGAACGGAATTCAAGTCTGGAGCCATGAAAGAATTCTGTGAAAGTCAAGGTATCTTTCATGAGTTTTCCTCTCCTCGTACCCCACAGCAAAATGGATTAGCTGAGAGAAGAAACAGAACACTCATAGAGGCTTGCCGGACCATGTTGAGTGATGCTTCACTTCCAGAGTACTTCTGGGCTGAAGCCGTCAACACCGCTTGTCACGTGCAAAATCGAGCTCTCATCAACAAGAACCATGATAAGACTCCTTACGAACTTTTAAAAGGCAGGAAACCAACCATTTCGTATTTTAGAATCTTTGGCTGTAAGTGCTTCGTACTTAACAACGGTAAGTATCACACTACCAAGTTTAGCGAGAAAAGCTTTGAAGGTATTTTTGTAGGGTATAGTAGCCATAGTAAGGCCTATAGAGTATTCAATAGAAAAACTCTAGTGGTGGAAGAGTCGATACATCTTGTATTTGATGAGACGAGTCTGCTACAAAGCAACTTGTCTAGTGTGCCTATTGTAGATGCAGGTACAAAGTTGAAAGAACTTAGCCTGGATGAAACTACTAAAGATAAGGATGAGACATTCATCAAGATCACCTCTACAACCCCCATTGAAGAAGTAGATGATCAAAATGAAGAACACATCCCAGCTGAAGATGCAACTCCAGTGGCTGAAGAGATCCCAGATGCAAGGACTTTAGAGTTCAGACACTTGAAGGATCACCCCGTTGATCAAATCATAGGATCCTCGGGATGGCGTCAGAACTCGTCGAGGTACAACTAACGAGAATTTATACTTAAGTTTTCTTTCACAGGTTGAACCAAAGAAGTTTGAGGAAGCCAACTCTGACGCATCCTGGATTCTAGCCATGGAAGAAGAGCTGAATCAGTTCAAACGATGTAAAGTTTGGACACTTGTTCCTAGACCCAAGAGTAAGAACGTCATTGGGACAAAATGGGTCTACCGGAACAAGATGGACGAAGATGGAACAATTATAAAGAATAAAGCCAGACTTGTCGCCAAGGGCTATCGTCAAGAAGAAGGAATCGACTTCGACCAGACTTATGCTCCAGTAGCAAGACTGGAGGCGATCAGGTTATTTCTTGCTACGCTGCACTTAAGGGCTTTACCGTCTATCAGATGGACGTCAAGTCCGCCTTCCTAAATGGTGACATAAAGGAAGAAGTGTATGTAGAGCAACCGCCAGGTTTTGTTGATTCAACCTTTCCTAATTATGTTTATTTACTGCAAAAAACACTATATGGTCTTAAACAAGCTCCTCGAGCTTGGTATGAGACGTTGTCCACCTTTCTTCTTGAGAACAAGTTCACAAGAGGAAAGATAGACAAGACATTATTTCTTAGGGAAATAAAAGGCAAGATTTTGCTAGTGCAAATCTATGTCGATGACATCATTTTTGGCTCTACGGATAACAACCTCTGCAAGAAGTTTTCCAAACTTATGCAAGGGAAGTTTGAAATGAGCAGTATGGGAGAGCTGAAGTATTTCTTAGGGCTTCAAGTGAAACAATCTGAGGATGGAATTTTCATCTCACAGACCAAGTTCACCAAAGAGCTACTTAAGAAATTCGTAATGGAGAATGCAACCTCTATGAGGACTCCAATGGCCTCAGCTATGTCTCTAGACAAGGATGAGAAAGGGAAACCTTTTGATGAAACCAAGTACAGAAGCATAATTGGGTCCTTGCTCTACCTTACTGCAAGTAGACCAGATATAATGTTCTCAACATGTGTATGTGCTAGATTTCAGGTGAACTCTAAGGAATCTCACTACATCGCTGCAAAGCGAATCCTGAGATACCTCAAAGGTACACCAAATCTTGGCTTATGGTACCCAAGAAGTAATGATAGTGAACTAATTGGATTTTCAGATGCAGATTTTGCAGGTAGCAAAGATGACAGGAAAAGCACCTCCGGGACTTGCCAATTTCTCGGAAGGAGACTTATTTCCTGGAGCAGTAAGAAGCAGAACTGTGTAGCTATCTCAACGGCTGAATCAGAGTACATCTCTGCAGGCAGCTGTTGTGCACATTTTTTATGGATCAAGAATCAATTTGAAGACTACAACATGAAGTTCCAGAACATTCCTTTGTTTTGCGACTCATCCAGTGCTATAGCAATTGCCAACAATCCAGTCTCCCACAGCCGGACCAAGCATATAGAGCTTCGCTATCATTTCATTCGGGAGCATGTGGAAAATGGAGACATTGATCTACAATATGTCTCCATAGACAGGCAAGTTGCAGACATATTCACCAAGCCGCTGGACGAGTCCAAGTTTTCGTTCTTCAAAACGGAACTCGGGCTGCTCAACAAAGAAGACTAGTAATGGACTCCCAAATCAAGAAGATATCAGTGATTTTGGCTGCTCAAAGTTGAAGAGATCAATGACAGTAAAAATCTCCAAGGAAAATTGTCCTTCAGAGCAAGATACTCGAGTATATCAAAGACATACTCGAGTAAACGGGAAATACTCGAGTAAAGAGTTTCACATACTCGAGTAGTTGACTACATACTCGTGTATGAACTTTACACACTCGAGTATGCTCCGTCTCTACTCGAGTATGAACTTGACCTACTCGAGTATACGGACTTCTCTACTTTGAAATTCTAATTTTTCTATTCGCACCGAGCTATTTGCCGCTTCATTCAGGTATGAAATATATATATATTTTTTCTAAAATCTAATTAGGATTATATATATATATATAGAAAAATCGGGAAAACCCTTTCCACTTCTCATTTACTCGAGTAGCCGCCGACTCCTCATCTTCCAGAAATCGCAGAGCATCGTCTTCTTCGCTTCTCTCATCTTCCAGAATCGCAAATGGCCCCTTCCTCTAAAATCGGCATCGGCTCTGAACTCGCCCCCGCGGGTATAGCCGATCTCTCAGATGATTTCAGAAATCTTCTGATTTTGTTCGAAACCGTCGGATTATCGTTCATTCTCGAGTCGCCGTGCAGAGTTATTTTTCCAGCAGTTGAGGAGTTCTATCAGAATTTGAAGGTCAAGCGTAATGGAAAGCTCCTGAAATCCAAAGTCAGAGGGATAAAAATTCGATTGGATAAAGTTTCTCTTGCAACTCTGTTGAAGCTCCCAGTGGTCGATGAAGATGCCGATATGACTGTAGAAGATTCCATAAGAACTAGCTTATTCTGTGGAGCTAACCCTCAAGCCCATTCCTTTAGCAGGGCCGACTTTAACTCAGAAGGAAAGTTCCTAGTAGATGTTATTGCAAAAGTTCTGTTGAGCAAGACGTATTCTATTCGAGACATTTCTATGGAAATGTTTGACATAATGCAAGCTATTATCTGCCGCAAACAGTTCCAGTTTGGACTGTTGCTCCTAGACAAAATCAGAAAAAGTATTAAGCATCCCAGCTTTGCCAGAATTATCTCCCTCCTGCTTCATGAAGTTAACCCATCAGTGTTTAACCTATCCAAAGGGACTCCCCTACATCACATGAAGAAAGTCTCCATATCCTCCATCCAGAGATATGATGTTAAACTTCTGAATTCTGCACAGGCCTCCAAAGCTGCTGTTCCTTCAGAAAAGTCCCAAGAACCCAGTGTATCTGAAGACAGGATTCCATCTCCTCCTCTAAATCAAACTATTGCTACCTCTGGTGCAATAGTTGAGGGGGAGCCTGCCTCTTCTCATCCTAAGTACCCAGCTTCCTCAGAACTTTCAGAACTAGCAGAAGTCAGAGTTTCTACTCCTCCAGCTTCTCCTCCTCCAGAAATTCCTGAATCAGAGATTCCAGATACAACATCTTTACTATCTACAGCAGAAGATATAAATAAATTCATTGATGAGCTAAGCTCAGATGCTCCTCTATTTCAAAATGAATCAGCTGTAAAGTCTCCTGCCAAGTCTCCAGTTCAGATTCCAGATCAGACTCCAGTTCAATCTCCTGTACAGATTCCAGCTCAGACTACAGTTCAGACTCCAGCACAGTCTCCTGCCCAGACTCCTGATAGTGAGCCCAGCAAATCTGATCAGATTCTGTTGTCTGATGATGAGGAAGTATCTCCAGAACCAGTGGATGCTCCTCTGAGGACACTGGACTTCACCCTTCCTTCCTTCATCAATACTGAAGATTCAAATTTGGTAGAACCCTTCAAGAGAGCTGCAAGCTCAGTAGTAATTACAGAAATCCCTCCATGGATTGCTCCTACTCCTGCTCCTTCAGTCCCTGCCCTAACCTCAGTCCCTTCTTCCTCTTCAGATATGGTCAGTAAAATTGAACAATTGCTTATTGAACAGAGAAAGTACTTTGATGAATCTCTAGCATCAGTAAATAACAAAGTCACTACTCTTGAACAAGAGATGAGTAGAGGCTTTGCTGAAATCCAAGCCAATACTGATGAGCTCAAAAGATTGTTTCAGCTAGATGGAAAAGCACTAGATCACACTATCACAAGTATAGGTGAACTAAGAAATCAACAAGAAACTGTTGCACATAATCAGATAGTAATGGACAAGAATGCTGAAGCAAATGTGATGAAAGTATGTGAAGAAGTTGGCACCTTCAGAGATGAAGCTATTGCTAAGCTATCTGTAGATATCACCAAGGGGGAGAAAGTTGTAAAAGAACAAGTTGAAAAACTATCTGAACAAGCTCAAGCTGCTGTAAAAGAACAAGTTGAAAAACTATCTAAATAAGCTCAAGTAGGTGTGGATGGTCTTGTAAAAGATATGAAAGCAGACATCCTAGCCCAGCTCCAATCTGTCAAATTCTACATTTATGATACAGCTGTATGGGTAAACAACCAGAATTTCCCTAATGCCCAGCTCAACCCTACCATCATTCCACACTTCTTAAATCCTCTTGAAGAACAACCTCCAGCAGATGCTCCAGCTCAGGCAACCATACCAGAAGATGTGCCAGTCTTCTCACCCAGACCTGATGGTGATGTGACTGAGCCCCCTCTCTCCTATTCTGATATATGGCAAGATGAAATTCCTCCTAGTTCTCAAGGTGCCCCAAGAAAGAAAAGAAAATATGGTGAAGGTGCTTCTGCAAGCCGTTCTGCACCTAGAAAAGATCCTGCCCTAGCTTCTGAAGGTAGACCACCAATTGTTCTTTCTGAGGTTTGGAGTCCAACCTCCAAATCCCTAATCCTTGATACCTTGAAGTTAGTGACAGATCTTGGTGAGAACAGAGATCAGTTTTACAGTTATTCAGAATGGAAATCCTATGAAGTGTCCCAAATCAAAATCAGACTTCATGACAGGAATTGGGGACACAACAACCCAGCTGCTCCTCCTAGGCCCAGAACTTATTTTCCTAAACCTTTCAGTTACCTAGAGAGGCAAGAGCTGAAAAGAGAAAGAATGTAAAAAGAAGCCCCTTCTTGAGTCTATGAGAATGTGGAAATGGATATTTTGATCTGTTAAAAACATTTCTATATATATATTTGATTCTGGTTTTGGCTATCTTTTTATTTACCCTGCTTTAGCTTACTTTATTTTTTTTGGTATATGTGTATTGTTCTTTTTACTCTTAAAGTAATTCACCTTAGTGAAGAGGGTGCTGACATCTATAAAAAGGGGGAGATTGTTGGGATTTGTCTCCACAATACCTCAGATTTGTAGGAGGTCAGACCTTGAACTAAGATGAATTAAGGTGTATTTGATATTGTGTTCAAGTTGTATGTGTGCAGGTTTTTATTGCTAAGTGTAGACCAATGTCAGTCTATAATGGGTCACCAAACATAGGACCATACAATGTAATCCCTCATTGTGTGATCCAAAGTGTTGGCCCATGTATAGCCTCTCTATTGGGATACATTTCCTACATGCACTTGGATTGGTGGACTGAAGTGTTGAAGTTTATCTTTTCAGAAGAAATTTTTCTAAGTCCACATACTCGAGTAACCTTCTTCATATACTCGAGTAAGTGACTTAGTACTCGAGTAGATCCTCAGACATACTCGTGTGACTCTGTATACTCGTGTAGATAAGTTTATACTCGAGTAGATAGTCAGTCACTCGAGTAAGTCATATATTATACTCGAGTAGATCCTTCTATTATTAGATCCAAAAATTTCTCTAAGTCCACATACTCGAGTACCTCCTTTTACACTCGAGTAAGTGAGTCTGCTCTCGAGTAAGTTAGGTTACATACTCGAGTAGACTGCATTATACTCGAGTAGATGATAACTTGCACTCGAGTAGTTGGTTAGTTACTCGAGTAAATGTTCTGTTCATACTCGAGTAGATCTGTGCTTCTCATCTCAGAAAAATTCTAAGTCTACATACTCGAGTAGTTCCCTATATACTCGAGTAAGTGATTCTGTACTCAAGTAGTTGTTATTCATACTCGAGTAGGTTTGTGATTACCCGAGTAGTTTTCTCAACATACTCGAGTAGTTCTTTTTCCCCTCACTCGAGTATCTTCAACCCTTTCACTCGAGTAGCTTTTCCTATCTTATCTCAAATTTTCTCTAATTGTTTTTACTCGAGTATATACTCTCATACTCGAGTAGTTCTAAATTCACTCGAGTGCTGATCCTTGAATCACTCGAGTAGCTTATCTTCATATACTCGAGTATACTCCTTCTATCCACTCGAGTATATACCATCTGATACTCGAGTATGTTTCTTTTATGACTCGAGTAAATCTGTTTAAATTTTTCCTGAAATTCTCTAAGTCAATTTCGCTGTGTATTTCAAATTAATCATTTCTGATTGGTCCACGTGTCATCCCTAATTAATTTTCTGACCGTTGGAGTCCACCTATAAATAGGTCCTTTCAGATTTGACTAATAACAAGTCTTTTCTAAGATCATTATCTTTTAAGAAAGAGAAAAAGGAAATCCCGTGAACCCTAATTCCTCACGTCGCCGCCGCCGCCATTGACGTTCACGGAAGAAGCTCTGGATCGACGATCTTCGATCGCTGCCTTCAACTTTTATTCTCCAGCGATCCAGACGAAAGTTAATCACTCGATCTCGCCAAGCCTCAAAGATTTCAGATCTATTTTCTCGATCAAGGTGATTCCGGTTTTCAGATTTGTGGATCTCTCTCAAGTCGTCTTCAACATATTCTGATCAAACCAAAGTTCTTAAGGAAGAAGACTGTCAAGATCCAGATCTGAGAATATTACTGTTTGTATTTTATTTTCAAACCAAATTTCTTTGTAGGAGTTTTTCTCCGAGATTTGTAGGAAGGCTTTATCTTCCGAGTGTAGATCCGATTTGGATCGAGTTTGTAGGAACGTGGTTCCGAGGTGTAGGATTGTTTTCAATCCGAGATAGTGGAGTAGCCGAGTCTAGTGATTTGCTAGATCGGTGAGTAAAGTGGACGTACCCAAGATTGGGGAACCACTATAAATCTCTTGTCGTCTGTGATTGCTTGATGTGTGCTGTGTTATTTTTTAATTCCGCATTTAACACGCATTTCACCTATTCACCCCCCTCTAGGTGATTTAGGCTAACAACTTAGTGCTCTCACCCATGGTCAGGAAGGTAACCAAGGGGTCCATCCACGAGGGTCGTCGATCTACCTCCATCAATTCCCCTTCCTCGATTGCTGGCCAAAATAGTTCAGTGAGGGTCCCCCCCCCTGAGGTCCAAACTTTGTCAATCAATCGGCAGTTGCGCTCTCTTCCCTGGGGACATGCTGGATTGAGAACGATCGAAACCCTCTGATGATCGGCCTTAACTTGGAAAGGTACTTTACGAGAGTGGGCTCCCGGGCTTTAAACTCCCCTCGGATCTGTGATGCTATCACCATCGAGTCTGTAAAAGCCTCCACGTCCTGGATCTCAAGCTCCTTCGCCAAATGAATGCCGGCTATCACAGCCTCGTATTCTACTTGGTTGTTGGTCACTAGAAAGTGGTAGGCCACCGCCTGCTCTATAGCGACTCCCTGGGGGCTTATCAACACCACTCCTCCCCCAAGGGAATGCTTCCCCGAGGCCCCATCAACCATCATCCTCCACGCTCCGTGCGCCTGCAGCTCCTCTTCCCCGACTACAATAACATAGTCCGCCAGAAAATCCGCCACCGCTTTCGCCTTGATGGAGAGTCTTGGAACGAAAGAGATTTCGAACTCACTTAGTTCGATGGACAACTTGACAAGTCTTCCCGAGTGCTCTACCCCTTCAAAGATCCTGCGAAGAGGATGGTCGGTCACCACCCTAATCGAGTGCGCTTGGAAATATGGCTGAAGCTTCCTTGCCGAGATGATCATGGCGTATGCCAGCTTTTCCAGGATGAGGTAACGGAGCTCCGCCTTCTTCAAAATCCGACTCACGTAAAATATGGGTAGCTACTTCTTCCCCTCTTCCCTGACAAGAACAGAGCTCACAGCATCCACTCCTACTCCTAGATACAGGGCCAGGTCCTCTCCTTCTTTTGGTCTTTGAAGTAGATGAGCCTAAGAGAGCTGTCTCTTCAGCCCTTGGAAGGCCTCTTAACATTCGGCGGTCCACTCAAACCTTTGGTTACCCCTCAACACCTTGAAGAATGATGAACACTTGTCCCCTGATCTGGAGAGGAACCTGCTTAGACCGACCAACTTGTCTGTCAAGCGCTGGACCTCCTTGGAATCGCGAGGTGATTCTAAGTCTAGGATGGCATTCACCTTATCCGGGTTAGGCTCTACCCCTGCCGGGGTCAAGAGATGCCCAAGGAACTTCTCGCGGCTGGCCCCGAAGACACACTTCAAGGGGTTCAGCCTCATCTTGAATCTCCGCAGGGTGGCGAAGGTCTCTTCTAGGTCTCGTAGGTGCGAGTTCACACACTTGCTTTTCACCATCAGGTCGTCGACATAGACCTCCAAGTTCCTCCACCTTTGCCCTTGGAAGACTCGATCCATCATGCGTTGGTAGGTAGCCCCTGCGTTTTTCAACCCAAAGGGCATCATTTTATAGCTGAAGCACCCCTCCCTAGTGATGAAGGAGACGTCCTTGACATCAGGAAGGTGCATTCGGATCAGGTGGTAACCTGAAAAAGCATCTAAAAAACTCATAACAGAAAAACCGACGGCTGAATCAACCAGCGCGTCGATTCGAGGCAGGGGGTAAAAATCCTTAGGGCATGATTTATTTAATAAAGAGAAATCGATACACATTCGCCAGTTCTCGCCCCCTTTTTAACCATTACCACGTTGGAGATCCAGCCTGGATACTGGATCCTGAGATGAAGCCGGCTTCCAGGAGCTTCCTGACCTCCTCGCGGATAGGCTCCTCCAGCTTGGTGGCGATGGTCCTCATCTTCTGGCGTATGGGGAGAGTCCGGGGGTCTAGGTTCAGGCGATGGCAAGCCACATCCTCTTCACTGCTTGGCATGTCCGCTGCTCTCCAAACGAAGATGTCGACATTGTTTTGGATGCAAGCTCTCATCTGCTCCTGGTCCTAGGGACTTAAGCCCTCGCTGATTCGCACCCTCCGCACCTATCTTGCACTGGTGAAGACTTCCATTTCCACCACTTCTTCGGCCGGCTCCAGCCGTGACTACTCCCAACCGACCCTTGCTTCTTCTTCTATCTCCAACTCATCCTCCCTTCCTGCTTCAACCTCCGCTTCCTCCTCCGGCCTCTCCTGCTCAACTCCTATTGCTCGCTCCTCCTCTACCTTCATCGCCTCCTCCAGGATATCCTACTCAACTCCTGTTGCTAGCTTCTCCTCTACGTCCAACGCCTACTCCAGGCTCTCCTGCTGCTGCTCGACTTCCACGCCCCTCCGGGCCTCTTGCTCAACTTCTCCCTGCTCCTCTGCACTCTCCCTTACCGCCTCCCCTAGGCTCACCTCCTCTTCTGCGACATCCTCTCCCTGCTCTGCCATCTCCCTCTCCAGCTCCTCCGCCTCGGCCATCCAAGACACGGTGTTGACTGCCGTTACGTAGCACTGGCTCGCCTCCTTCGGGTCCCACCTAATCCTGACCTGCACCCCCCCCCCCCATTGTTGAACTTGAGACATTGACGAAACGAAAAGGGGACGCAACGAAAGGCGTTGATGAGGGGACGCCCAAATATGGCGTTGTAGCTGCTCGTGGCATCCACGATCACGAACTTGAAGTTCCGCGACACGCCTCCCAACTTCACGTGCAGCCCTACTCCCCCCCCTCAACTTCCTTCCTCTCACCCAAGAACCCAAACAACGGTCCATCTGGGGCCAGGACCCTCTTCCCCTCAACCTTCATCTCATCAAAAGCCTTCTTAAAGATCACATTCACAGAACTCCCGTTATCCACCAGTATCCTGGAGACCGTGAAGTTCTCCACTGCTGTTTGAATCACGAGGGCATCGCAGAACGGATCCTCAAAGTCCGGCATGTCAGCTGATGAAAAGGTGATTTTTTTCATCGGGGGGGGGGGGGCAGAGAGGTCGAGGCGACCCCTCTTCAGAACATGGTCTGAAGGCTACCCTTGCGAGTTGCCTCAATCCCTACTCCTTCGTGGATCACCCTGATCCCTCCTCGGGTCCCCACATTTGCTCTATCCTCACACCTATCTTCTCCCTCTCCCTGCTGCACTTCCACGATCCTTACTGGCGGATCCTGCCTCACCGTTCCTCTAGATTCTCTCATCTCTAAGAACTCTGGGCAGGTAGCCATCGCGTGACCTTCCTCCTGGTGAAAGTCACAGAAAGGCAACACCACCCTGCCCCCTCTTCCTTCTCCAACTCCCCCTCTTCCAGCTCCTCGGACTCTCCTTCCTCCTCTCCCCCTACCAATCTCCATTGCTTCTTGCGGCGGTGGGAAGTGACCCCTCGGTCCCTTCCTCCACGTCGGCTGATCGAACCTTCTCGGCTCCCGGAGGTTGTCTCTTCCCTGGAAGCCTCCGCCTTGACCCTGGGGGCGACCCTCCTGAGGCCTCCAACCCAACTGGTTGTTTGGTTCCCGGGCCCCCCATCCCTGGTGATGCCCTTGCCCTCGGGGTTCTTCCCTTCTCCTCTCTTCTCTCGGCTCCATTGCCTCCCTTTGCTACATCTGCCTTCCTGCTGCTGGTTCCTTCACATCATCTTCCTCCAACTGGGCCAACTTCTTGGCGAAAGCCGGATTGGCCCTCTCAAAATCTATCTCCTTTGCCGCCCTCTCCATGAGCTCCTCAAAAGAGAGGGGGACACTCTCTTCAACTCCATGCTAAAGAAGCCTGGTCTCAGCCCCAAGGTAAAGGCAAGCATCAACGCATACCATGGGACCTCCTGGACTAGGAGGATCTCTTCCTGAAACAGGTCAACATAATGACCCAGCATCTCATCTTGCTTCTGTCTTACTGCGAACAGGCACTCCGCCTCCTTCCGCTTCTTCGACGTCGAGAACCTCAACAGGAACCCTCGACGTAGGTCCTCAAAGTTGTAGATCGAGCTTGCCGGCAACTGATGAAACCAGTCTCGGGCCTTTTCCTTCAGCGTGATGGCAAACAGCCGGCATTTGAAGGCATCCGTCATCTGCCTTATTGAAACCACGTCTTCAAACCACTGCACGTGCTGTACAGGGTCGTCTTTTCCTGAGTAGTAAGACATGTCGGACTCACGGAATCCCTCCGGCACCGGGGCCGAGATGATGAGCTCGTTGAAAGGGCTCTTGCCACCTGCCTGCCGAGAGGGCACGTCTCGCGGCCTAGGATGGCTTGCTCGATCTGTGGGACCGTGCCCATGGAAGAGTTCTCGCACTGCCGCCTCCCTCTCGCCCATCTCTGCTTGAACCTCCTTCCCGAGGCGCTGGCCTGGGAAGAGCTCCCGCACCGTAACGTCTCTCTCGAAAACCTCTATCGGGACCTCCTCCCCGGGATGCTGCCCAAGGGCGTTCTCGCCGAAAAGCGGGACCAACTCCACCGGAACCTGAGGTATCGCCCACTCACTCCTCGCCGAAAAGGCCAAGCTTATGGTTTGCAGGACCTCTCGCCTGAAATCCTCCAGCATCTTCCTCGTTGCTTCATCTCCCCGGGTGGGGTAACCTCCTGAGCCAGACCCTTCACCATCACTTCCAGTCATGGGACCAAACTCAAGGCTTTCTTGTATCGGCTGCCTTCCACGCTCACCACACTAGAACTGTTGAAGCCAAAAATGACCTCAACGAATGTTCAAAAAACTAAGGTGCAGCCAACACCTACTTCTCTCAAGCCTCGACCCTCGACTGGTTGCAAGGGACCTAGAACTGACCCAAAGCCTCAGCAGGGAGGTCTCACCTCACACCCGAAAGATCTCTGAGAGCTTCCCCTCCAAAGCCAAAGCTGGGCTTGGAGCTCCTTAAAAAGCACTTGGGGATTTTGAGAATAATGAAAGCTTGCTTTCTAAGGAGCCCTTATGAGTCTATTTATAGTCTTCTGCTGACCTGAAATTACTTAAATACCCCTGGCTGGCCTGCCAATAGCCAAATCCCGTCGTTTATAAAATACTAAATGCAGCCCCTAGGGGTATGTAGGCAATTCTACCTGAGCAAAATTAAGTAATTTTACCATGGGCCTTGGGCCCCACTCGGCGAGAACCCTGAGCCAAGAACCTTGAGCCGCGGCGAGAACCTTGAGCCGTGGAGAGAACCTTGAGCCGCGGTGAGAACCCTGAGCCGAGAACCTTCCCGCCTCCACTTAACACGACGTTGAGTGAGCTTGATGCCTTTACTGCCGAACACGGCGTTGAGTGAGTGGAGCTGACTCAACGCGGCGTTGAGTGGACTCAACACCTTTGCTGCTTGGACTTTGGCGTCGAGTGAGTGGAGCTCACCCAATGCGGCGTTGAGTGGACTCGACACCTTTGCTGCTTGGACTTTGACGTCGAGTGAGCTCAATGCCCTCTCGCCCGCCTTTGGTCATCAGTGGGTCTTGGCTGAGGCTTTGCGCAAACGGTCCCGCCTGCTCGTAGGCGGGAGCATTTTAAGGCGCAAGCGGTTCTGGTCTCGAGCCCAAAGCTAGTCTAATCCTGACTATTGGTGTCTCTGGATTCCCTCCAGCAAATATGGGATTGTACAAGAGGTATCGATGCTGCATAGAGAAGAGAAAAAAATATGTTAGTGTACAAATTCTTGCCTAAGAGTATAGGGAAATAAATGAGCCCTCTTGCAAATAGGTATGCTAATCATATTATCGCTAATTATGGAGCCCTCTTGAAAAAAATATTTGTTTGTGGGCATTTTTGGTGCAAAAGACATATGTTGGTGTACAAATGTTTGCTAGCTATGTGGTTTAGGGAATGAAAATTTGTTATGTGCATGCTCTTTACTTCTCTGTAATGAAAGTTCTCCTGAAAGCCTTTGTCTCCTGCCAATGTATGCCTAATTTCGAGTTATTGGTGTTGTGTGACTCTGAAATTGTTATGATTCTTCTTCCTTTTGCTTTATTCTATGAACAAATTGACAGCAATTCTAGGTTTTATCTTGGATTTGTACTCTTCAGGGATCCCTAAATCCTAAATCAAGGAAGCCTATTACACGATCCCTAAATCCTATTGCGCGATCCCTGCACTACCATCAGGACATGTTGTTGGGTCTTATTGCCGTAGGACTCCCCTACCTCCCTTTCATGTTGTGATGTTGTATCTCTTCTACTTATTCCTATTACTAGACTTTTGAGTTTCTGCTCACTTTCTGCTACCGCCATGTATAGGAGTTTCCTACCATGAACTCTTGAATGACAAATGGTGAATAAGGTGAGTGGTTGTTTTGCAAATTAGATATAAAACTTACGAATACATTGTAATGTAAATTTTTTTTGTAAACAAATGGTGAATAAGGTGAGTGGTTATTTTGCTCGACTTTATTTTGTATTGTTTATGCTCATCTTCTTTCAATCTTGATCATAAAATGTCAATAAGCTAAAAATCATTGTAATGTAAATTTATAACTCTTGTGATGGAATTTTATTTGGGAGGGAGGAGGCTTGCATCTGCCTTTCTATCTTTCAAATAGTCTTTTTTATAATTAGCACTGTAATTTTTTATAATTAGCACAATGTGGAGGGAGGAGGAATACTAATTACTTACATATTCTTACTTTCGATGCAATTGATGTTTATTACTTTTGAATGCCACAAAAATATGTGACAAAAAAGATAGGCTCAGGCCTAATTTTGAAATACTCCAGGAGCTACCTCTGCTCGCTTTCCTATAATTAGCATTATGTATTCATCAAAATTAAATTCTTTGGGTTTTTGTTTTTTATTTTAAATGCATTCCTTAACTTAATTTTTTTTTCGTTTCATTGTCCTGTTTAGACCAGCTTATATGCAATGGAAGGATTGCATGAGACTGTTGGATCAACTGTTCGTGCTTGAACAAGAAGTAGACGAACATCTATGACTGAGGAACAGCGCGCAACACACTGTATACAGAGTCAATCTTATGTATCACGGAGAAATGCACGTATGACGGAAGCGCCGTGTGCTGCTCAGCGAGCTTCTAATCGAGAACGTGCACGAGAAAGAAGAGCATAAATGACTGAGGAACAATGTTACGCTCAACGAGCTTACAATCAATCCCGTCAAAGAGCCAGACGAGCTCATATGACAGAATCACAGTAAGAACGCTAAAGAGAAATTTGGCGTACTGCTGCTCAAAGACATCGTCAACAATTGCGATAGCAAAATGAACAATTGCGATAGCAAAATGAAAAATTGCGATATCAAAATGAACAATCCACTACTGCACTTTCACCGCAGACAATTGCGCTCGCAACACCAACCAACAATGAATATGAGCACTCAAACATGACCTGGGGTAAGTACGAAATTTTCATAGTATATATTGTCTGTTCTTTACAAATACTGCTACATAACGCAACACCGTAACTTTATTGCATGCCAAACATTACATATGCGGAGGATGGTATTGTGCATAGATATGCATTGACGACTGTTCAATCCTCATTGTACTGTCTTGTTGTGGGGGCACCTGAAATTAGAGAGCCATCCACACCACATCCAATTATTGCACCAATGCCTCACTTTACTCTCCCACCAATGTGTTTTGGCTCACGTAATCATGTTAGTGCAACCACTCCTGTTGCAAACTTATTACAACCGCAGCAAATTGCAGCGCAACTACCACGATAAAACACACTTCATCATCCGCAGCCACAAGGTATGATCTTGCAAAACTACTACGTACAAATATGTATAGGTCTTTCTCTAATACTTATATTTATTTCCGTCTGCACAGAACATTCCACAAATCATGTTCAACATCACGAAAGCACAGGAGACGAAATATCGGGTGATGGTGCTATTTTTACAAATTATCGTACCCTAAAACACAATATTGCTCGCATATCTGATACAGTACGTCAAATTGTTTACTTACAATTGCAGCTACCTCATTTTTGTTATTATTTCCGTGCTAAATTATTTGATGGTGAAACATCGACGATGTGTTGTAATAATGGACGAGTGCATATTCCAACTATACATGTTCCAAATGTGCTCTACAGTTTATTCATTAATGATTCTGCTGAGAGTCGACATTTTAAGAGATATATCCGTTCGTATAATCACGTTTTCTCTTTTACTTCTATGGGTGTTAAATTAGATGAAACAATAGCAGCAGATCAACGCGTCATTTATACATTTCGAGCTCATGGAGCAATATATCACCGAATTGGATCTCTTTTTCCTGTTGCCAACACAAGACCTAGATACCTACAACTATATATATACGATACTGAACATGAGACAAATCATCGCTTAAAAGAAAACACAGAGCTGCTTTACTTGAAAAAATAAAAAAAAACATTTTAGACATGTATAATCCATTTGTATTAATATTCCGACGATTAGCTCAACAAGAAGACATAAATAGATGCAGATTAGTTATCAAGGAAATGTCTTCTACTCAGCAACAATATACATTGTCTACTGCATCACAAGCTGCTGCTATAAATGTTGGTACTGAAGAGTATCTTGAATCAAATGAATGAAATATAATTGTCAAGACAATTGCAGGTAATTTGGTTATTGTTCAAGAATTTGTTGATTATTATGGTTCACTTTAATATCCATTACTCCTCCCATATGACACGTACTGTTGGTTAGTTGAATCAAATGAGCGAAATATAATTGTCGAGACAATTGCAGCTGATTTGGTTACTGTTCAAGAATTTACTAGTTATTATATGATCCACTTCAATATTCATTACTCCTCTCATATGACACGTATGGTTGGTTAGCTGAATATAAAGGGCTAAAAAATCTTCGTGTTAGCTGCTGTGACTATTACTTATCCATGCTCCAGGTTGAAAAAAAAATCTTTTTACTTTTGTCCAAATTTACTAATTTTACTCAAAACATATTTAAATTTATTTTCATTATATTGCAGGGTCGTCGACCAACTACATCATTAATGTTGCATGACTGTCGTTTACTGCAACAATATGTTGTTGACATTTACGTTAAGATTGAAACTCAAAAACTGCGATGGATAAAAAAGAATCAAAAAATTATTCGGGCTGAATTGTACAGCGACTTACAAGACTGTCTCATTGCTGGAGAAAATAACGGAGGTCTGCATATTTTTAATATATATTATAGGATTTTGATGCTAATATTCTTACTAATCCAAACTCTTATAAAATATTCTTTTCTTGCAGCAAATATTAGTCATCGCTTCATATTGCCGTCATCTTTTATTGGAAGCCCTCGCAATATGTACCAGCATTATCAGGACGCAATGATCGTTGTCCAGCACTATGGTAAACCAGATATATTTTTAACAATGACATTCAACTCTTCTTGGCAAAAAATCACGGAAGCACTTTATCCAGGGCAAACCCCACAAGATCGTTCTGATTTCGTTACTCGAATATTTCATGCTAAATATGAAAAATTAAAGCAAGCTATTTTTCATAAACATGTTTTGGGTAGAACAATTAGTCATGTTCATGTAATTGAATTTCAAAAAAGGGGATTGCCGTATATTCATATGTTGATTATTTTTGATGCACATGATAAAATGAGTACTTCAGATGAATATGACAAGATTGTTAGAGCCGAGTTTCCTGATCTTGAACATGAACCTGAATTATACAATGTTGTTATGCGACATATGATTCATGGCATGTGCGCACATGTGAACCGTCATGCCTCTTGCATGAAGTACGGTAATTGCAAAAAGGGTTACCCAAAAAACTTTGCGGAGCATACCTTGCATGGAGTTGACTGCTACCCAATCTATTGACGTCGTGATAATGGAAGATCATTTAGGCTGCAACGTGTTCAAGATTTTGTTGTTGACAATTGATGGGTTATACTTTATAACCCATGGCTTCTACTTAAATATGACTATCATATTAATATTGAGATTTGCAGCAGTATTAAAAGTATCAAATATTTATATAAATACATTTACAAAGGCCCAGATTTCATTGCACTCCAAGTTCAGCCTCTTCCAGATCATAATGAAGTATCTCAATATATAAATGGTCGATGGATATGTCCGCAAGAAGCATTTTGGAAGATATTCAAATTCAGTATGTACCAGACATATCCTTCGTTTATCCGTCTATAGATCCATTTGTCTAATAAACATCAGGTTCAGTTTCGCATTACGGACTTAGTCAACATTATCCTTATAAATGAACGGAATTCCAGGACAATGTTAACTGAATTTTTCAGTGTTTATGACACCCAATAAGAAACACATAATTATCTGTACATCAAATTTCCTAAACATTATATATGGAATTTGACTTCCAGAACTTGGCATAAGTGAAGACGGTTCCGAAAGGTTATTAGCCGAATTTACTCGGTGCATCCTTCTGAAGGTGAAAGATTTTATTTACGCATGCTTCTGAATCATATTCGAGACCCGAAATCTTTCGAACATCTAATGACAGTGGGTACTACTATCTACTCAAGATTTAAAGAAGCTCCTGAGCATTACAGTCTACTTGAACGAGACAACAGTCTGCATAGCTGTATGCGCGAGGCTAGAGAATTTCAAATGTCGTCAGCACTACGAACTTTATTTACTACAATTTTACTGTACTGTAACCCTACTGAAGCTAGACAACTGTAGAACGACAATTATGTTGCAATGACTGAAGATTACATTTCCTCCACTTCTATTAGTGGTTATAAGTCCTCAACAAGCTTCTTCATGAAAAAAATTACATTTTGCAGCAACATAAAAAACCATCACGCGGTTTGATATCCCGTAAATACCAGCAATCTTTCAAAATATTAGCAATTTCTCGGGCTTAATTGAAGAGGAGCTCTCAATACCGATCTCATATGCGGATCTAAGCTCCATTTCATCTTTAAATCCCAACCAAAGTTATGTCTTCCATACTATTATTGAAACCGTTAGGCAACTACAAAGTGGTATTTTCTTTATAGATAGCCCTGACGTCACTGGAAAAACATTTTTATACAAAGTTATACTTGCACATTTACGACAAGATGGTCATATTGTGCTTACGACAGCATCATCAGAAATTGTTGCGACTCTTCTTCCAGGTAGAAGCACAGCACATTTGAAATTCAAAATTCCAATTCTTTTGGAATCAGGCTCATTCTATAAATTTGGCAAGCAATTTGAGATACAAAAAATTTTCCAACAATGTTCTGCTATTTTGTGGGATGAGGCGTCGTCGCACAAACATGCATTTTAGGTTATTGATCGCTCGTTGCGAGATGTTCTAGAGATAAACTAACTTTTTGGTGGTAAAGTTGTCATCATGAGAGGGGATTTTCAGCATGTGCTGCCTGTCGTGATTAATGGAACAAAGACAAATTATCAATGTCAGCATAATTGAATCACCTTTGTGGTCAACTGTTAAATTACTTTCGTTGACCAAAAATATGCGGGCATTAAATGACCAATATTTCTAAAATTTTCTGCTTCGAGTTAGAAATGGTAATGAACCTACATGTGATGATGATATGATTCGTATTCCTGATTCAATGATTATTTCATGTGAAGGAGAACATTTAATCAATGTACTTATCAACACAATATTCTCTGATATTACATCAGGCACTAACACATCTGATTACTGGGAAAACATGGCATTGCTGACTCCGTTAAATGAAGATGTGACTCAGTTAAATGAAAAATATCTTAACTTATTTCTTGGAGATGAAATTATATACTACTATTTCAATTCTGTTCTTGATGACAGGTATAATTATTGGGAAAATAAGGCATTGTTGACTCTGTTAAATAAAGATTGAATGTTCTTCCTGGAGATGAAATTATATACTACTATTTTGATTCTGTTCTTGACGATAGGTATAATTTATACTCACAAGAGTTTCTGAATAGCATCTCACCAGGCAATCTTCAATCACACAAACTCATTGAAAAAAGGCACCCCCATCCTGCTTTTGCGAAATTTAAATCCTCGAATCGGCCTTTGCAATGGTTCACAACTACTCTGTCATAATTTTTCAAGCAATATTATTGAAATAGAAATACTTACGGGACAACATAAAGTTAAACAAGTCTTCCTCCCCGCATACCACTCAAAAAAACTGAAGATTTAAAAATGCCTTTAAAATTAACTCGCAAGCAATTTTCTATCCGTTTAAGCTTTGCCCTAACCATAAACAAATCTCAAGGACAAACAATCAAGCAAGTTGGCATCTACTTGCCTTCTTATGTTTTTACTCATGGTCAACTTTATGTTGCTTTATCAAGAGGAGTGACTGCATTGAATACAAAAGTGTTGATAAAAAATGGCATTGTAGTTGGACATCATGACACTTATATAAAAAATGTTGTGTTTAAATATCTATTTTCCAAAGTCATTGTCCAGGTTAACTCTCTATTCTTCATCTCCATTAAGTTCTACTTATGCTTTTATACTATTACCATTCTCAGCTATTAATACCTTATATTTACTACACAGTCCCATCAAGCTTAGTCAGAAAACCCAAACTTGGCATTTTCAACGCAAGTGCACTTTCAAAGGTTGTACATTCCTTCTCAACATCAGGCACATATATAGGATGTTCACATGTGGGCGCAACCTGCTTTGATGCCACCGCATCCCGCTGATTCGAAATTAATTTCGAAAGGTAAGTTTTCTACTAAGATAATTACAACAAAATTTAATATTTTTTTTATTCTCTCACCAATGTCTATTTTGTGTTACCACATGTGAGTTTTGATTTTATTTGAAATTATAACTCTCTGACTTATCAGGTTTCCTCTCTGGAAAATGAGAGGCATATCAAATTGGTGAGATTCGTGAAATACTATCACAAGGTCCTAGGTTCTTCTTATTCTTAACTTATGCTTCATGGTCCTTTGAAATGCATGCTCTTAGCTACAATATGCCCTTCTGAATCATTTTTTTTCCTGATTTTTACACTAGCATGCTTCCTCTTACTTCCTTATTTTTCTTCACTGCTAGGGCTATATTTATTTTGTGAGAAACTCCTCTATAATTACTCTCATAAACAGGTATATTACAATTCCGATTGAAGCTAGGTCGCCTATGTGTGGACAACATCGGAATCACCAAGTATCCTCATCTCTCGTGCTTTCTCTTCTAGCGTTTCTTGCGCCTTTGTCAAAACCAACAACCTGTTCAATCTTTAGAGTGATTTTTGGATGTGAGCACCATTTCAACTGAAGAAATCGATTTTTTTAGTGATCTGTGATTCAGGTGTGATATGAAATCTGTTTTTCTATTGATCATGACTGCACCTAATTTATTCATATGGACTGTACCTTTCAGGCTCTGCTTGGAGGTTCATGTTATAAAGGTTGCTGTTGTTGTTTTTTGAGTGTTTAGATTCCGCATTAATGACCACAAATAGTCGAAAGATGCGTTTTTTCTTCTTATATGCCCTGAAAGGTGTGTTTTTCTTTTCATATACGCTGAAAGATGTGCTTTTTTCTTCTTATGTATGTTCATATTTGCATCTTTTCTTCTTATATACGCCAAAAGGAGCGTTTTTCTTTTATTTTTATGTAAGAGTATTATGGTAATTTGCTATTATATCTTCTATTTTCAGACGATTGGGCTAAGAAAATGACATGCTATGTGCACAAATGTAGAAAGAGAATTTTTATATTTTATTTTGTGAGTTGTGGCACAGCCTCAAAAACTCTTGTCCTTGATCGGATCGGACTTTGCACATAGCTCGATTTTTTTAGTCCGCCCCATATAACATAAATTTCATGTATAAGAAAGAATATGAATGCCCAAATTTACTACTTAAGCATCTCGCAGTTTAGTGTAAGAACAGTTGTGTACTTTTTAGCTTTATTTAGCTGCATTGCTTAATCTTTTGGGTGGGTTCGGCTGTCTACTTTTTTTTATAAATTATTTTAGGGTGCTGTTAATTACACCCCAAAAATGGATATTTGTAACCCAACGATATTTGAACCCAAATAAGCTATTTGTACCCATTTAGGATATTTGTACCCACAGTACATAACCTAAACCATCTATTAAACGCCTCACATATCTTTACCTTGGCGCATGTACTAACAAACAAAATAATTTAGGACAAAATGATAATATAGTTAGTGTTAGTGTTCTTTTACATCAAACATTTGATCAAAATGTCAAAATGTTATATCCTTCTTTGCCTCCCATATCATTCACCTGCAAGAAATAACGGTTCAAATTAAATGTGCAAATGCTAGTCAACAAATTAATAAGTCATTTTTTTACCTTGTTTGGAACAAAATGTAGCGGGCTACTTCAAGTAGTGACAAGACAATTTGCACTCTGCAAAATACCAAACAATATGTTGGATTAGTTCTCTAAACATTAGGGTTTAGGGTAAATCGAATATTTTAAATTGACATACCTTGCTAACTAAATCAAACGTGTAATATATGGAATGTCCCACTCTTCGGCTACTTGTTGATGATACCTTCTCCACACCGGAAATACAGAAGGTGGTGGGCATTCTTCCTTCATCTTCAATAGAACAAAGTGATTATCGTTTATAAATCCCATATGAATTGTGATTCGAACCGCCGGTGGAGCCGAATGAAGAGGTAGAAACGTGAATGATTGGTCCGTAGAAAAATGCACAAGCTGTATGTTGTACCTTGACGCGATAATTAGCCCCATGTCGGGCAATGTCATCCACCTATCAAGCGGGGCTGGCACCACCCAACAATCAAGAGAATGCAGTAATTCTAATCTCCTCGATTCTCCAAAAATTTCTATGTATAACAATTTGTTTTCATGCAGTTCTCCCGCCAAATCATGTCTCACTTGCATCCAATTTTCTCCCATATGTAGAGCGATGCTAATGACTCTATATCCGCAGTGCCCATCGCCTTGTACATCAACAACATCAAGGAGATGTCGTTGCGCCATCAGTGGTAGTTGGTTGCGTACATTTTCTACCAAACCGCCCCTTGTTCTAATTATTTTCCTTGGCAATTTCACTTTCTTAATCTTGAAGACCGCATTTTCTTCCTTAAGAACATGCTCGAAATGTGACGGTTCTCTTCGTGTAGATTTATAATCGTCAATGAACTTTTTCAAACTTCCCCTTGGACGGCCTCTCAATTTATTTGGCAATTTAGGATCCTTTGTTTGGCTAGCGTCCGGGGCGACGATTTCACGCAATTTTCTTTTGATTTCCCTTCTTTGGAGATCACTTATACTACTGTATTTTTTCAATATTTCCTCGACATCGTTCTCTATCTCCACAGACTCATGTTGTTCCTCTTTTATTTCCAAATCCGGTTTATCATGCAAGGTTAGAAGTTTCCATTGAGTATGCACCAACCATAACGGTATAGAATTACAATCTTTCATGTAAGGAACAAGCTCGTGTGCACAAGGCAATCCAAGTGTATACCTGATCTTATGTGTGCACTGCCCTGCTTGAATGACCCCGGACTTGACGGATTCTTCCGTCTTTTTGATTATATCCAAGGCGGCATTAGAGACACTACCTACAAGATTTGCGTACAACACACCTTTGAAACCTGCAAAAACCTGTATTTTACTTTGCCCAAATTGTCGCTTGATTTCTGTATGCTGCAAATTTATCATGTTATCAAATGTTTGCCAAACGGTTGTAAGATTTCCGATAGAAACTTCAAGAAATTTCTTAAGTTGGCTATGCCCGCCCTCTACGCGATTTGTAGAGGTGTTTCCTAAATGTAAAAACTTATCAACCCAAGCTGAAACAAACATTTCCTTATATGGTTCAACCCAAGTATTTTTAACATATTCTACCACTGCGGGATACTTGCTAGAGTACGTGCTCAACAACTGATTAAACTGCTTTTGAAATTCATTTTCTGTACTCGAGTTGACTACAAGTTGCCAAATACCGAGGAAAACATCACATTCTTTGCCATGTGTAAAAAATTTTCTGCAGTTCGCCAAGATATTACGGTGTATATGAACTTGACATAGAAGGTTTTTGGCTTCTGGAAAAACATATTGTATTGCATTCATCAATGCAAGCTCGCGGTCCGTCACAAATAAATTTGGATGCACATTTTTATCAAAAATAAGCTTAAAACATTCAAGTGCCCATTTGTAACATGCTTCATTTTCAGCTGACATAAACGCAAATGAGCAAAAAAAAGACTGGTTGGTTGAAGTTACACCAACTATTGAGAGCAGAGGCAATCGATAACGGTTCGTCTTATATGTGCAGTCCACCATATAAACACTTGAGAACATATTAGCCAAACGAACCGCAGTTGGGTGAGCAAAAAAAATACTTTCTAGTTGTAGCGTGCTCTCATTCACTTGTGTAAAACTGACATAACCGGCTTCATTAATACATTTGAACAGGTACTGAATAGGAGTTCCACCTTCCAATTGTGCTCTTAAAAATTTAGCCTTCGCATTGTAGATCGTTCTTAGGGTTGTACAATTACCAGGATATCTCTTTTTAAGCATTGCCAATATTTTACGGGGCTTACATCCGGCGTTGTACATCTCCTCGACAATTTTCTGTCCATCGACATCTAGTCTACCAGCGTACGGGTGTGCTTCTAGATGAACGAACTGGTGATTGTGCGCACCGTGTACAACTACTAGTTTCCATTCATCGGACTCATTTTTATGACCTTTTAAAGCAAATTTGCACCCGCAACGCTTAGAACTAGATTTTCTGATGTTTTTCTTCACGTAACCTTTCGATTTCTCAGGATCTGTAGGCAACCCAGCCCTGTCACAACAAAGAATAACTCTTGGTGTGGCTCTATCAGTAAGCTTGTCTGAGCGTTTTATAATAAGCACAAACCCCAAATCTTTGGCAATATTTCTAGCCCAGTCTATCAAATTTTCTTTACTTTGAAAACGAATGGCTGTGGTGAAGTGCACTCCAACATCTTCATAAAATTCAGAATTTTCAAACAATACCAACTCTTTGGAGCTCATGATGAGGTAGCTGACTCCTAGACACATTCATAAAAAAAAAGTTTGGAACATTCATGACGACTCGAAAAAAATTTGATATAATCAAAATAGAATACATCTGATTAATAACTGAAACGATAGAGCTTAGACAATAGAGTAATTGAAGACAAACCAGATGATGTATAGGAACAGCAAGTCAACAATTAGTGTGCCAAAGCCCCAATGTATGCGTCCAACAATTTCATGAACTTGGCTACTGAAATTTTGATCTGTTTGACAGGAGAATAAAGGAAATGACTAAAAATCTCCAGATTGGTTTTGTCAAAATGATAACAGTAGAATAATGTTTCCAAACAGTGGATGCCTACATAATTTTGAGATTCTACACAGAAAATGAGTTCTCATACTTGATTCATAGAAAATATTAACAAAATTTACACATGATTTTATGGAGAACCGCTATGCTTATGTACAAAAACGTTATTCCTAATCAAATAAAATTGGAATGCATATCAAACAAATATTCATCCACCATAAACTTTGACAGATCATTTTAGTACCAAAAAACTTGTGAGGGAGCATTTTGGGAAAAAACGCAAGGGGATAAATACGATTTCAGTCCAGATTTCTGGACTGAAATCAGTCCAGAAATCTGGAGATTTCTGGACTGATTTCAGTCCAGAAATCTGGAGATTTCTGGACTGATTTCAGTCCAGAAATCTCCAGATTTCTGGACTGAAATTTTCAGTCCAGAAATGTGCATATGTGCAGCACAGAAATGTGCAGATGTGCAGCAGTGAACAAGAAAAAATGTGCAGCAGTGAACAGTGAACAAGAAAACAAGAAAAAAAGTGCAGCAGTGAAGAAGAAGAAGAAGAAGAAGAAGAAGAAGAAGAAGAAGAAGAAGAAGAAGATACCTGGACGGGAGCAGCGACCGCCGGGACCGCCGGGAGCAGCGCCGAGAGCAGCGCCGGGAGCAGCAGCGACCGCCGGGAGCAGCGCCGGGAGCAGCGACCGCCGGGAGCAGCGCCGGCAAGGGCACGGGCCAGCGACTAGGGCGCGAGGGCTGCGGGCGGCTGCAGGCGAGGGTTTAGGTAGGGTACAATTATCGGGTGTGATGAGGAGGGTTTTTGCTATATTATTGAATTTTTAATGGGTTCAAATATCCCCTTTTGGGGTGTAATTAACAGCACCCTTATTTTATTTGGATTCCTTAAGATTTGGAAAACATATTGTTGCGAACTAACTTGGCGTCCCGGTCGGACCGGAATAAACTGGGCCGTCTTAGCTCTCGGGACGGTCGAGCGCGCAAACAGTCAATGAAAGTGAGAGTTGACACAAGAGGTTTTAACGTGGAAAAACCCCTAAACTGGGTAAAAAATCACGTGAGCGGGTCCGTACCGGTCAAAGTCCACTATCTGCTCGCGGTTACAGGGCGTTTGGGGAATCGAGGGCGACAGGCCGCTCCTCGTTACAACTTAGAGGTGAGAGAGAATTTCCTGACTCGCAACGGGCAACAGGTTGCGCTGAAGGAGTGCTAAATGTAAACTTGGTAGCTGACGTGTTTGAGCTCTGACGGTGGTCGTCTTCTTCCCTTCCCCGCGCACTTAAGAACTTGGCTCATAGGCGACTTAAAGATGACCCGAGGGAGGAGTTCGGCAGAGCTCTGGCTTGAGGAAGAAGACTCCGGAGCAAAAAAAAGGGTCAAAAATAAGGAGGCATGAGGCTCCTTTTATAGCCTCCAGGAGGTGGTTATGGAGGCCCCCCCCCCCACTAACTTGGTGGTTTAGTGGGTGGTTACCTGTAGATCGGTCGGCGACGGATGCTCAGTAATGATCGGACGGTGACCAACCTGGCGGCGGCGGTTGACGGCGGCGGCCGGCGGTGGTGGCGACGGCAGCGGCGACGGCCGCCGGCGGCCGGCGACGGCCGGCGGCGGCCGCCGACGGTAGGTTTTGAGTGGGAGGCCTGATGGCGAAGGCCATCATGATGGAGCACTTGGAGCACTTGGAGCACTTGAGGATGGACCATCGAGGAGTGAGGAGGTTGAAGATATACCGGCAAAAGACTTGCGACGACGTAGCGGTCATGGCTACGGGCTTCGCCCTCGCAACAAAACTCGTGTTTGAATATTTTCTTTATGGTGTGCTAATAGCCTTTTCATGAGTGGCTATTTTAAAACAATATTTTATTTCCTGCATTTCATTCTATGTGGTGTGTATTTAGCCACTAGTTTTTTCATTTGGGATGTAAGCCTATATAAGGCTATGACTCTTTCATATTGAGGTAGATTATTATTGAATTAAAATTGAGATTTCCTAAACCCTAATCTTCTTGCTCTCTCTCTCCCTTGCCCTCATCTTAGCCGCCGCCCCCTCTCTTCTTCCTCCCCATCTTTCTTCAAGCCGCCGCCCCTCTCATCTCTCCTCCCCAAACCGACGGCCTACCTTAATCTCCTTCCTCAAGAGATCGGCCAACCTCTTCTTCTCCTCTCATCCCCAAGCCGCCACCTTCCATATATCTCCTACCCAAACCGACGGCTCTTTGCCTCTCCTTCTCAAAACCGAGAGGTGACCCTCTCCTAAAGGAAGTTCGGCCACATCAAGATCTCGCAAGGAAGGAGGTCTTCTAGAGGATCCTCGCCGGCGTGACGTGAAAAGGATTTCAAGATTCGTCATCCATAACGCTCTTCCGTGGACATCAAAGGAGAAGCGATCATATCCGGTGGATCCACGCATCTCGGATCTATCATTCTGTGAGGGGTAACGAAATTCTACACAAGAGATTTCTCTTCTTAGATAATTCTAGTGGTGGACGAATTTTGCGTTGATTTCCGAAATTGTTATTTCTTCGTAGCTAACAAAAATAGATTAGTATTTTTCGTTTGGTTTTCCGAAGGATTCGTAAAAGGATTTGGCACTCCTCGCTTTCTTTTTGTTGGGATAGATCCTACCACCTTTCGAATCGTTTGTTCTTGGTGGATCTATTTTGGTACAACCCAAAAGCTCGTCCGGATTAATATTATCCCTTTTAGCCGGAAAGAGTTCGGCCTATAGCCGACACTCGATCTAATTGCGGAACGGCGATCCGTATGGTTAGCACGTACGATAAATAAAATAATTGTTGTGGCTGCGTTTGCGTTAGTGTGCGGGTTAGAGGGCGTAGATCGTGTTATAAGCGTCGTCACGACCACGAGACGTGTCTCGAAGAGACATCCCTACATCAATTTGGTATCAGAGGCGGTTGTGTTGATTTCCCAATCGACACCATCCTCACTTTTATCATAGGGTTGTCTTTTCATTTACGTTGTGCACTTTCGTTACGAACCGTGTCAAAATCTGAATTTTGGGCTGCATTTAGTAAAAACTCACAAATTTTATTTTTCCAGAAAATTACAAAAAAAATTCTGAATTTTCTTCTCATTTTTTTAAGAAAAAAAGTCTAAAAAATTTTTTCTGTTGCTCAATAGTTTTGCGTCAAAAAAATTCAAACGCGTAATTTAAGTCAGGTCAAAATTGTTGTGTGTACCGTACGTTCATGCGCACTAGGCTGGGCACGGAATATCTTCCCTCCACCTCACACATGGCCAACACCCAAGGCGACGAGCCTGCTCCGGCCACGATCGCCGAGCTCCGAGAAGAGTTTAACGCTAGGTTTGACGCACTGACTCAGTTAGTTGAAGGGCTCGCTGTAAATCAAGCGGCGCCTCGAAACAACGGCGTTGGCAGAAACCGACTGGGCCCCCAACCCCCGGCAGCCAACCAGCGAGAGGAACGACAAAATCACCCACGTGATCTAGACGATGAGTACCCACCCCGAGGTCACTATGAGTTTGATGTGACAAGGGCCGTAAAAATGAACGCACCCTCCTATGATGGGATGGGAGAGCCCCAACTCTTCCTAGACTGGGTCATGGACATCGAGTGCTATTTTGAATGGCACGACTTAACGGACGCTGAGAAAGTGAAGGTCGCACGTATGAAACTACTAGGAAGGGCCAAAACATATTGGTTAAACGAAGAGAGGCGCCTAGGAACTGTAAACGGAGCACCCCCACTTGGGTGGACCGCAATGAAAGCGCTACTACACGACCAATACGTTCCCACATATCACCGAACTCAGATGTTCGACGATTTAGCCGCCCTTCGGCAAGGGAATACTTCGGTAGCAGATTATATGGGACGCCTTAAGGATATGATGGTGCGTTGCGATGTTCGTGAGATGCCCGAAGTTACACTCTCACGATTTCGTAAGGGACTCAACCCGGATATACAAGGGAAACTCTTGCGCTATGGTCACACGGACCTTAACACCACCTTCAACGCCGCCTTGGATATTGAAAAGCATAACGCCTACAAGTCCAAAGGACGTAATTTCCAGAAAGGGAAATCCATCTTAGGCCCGCACCCTTCTTCATCCGCGCGTGATAAAGGAAAGTATCGATCAACGGATTCGGAGTCCATTGTCATTACCGCTAGGAATAATAGAAATCCCACCGGTGAGCGAGTACCAATAGGACGAGTTAACAAGACAAATGCCACGTGTTATTCGTGCGGCATTCAAGGGCACTATTCTAGTGAGTGCCCCACGAAAAGCAAGCCTTTAGCTTTACTAGACTCTTCGTCTGAACCTGCTGATATCGTCTATGGAGCTGGCAAAGAATCTGACGCCGAGCCAAGTGACATTGAGGACGATTCATACATGATGGTGATGAGATGCATTTTAGCCACACCGCGAGCGTTGGATGAATATAACCGGACAAATATATTTACATTAAATTTTAAAGACGGTGAAAAATGGTGTAAGTTAATTATCGACAGCGGCAGTTGTATGAACGTAGTATCGGAGAATGCCATCACTCGCATGCACTTAGTAACCGAGCCGCACCCACATCCTTATAAAATTGCTTGGGTAAACAAGACATCCATAGCAGTCTCTAAGCGATGCTTGGTTCCGATAACTTTGAAAAACTACGTTGATAAAGTTTGGTGCGACGTCATTCCTATGGACGTGTGTCATGTGTTATTAGGACGACCATGGTTGTACGATTATGACGTGACCCACTTCGGTCGCGCAAACACATATGAGTTCAAATTTAATGGTAAAACCATTATTTTGAAGCCGTCAGCGCCCAAGGATCCGTCACCTATCTCCAAAGACACGGTTGTGCCAGTGGAAAAGAAAAGGATAAGCTTGATTAGTAGAAAGGAATTAGAACGTGAGACTTTTATGGATGGCGTTATATACGCGTTAGTATGTTTACAAGCGAAGGAAGAGTCACAAACTATTGAGAGCCTCCCATTGTCGCTACGAAATCTCTTGGAAGAATATAAGGATGTTTACCCGGTGGATTTACCACCCACGTTACCACCGATACGTGACATCCAACATGAGATAGATTTTGTCCCGGGATCGTCATTACCAAATCAGCCCCATTACAGACTCAATCCTTCCTCTCATGAAGAATTGCAAAAATTAATTTCCGATCTGTTGGCGAAAGGATTTATACGACACAGCAAAAGTCCTTGTGCCGTCCCCGCTTTATTAGTCCCGAAGAAAGACAAGACATGGCGACTATGTGTCGACTATCGGGCTATAAATAAAATAACAATCAAATATCGATTCCCTATTCCCCGTTTGGACGATCTATTAGATATGTTATCAGGAGCCGCCATATTCTCTAAGTTGGACCTTAAGAGCGGTTACCATCAAATACGAATACGGGAGGGAGACGAATGGAAGACTGCTTTCAAGTCTAAGGATGGACTTTATGAATGGCTAGTGCTTGGAGAAGGACTTACAAATGGACCAAGTACTTTCTCACGATTGATGACCCAAATCTTTAAGCCCTTTATGGGAAAATTTGTAGTGGTCTATTTTGACGACATTTTGGTATTTAGCATGTCGCCGGGGGACCATGAGACCCATCTAAGAACCATCCTTACCACGTTGCGCGCAGAGAACTTATATATTAACTTTAAAAAATGCGCGTTCGGTGTGCCTTCTGTCGAGTTCTTAGGATATATCGTGAGTTCAGCGGGCATTTATGTGGACCCCAAGAAAGTCCAAGCGATTAAGGAATGGCCGGAACCTAAGAACATTCGAGACGTTAGAAGTTTCCACGGATTGGCCACGTTTTACCGAAGATTTATTCGGAATTTTAGCAGTGTTATGGCACCCATAACTGAATGTATGAAAAAGGGAGAATTCACATGGACGAAATCGGCCACTAGTGCCTTCCAAACGATTAAGGAACGAATGTCTGAAGCTCCTTTACTCCGATTACCAGATTTTAGTAAAGTTTTTGAACTATCATGCGACGCATCGGGGGTAGGAATTGGAGGAGTACTAAGCCAAGAGGGACACCCGCTAGGATACTTTAGTGAGAAGCTAGCCGGGCCGAAATTAAATTATTCCAATTATGATCGTGAATTCTATGCGGTGATCCGATGTCTCCAACATTGGCGACATTACCTTATATCAAAAGAATTTGTAATATTATCGGACCACGAGGCCCTCAAATTTGTGAATTCTCAAAATAAGATTAGTCCACGACACGCAAAATGGATATCCTATCTACAGGAGTACACCTTCATAATCAAGCATTTGAAGGGAACACTAAATCGTGTAGCGGACGCACTAAGTAGAGTCACACTGTTATTAAATACCATGGAAGTGTCGGTCATAGGATTCGATAGGATAAAGGACGAATATATCCATTGCCCAGACTTTAAGGACATTTATTTCGCCGCTAAGGATAACTCCCCTACCACTATTTCGGCATTCTATATTCGGGATGGATATTTATTCAAACATGTGCAATTGTGTATACCCCGGTCGTCTTTACGACATTTCATTATATGGGAGTTACATAGCGGGGGATTAGGCGGACATTTTGGGCGAGACAAAACGATCACACTTGTGGAAGATAAGTTCTTTTGGCCGGGCCTTAAACCCATGGTCAACAAAGTTGTAGGAAGTTGTCGTGTTTGTCAACTAGCTAAGGGAAACAAGACCAATGCGGGTCTTTACACACCCCTTCCGATTCCGTCGGTACCATGGCAAGATGTTAGCATGGATTTTATATTGGGCTTACCTATGACCTTTAGGCGACACGATTCCATATTAGTGGTGGTAGATCGATTCTCAAAAATGGCATATTTTATTGCAAGCAACAACACCTACGATGCTTCAAATATAGCAAAACTATTTTTCAAGGAGGTTGTAGCACATCGAGGCGTGCCCAAGACGATAGTGAGTGATCGAGATGTAAAATTTACAAGCTATTTTTGGAAGACACTCTGGAAATTAATGGGCACTAAACTGATGTTTTCGTCGGCCTATCATCCTCAAACGGATGGGCAAACGGAAGTCGTCAACCGTAGCTTGGGAGGGTTACTTCGTTGTCTAGTAGGCGAACATAAGGGTACATGGGATCTTATCCTCCCGCATGCTCAGCTAGCGTACAATAACTCTAAGAACCGGTCCACTGAATTGTCCCCGAATGAGATAGTGCACGGTTATAAAGCGCCAGTGCCACTTGACTTGATTCCTTTACCACCTTCTTTTAAGTCAAGTCAATTTGCACTAGACTTCGCTTCACATGTTCACACTCTCCACGAGCACATTGGCAAGACGTTAGCTAAGCAATATTCTATATATCAATCGAATGCTAATGTACATCGGCGAGTAGTCTCTTTGAACATAGGCGATTTGGTTATGGTTCGTCTAGTCCCTGAACGGATGCCTTCGGGCACCATAAAAAAATTAGCGAACAAAAAAGCCGGTCCTTTTTGAATCTTGAAGAAATTAGGCGAAAATGCTTATTTGTTAGAGTTACCTACTGATTGGGGAATCTCCCCTGTGTTTAACATTTCCGATTTAACGCTTTTTGTTGCTCCACCACCTGAATTGTCTATCTCTCCGTTTCATATTTCTACGAAAAATTCTAATGGGGTGGGGGGTGAGTTCAATTCTGGATCGCTTTCTCCTGAGAAGTCTACGGGAGGTATGCAGTTTATTGATGATGAAAATTGTTTTTCTGCTTCACCTAACGCTTTTCCGAGGTTTCCCCGGACAGATTTCTTGCCTGACAAGATTTTGCAGGATGATGTTGTTCCCACTACAGATGGCGACGTTCACAGGTTCTTGGTTCGTTGGCGTGGTCGTCCGGCTTCGGACGACTCTTGGCTCTCGACTGCACAGTTGGATCTTCTTGACGCGGACCTCCTACACCGCTATCTCTCTGACCACTCATCGGTGATGAGTCCTTTTGAGCGGAGGAGGATTGATGGCGAAGGCCATCATGATGGAGCACTTGGAGCACTTGGAGCACTTGAGGATGGACCATCGAGGAGTGAGGAGGTTGAAGATATACCGGCAAAAGACTTGCGACGACGTAGCGGTCATGGCTACGGGCTTCGCCCTCGCAACAAAACTCGTGTTTGAATATTTTCTTTATGGTGTGCTAATAGCCTTTTCATGAGTGGCTATTTTAAAACAATATTTTATTTCCTGCATTTCATTCTATGTGGTGTGTATTTAGCCACTAGTTTTTTCATTTGGGATGTAAGCCTATATAAGGCTATGACTCTTTCATATTGAGGTAGATTATTATTGAATTAAAATTGAGATTTCCTAAACCCTAATCTTCTTGCTCTCTCTCTCCCTTGCCCTCATCTTAGCCGCCGCCCCCCTCTCTTCTTCCTCCCCATCTTTCTTCAAGCCGCCGCCCCTCTCATCTCTCCTCCCCAAACCGACGGCCTACCTTAATCTCCTTCCTCAAGAGATCGGCCAACCTCTTCTTCTCCTCTCATCCCCAAGCCGCCACCTTCCATATATCTCCTACCCAAACCGACGGCTCTTTGCCTCTCCTTCTCAAAACCGAGAGGTGACCCTCTCCTAAAGGAAGTTCGGCCACATCAAGATCTCGCAAGGAAGGAGGTCTTCTAGAGGATCCTCGCCGGCGTGACGTGAAAAGGATTTCAAGATTCGTCATCCATAACGCTCTTCCGTGGACATCAAAGGAGAAGCGATCATATCCGGTGGATCCACGCATCTCGGATCTATCATTCCGTGAGGGGTAACGAAATTCTACACAAGAGATTTCTCTTCTTAGATAATTCTAGTGGTGGACGAATTTTGCGTTGATTTCCGAAATTGTTATTTCTTCGTAGCTAACAAAAATAGATTAGTATTTTTCGTTTGGTTTTCCGAAGGATTCGTAAAAGGATTTGGCACTACTCGCTTTCTTTTTGTTGGGATAGATCCTACCACCTTTCGAATCGTTTGTTCTTGGTGGATCTATTTTGGTACAACCCAAAAGCTCGTCCGGGATTAATATTATCCCTTTTAGCCGGAAAGAGTTCGGCCTATAGCCGACACTCGATCTAATTGCGGAACGGCGATCCGTATGGTTAGCACGTACGATAAATAAAATAATTGTTGTGGCTGCGTTTGCGTTAGTGTGCGGGTTAGAGGGCGTAGATCGTGTTATAAGCGTCGTCACGACCACGAGACGTGTCTCGAAGAGACATCCCTACATCAAGGCCACCATGATCTCTGCTATTATGATGGAGATCATGGGGGAGTGGGTTGACCAGTCAAACTCATGATCTCCACAATAGGAGGGATCATGAGGGAGATGGTTAAGTGCACACCCAGGCCTATAAATGGGGTTTCATCTCCATCAATTACCCCCCAAATCCTTTGTTGTCGGAGGTTGGTACGAGCGAGAGAACAAGAATTTTTCCTCCTTTTTTGATAATAGAGGCGTCCAGCGACATGCCAGAAATGCTCGCGAGCGGCGTCCGGCGAGCATGCTAAAAAATCTCTGCGGGAGAGGGGGACGACGCGCCCATGGTCGAACGGCACGACGGCGTCCAACGCGCGGGCATGTGAGGGGTCGCGCGTACCGAGTCGCACGAGGTGCGCATCTGGTCGCGTGCGCGCCCTTGACCGCTCGCGCGTTGGGCGCGTGCGCGTGCCTGGGTGTGCGCGCGCTGTAGTGCGCGCACAGTAGGGCGCGCGCAGCTGAGCGCGCGAATTAGTGCGTGCGCTACACTGTGCGTGCTACTGTGCACGGCACTGTGAGGGGTCTAATATGTAAAGTTTGAATTAAAGAGGATAGATTTGGTGTTATATAATCTTTTACGTATATAAGTCTATCTCTATTTTACTTACTTATATCATGTGGATTAAGACAAGAGTATTTATAACATAGGAAGATAGTATTTTGTAGAAAATATCAAGGTCGTATTTTTCCTAGGATCGGTGTTAACTATTCTATTTTTTAAAATGAACTACTATTTTATCGAAAGGACGGAGTGGAATTTATATTAAAAATAAAAGACAGACAAATATAAATACGTGCTTTTATTAAGATAAGGACTCAGGAGATGGTCCTTGATTTCAGAATTACTATGAGAGGATATTAATTCACATATTAAAGAACAACTTTATTTCTTGATTACCTAACTTAACGAGAGGGTCCCTTTGGTAGCATCACTGACTCGAAAGTACGACCGGGGAGGCTTGCATTTAAAACGGGTTAACGTAAAACGTAATGTCTCTTCACCTGGTATATGATCAATTAACAGTAAACCCTAGTTAGAATAACTAGAACGTAAAGTTAAAATAGTTGAAAATAATATCCAGCCCAGAGCTCATCTTGACCAAGTGCTAAGGGTTCTTAGCCTCTTATCAGGATGGGGGGCGATATAAAGTGCAGAAAATAATATCTACCTATCTATCTTAATTCAGGACTTAAGCTTTCGCTTCGTCTTTCATTCGGGATAGGATAGTAAAATTTAAACTATTGAAAAGCTTTCACACTATCTTAATCCAGGTCATAGGCTTTCGCCTCGCCTTTCATTCGGGATAGTATGAAATAATAAGATTTTGGAAAATAGTTTTGAAAACAGTTTCACGCTATCTTAATCTAGGACATAAGCAGAGCTTCATATTTCATTCAGGATAGTATGAGAAAATAAAGTAAAACAAAAAATAAAATTGTAAAGTACTCGGAATTGAAATTGAAATATTCTATTTTATAAATTCAAAAAGTTATTACAACTTTCTACAAAGCTGAAAAGAAAGAAAAAAAATTACAACTTACTGAACTTGGAATACTTGAAAGCTACTACCAGTTCTTTGTCAGAGAGCTGGGGAGTCCTAACAGTTCTTAAGGAAGTTGCTGGTGTTCGAATAATTTTACAAAGCTCTGCCCTCTATTTATAGAAAAAAAAATTTGAAACAACACGCCCCTGGACACGGGCGTGTCGGGTGGGTGTGACAAGGTCATGGGCGTGTCGGGCAGCGTGTCGGGACATGTGTAGAGCTGGGCTGAACTTTGGATAGAATTTCATCAGGTCACGGGCGCGTCGAATTGTGTCACGGGCGTGTCTGGCAGTCGGTTCATCAGGCGGTACGGGGCGTGGCGACAGCGCGTCATCTTGCTGGAAACAGGCTAACACCGATGCGAGCACGGGCGTGTCTGATTGGGTCACGGGCGTGTCGTAGACGTGTCATCAGCTTTTCCGATTTTCTTAAATAACAAAAAGTAGAAAATAAAAAGGAATTAAACAGGGCTGTCACGCCCTAGCCCCTAGGTCACGGGCGTGACCTAGGAGCATGACCTAAGTAAAAAATACAAAAAAATGAGAAAAACTTAGAAAATTAATATAAAACATAAAAAAAATAAAATATAACAAAAATAATTAGTTATATATATAAAAACTAAGGTTTTATTTATAAATATTCAAAATTAATACTATACAAAATTGTATATTTTTATACTCATCAGGGTCGCACGGACCGAGTTGCATGGTGCGCGCATCTGGTCGCGTGCGCGCCCTTGATCGCTCGCGCGTTGGGCGCGCGCGTGTGCCTGGATGTGCGCACGCAGCTGTGTGCGCGCAGCAGGGCGCACGCAGCTGAGCGCGCGAATTAGTGTGCGCGCTACAGTGCGTGCGACACTGTGTGCGCTATAGTGCGTGCACGGTATTGTAGTGTGCACTGTTGCGCGCGCAATACTAGCGCGCGCGCTGTGCGTGCGCTACAGTAGCGCTTGTATTGCGCATGCGTTGTGCGCCTGTGCGCGCAAACTGCGCGCGCTGTGCGCGCAAACTGACTACACGCACTGTGAGCGCGCGTCCGGATGCGTGCGTGTGCTAAAGCGCTTGCGCGGGCGTGCTTTGTTTCACGGGGCCCGTAGGTATGATGTTTTGTGCGTGCTTGGGGATAGACACATGATGTGTGCTTAATGCGCGCAATGTGTTATGATTGTGTGCACGAGTGCAGTGTGCATAGAATGGTAAGATACACTTGCAAGACTGGGGATAAAGATCCTGCACATGGTGATGCCCTTGCATTGATATGCTCGGTGGGCGCAGTGTGCGCGAGGTGTGCATTTGGATGTTGTGTGCGCATGGAGAGATATGCACGATCGTGCCTCATGTGTTTGCAAGGCGCAAAGTGTGTAACGTGTACACGAGGTGCGATGTGCACAATATGTGATGTGCATGGTGCATAACGGGTGTCGCGTGCGCGATACACGCTGCGTACCTGGTATATGCAAGGTGTAATATGTAAGGTGCGTTGAGCGCTTATCTGTGGAAGGGAAGAGGTCCCTGAGATACCTAGTTTCTGGTGCCCCCGAGTGTATTACCAGGTGACTCTTGTACATGGTCGGAAGGAGAAACTTGTTGCGGCGAGGTGCATGGATGCAAACACGGTGCCTCAATTTTTATCTGGGTCGAATGATACCTCAGCTGGCGAGGTTCATGTTGTTTTACGTAAGTGTGGTGTGCAACGTCGTTCTGCGTGAGAATGACTCGCGACTCTTGCCCATACGAGATTGGCTAGTGACTTTTGCTTGCACGAGACTGACTCGTGGCTTTGCTTTGCGCGGTTTGTGACCGCGGCCTAGTTTGCACGAAGCTGGCTCGTGGATGTGCTTGCATGAGGCTGGCTCGTGGCTTGATTTGTGTGGTTTGCGACCGCGGCTTAAATTGCGCGAGAGTTGCTTGCGACTTAGTTTGTGTGAGAATTTCTCGCGGCTTAGTTTGGGCGAGGTTTGCTCGCGTCTTTGCCGTGAGGGGGGCAGGCCCCCGCGGGGAGTTTGCACGAGTCTGCCTCGTGGCTTTGTTTGTTCGAGGGTTGCTCTTGGCTTAGCCGTGAGGGGAGCAGGCCCCCACGGGGAGTTTGCGCGAGTCGGGCTCGCGATTTTGTTTGTGCGAGAGTTGCTCGCAGTTTAGTTTGCGCGAGGGTTGCTCGCGGCTTTGTGTGTGTGAGGGTTGCTCACAGTTTAGTTTGCGCGAGGGTTGCTCGCGGCTTAGTTTGCACGAGGGTTGCTCGCAGCTTTGAACTAGAGAGATCAGGATCTCTTTTGCGGCGATCTGAACACTCTGTGAGGGGAGAGGTCGAAGTCCCTTGTTAGGAACACCGAACACTCTGTAAGAGGAGAGGCCAGAGTCACTTGTTGAGAATACGGAACACTCTATAAGAGGAGAGGAGGGAGTCTCTAGTTTGAATCACTGAACACTCTCTAAGAGGAGAGGTCGGAGTCCCTCGTTGGGATCACCGAACACTCTGTAAGAGGAGAGGCTGGAGTCCCTCGTTGGGATCACCGAACACTCTGTAAGAGGAGAGGCTGAAGTCTCTCGTTGGGATCACCGAACACTCTGTAGGAGGAGATGTCGGAGTCCCTCGTTGGGATCCCCGAACACTCTGTAAGAGGAGAGGCCGAAGTCCCTCGTTGGGATCACCGAACACTATAATGTAATCATTAATAAGATTGAAAATAATGCTTGTTGAATGTTAAAAATAAGATTCAAGAAGTTATGATGGAGCTCTGAATGTCCATTTGGCAGAAAGCAAACTCTTCTTTGAGATTGCCATTCTGGGGATCGTCTCTATGCTGGATCATTCTTGGCATGTTGATTTAGAGCCTTTGGTTTGGAGAGAACTCTCGAGGTACCCAAGGCGAATGAATCATTCAATTTCTGTCCTCAGTATTGAACAATCTTCTGTCTTGTGCTCGTGACCTTGATGGAAGTTGCAATACTTAGATTGGTCCCCTGAATTTAGAGTAAAAACCCTTGGCCTTTGGAGAGACGGATGGTTGCGAATGACGAGCAACACTTCCGCTCTCAAAGTGTTAAGGGGAGTGAAGGCTTGATGTTGGTGTTGCCCCCCAGCCAGTTGAGAGTTGACGCGGTACGAGTTGCTCTTTTTGGGAACCGACACTGGTGTCAACCCCTGCTCTCGATGTCTCTTTGAATTGTTTTTTAATTGTTGGCGGTATGCTTCGATTGCATCGTCAATGGCGATCTGGGCATCGATCCTTTGAACAAGATCATAATAGCTGGGTATAGTTTCTTGTACTAGTGCGGAGTGGAAGCCACCAGTGCGGATCCCTATAAGAAGAAATCCGCGTAGGAGTTCCACTTTTATTCCAGGGATTCATCGTGCCTCAGTTGTGAAACTACGAAAGAAATCTTTAAGGGTTTCCCCTTCCCTTTGACGGATATTGGACATGTGAGAAAGATCGTTGAATATATGGCGGCTGGCGATCAACTGATCTGTGAATTGTTGTGCTAGTTCTGCGAAATCCTTAATTTCTCCTTCCCTCAGGGTCATGAACCATGTGTGAGCTTGCCCTTTCAAAGTTATTGGGAAAGCTTGGCACAATAGTTGATCTGGGGCATTGTAAAGTTGTATCATGATTACGAAGTGTCTGACATGCTCTGACGGGTCACTTGTACCATCGTATACCTCGGTCTTTTGGAGCTTGAAACCGTGAGGGATTAGGTGTGCCCGAACCTCAGGTGCAAATGATGAGTAATGATGGAGAGGGAGGCTGGCGGGAGAGGCACATTGCTTGGCCCGCTCGCATTCTTCTGTGATTAAGTTGAGAACTTCTTCACGTGTAAGCCTTTCAACTTCTGTTGGCCTGATGCATGTTGCTTCTGGGTGATTGTAGTGATGCTGAACTTCATATCCTTTGTCTAAACGGGCTCTACGGCCGTGGACATCCACACTGGGGTGTTCTCTTTCTTGTATGACAATAGGCCGGTGAGGGGGAACTGGACCAACCTACCCCCCGAGAGTCATCCCTTCTGCGGTGCGGGAAACTTCTCCCGCCCTAGTCTCTAGTCACGAGTACCACTGTGTCGAGGGTACTGTCTTCTGAGGATGTTGGGAACTCGCTTCCCACAGACGGTGTCAAACTATTGCGGACTAACTCGGCATCCCGGTCAGACCGGAATAAACTGAGCCGCCTTAGCACTCGGGAAGGTCGAGCGCGCACACAGTCAATGAAAAGAGAGAGTTGACATAAGAGGTTTTAACGTGGAAAAACCCCTAAACTGGGTAAAAAACCACGTGATCGGGTCTGTGCCGGTAAAAGTCCACTATCTGCTCGCGGTTACAAGGCGTTTGGGAAATCGAGGGCGACACACCGCTCCTCATTACAACTTAGAGGTGAGAGAGAATTTCCTGACTCGCAACGGGCAACAGGCTGCATCGAAGGAGTGCTAAATGTAAACTTGGTGGCTGGCGTGCTTGAGCGCTGGCGTGCTTGAGCGCTGGCGGTGGTCGTCTTCTTCCCTTCCCCACGCACTTAGGAACTTGGCTCGTAGGCGGCTTGAAGATGAACCGAGAGAGGAGTTCGATAGAGCTCTGGCTTGAGGAAGAAGACTCCAGAGCAAAAAAGGGTCAGAAATGAGGAGGCCCGAGCCTTCTTTTATAGCCTCTAGGAGGTGGTTATGGCGCCCCCCACTAATTTGGTGGTTTAGTGGGTGGTTACCTGAAGATCGGACGACGACGAATGCTCAGTAATGATCGGACGGTGGCCAACCTGGCGACGACGGTTGACGGCGGCGGTCGGCGGTCGGCGACATTGGCGACGGGCGGCGGGCGGCGGAGGAGGCCAGCGGTAGTTGTTGAGTGGGAGGCCATCATGATCTCTCCTATTGTGATGGAGATCAGGGGGAGTGGGTTGACCAGTCAAACCCATGATCTCCACAATAGGAGGGATCTTGGGGGAGATGGTTACGTGCACACACAAGTCTATAAATGAGATTTCATCCCCATCACATATATATCCGTAAAAAGGCCCTAACTGCCTCTTGCTGGTTCGAAATTGACTAAACACAGGTCTTATATCTTCACAGCTATAGTGGGCAAATGATCCTCGACTCGATCATTTCAATATTCACATTTGATATTTTAGTTTGTTCAATTGAATATGCTTAAGAATTTTTGATACCATGATCTTTTTATTCATTGTCTTCTCTAGGATACAAGCATCTTTGCACGGGCTACGTCCGTGCTCGATGCGCTTCACATCGGCAGTACCCCAGCAGTGACGGTACCTCCGCCCAAACTCTCCCCCTCTACGACGCTCGATCAATTGACAAGGCACGAGGAGCCCCCGTGCCCTGCGCGACAGTACCCACGACTCGGTATTGTCCCGATATGGCGACACTATACCTGTATTATCATCTAACCCTTAGTATAGCGCCGCCACTTTGGGACACTGTTGAGGAGTATGTACTATCGCGCAGGGCACGGGGGCTCACCGTGCCTTGTCAATTGATCGAGCGTCGTAGAGGGGGTGAGTTTTGGCGGAGGTACCGTCGTTGCTGGGGTACTGTCAATGCGAAAAGCAACGAGCACGGGCGTAACCCGTGCGAAGATGCTCGTGTGTGTGTGTTATATATATTGGTTTGTAATATATAAATTCGAGTTTTTTTCTTATGAAAAAAATTTGAGCTTATAAAGTGTACAACCCCGTATTCGCGGAGTAGGGTCCCTTCGGCAGGCGCAGGGCCAGTTTTAAGCTTTTAAGCTTTTTGGATATTTTGGACTTTTGGTGGCCAATTTTGGCTTTAGCTTGGAAATATACTAGTAGGGGGAGGAAAAATTTTCCTCCCCCTTGCCCCCTTCTTTGAGGGTCGGGTGCGGCAAGTTGGTCGGCACCCCCAGACGGGGTGAAGGGAGAGGTGGGGGCAGCGGGGTCAACTGGAGACCATGGTCTCGTCCCCCCTGCCCCTTAGCCCCGAGCAGGGGCGAGACCGGCCGGTCAGGCGCGGTCTCGCCCGCGCGGCCAGTTCCGGGCGAGACCGCCGGCCAGGCAAGGTCTCGCCCGCGCGGCCAGTTCCGGGCGAGACCGCCGGCCAGGCAAGGTCTCGCCCGCGCGGCCAGTTCCGGGCGAGACCGCCGGCCAGGCAAGGTCTCGCCCGCGCGGCCAGCCCCGGGCAAGACTGCCGGCCAGGCGAGGTCTCGCCCGAGCGGCCAGCCCCGGGCGAGACCGTCGGCCAGGCGAGGTCTCGCCCGCGCGGCCAGCTCCGGGCGAGACCGCCGGTCAGGCGAGGTCTCGCCCGCACGACCAGCTCCGGGCGAGACCGCCGGCCAGGTGAGGTCTCGCCCGCGCGGCCAGCTCCGGGCGAGACCGCCGGCCAGGTGAGGTCTCGCCCGCGCGGCCAACCCCGGGCGAGACCGTCGTCCAGGCGAGGTCTCGCCCGCGCGGCCAGCTCCGGGCGAGACCGCCGGTTAGGCGAGGTCTCGCCCGCGCGGCCAGCTCCGGGCGAGACCGCCGGCCAGGCGAGGTCTCGCCCGCGCGGCCAGCTCTGGGCGAGACCGCCGGTCAGGCGAGGTCTCGCTCGCGCGGCCAGCTCCGGGCGAGACCGCCGGCCAGGCGAGGTCTCGGCCGCGCGGCCAGCCCCGGGTGACCAGGGTGGGTCGGGGGTTGTGGTTTAGCATGGTCTCGTCCTTGAACTTTTTACCCCCGAGGGGGGGGGATTTCCTTCTTTGCCCCCCGGTGTGGAGGTTTGCTATTGGCTTGAGGCATATTTGCCCTAGGGGCATTTTGGTCTTTTCCCCCCCAAGACTTGGAAAAACTATAAATAGTCCCTTGAGGGTGCCTTGGAGAGCATTCATTCATTCCTTAGCCACAAAAATCTCTTTGGCTTTCTTCCTCCAAGGCACCTAGCTCAAGCATTGGCTAGGGAGGGGGAGACCTCAAAGGTCTTCCGGGTGTGAGGTGGGACCTCCACGCTAGAGTCGAGGGTCTGTCCCATAGCTTCCTAAGTCTTCAGTCTGTGACGTTCTTCCGAGCATAGTAGGTGTGAGGTCACCCCTTTCCCCAAGGGTCGAACTCCACAGAAGTCAATTTTGGCTTCGGTCATTTTTGGCTTCAACAGTTTTGGTGCGGTGAGCGTGGAGAGTGACCAACACAAAAAATCTCGGGAGAGTGTCATGGCTGGAGATCAGGGAGGTAGTGATGACCTCGGTGGTCTCCCCAACCCAGGACCCTTCGTCGGAAGGGAAGAGTTCATGGCTTCCATCTCAGGCATCATGGATATGCTGAGAAGCATTGCCCCGCGGGCTGACAGCTCAAACCCCACCCCCCAGGGACTAGCTCCCAGGGGTCTCGGCGAGCTAACCCAGAGTGGTCTCGACGAGCTGGATCCTAGGGGGCAAGGAGAGATCACCCCGGCAGGGGGAGAAGTAAGTGTGCCGGATAGGAGACCTGGGAAGGAGAGGATGGGAGAGGGGGTCGAGCGAGACCTCCTCGGCCAGGAACTGTTCCCCAGCCCGGCGAGAGCTAGCCCTCCTGGAGAGCAGGTTGCGCGGATAGAGGTGGCGAGAACTCCCCTTAGGGGGTCACCCTTCAGCGAGCTGATCATCTCAGCTCCCGTTCTCGAGGGGTTCAGAGAGCCAGACATGGCTTACTATACCAGGAAGGATGACCCCGTCCAGCACCTGCAGTGGTTCGAGGATGCCGTCTCCATCAGGCCGATGACGGACGCCTTCAAGTGCCGTCTATTTGTGATCACCTTGGAAGAGAAGGCGAGGGACTGGTTCCATCAACTCCCTCCAAGGTCCATCTTCGGGTTCGAAGACTTGAGCCAGAGCTTTCATCTTCACTTCTCCACCTCCAAGAAGAGGAAGAAGGGTCCTGAGTCTCTCTTTCTGATAAAGCAAAGGGCTAAGGAGTCGCTGACACACTACGTTGACAGGTTCCAGGAGGAGGTCCTTGACATCCAAGAGGTGTCAGGGTATGCCCTCCAGATGGCGTTCACGGTGGGGTTGCGCGAAGGGTTCTTCAAGATCAGCTTGACTCGGAAGGCCCCCCTTTCCTTCGAGGAGCTGATGGAAAGGGCGGCAGAGGAGATAGCCATGGAGGCAGCCAACCCGGCCTTTGTGAAGAAGTTGGCAAAGTTGACGGAGGTGGAGTCAAAAGAGCAAGGTGGCTCGAGGCACCAGGAAGGAAGGAGGAGAGAAGAGCAGAGAGCTCACGGGTTCCAGAGACAGGAGGGTCCGGAGCCAGACTGGAGGCCGCAGGGAGGACCTGCCCATGGTCCAGGAAGAGCTCTCATCCAGGATGGGGGGAACTTTCATGGGGGCCAAGGGAGGTTCAACTTCCAGAGGCAAGCCCCAAGACAGCTCCTGCCCCCACCCCAGCAAGCAATGGCGATTGGCCGAAGGGAGAGGAAGAATCGCAAAGGGAAGGGGGGAGTCAGAGTGGAGCTACCGTACTGTGACTTCCACCAGTTGGAAGGTCACGTTACGGCTACCTGCCCCGAGTTCCTGGAGGTGAGGGGGGCGAGAGCTCCAGCCCAGCAGCCGCTGGAGCGGATCGAAGCTCTGCCCCAAGGAGGTGGAGGAGGTGATGATGTGTGTGAGGACCGGGTCGATGTAGGACCCCGAGGTGGTATAGCCATGATCCACGGGGTGGGGGGGGATTGAAGCCGCTCGGAAGGCAAGTCTCCATGTGATGTATCGACGGAGCGTTGCCTCGACATCCCAGACCCTTCCCCCGGAGGAAAGGGTCACCTTCTCGTCAAAGGACATGCCAGAGCATGAGGATCCCTTCTGCGACGCTCTGGTCATTCAGGCAGCCGTCGAAGGCTTCACCGTCTCCCGGATCTTGGTTGATAATGGAAGCTCGATCAACGTCATTTTCAAGAAGGCGTTCGAGGGGATGAAGATGGAGCCGAGGAGGGTAGTGGCGTCGGATGGACCTCTGTTTGGATTCTCAAGGGAGAGGAAGGAGGTGGAAGGTGGAGTCGGACTCCAGGTGAAGTTTGGAGGGACCTCAAGGAATTGCAGGTTCGTCATTGTCGACGCTCCAAGCAGCTACAACGCCATCTTCGGAAGGCCCCTCATCAGCGCCTTCCGGTGCGTGCCCTCATCCTTCCACCAGTGCCTCAAGTTCAACTCAGATGGGATCTAGGTCAGGATTAAGGGAGACTCCAGGATGGCGAGGCAGTGCTATGTCACGGCAGTCAACACCATCTCTTGGTTGGCTAAGACGGAGGAGATGGAGAAGATCATGGAGAGCCTGAGCATGATTGAGGTGTCTAGTGGGATAGAACCTGATGGCGACCACCAGGCCCCCTGAAGAAGCCTCGTCTCGGCGGAGTCATGTATCTTGTTTCTCTTTATGTTGTAATGAGTCCAACCTCCGACCGGTACGGTTGGGAGGGTCATGTAACCCAACTATTTTCCCCTTTTGAGGATGTTGAATCTTGGCAGAGTTCAGGTGACATGCCCCGTCCCTAAGTCCTCTTGCTCCGAGATGATTCCGCTGTCAGGCTCTCACTAGCTGGCAGGGCAGGTTGATCTCTCGTGAAAGGTAAGTCCTTTTGCTCCGAGATGATTCCGCAGCCAGGCTCTCACTAGATGGCAGGGCAGGTTGATCTCTCGTGGGAGCTAAGTCCTTTTGCTCCGAGATGATTCCGCTGTCAGGCTCTCACTAGCTGGCAGGGCAGGTTGATCTCTCGTGGGAGCTAAGTCCTTTTGCTCCGAGATGATTCTGCTGCCAGGCTCTCACTAGCTGGCAGGGCAGGTTGATCTCTCGTGGGAGCTAAGTCCTTTTGCTCCGAGATGATTCCGCTGCCAGGCTCTCACTAGCTGGCAGGACAGGTTGATCTCTCGTGGAAGCTAAGTCCTTTTACTCCGAGATGATTCCGCTGCCAGGCTCTCACTAGCTGGCAGAGCAGGTTGATCTCTCGTGGGAACTAAGTCCTTTTGCTCCGAGATGATTCCGCTGCCAGGCTCTCACTAGCTGGCAGGGCAGGTTGATCTCTCGTGGAAGCTAAGTCCTCTTGCTACGAGATGATTCCGCTGCCAGGCTCTCACTAGCTGGCAGGGCAGGTTGATCTCTCGTGGAGGCTAAGTCCCTTAGCTCCGAGATGATTCCGCTGCCAGGCTCTCACTAGCTGGCAGGGCAGGTTGATCTCTCGTGGAAGCTAAGTCCTCTTGCTCCGAGATGATTCCGCTGTCAGGCTCTCACTAGCTGGCAGGGCAAGTTGATCTCTCGTGGAAGCTAAGTCCTTTTGCTCCGAGATGATTCCGCTGTCAGGCTCTCACTAGCTGGCAGGGCAGGTTGATCTCTCGTGGGAGCTAAGTCCTTTTGCTCCGAGATGATTCCGCTGACAGGCTCTCACTAGCTGGCAGGGCAAGTTGATCTCTCGTGGAAGCTAAGTCCTCTTGCTCCGAGATGATTCCGCTACCAGGCTCTCACTAGCTGGCGGGGCAGGTTGATCTCTCGTGGAAGCTAAGTCCTTTTGCTCCGAGATGATTCCGCTGTCAGGCTCTCACTAACTGGCAGGGCAGGTTGATCTCTCGTAGAGGTTGACTTTTTACCCTGAGGGGGTCTCGCCACCCAGGCTCTCATCAACTGGCATGACAGGTTGACCCCCCCCAGGAGGCTAAGTGCTTTTTACCCTGAGGGGGTCTCGTCACCCAGGCTCTCATCAGCTGGCATGACAGGTTGACCCCCCAGGAGGTTTAAGTCTTTTTACCCTGAGGGGGTCTCGCCACCCAGGCTCTCATCGGCTGGCATGGCAGGTTGACCCCCCCAGGAGGTTTAAGTCTTTTTACCCTGAGGGGGTCTCGCCACCCAGGCTCTCATCAGCTGGCAGGGCAGGTTGACCCCCCCAGGAGGTTGTCTTTTTACCCTGAGGGGGTCTCGCCACCCAGGCTCTCATCAGCTGGCAGGGCAGGTTGACCCGCCCAGGAGGTAGTCTTTTTACTCTAAGGGGGTCTCGCCATCCAGGCTCTCATCGGCTGGCATGGCAGGTTGACCCCCCCAGGAGGTTTAAGTCTTTTTACCCTGAGGGGGTCTCGCCACCCAGGCTCTCATCAGCTGGCAGGGCAGGTTGACCCCCCCAGGAAGTTGTCTTTTTACCCTGAGGGGGTCTCGCCACCCAGGCTCTCATCAGCTGGCAGGGCAGGTTGACCCCCCAGGAGGTTTAAGTCTTTTTACCCTGCGGGGGTCTCGCCACCCAGGCTTTCATCGGTTGGCATGGCAGGTTGACCCCCCCCATGAGGTTTAAGTCTTTTTACCCTGAGGGGGTCTCGCCACCCAGACTCTCATCAGCTGGCAGGGCAGGTTGACCCCCAGGAGATTGTCTTTTTACCCTGAGGGGGGTCTCGCCACCCAGGCTCTCATCAGTTGGCAGGGCAGGTTGACCCCCCACGAGGTTGTATTTTTACCCTGAGGTGGTCTCGCCACCCAGGCTCTCATCAGCTGGCAGGGCAGGTTGACCCCCCAAGGAGGTTGTCTTTTTACCCTGAGGGGGTCTCGCCACCCAGGCTCTCATTAGCTGGCAGGGCAGGTTGACCCCCCCCATGAGGTTTAAGTCTTTTTACCCCGAGGGGGTCTCGTCACCCAGGCTCTCATCGGCTGGCATGGCAGGTTGACCCCCCAGGAGGTTTAAGTCTTTTTACCCTGAGGGGGGTCTCACCACCCAGGCTCTCATCAGCTGACAGTGCAGGTTGACCCCCCCAGGAGGTTGTCTTTTTACCCTGAGGGGTCTCGCCACCCAGACTCTCATCAGCTGGTATGACAGGTTGACCCCTCGAAAGAGGCCTCATAATCCTTCGACACTGCGAGAGCAAGCTACACTCAGCGAATACGTTGGGTTAGATGTTTCTTTCCGAGCTTGTGCCAACCTCGAAAAGAGCGGGGATTGTGTACAACCCCGTATTCGCGGAGTAGGGTCCCTTCGGCAGGCGCAGGACCAGTTTTAAGCTTTTAAGCTTTTTGGATATTTTGGACTCTTGGTGGCCAATTTTGGCTTTAGCTTGGAAATATACTAGTAGGGGAGGAAAAATTTGCCTCCCCCTTGCCCCCTTCTTTGAGGGTCGGGTGCGACAAGTTGGTCGGCACCCCCAGACGGGGTGAAGGGCGAGGTGGGGGCAGCGGGGTCGACTGGAGACCATGGTCTCGTCCCCCCTGCCCCTTAGCCCCGAGCAGGGGCGAGACCGGTCGGTCAGGCACGGTCTCGCCCGCGCGGCCAGTTCCGGGCGAGACCGCCGACCAGGCAAGATCTGGCCCGCGCGGCCAGTTCTGGGCAAGACCGCCGGCCAGGCAAGGTCTCGCCCGCGCGGCCAGCTCCGGGCGAGATCGCCGGCCATGCGAGGTCTCGCCCGAGTGGCCAGCCCCGGGCGAGACCGTCGGCCAGGCGAGGTCTCGCCCGCGCGGCCAGCTCCGGGCGAGACCGCTGGCCAGGCGAGGTCTCGCCCGCGCGGCCAGCCCCGGGCAAGACCGTCGGCCAGGCGAGGTCTCGCCCGCGCGGCCAGCTCTGCGCGAGACCGCCGGCCAGGCAAGGTCTCGCCCGCGCGGCCAGCTCCGGGTGTAAGACCCCCCTCCCGGAACACAACACACGGCACGAGGGGAGTCTTATGCCCGAAATAGCCGCCTTGCGATAACACTAACACACGGGTTAGCCTTTACCACAAGACGCCTATTCCGCCGGCTACAATCCATATCACAACAATTATGCCAACCCAACCATAACAGAAAAGTAAAGCTAAAAGCAGTTCAGTTCACAGCTAAGTTAAAGTCCAAAAGTAGCGGAAGATAACAAGCACAACAGGCTTGTACAAAAGAAACAAGAGTCTAGAAATGTTTTGCCAAACGGCTACATGAAAACACTCACTACTGTCACTGACGGTGCCGATGGCACCACCACCTCAGGTCCTATCATCCGGGCCTGGCTGTCCTGCTGCATAGTCCGTTGCCGCTCTACCTGCGGGGTTTCCTCCTAAAAAGGAAGACGTAGCAACCGTTAGTCATAAGACTAAGTGGCTTCACATCCGCTCCCCCGGCGACTCCTCGGCACCGGGCGAAGAAAGGAACACAGGTACAATATATATACATAAGCAAGTAAACAAGCAGGTGACAGTAAGTATGGTGAAGTATAAACTACGCTACACAACTAGCAGTTCTACGAATATCAATAATATATAAATGACAGCAGGTATAATTAATCAGAATAGTAACTTAACTTATAAGAGTGCCCATACAAACTTATAAGTTAAGGATCGGCTTAACAGTATAGTAACTCATCGTATAAGAGTGCCCATACAAACTTATACGATGAGGATCTTGTGTATGCAATGAATGACATGTTATGAATGTTATGGTATGACCGAATCATGCGCACGCACATGCAAGTTGCTATGTCGACACAGACTAGAAGTTCCCACTTTTCGAGCAGGTAGCTAACCTCTCAGGCGTCGTCCGTCGTGGCCAGACGGCGACAGTGGAGCGGGCGTCTCCACTACTAGGTGGTATCACACTACCTATCCTAGGCCCCCGTACGCCTCAACGCTAAGAACACAACAGCGGAGCTCACATGCGTACTACGGCTCAGAAGGGGTCTTGGGTAAATGTGCACCAAGAACACAGCCCAACCTGGCCTTTGATTTCGAACCGGATGGAACCTCGGAAACGCACGAGGTGAAAGCCCAACCGTTCTCATGGCACGGAGGAGATCTCGGGTTATGGACACCAAGTATCTAACCCTACCGCCCAAGGTCTACCCATTGGCTCCCATCGGTGTGACGACTGGCGAACCCGTAGACCTGCCACAATCATTCTCCCAACATCGCGACACGATGAATCGTCGCACATCACATGCCCCAAAACAACTCACTCGATGCTACCCGTAGGGAGACTTCAACTCTAAGCATCGGTTGTTAATAAACCCCTTGGGCTCGGATTACAGTTACAAAATACTCTTCACATAGTGTTCATCATGTTCACGCCCACCTATTCAATGAATTCACCTCAATACTACGCATAATAGATATGTTCAACACCAAATTGTATAAATATATCCTTTACCAATATCAACTCCTAATATCTAGCCTTCCCATCCAATCCATTTCTCTACCATTGCATGGTTATCCCTTATTACACAACCAAATGAGTAACCATACTAAATTATAGTAACAACGACATTATAGATATACGGGAGTAAGATATCACATGAGCAAATCACAATCATTGCAAGAGTGCTAACATTATAAATTAACAAGTGCATTAACATAGGATAGTCCAATACTAAAACTGGGATTCCCGGAGCTACAGGAATCCGATCACAACGCACAACCCCTCGTTGGAAAGGTATTCGCGAGGGCTACGACTTTCGTGTTGAGTCGATCGCCCAGATCTGGTCGCAGCATACCAGAAATTCAACTCGAATACGTACAGGAAACAGTTTCCTGTACAGGAATTTTCCCGAACGCAGCGGACTCGAACCAGCTTTCCCGTGGCTACAGGTATCGCATGAAAACGAGCAACCACTCGTTGGAAAGGTAATTTCAAGGGCTACGACTTTCGTGTTGAGTCGTTCACCCAGATCTGGCCAGAACACCTCCGAAATTGGCCACGAAGGTCGCCGCGTGCAGAAATCAGGTTTCTGCACGCATCTTAAGGCGAGATGAACGGCATCCGTTCATCTTCTTCCTTGCAACGACCTCGCATAAACTTCTCCAGAAATCACACCCAACCTTATTTCTCCTTTCAAAGCCAAACCCCAACGAAAACCCCTCTCATCTCCACTTTGAATGATGAGAAGGTTGAGGGAGACTAAGCCTAAAACCTAGGCATGGCTTATCCTAAGAACTCTCCTCCTCACCATCAAGACTCTATGGAGTCGATGTCTCTCCTAAAATAACTATAGATCTAGCACCAAGGGAGAGGGGAGGAAGCTCACCTCAAGTCCAGCGGTACCACCATGGCCGGCCATGAGCCTCGCACTCCTTCGCGGCGGCATTGTTTTTCCCTTGACGGTGGCGGCGTTTTGATTCCTCCAAAGATGGCTCCGGCAAGCTCTTCCTCCTCCTCCAGCCAAGAACTCTCTCAGGAATTTCGGGGCAGAAGAAAGGGGAGTGAATGCTAGGGTTTCCAACTTTTTCCTTTTTATACATCGCAGACACGGGTAGGCACACGGCCGTGTTCCTACCCGTGTTCAGGTGACACGGCCGTGTGGCCTGCCGTGTCTAGGGCCGTGTTCATCCCAGAACCACTTTCTGCCGGGTCAGGGTTGCGGCACACGGGTAGAGACACGGCCGTGTCCCGACCCGTGTCCTAGGCACACGGCTAGGGACACGCCCGTGTCCCAATACCCGTGTACCTCTCTGACTGGTAAGCCTATTTTTATGAGGCACACGGGTATGGACACGGCCGTGTCCATACCCGTGTCAGCCAAAAATGCCGTTTTGCCTTGTTTTCCTCATTTCCCGTACGTCCGCACCTGTTCACCCACACCCCCCATTGGGCTCACCACAGCCCCCTTAACTCAAATACGCAATCAAGGGGCCTAGCGCGAATTGGGACGTTACAAATCCTATAAACAAAATAAAAGATTTTGTCCCCGAAATCAGGGTAAGGCTATGGGGGTGAAACACATAAAAGGGGATTATGCTTTCAAATAAAAATTTTACCTGGAGTAAATAATTCCGGGTAGCGCCCTTGCATCAAATCCCTTGGCTCCCATGTGAACTCCTCCTTCCCATGATTAGACCATAGCACTTTCACCAAGGGAACACTTTTGCGGCGCAAGGTTCTTGTCTCGTTATCAACGATCCGCACCGGCTCCAGTCGCACAGACCTATCAGACGCCACGGCACCATCCGCCGTGGGGATATACTGTTCAGGCCGCAACAAAGCCTTCCGAAGCGACGATACATGGAACACGTCGTGAAGGTTCTCCAGCTCCGGTGGTAACTCCAATCGATAGGCCAGAGGGCCAATCCTTTCCACTACGACATAGGGCCCGACATACCTTGGGCTGAGCTTCTTGACTCCACGTACCCGCGACACTCCGTGCATCGGTCGAATCTTCAGGAACACTTTATCACCCACTTGAAACTCTACCATACGGTGCCTTGCGTTGTAATATTTCGCCTGTCGGCTTTGAGCCTCTAGCATTCGATCCCGGATCAACCTAACCACCACGTCTGTGTCATCAATATACTCATTTCCCAATGTCTTCGGATCTTCATCTTGCACCCAGGACAAGGGTGTTCTACACCTCCTTCCATACAAAGCTTCATGAGGTGCCATTCCAATACTGGCTTGATGACTGTTATTATAAGAGAACTCCACGAGAGGTAAGAGCCTCTCCCATGGTTCTCCTTTATCTAGCACACACAACCTCAATAGGTCCTCCAATGTTCGGATGGTTCGTTCAGATTGCCCGTCCGTTTGTGGGTGAAAGGCTGTGCTAAAGGCGAGGCGCGAGCCCAAATAAGCCTGTACAGCCCTCCATTCTCTTGAAGTAAACCGACCATCCCGGTCGGAGACGATCGTCTTCGGCACACCATGGTACCGCACAAATTGTTCCACAAAGAGACGCACTAAGACGCCCACTTGCGCCTCCTTCTTCATTGGGATAAATCGGGCTACCTTGGTCAACCGGTCAACTATCACCCACACAGAATCATTCCCCGAGCGCGAGCGAGGTAACCCGTGGACGAAGTCCATGGAGATGTCCTCAAATTTCCATTCGGGGATGGGCAACGACTGTAGCATTCCACCGGGGCTTCTGCATTCCGCCTTCACTATTTGGCAAGCCACACAATGAGTAACGAAGTACTTAACATCCCTCTTCATTCCCGGCCAACACATTGTTTTTCTCAAATCGGTGTACATCTTCGCGATCCCCGGGTGCACCGAGTACTTGGAGCAATGGGCCTCCTTTAGAATATCTTCCCGAATATTGTCACCTTCGGGGATGTAAAGCCGGCCACGAAAATGGACGAGGCCGTCTTTTAGGGAGTATTCTTCCGTAGTCCCATCCTCCATTGACTTGAAAGCCGCATCCTTCTTTTGTTCCGTATGGATCCGGTCTCGTATGTTGCAAACTATACTCATCGCGGCCAAATATTCTGTATACTCTTCCGGTTGATTCTTAAAGACCAAAGTGATTTCCATCTCTTGCAGCGTCCGGATTAACTCCATCCTCATCAAGCGGGATTCCGTGCTCGCTTCCGGCGCTTTCCGGCTCAAGGCATCAGCTACGGAATTAACCTTCCCGGGGTGGTAGTTCAAGGTGAATTCATAGTCGCACAAGAACTCCAACCACCGCCGCTGTCTCAAGTTTAACTCCTTTTGGGTGTGAACGTACTTCAGATTTTTGTGATCCGAGTAGATCTCGCAGTGGACGCCATATAAATAATGCCTCCACATCTTCAAGGCGAATACCACCGCTCCCAACTCTAGATCATGCACCGGGTAGCTGGCTTCATGCTTCTTCAACTGTCTTGAAGCATAAGCGATCACATGCCCATTCTGCATCAACACAGCTCCCATCCCTTGATATGACGCATCCGTGTAAACTTGAAAGCCCTCCTTCCCAGATGGAAGAGCTAGGATGGGTGCAGTCGTCAATCTGTCCTTCAGCTCTTGGAATGCAGCTTCGCACTGGGGTGTCCATTCAAACGGCACACCCTTCTTGGTCAGCGTAGTAAGGGGAAGGGCGATCTTTGAGAAGCCTTTCACGAACTTGCGATAGTACCCGGCAAGTCCAAGAAAGCTTCGTATGTCGGCCGCTGACTTCAATGGCGACCACTCCTTCACGGCCCGCACCTTGGCCGGATCTACTGCTAGCCCCGCCCCGCTAATCACATGGCCCAAGAACGCGACCTCTCGAAGCCAAAACTCACATTTGCTGAACTTGGCGAACAAAGTGTGCTCCTTTAGTTTCCTCAGCACTAAAGTTAGATGTTCGGCGTGTTCTGCTTCAGTCTTGGAGTAGACTAGGATATCATCGATGAACACGATGACAAAGATGTCCAAATAAGGGCTGAACACCTTGTTCATCAAGCTCATAAAGGCGGAAGGGGCGTTTGTGAGCCCAAACGGCATCACGGTGAACTCATACAAACCATATCTCGAACTGAACGCCGTCTTCTGAATGTCATCTTCTTGTATCCTCAGCTGATAATATCCCGAACGCAGATCTAACTTGGAGAACCAATACGATCCCACCAATTGATCAAATAATTCATCAATGCGCGGTAGGGGATAGGTGTTCCGCACCGTTAACCGGTTCAACTCTCGATAATCAATACATAACCGCAAGGTGCCATCCTTCTTTTTGACGAACAAAACGGGCGCTCCCCAAGGCGACGAGCTTGGGCGAACGAACCCTGCTTCCACCAATTCCTGAAGCTGGACTCTAAACTCTGCAAGTTCCTTCGGAGCCATTCGGTATGGAGCTCGCGAGACGGGCTTGGCACCCGGAATTAGCTTGATTTGGAAGTCCACTTCCCTATGCGGGGGTAGTCCCGGCAATTTCTCGGGAAATACCTCGGGAAATTCTCGCACCACCCGCACATCCTTGACCTCTAATGTCAATTTCTTCAACTCGAAGCAAATTACATAGACCTCGTCCCCTTCCATATGAGATTTCATAACTTGGATTGAAGACAATAATTTACGGGGTGCGAATTTAATACCTTGGAAGATGACTTCCGAGTCTCCATGTCTCAACATAACTTGCTTCTCCGCACAATTGATCCTGGCGTGGTGCCAGTCCAACCACCTCATGCCCAGGATGAGATCAAACTCCGGGATTCTTAACACTGTCGCCGGAGTTTCAAAGAACTTTCCTCCAATAAGGGTGTCGAAGTCGCAACTTGCTGACGACATCATCTCAGAGCCATCCGGAAGGCGCACCCTTTGAGTAGTGCCCGTGAAGTGTTGCACTCCCTCCAAGTCCTTCACGAAGTCCTCCGAGATGAACGAGTGAGACGCACCCGTGTCAAATAACGTATAGGCGGGTCTCCCGCTAACCATGACAGTGCCTAAGTTCCAAAAAGGTAATCACTATTCAAAATTGCGTGTATCATTTATATCGTAAATCCAACAAGTCATATAATATTAATAAATTTTGCACGTACCGGTGATGACTTCCTGCGGATTTCTCTCCTGAGTCATATCCAATGCGAATACATGCTCCCGTGCATGTCCTTGATTTCTCCCTGGTGGTCCTCTTCCTCGGCCACGCATGTGCCCTCGCCCCCGTGGAGCTACTGGAGGGGGAGCAATAGGGGCACCCCCGATCAGTCGCGGGCAAACTCGTCGGACATGCCCCGGTTGGTTGCACTCAAAACATATCATCTCACGTCGGCCCCCAGGTTGTTGATAATATTGCTGCTGCGGTGGTGGTGGTAAAGGTAGTGGTTGCGGAATTGGGTACTCCACCCGATAGTTCCGGTTGACCCACCGACCGCCTCTGTGGTTTCCCCTTCCTCTGCCATGATCATTCCGCCTTCTATTACTAGGGCCGACTTCAATTACTCCTTCCGCAGGTCTCTTGCCACATCCCATGTGGTCCGCCTCCAGTCTCTTTGCCATGTCAATGATTTCTGCCAGGCTTCCATCGGCTATAAACAAAAGGGCCTGCCTCAGGGGGTCCCTCAACCCTTTGTAGAAGCGCTTCGCATAGCCTCTATCGTCCAAATCATAGGAATCAGCAAATCTAGCGAGGTGTTGGAACTCCCTCTGGTACTCCGTTACCGATTTCGATCCCTGCTTCAGCTGCAGAAATCTTTCTTCAAGTTCATCCCGAGCAGAAGAAGGAATGAAGTGATCCAGAAAAGCCTCGGTGAACTCGTTCCAACTGATTTGCGTGTACAACCGCCCTTGGAAGGTGGAGCCCATGAGGGACTTCCACCACCTTTTGGCGTGTAGCTCTAGCAGCGTCACTACCAATGTCACCGCCATGTTGTTCGGACATCTTATGCCAGCCATCAATTCCTGCACGGTATCAAGCCATTCCTCGGTGCGCACCGGCGATTCTGTCCCAAGATAGGCAGGAGGGGACAGGGCACGGAAGGTGCTCACCCAGTTGGAGCCTGGCGCCTGTTGTTGCACCGGAGCTTGCTGGGCTTTAAATGCATCCAATATGGCTGACAGCGTTTGTCCCAGTTCCGACTGCTGGAATTATGAAGGGATGGAAGGGGTAGGAGTGCCCCCAACCGGCTCCACCTGCGCTGGGACCTATACGCAAGGTACAAACTAGGGTCAGGTTGGCTAAAACTAATGTCAAAGTTGGACAACTTAGTGTGAATTACATATGGGCACACCACTGCTTCCGCTAAGTCGGTTTGTCCCCAAACCGACTAATCGAACGGGAGTGGCCCATTGTTACCTGACTGCTGTAGGTGAAGATCGGCTTAGTCTGATACCATTTGTAAGACCCCCCTCCCGGAACACAACACACGGCACGAGGGGAGTCTTATGCCCGAAATAGCCGCCTTGCGGTAGCACTAACACACGGGTTAGCCTTTACCACAAGACGCCTATTCCGCCGGCTACAATCCATATCACAACAATTATGCCAACCCAACCATAACAGAAAAGTAAAGCTAAAAGCAGTTCAGTTCACAGCTAAGTTAAAGTCCAAAAGTAGCGGAAGATAACAAGCACAACAGGCTTGTACAAAAGAAACAAGAGTCTAGAAATGTTTTGCCAAACGGCTACATGAAAACACTCACTACTGTCACTGACGGTGCCGATGGCACCACCACCTCAGGTCCTATCATCCGGGCCTGGCTGTCCTGCTGCATAGTCCGTTGCCGCTCTACCTGCGGGGTTTCCTCCTAAAAAGGAAGACGTAGCAACCGTTAGTCATAAGACTAAGTGGCTTCACATCCGCTCCCCCGGCGACTCCTCGGCACCGGGCGGAGAAAGGAACACAGGTACAATATATATACATAAGCAAGTAAACAAGCAGGTGACAGTAAGTATGGTGAAGTATAAACTACGCTACACAACTAGCAGTTCTACGAATATCAATAATATATAAATGACAGCAGGTATAATTAATCAGAATAGTAACTTAACTTATAAGAGTGCCCATACAAACTTATAAGTTAAGGATCGGCTTAACAGTATAGTAACTCATCGTATAAGAGTGCCCATACAAACTTATACGATGAGGATCTTGTGTATGCAATGAATGACATGTTATGAATGTTATGGTATGACCGAATCATGCGCACGCACATGCAAGTTGCTATGTCGACACAGACTAGAAGTTCCCACTTTTCGAGCAGGTAGCTAACCTCTCAGGCGTCGTCCGTTGTGGCCAGACGGCGACAGTGGAGCGGGCGTCTCCACTACTAGGTGGTATCACACTACCTATCCTAGGCCCCCGTACGCCTCAGCGCTAAGAACACAACAGCGGAGCTCACATGCGTACTACGGCTCAGAAGGGGTCTTGGGTAAATGTGCACCAAGAACACAGCCCAACCTGGCCTTTGATTTCGAACCGGATGGAACCTCGGAAACGCACGAGGTGCAAGCCCAACCGTTCTCATGGCACGGAGGAGATCTCGGGTTATGGACACCAAGTATCTAACCCTACCGCCCAAGGTCTACCCATTGGCTCCCATCGGTGTGACGACTGGCGAACCCGTAGACCTGCCACAATCATTCTCCCAACATCGCGACACGATGAATCGTCGCACATCACATGCCCCAAAACAACTCACTCGATGCTACCCGTAGGGAGACTTCAACTCTAAGCATCGGTTGTTAATAAACCCCTTGGGCTCGGATTACAGTTACAAAATACTCTTCACATAGTGTTCATCATGTTCACGCCCACCTATTCAATGAATTCACCTCAATACTACGCATAATAGATATGTTCAACAGCAAATTGTATAAATATATCCTTTACCAATATCAACTCCTAATATCTAGCCTTCCCATCCAATCCATTTCTCTACCATTGCATGGTTATCCCTTATTACACAACCAAATGAGTAACCATACTAAATTATAGTAACAACGACATTATAGATATACGGGAGCAAGATATCACATGAGCAAATCACAATCATTGCAAGAGTGCTAACATTATAAATTAACAAGTGCATTAACATAGGATAGTCCAATACTAAAACTGGGATTCCCGGAGCTACAGGAATCCGATCACAACGCACAACCCCTCGTTGGAAAGGTATTCACGAGGGCTACGACTTTCGTGTTGAGTCGATCGCCCAGATCTGGTCGCAGCATACCAGAAATTCAACTCGAATACGTACAGGAAACAGTTTCCTGTACAGGAATTTTCCCGAACGCAGCGGACTCGAACCAGCTTTCCCGTGGCTACAGGTATCGCATGGAAACGAGCAACCACTCGTTGGAAAGGTAATTTCAAGGGCTACGACTTTTGTGTTGAGTCGTTCACCCAGATCTGGCCAGAACACCTCCGAAATTGGCCATGAAGGTCGCCGCGTGCAGAAATCAGGTTTCTGCACGCATCTTAAGGCGAGATGAACGGCATCCGTTCATCTTCTTCCTTGCAACGACCTCGCATAAACTTCTCCAGAAATCACACCCAACCTTATTTCTCCTTTCAAAGCCAAACCCCCAACGAAAACCCCTCTAATCTCCACTTTGAATGATGAGAAGGTTGAGGGAGACTAAGCCTAAAACCTAGGCATGGCTTATCCTAAGAACTCTCCTCCTCACCATCAAGACTCTATGGAGTCGATGTCTCTCCTAAAATAACTATAGATCTAGCACCAAGGGAGAGGGGAGGAAGCTCACCTCAAGTCCAGCGGTACCACCATGGCCGGCCATGAGCCTCGCACTCCTTCGCGGCGGCATTGTTTTTCCCTTGACGGTGGCGGCGTTTTGATTCCTCCAAAGATGGCTCCGACAAGCTCTTCCTCCTCCTCCTCCAGCCAAGAACTCTCTCAGGAATTTCGGGGCAGAAGAAAGGGGAGTGAATGCTAGGGTTTCCAACTTTTTCCTTTTTATACATCGCAGACACGGGTAGGCACACGGCCGTGTTCCTACCCGTGTTCAGGTGACACGGCCGTGTGGCCTGCCGTGTCTAGGGCCGTGTTCATCCCAGAACCACTTTCTGCCGGGTCAGGGTTGCGGCACACGGGTAGAGACACGGCCGTGTCCCGACCCGTGTCCTAGGCACACGGCTAGGGACACGCCCGTGTCCCAATACCCGTGTACCTCTCTGACTGGTAAGCCTATTTTTATGAGGCACACGGGTATGGACACGGCCGTGTCCATACCCGTGTCAGCCAAAAATGCCGTTTTGCCTTGTTTTCCTCATTTTCCGTACGTCCGCACCTGTTCACCCACACCCCCCATTGGGCTCACCACAACCCCCTTAACTCAAATACGCAATCAAGGGGCCTAGCGCGAATTGGGACGTTACACCGGGCGAGACCGCCGGCCAGGCGAGGTCTCTCCCGCGCGGCCAGCCCCGGGTGACCAGGGTGGGTCGGGGGTTGTGGTTTGGCGTGGTCTCGTCCTTGGACCTTTTTACCCCCGGGGGGAGGGGAATTTCCTTCTTTGCCCCCCGGTGTGGAGGTTTGCTATTGGCTTGAGGCATATTTGTTCTAGGGGCATTTTGGTCTTTTTCCCCCCAAGACTTGGAAAAACTATAAATAGACCCTTGAGGGTGCCTTGGAGAGCATTCATTCATTCCTTAGCCACAAAAATCTCTTTGGCTTTCTTCCTCCAAGGCACATAGCTCAAGCATTGGCTAGGGAGGGGGAGACCTCAAAGGTCTTCCGGGTGTGAGGTGGGACCTCCACGCTAGAGCCGAGGGTCTGTCCCATAGCTTCCTAAGTCTTCAGTTCGTGACGTTCTTCCGAGCATAGTAGGTGTGAGGTCACCCCTTTCCTCAAGGGTCGAACTCCACAGAAGTCAATTTTGACTTCGGTCATTTTTGACTTCAACATAAAGTATATTTCATATATATACATATATATATATATATATACTTATATTAAAAAAAATAGAAGGCCTGCTAATAATATTTAATTTAAAACTCATTCAATTAATATGGATCGTAGGATCTGGATCGCACGATCGCAAATTCATGACCTGCAAATAAAATTTTCTCAAAATAATTCTCCCTCCCTCTCTAGTCTCTCTCTCTCCTGATTCCCGATCAGAAAAAAAATTAGAAAATGCTCCTGATAAACAGAGCATCTACGATACCCTTCCTCAATCCCACACTCTCTTCTTCGCGGGCCCGTTTCTTCCGCAACCACCGCCGAGGAAATCATCAACCAACACAAGAAAACTTCCCCCCCACCCCGAGACCTGCCCTCACGAGACGCGGCTCCTCATCGTCAATACGTACTCCGCCGTCTCCGCGGAAACCTGCGACGTCTCTGAAGTAACCCACCACGACTGGAGTTCCTTGATCGTGTTTGCTCACTCGGCACCATGAATCCTCACTCACTCTGAACCTCTCGACAACTCATCTCCTCGATCCCCAAATCCTCACTGCCCTACTTTTTTGCTAGAAAGCTATGCCCTCCTCCAAAGAAACCCACCCTCCATGGCCGGAGCTCCTTGATTGTGCTTGTTCGAAGGCTCGCCTCACGCCAACACTGACGCGTCCGCTTGATCCATCGCTTGAATCTAAGATACAATGAATTGTTACTTCCCATTTTGCCAGTTTTTTGGAACATGTAAGGTTGAGCATCCATATCTATGGCAAATGCAAGCACAAGCTCTTTAAGAAAATCATGGTTTTGCTAACATTCTTGTTTTATTTGATCGAATATGCTACGCAAATATTTTTCCCATTTTCCGATCAAGGAGGTTTCAAGTTTTAGGTGCATCAATCTGGGTCAATTAGTGCATTTTCATCTTTCACTGTTCTGCAGACGTTTGAAACTTTCCTTTGTTTGGGTTTTTTTTTGCTTCACCTACTCTTCTTAAACTGTCTAAATACTCAACCTATGCACACAAGTTGTTTGATCATATGCCCCAATAATGCATACAATCTGTTTCATGAATTATTACAGAATCTGGCCAATAATACATACATTGAACTCACGGAATAAAAAAAGCCGTAGTAATTTTTATAGTTCATTCGCCTTCTTCACATAATACATGACAGCCTCTAATCATCTTCATAACTATGCCAGAAGTTTATTAGTCTTACATTTAACTGGCATAGTTCACGCTATAATTTGACAGCTTATAATCATCTTGCCAAATAATTACAATGCAATCAATTTCCTGCCCTGAACCGGGCCGATCTTACCTTACGCGATTTTAATTAATCTTATCTTAGGCTGTTTTTAGTTTTAATTAATCTTATCTTATTTGATAATTAAAAGTTCATTAAATGAAGTAATATATTTTTTTTTTAAAAAAACCAATGCACTTCATTTATAAAAATGTAATTAAGTAATGTTATACTCCTCAAATACATTTATATATAATTATTTTGTTTTGTACCGCTTTGTAACATGAATAGGGCAAAGCCCGCCGGGGGAGGGGAAGCTCGTCGCCGCGGGCCGGAAATTATCACGTTGTGCACAAGGGCCGGAGACCCGCACACGCACACGCACCCGCACACGCACACGCACCCGCACCCGCACCTGCACCCGCACCCGCACCTGCACCCGCACCCGCACCCGCACCCGCACCCGCACCCGCACCCGCACCCGCACACGCCCACGCCCACGCACACAAGTGACAGTGCACGGGGGCGAACCGGCTAAGATGCGAACTGTACGCACTCAGCAAAACTAGTGCTGTCGCCGCCGGCCCTGGGCTCGCCGACCACCGGCCGCCCGGGTTTCGTTGGCGGCCACGCCGACAAACCCCGGGCGGAGGTGAGCCCAGGTCCGGCAACGAACCTCAGGCGGCCGGTGGCCGACGACGAACCCCGGGCGGCCGATGGCCGACGACAGTGACACTAGTTTTGCCGAGTCCGCAAATCCAGCGCCGCTGCTGCAGGCCGGGGGCTCGCCGGCCACCGGCCGCCCGGTGGCCGTCGATCCCCCGACCGGCGGCAGCGGCAGCGACGCTAGATTCGGCTGGGCCGTCGGATGAGAAGGGGGAGAACAATGATCCAACGGCTGAGAAGCACGGTTCGCACCGCGCTTGTAGTGGAAAATAGGAAAGCATATGTGAATATAGAATGAAATTCTGAAGCAGAAGTAGGTCCTTACCGGAGGGGCTTGCCGAAACTGCGAACAAAATTTGCTATCGGAGGTGATTGCAGTACCTGTGACAAACAGAGTAAGTCTCAGTTCTGACGTTTGGGGGAGAGATGTTTGGAGAAGAAGGAAAGAAATAGGCATTGGAACCTTCCCGGAGTTGTCGATCATGCCTTTGCTGAGCTAGCGGCTTGTGGGGAAGAAGTGCAATCGAAAGGAGGTTCAGATTTGAGGGCGATCCGACGAGGGAAGAGAAGGAAATGGCACGACGTGTACCGTGATGTCGTGGGTGTTTTGTGTTAGGAAGCATGAAGCGGGAGGAAGGGCTGTGAGTTGGTTGGAGAATAAGGAGAGAAGAAGCATAGAGACCTTACAGGAGTTGCCGATCAGTGCTTGCAGAAACTACTACTGGAGGTGCTTGCAGTACCTGTGACTGTAACAGCAGGAAGCACACTCCCACGTCAGCTAGATCCAAGGGCCATGGTGAATACAGAGCGGCACATATACAAAGGATGGAGACAGCGTCCCGTCAGCAATCCGGAACATCCAAGTATTATCAAGTGAACAGAGGACATCTGGTAAAGCTTATCAACGGATATATTAAGTTACCGTTAAACCCAGATGTACATAAATAAGTATACTTACCATGTAAAATTTTTTAATGAAATAATGAAGTTTAGTTTTCTAAATTTGTATCAGGAATAGGACTAAATAGTGTTACGCGTGAGCTTGCCGGATTCCGCAGGAGTTGGATACTCGGACGGCGCAGCTATCTTCCCAACAAACCAATTTTCAACAAGAAACATCTGTCAACTTCTCTCGTATGGAGGAAGACTTCTCAAGATCAACATGGAGAGGCAACATACGTCACATCAGGCAAGTAAAGAATTGCAAGATTTTCATAAGGAGATAACATTACTGCTCAAATCTGCAAGATTGCCATATACCGAAGGTGGGCAAAATTCGGCACAGTCTCAGACAGATTGTATCACGACGTCCACCATGTCCTTGGCTGGTCATACGAGACCGCCAACGACCATAGCCAATCTACCGACCACGACATGCGCTCCTTCTGTAACGACCCCATCCGTTAAATGACGTATAGTAGAAGGTCCGGCCGGGGCCCTACACTATATGCCACAAACAGACGGTGAGGTCACAGGATAATACCAAACCAACCGAGTCCTAACTCAGAGCATTCTAGCGGAAGCTTATTAAGTGCAAGAACTCATACCATTGAATGTCCACTAATATATAAATATCACATTTATATAGATAACCAGGAATGTTTACAAAACCACACCGCACACGGCCTTAAGGCCTTACAAGTTACTCTTAACAACACATATCATTTCATACATCGGCACGCAGGCCGGCCACACATGAAATCCAACACTTCGCACGGCCTTCAAGGGCCTACCAGCAGCATGGGCTTTTGCCCGCTCAATCCATCAGCCCGCAACACCTGCATATGGACATCCACCCCACGGGTGATAAACAAAGCAACGGTCAGCATTCAGCTGACCAATTATAACGACCCCACCCCTTACCCGGGGCAGTGGTTTCTTCCCTGCATGTATAGCAATGTCAACATATAAAGCACATACACCCAACATCACAAACGCCGGCCTCAATGCCAGGCGCTCCGTGCACTCAGGGCACCTTTTATGGTTTGTACTTGGTAGGTGGGCATAAGCCTCCAAACCCTTGTTGAAGACCTCACGCACCCGTCTCACTCAGAGGTACGCACCACACCAAAACCCGTGAGCACTATCAGTCGACCTACCCCCGTAGTGTAACAAGCCTAGGGAATTCGCCCTGCTGCTTTGCTACCAATCGACCGCTCACCCGATCTTAACATTGCCACTTGGTGGAATGGGCATAAGCCTCCAAACCCCTGTTGAAGACCTCTCGCACCCACCCACTCAGAGGTGTTCATCGCCACTTGGTAGAATGGGCATAAGCCTCCAAACCCCTGTTGAAGACCTCACGCACCCACCCACTCAGAGGTGTCCGCACTCCATCAACCAGCTCTTACAAGCATGCAACCAAAGGAGCTATACAAAGCATCCTCACCAAACACATCGTCCTCACCATCTCCGCAGGCTAAACGATGAATACACGGAGTCTTCTCCGGATCGCAATATAAACATCACCAATCCCGACATACGTCTGGATGGGCTTCACACAGCATGCCTATGCCGTACTACAGACTTCCGGCTCTAGATGCAGACTCAACTGCTGGAATCACTTACGCGTTTCCATCTCTTGATGGAGGATCCCATGCACATGCAAAACAAAGGGCTTCACCTGCCCAAGGAAGAAAGATCGTTACCCTTGACGATCGCTTCGGCGCCATAGAAAACTAGCCGGATGGAAATCACCGCAGCGGCCTTGCCTCCGCAACGCTGCACTCGGCTCTCTATTCGGCTCGACGAAGCTCCACCGGCCTCCTCCTCCTCCTCCTCCAAGCTCTCCTCTCCTTCGTAAGAAGAAAGGCTAAGTGGAATGAGCTTTCAACTCAATCCACGGCCTTAAAGAGGCTGGAAATGCTTTGGACCACACGATCCAAATAGAAGGAAACGAACGGCCGAGATCTGCCCAAAACCCCAATTTTTGCCTGACACGGCCTGTGACACGCCCGTGTCACAGGCCGTGTACCCTTAAGCGGCACACGCGGTTTGGAACCGACTGAACAACACGGGGCTCGACACGCCCGTGTCGAACCTGACACGCCCGTGTCATTCTTGAGACACACCCGTGTCCCCTGCTACACGGCACCCATCGACTTCCAAAACCAGTACACGGGTCGGAACACGGCAGCCGACACGCCCGTGTCCAGCCTGACACGCCCGTGTTCATGGCCGTGTTCACGGCCGTGTACGGCTCTGACCCGAATAGGCCAACTTTGAGATTTAAATCGAACACGCCCTGGGACACGCCCGTGTCCCAGGCCGTGTACCCCCGACACGCCCTGGGACACGCCCGTGTCCCAGGCCGTGTCTACCAGCCTGCTACTCAAAATTGTGCAAAAACATATTTTGAGTTCTGGGGTGTTACACCTTCTGCCGGGCAATCCTTCCCAGAGCCTCAGTGAACAATCAGTTCTTGCCCACGTCGTCATCGACATCATTGCATCCATGGTAGTTAAACGGAAATCCTTTTTTAAGAAGAGTTACATAACAACAAAGTGAAATGCCCATATTTTGATTGTGGAACAACTTCTCATCAATACACCCAGTTCAAGATTTTCCAGCACAGAACATCCCAACACAGTAGATCAACGATAATACAGTTGACTTTCAACCACTTTCACAATCGGGAGATCAGCACAATTCATCATATCTCCTCCAAGAAAATGACGGCATCACATGATTCTTTCAACCTCCACTTGGATCGTCAAATCTAGGTACATACCAACCAAACAACACCAACACTCAGGATCAGGTAATGATTCCCTTCCCTAGATTTGGTTCTAGAGATCCAACCGACTGGATCACCAAGGCAGAAGCCTATTTTCCATATTATAATATTCCTTATAATAATTGCATGACTATTGTTGCGATACATTTAGACCCCCAACAACACGATGGCATAAGTATTTACACCCCGATAATGCACATTTTAATTGGTTTGAATTTAAAACAACATTGACTTATCGATTTGGACCTTCTCTATTTGACGACCCGATGGGGAAATTAAAGTGCTTAACGTAACAACATTCAGTTTTGGACTATAAAGATCAATTCAAGGCATTATCAACTCAAATTAAGGGCTTATTAACTAATCTTTTACAATCCATGTTAGTGTCCGACCTAAAACCCAATCTTCGACATTTTGTTATTTTTCAGCGACCCACTTCTCTAGATGAAGCATTTGCCTTAGCAAAGCTCATCGAAGATGATGTTCATGAAAAACCACATTTCACAAATTTCGTCAAATCTACATTTCATAAACAGACGGAAACCACTCAACAACCCCGTCAAAATCCGACACATAAACGTTTAACACCCACCGAATTAAAATTCAAGAGGGAGAAGGGCCTATGTTACATTTGTGTTAAGAAATACATGCCTGGTCACCGCCGTAAAAATAGGATCTTTTGTTTATTCCTAAATGATGACTATATTGATTTTCCAGATCCACCAGGCATAGATCAACCTGAGGAACCACTAGCCTCTCTAGAGTTAGCAATTTGTTTTAATGCCATCATGAGTACATTTTTCGGGAAATCATTTCGATTTATTGGACACTTGTAATCAACACCACTTCACATTTTAATGGACTATGGCACAGTACCACACACTTTATTTCTACACGCACATCACAATTCCTAAGAGTCCCGATAACGATCATTAAACCATTCAAAGTTCATGTGGGCAATGGTACGACATTGGACTGTAATGAGATTCTTCTAAACGCATATATATTGATCCAAGGACATACATTCGGAACAAACTTATTCGTCCTTGATTTATTTGGGTCTGATCTAATCCTAGGAATGGTTTGGTTAGAATCCCTTGGACTAGTAACAATGGATTATAAACGTAAACAAATGACATTCCAACATCAATACAACACCATCACTCTTCAAGGTAATGTTGATGAACCCACAACTCCAACTTCTCCCAACCAAATCAATAACTAATACACCAAAATGCAATTTCTTCTTCTTTTTTGCGTCTCTTTTCCCTACAACCTAGTGCACTAAACACTACAGAACAAATGTTACAAACACCGATGGAAATTAACCAACTATTAACAGATTACTCGGACGTATTTCAAACCCCGACACAATTACCTCCTAAACGCTCTTGTGACCATCACATTCCACTTAAACCTTCTGATACCATAGTAAAGGTCAAACCATATCGGTATCCCCACTATCAAAAGACAGAAATTGATAACCTCGTTAAGGAGATGTTACAAAAAAAACTTTATCCTCCCTAGTAATTTGCCATTTAGTTCGCATGTATTATTAATGAAGAAAAAAGATGGGTCTTGACATTTTTGTGTTGATTTTAGAGCATTAAATGACGTTACAATTAAGGATTCCTTCCCCATGCCCATAGTCAACAAACTATTAGAAGAACTTCACAGCGGAACTATATTTTCTAAACTAGGTTTAGAATCAAGGTACCGCCAAATAAGAATGGACCCCTTTGATACACACAAAACGGTGTTTCAAATGCATGCTGGATTGTATGTGTTCATGGTAATGCCTTTTGGCCTTACCAACGCTCCAGCCACATTTCAATCATTAATGAACACCATTTTCCACTCCTTCCTAAGAAAATTTGTCGCTATATTTTTTGATGACATCTTAATCTACAGTTCCACAATGGATATACATGTCAAACTTTTAGCAACAGTCCTAGAAGTGTTATGCCAAAACAAGTTGTTTGAAAAAAAATCAAAATGTAGTATTACCGTAACTCAAATCGATTTTTTAGGACATCTTATTTCAGGACAGGGAGTACAGCCTCACCCCGACAAAATATCGGCAATTGTAACTTGGCCAACACCGAAAACTATTAAAAAGTTATGTTTATTTTTATGGCTGGTTGGATATTACATTCGTTTTATCAAAAACTATGCTACCATAGCCAGACCCCTCACGAAGGTGGTCCCTTTTGTGTAACTCCGCTCTACGGTTGTAAGGGGTGGGATAGCTATAAACGGGTCAGCAAAATGCTTACCGTTGCTTTTTTTGCCACGTTTTGGTGGGCCCTTTTGTGCAGGTGCTGGAGAGCCAAGTGGAAAGTAGCGGGCTAAAGCTCATATGCTGCAATTGGCTGGCCCTTGAAGGCCCAAAAGGCGAACGTTTATTGTTTTCATGGGTGGCCAGCTTGCGTGCCAAAGTATGAAACCGCTTGTTAAAAAAGGAAACAGTTGTAATAAGGCTACGACCAAAATAAATGTTATGTATATATAAATATATCATTCCTGTTGTGTAGTGGACATTCTTGTTTGGTATGCGTTCTTTAACTAAAATGCTTATGCTAGAATGCTCTGAGTTAGGGTGCGTTCATAAGTGAACTTGGATTTGGAAATAACTTGTAATCTCCTTACCTGTCCGTAGTATATGGAGTCGGGCCCCGACTGGCCCTTCTGTCATATGCTATACGACGGATGAGGGCGTTACATACGACCTCCCACCACTTGCACATGTTCATCACTATAGGAGCTCCAGCTCTTTACAAGCCATTCAGGCCGATACACAGGATAGGAATAAGTCAATAAAACAACTGAAAGAAAATTTGCTACACACACAGCACCGTATCAAACAAATTGCGGATCGCTCCAGGAGACATGTCGAATTTGAGGTGGGCGATCTGGTACTTCTTAAGCTCCAACCATACATGCAACTCACCCTACAACAAACACACACCACATGGTTTAGTCTTATGTATTATGGATCGTATCTCATTATTAAAAAAATAAATCCAGTGGCTTATAAATTGCAGCTACCAAATACCTGTAAATTACACAAAATTTACCACATATCTCTCTTAAAAAATATATTCTCTCTACTATGGAAGTGGTACGCCATCTTCCACCACTTGCATAGAAAAATCAACCCATCCATGAGATTTTGGCAATATTTGATGAACGGGTGATTTGGGTAAACCACCACCGCGTTCATCAAGCATTAATCCAGTGGAAGGGCTTAGCTCCTAAAGACAGCTCTTGGGAAAATATAACTACCCTACCATCTCAGGTTCGCACACAACTTCACCTTCGTCCTCAATATAATACTACTTATTTACAGGACAACGAACCAAAAACAATGGAATATGAACAACAAAAGCAATGCAGAGACAGGAACACCAGGAAAACAAAAGCTATACTGGGTACAAGGAAAGAGGATTAATCTTTGGATCGAGCAGCGCCACCGTTCATTTGGCCAGCGAGCACTCCTTCTAGCATGATGTTAACCAAAGGACCACGACGTTCCTTGTGATTGAGACGACGTCTGACCATCTCAACACCATGGTAGCGTAACATTCCTCATCGGCGACGCACCCGACGCTACATTCCACGACGTTTTTCTTCTCCACTCCAGAGCAAAAATAAGGAAGATATTTCAACAATAGAACGTGAACGTTGTTTTTCACCCATGGGAGTGATGTAAAAGCAGGAAGCACACTCCCACGTCAACTAGATCCAAGGGCCATGGTGAATACATAGTGGCTCATACACAAAGGATGGAGTTAGCGCTACGTCAATAATCCAAAATATTCTAGTATTATCAAGTGAATAGAGGACAACTGACAAAGCTTATCAACAGATATATTAAGTTACCGTTAAAAAAAGATGTATATAAATAAGCATACTTACCATGTAAAAAGGTTTTAATGAGAAGTAATGAAGTTTGGTTTTCTAAATTAGATTCAGAAATAGGACTAGATAGTGTTACGCATGAGCTTGTCGGATTCCTCCACTGACAACGCTTACAGTGACAAACGGAGTATCAAATCTGACTTTTGGGGTTGAGTTGGTTCGAGAAGAAGGCCAAAAAGAGGCATAGAGATCTTGATAGAGTTTCTGATCGTGCCTCAACCGAGCTTGCGGCTTGTGGTGAAGAAGTGGAAAGGAGTGCAGACGGAGGAAGGTTAAGATTTGAAGGAGATTCAATGGGAGGGAGAGGAGTGTCGTGATGCCCTAAGCGTTTTACGGGAAGGTTCGTGAAGCGGGAGGAAGTTACTTTTCGGGAGAGTAGGCCTAGGGTTTGGATGTATTTGAAGGGTTGCGAGAGTTATATTCATCTGACGAATGCAGTTTTTTTGTGGGAATGATCAGACAACTGTAGTTCCAAGAGTGGTTGTTTAGTGGCTTCACCTTGTTTAGTGTCTTAAGGGTGGCCTGAATGTCTTTGCATATATAATACGAGCAGCTCCGCACGGGCTCTGCCCCTACTCGCCGACTCTTAGCGGGCGGAGCGAATTGCGCCCTCAATCGAGCGGGCTTCGCCCGCAATCGAGCAGACTGCGCTAGCAATCGAGCGAGATGCACCCGCATTTGAGCAGACTGCGCCCGCAATTGAGTGGGTTGCGCCCCCATATGAGCACTTTTATTCAAAGCATATACATACGAGTACTTAAAATGATCGTAAAAAATATGAATCAATATTCTAATTTTTATTTTGTACAAATTTTTAAATTTTTACCTAAAAATTCAATTTTGCTCTCTCTCTCTCTCTCTTTCTTATCTCCTCCTCTCCCTCATATCCCTAAATGTTGGGATAAGAGGGCTATAAAGATTCCCTTCCCCTCTCTCCTCTCTCTCTCTCTCTCTTTATTGGATGGATGAGATCAAAAACATTTCACATATTGGATGGCTAATATTAATTCTACCACTCAAAATTACTTCTTTAATGTAGTTATATATATACAAAAAAAAGTATTGGGAGCCAATAGGATTTCACGGTGTAACGCTGACTTTTGTCATTAAATATGGACTGTTCGATCTGTTTAGATCCGAATATCTCGACCGTTTGATCAAACGAACGAATCATAGCCGTCCATCATTCTTTTCATAGGTCTCTTAAACCTATGATGGTAGGGTGTCCTAAACCTATAAATTTATTAGGGCTCTTTACATGCCATTCAGGCCGATACACAGGATAGGAATAAGTTAATAAAACAACTGAAAGAAAATTTGCTACGCACGCAGCACCCTATCAAACAGATTGCGGATCGCTCCAGGAGACATGTTGAATTTTAGGTGGGCGATCTGGTACTTCTTAAGCTCCAACCATACAAGAAACTCACCCTACATCAAACACAGAACACACGGTTTAGTCTTAAGTATTATGTATCGTATCTCATTATAAAAAAATTAAATCCAGTGGCTTAAATTGCAGCTACCAAATACCTATAAATTACACAAAATTTTCCACATATCTCTCTTAAAAAAATATATTCTCTCTACTATGGAAGTGGACACCATCTTCCACTACTTGCATAGAACAATCAACCCATCCATGATATTTTGGCAATATTTGATGAACGGGTGATTTGGGTAAACCACCACCGCGTTCATCAAGCATTAATCCAGTGGAAGGGCTTAGCTCCTAAAGACAGCCCTTGGGAAAAGATAACTACCCTACCATCTTAGGTACGCACACAACTTCGCCTTCTTCCTCAATATAATACTACTTATTTGCAGGACAACGAACCAAAAACAATGGAAGATGAACAACAAAAGCAAAGCAGAGACAGGAACACTAGGAAAACAACAACTATACTGGGTACAAGAAAAGAGGACTTATCTTTAGATCGAGCAGGGCCACCGGTCATTTGGCCAGCGATCACTCCTTCTAACATGATGTTAACCAAAGGACCACGACGTTCCTTGTGATTGAGACGAAATCTGACCATCTCAGCACCATGGTGGCGTAACATTCCTCGTCGGTGAAGCACCCTACACTACATTCCACGACATTTTTCTTCTCCACTCCAGAACAAAAACACAGAAGATAATTCAACAATACAACGCGAACATTATTTTTCACCCACAGGAGTGATGTAAAAGCAGAAAGCACACTCCCACGTCAGCTAGATCCAAGGGCCATGGTGAATACAGAGCGGTTCATACACAAAGGATGGAGTTAGCGCTACGTCAACAATCCAAAACATTCAAGTATTATCAAGTGAACAGAGGACAACTGACAAAGCTTATCAACGGATATATAAAGTTACCATTAAACCCAGATGTATATAAATAAGCATACTTACCATGTAAAAAGGCTTTAATGAGAAGTAATGAAGTTTAGTTTTCTAAATTAGTTTCAGAAATAGGACTAGATAGTGTTACGCATGAGCTTGTCGGATTCCTCCGCCGACAACGCTTATAGTGACAAACGAAGTATCAAATCTGACTTTTGGGGTTGAGTTGGTTGGAGAAGAAGGCAAAAAAGAGGCATAGAGACCATTCCAGAGTTGTTGATCGTGCCTCAACCGAGCTTGCGGCTTGTGGTGAAGAAGTGGAAAGGAGTACAGACGGAGGAAGGTTCAGATTTGAAGGCGATCCGACGGGAGGGAGAGGAGTGTCGTGATTCCCTAAGATTTCTACGGGAAGGTTCGTGAAGCGAGAGGAAGTTACATTTCGGGAGAGTAGGCCTAGGGTTTGGATGTATTTGAAGGGTTGCGAGAGTTCTATTCATCTGACGGGTGCGGTTTTTTTGTGGGAATGATCAGACGACTGTAGTTCCAAGAGTGGTTGTTTAGTGGCTTCCCCTTGTTTAGTGGCTTTAGGGGGGCCTGAATGTATTTGCATATATAATATGAGTAGCTCCGCATGGGCTTTGCCCCTGCTCGCCTACTCTTAGCGGGCAGAGCGAACTGCGCCCTCAATCGAGCGGGCTTTGCCCGCAATCGAGCGGACTGTGCTAGCAATCGAGCGAGATACACCTGCATTTGAGCGGACTGCGCCCTCATTTGAGCGGACTGTGCCCTCATTTGAGCACATACTTGTATTCAAAGCATATACATACGAGTACTTAAAATGATCGTAAAAAATATGAACCAATATTCTAATATTTATTTTGTACAATTTTTTAAATTTTTACCTAAAAATTCAATTTTGCTCTCTCTCTCTCTTTCTTATCTCCTCCTCTCCCTCATATCCCTAAATGTAGGGATAAGAGCGCTATAAAGATTCCCCCCCTCTCTCCTCTCTATCTCTCTTTATTGGATGGATGAGATCAAAAAAATTTAACATATTGGATGGCTAATATTAATTCTACCACTCAAAATTACTTCTTTAATGTAGTTATATACATATACAAAAAAAAGTATCGGGAGCCAATAGGATTTTACGGTGTAACGCTGACTTTTATCATTAAATATGGACTGTTCGATCTGTTTAGATCCGAATATCTCGACCGTTTGATCAAACGAACGAATCTTAGCCGTCCATCATCCTTTTTATAGGTCTCTTAAACCTATGATGGTAGGGTGTCCTAAACCTATAAATTTACTAGGTCTCTTTACAATCCATTCAGGCTGATACACAGGATAGGAATAAGTTAATAAAACAACAGAAATAAAATTTACTACGCACACAACACCGTATCAAAAAGATTGCGGATCGCTCCAGGAGACATGTCGAATTTGAGGTGGGCGATCTGGTACTTCTTAAGCTCCAACCATACAAAAAACTCACCCTACATTAAACACAGAACACATGGTTTAGTCTTAAGTATTATGTATCGTATCTCATTATTAAAAAAATAAATCCAGTGGCTTAAATTGCAGCTACCAAATACCTGTAAATTACACAAAATTTTCCACATATCTCTCTTAAAAAAATATATTCTCTCTACTATGGAAGTGGACACCATCTTCCACCACTTGCATAGAACAATCAACCCATCCATGATATTTTGGCAATATTTGATGAACGGGTGATTTGGGTAAACCACCACCGCATTCATCAAGCATTAATCCATTGGAAGGGCTTAGCTCCTAAAGACAGCCCTTGGGAAAAGATAACTACCCTACCATCTTAGGTACGCACACAACTTCGCCTTCGTCCTCATTATAATACTACTTATTTGCAGGACAACGAACCAAAAACAATGGAAGATGAACAACAAAAGCAAAGCAGAGATAGGAACACTAGGAAAACAACAACTATACTGGGTACAAGAAAAGAGGACTTATCTTTGGATCGAGCAGGGCCACCGGTCATTTGGCCAGCGATCACTCCTTCTAACATGATGTTAACCAAAGGACCACGACGTTCCTTATGATTGAGACGAAATCTGACCATCTCAGCACCATGGTGGCGTAACATTCCTCATCGGCGATGCACCCGACGCTATATTCCATGACGTTTTTCTTCTCCACTCCAGAACAAAAACAAGGAAGATATTTCAACAATATAACGCGAACGTTGTTTTTCACCCATGGGAGTGATGTAAAAGCAGGAAGCACACTCCCACATCAGCTAGATCCAAGGGCCATGTTGAATACAGAGTGGCTCATACACAAAGGATGGAGTTAGCGCTACGTCAATAATCCAGAACATTCTAGTATTATCAAGTGAACAGAGGACAACTGAAAAAGCTTATCAACGGATATATTAAGTTACCGTTAAACCCAAATGTATATAAATAAGCATACTTACCATGTAAAAAGGTTTTAATGAGAAGTAATGAAGTTTAGTTTTCTAAATTAGTTTATGAAATAGGACTAGATAGTGTTACGCATGAGCTTGCCGGATTCCGCCGCCGGCAACGCTTACAGTAACAAACGAAGTATCAAATCTGAATTTTGGGGTTGAGTTGGTTGGAGAAGAAGGCAAAAAAGAGGCATAGAGACCATGCCAGAGTTGCTGATCGTGCCTCAACCGAGCTTGCGGCTTGTGGTGAAGAAGTGGAAAGGAGTACAGACGGAGGAAGGCTCAGATTTTAAGGCGATCCGACGGGAGGGAGAGGAGTGTCGTGATGGCCTAAGCGTTCTACGGGAAGGTTCGTGAAGCGGGAGGAAGTTACTTTTCGGGTGAGTAGGCCTAGGGTTTGGATGTATTTGTAGGGTTGCGAGAGTTTTATTCATCCGATGGATGCGGTTTTTGTGTTGGAATGATCAGACGACTGTAGTTCCAAGAACGGTTGTTTAGTGGCTTCTCCTTGTTTAGTGGCTTCAGGGGGGCCTACATGTATTTGCATATATAATACGAGTAGCTCCGCACGGGCTATGCCCCTGCTCGCCGACTCTTAGCGGGCGGAGTGAACCGCTCCCTCAATCGAGCGGGCTTCGCCCACAATCGAGCAGACTGCGCTAGCAATCGAGCGAGATGCACCCGCATTTGGGCGGACTGCGCCCGCATTTGAGTGGGTTGCGCCCGCATATGAGCACTTACTTTTATTCAAAGCATATACATATGAGTACTTAAAATGATCGTAAAAAATATGAATAAATATTCTAATTTTTATTTTGTACAAATTTTTAAATTTTTACCTAAAAATTCTATTTTGCTCTCTCTCTTTCTTCTCTCCTCCTCTCCCTCATATCCCTAAATGTAGAGATAAGATGGCTATAAAGATTCCCTCCCTCTCTCTCCTCTCTCTCTCTCTATCTTTATTGGATGGATGAGATCAAAAAAATTTCACATATTGGATGGCTAATATTAATTCTACAGCTCAAAATTTCTTCTTTAATGTAGTTATATATATATATATATATATATATATATATATATATATATATATATATATATATATATACAAAAAAAAGTATCGGGAGCCAATAGGATTTCACGAAGTAACACTGACTTTTGTCATTAAATCTGGACTGTTTGATCTGTTTAGATCTGAATATCTCGACCGTTCGATCAAACTACCGAATCATAGTCGTCCATCATCCTTTTCATAGGTCTCTTAACCTATGATGGTAGGGTGTACTAAACCTATAAATTTACTAGGGCTCTTTACAAGCCATTCAGTCTGATACACAGGATAGGAATAAGTTAATAAAACAACTGAAAGAAAATTTGCTACGCACACAGCACCGTATCAAACAGATTGTGGATCGCTCCAGAAGACATATCGAATTTGAGGTGGGCGATCTGGTACTTCTTAAGCTCCAAACTTACAAGCAACTCACCCTACATCAAACACAGACCACACGATTTAGTCTTAAGTATTATGGATCGTATCTCATTATTAAAAAAATAAATCCAATGGCTTATAAATTGCAGCTGCCAAATACCTGTAAATTACACAAACTTTTCCACATATCTCTCTTACAAAAATATATTCTCTCTACTATGGAAGTGGTACACCATCTTCCACCACTTGCATAGAACAATCAACCCATCCATGAGATTTTTGCAATATTTGATGAACGGGTGATTTGGGTAAACCACCACCGTGTTCATCAAACATTAATCCAATGGAAGGGCTTAGCTCCTAAAGATAGCCCTTGGGAAAATATAACTACCCTACCATCTCAGGTACGCACACAACTTTGCCTTCGTCCTCAATATAATACTACTTATTTTCAGGACAACGAACCAAAAACAATGGAAGATGAACAACAAAAGCAAAGCAGAGACAGGAACACCAGGAAAACAACAGCTATACTGGGTACAATGAAAGAGGACTAATCTTTGGATCGAGCAGCGCCACCGGTCATTTGGCCAGCGAGAACTCCTTCTAGCACGATGTTAACCAAAGGACCACGACGTTCCTTGTGATTGAGACGACGTCTGACCATCTCAGCACCATGATGGCATAACATTCCTCGTCGGCGATGCACCCGACGCTACATTCCACAACGTTTTTCTTCTCCACTCCAGAACAAAAACAAGGAAGATATTTCAACAATATAATGCGAACGTTATTTTTCACCCATAGGAGTGATGTAAAAGCAGGAAGCACACTCCCACGTTAGCTAGATTCTAGGGCCATGGTGAATACAGAGCGGCTCATACACAAAGGATGGAGTTAGCGCTACGTCAACAATCCAAAATATTCAAGTATTATCATGTGAACAGAGGACAGCTGACAAAGCTTATCAACAGATATATTAAGTTACCGTTAAACCCAGATGTATATAAATAAGCATATTTACCATGTAAAAAGGTTTTAATGAGAAGTAATGAATTTTAGTTTTCTAAATTAGTTTCATAAATAGGACTAGATAGTCTTAAGCCCGAGCTTGCCAGATTCCGCCGCCGGCAACGCTTACAGTGGCAAACAAAGTATCAAATCTGAATTTTGGGGTTGAGTTGGTTGGAGAAGAAGGCAAAAAAGAGGCATAGAGACCTTGCCAGAGTTGTTGATCATGCCTCAACTGAGCTTGCGGCTTGTGGTGAAGAAGCAAAAAGGAGTGCAGATAGAGGAAGGTTCAGATTTGATGGCGATCCGACGTGAGGGAGAGGAGTGTCGTGATGCCCTAAGCGTTCTACCGGAAGGTTCGTGAAGCCGGAGGAAGTTACTTTTCGGGAGAGTAGGCCTAGTGTTTGGATGTATTTGAAGGGTTGCGAGAGTTCTATTCATTCGACGTAAGCGGTTTTTTTGTGGGAATGATCAAACGACTGTAGTTCCAAGAATGGTTGTTTAGTGGCTTCCCTTGTTTAGTGGCTTCAGGGGGGCCTGAATGTATTTGCATATATAATACGAGCAGCTCCGCACGGGCTTCGCCCCTGCTCGCCGACTCTTAGCGGGCGGAGCGAACTGTGCCCTCAATCGAGCGGATTGCGCTAGCAATCGAGCGAGATGCACCCGCATTTGAGCGGACTGCGCCCGCATTTGAGTGAGTTGCGCCCGTATATGAGCACTTACTTTTATTCAAAGCATATACATATGAGTACTTAAAACAATCGTAAAAAATATGAATCAATATTCTAATTTTTATTTTGTACAAATTTTTAAATTTTTACCTAAAAATTTAATTTTGCTCTCTCTCTCTCTCTCTCTCTTTCTTCTCTCCTCCTCTCCCTCATATCCCTAAATGTAGGGATAAGAGGGCTATAAAGATTCCCTCCCTATCTCTCCTCTCTCTCTCTCTATTGGATGAATGAGATCAAAAATTTTTCACATATTGGATGGCTAATATTTATTCTACCACTCAAAATTACTTCTTTAATGTAGTTATATATATATACAAAAAAAAAAGTATCGGGAGCCAATAGTATTTCACGGTTTAACGCTGACTATTGTCATTAAATCTGGACCGTTCGATCTGTTTAGATCCGAATATCTCAACCGTTCGATCAAACGAACGAATCATAGCCATCCATCATCTTTTTCATAGGTCTCTTAAACCTATGATGGTAGGGTGTCATAGACATATAAATTTACTAGGGATCCCTACCATAGGATATAAAATTACTATTTTACCCTTTTTATTTAAAAAAAACCACTAAACAAAGACCACCAACCAGAACTCCGTAATTGGGCAAGCACATAAACAAAGGCAATTTACGCTATAGAAAACCGCCATCCTCTAGCTAATATACCTAACATTTCAAATTTAAGTCAATCCTGAATTAATATATAGTAGAGAATACACGTAAAACCCGCGATGTGGGACAAATGTGTTGAAAAAAAGAAACATGGGGCGCACGCTATTCACCATGAAGCCCGTGCATTAATTGAGCGCGATGTGCACTGGTAATTAAGTAATTGCTAATAAACGCTTATTAAAGTATTAAACAATTTAACATGGCCGGGGGCCAGCTGCCGGGCGCCGGGGCCGAGGCCGGGCAAAGCCAGGAGGATGTGCAAAGCCCGCTGGGGCCTAGGCTGTCACCTGGGGCACGGGGCCCCCCCAGTGCTCTGTCACTCATGTGTTTGGGTGTGTGTGTATTTATACACACACAATTCACACAGGAGTGACATTGTATGGGGTGGCCCCCGTGCCATGCACGATAGTACCATGTCGTCGCGACGGGCTCCCCCCCGATTGTTTATTTTTTTTAAAATTCGAAAGTATTATATATTTTAAAATATTTTTTATTTATTCTAATATAATGTAGTAAATTATTAAAATATAAATTGAAAATTTTAAAAAAACTAAATGTACAACCACATATCCGGCCAAGTGGAACCCTCCCCAGGTAACAGGCTAGTGGTATGCTATGAGCGGCGATTTGGCGCAACCCCGTTCGAGGGCGTGCATAAGCTCATACAGGCGCATGTGGTTTTTACGTTTTATGTTATAATATATATATATATATATTTACTAAATGTGTATTTATTTATAATATATATATATATATATATTATATATATTTATTTATCATTTATACATTTATTATATATATGTATATTTGTGTTTATATAATATAGAGAGAGAGGATAAAAGAGGCAAAGAAGAGGAGGGGGAATCGGGTCCAGGAGGAAGAAGAAATAAAGAATAAAATTGGAGAAAAGGAAACCCTAAAGGAGAGGCAACCATCGGGTTTTGGAGGAGGAGAATAAAGCCAACCACAATTTCTCCCCCCTCCCCTTTTTCCCGATCTCCCGCCCTAGCTCTCCCTCTTTTTCTGTCCATGCCACCGCAAGGAGGAGCAGGCCCGAGCCACCTCCCTCTCTTTCTGTCCAGGCCGCCGCAAGGGGGAGCAGGCCCGAGCCACCTCCCTTCTTTTTCTGTCCAGGCCGCCACAAGGAGGAGCACAACTCGTGCGTGTACAATCGCTACAGTCGCTAAGCATCGAGCCTCATACAAGATATGCGGTCGCGACTCCACCAACATATGCGCCAAGGGTAACGAAATTTCTACTTGGGCAGGTGAAACCCTTATTTTCCATATTTGCATAGAAGCTCCTCTCCACCAACAGATGGGGGAAGGGAGCTCTCCGACGGGTTGATGTGGACATCCCCGTAATTAATTGCATTAGCACCCGGAAGCGTGAGTACGGGATTAGGCATGCTGTGTGAAGCCCATCCGTACGTGTAAGCTGGATTGGTGATGTTCTGAGGTTCCCGGAGAAGACTCTGAGGAAGTTGTACATTATTTATTTAGCGGGCTTAAGCCCAAGTTTGTGCCAGCCCTAAAAGGCCTATTTTGTTTATGTTGCCGGCCTGTGTGCTGAGGTATGGAATGTACGTTCCTGTAATTTGGGATGCCCGCGATGCTTTTGCTGGCCCTAGAAGGCTTATGTTACGTTGGTGGCAGCCCAAAGGGGGCTACGAAAAAATAGAACTGTTCGGCGAGGGTATGCTATTAGGAGGGTAGTTGAAGGGCATTTTGCATAGACCCGAGGTGGCACCTCTAGTTAAGAGGGAGTGTATCTGGAGATCCTCCCTAGACGTTCCGGTCGGCTAAGAGAGCCCTCCGAAGGTGCCTAATTAGCTCAGTCTTTGGTTTGGGAGGGGAAGAGTTTGTTAGTCTTCCGGGTATGTGGTGGGACCTCCACGCTGAGACCTTGGGTCTGTCTCTTATGTTCCTAGTCTAATGCCTAGATAGTTCACTTGAGTGAAGTAGGTGCGCGGTCACCCCTCTTTTGGGACCTCGAACTCCATAGAGACCGGTTTCCGGTTTCAACATTTTTTGTGGGGTGAGCGTGGAGAGTGACCAGCACAGAAGAACTCATGCGAACGTCATGGTTATAGAAGAGGAACCAAGTGACGATCGGGGTCACGTGATGAAAGAAGTCCCCCCCTTAGTTTCTCATTTTTGTTTCTCAAATTAAGGTTGAGACGTAGTTGCGAAGGTCTTTCTTGTTTGGAATACTTTATGAATAGCAGGTTCATCATGAAAGAGTAAGTCTTCATGAGTTTGGAATGAGACCATGAGCTCTGATGCAGTCGTTGTTTTTTAAAATCGTGAGCTTCAAGTATAGTAGAGACGATATGTTTATGTGTTCTAGGATTTCAATTATTGAGTTGTTTCAACTTCTTTAAAGAGGAGAGAACCAACTTGTCGGTGTAGGGAATAAACTTTGAGTTTAATAACCCTCTTTGAGTATTTATATTTATTTTCAAGTCTTTGTTGAGCTTTTCGAGCGGTTTTGGATCTCACAAGGCGAGGATCATTTGACAGTGTGTGCTTTGTTATCGCTTAATTGTGAAATTTGGAACATAGTCTCTGTATGATCATATTGGTCTCCCCGCTGTTTTATGAAAATTTGTAAGTGCTAAACCATTGGTTCTTTATTTTACCATAAGTACCATGTACTTTATCCTGGAACATCTATAGTAGCCCCAATTCATTATATTCTCCATCATTATTAATCAATGCAAGCATATAAGGTAAGTTTATGTTTATCCTTTCCTTATCAAATTCTCACATTTTTCAGTATATTCTTCATCTCTCAAAACTCGTTCTTCAAACCTTACACTAGTAATTCCATTATTGTAAAATGGTGATGACCTAAATAAATTTAAGAAATGATGTTGTATTCTAGTTTTGTTGCCTGTCATGTCTTCAGTTAAATTACTAAACAAAAATGATCTCAATAACTTAGCAGATTCCAATGAGGTTACTTTAACATCTACATCTTCTTTATCTGCTGTATAATTTAAAATGCTAACAGGAGTGTAAGCAGATCATCTAAACGATAAGATTCACAAAAATGATGTTATTTCAGTGGGGAACTGATATATTCATCTAAATATCCAAAGTTTTTCATTGCTTCTTCGAAATGACAGAACTCATAAAAAAACCCCATGTTAAACTTTTCAATTGGATTATAATGAGATGAACACACAGGTATTAATACTTTGCTTACCTCATGCCTCAAAAATATTGTTAGATTACAGGAAATTCTACTAGTTCAAATAAGTCATCTGATCTCATTGAGTGAAATGTTACTGTATCAGAATCATTTCCAGTATCATCAGTCATAGTGTATGTCACATTTATTCTGAATCTTTTTATGTCATCAATAAAATCATGGACTTTAGTTGCCCATCCAATAGCATTACCATGTTTCGGCAATTCAGAAGAAGCCTACTCATAATTGAATTTCGTATTCGCAAAATAATGGCGATTATATGTCATTCTACCATCGTTAAGCCTAGACTGTTGGATTTCAAAACACTTAATCTTATCAGCATATACTGTTATTGCCCTTCCTGCTTGGCTTTTTACAAAGGATGTTGAACGGACAGCATATTCATGTAAGTGAGTCGGTTCTGATTTCAGAAGTAATGACATTGTGGATTCGGATAACATAAATTTAACATTTGTGCCTTGCCACATTCTTACCCTATGCGTGAAGTCAAACTTACTCTTTGACTCTAATTCTATAATTTTGCAGTCTATTACCATAGAACCTAAGTCAAAATCATCATAATTGGTTACGACTGACACATTAGATGTCACACCTATTTTGTGTGGTAAACTATAAGATAATATGTCTATATCCATCTTTCTGGCATGCACATACTTTTGGGTTTCTTCTAACAATTTGATATTGCTTTCCATATATACTGTTGCTCGCATTCTTGTAGTAGGTAAATTTTTAATTTCCTTATGCTAAAGCCCATGCGGTTCCATAAACTTACAATTTAAATGTATATTCAATACATCACTTAATGATGATGGTATGTCTTCACCTGGACATATTATTTTGGTATTAGATCTAACAAACTTGGATTGAGCTTGAAGAACATTATCACAAAAATATATATCTTCTATCATATCAGATTTAACATCCAATGGAATTATTTCAATCTTGCTCCAAATATCAATATCTCCTATAGCAGCTATTAGAGCTTTTTCTATTCTTTTGCCTACTATATTCTTTAATAATGTACGATAATACTATACAGAATCTATATTTGATGATGTGTTCGAATTTATTTTAATAATAATTGAATTTCTATTAGTGGACCTTTGTAACCTGATGGTCTCATTTTCAAACAACGAATTTGTAATTGCATTAACATCATCTGATAAAATTTTTATTTTAGCAAAAGCTGGCATTTATATTTTATCATTTAAATTAATTTCTTTGCACTCAAGGAAAAATATCTTAATATCCTTATCTGAAGCAGATAAATAATGCGCTTTGAATTCATTCGGTGAAACTGTAACTAGTACGATTGCCTTTAAGAATTTCTTAACATATAAACTATCTTGATTATATTTTTTACCCCATTATATTGGGATAGAGGCTTGAGTGTTGTTACAGTTTTCATTAACTGGGATCCTATTCAAGGTTATTTAGATATTAGAGTACTTAAATAAATGTTTCTTGTGGCTTTTTATTTTTTGAACCTGCTTCTGTCTCAGCTTTATGAAGTAGAGTTTCTCTCAATATGTAATACTGTTGAATTACTTTCATGTGAATGGTGACCATTTCTTACCTGTTTTAAATCTTTCCATTTTTCTGCTTCTTTATGGGCACCCTCTGACAAGACACTAAGTTATCATATTCTGCTGCACTTTGCATCAATACAAGAAGCGTATTTTGAAGCATGCTTCTCTTTTGGTCTTTTATTATGTGGATCAGTCATTCCCATGTGTTTTAAAAATATATAAATCTCCATATAGATATTTTGGCTTTGTCCTTAAAACTGTTTATGGACATTAAATAATTCAATTATCTCATGTTTTGCCTTTTGCTATACTTTTGACAAGAATTATATCAATATCCAAACACAAAATATCTTCCCTTGATCCCGGGGTTTAGTTTATTGTTTGTGAAGTATGTGTTGGACATACTATTTGTGTTGCATGGTACGTGCTTAATCCTTCGCAAGATATAGTAATTTCTCAAATTTCTTACCACTTTTGCCTTCCTTAATAGTCTGTCATTTTTAAGAAGCATATGTAGAAGTATTTTACATTTTTTAATACTTGTAAATGTTGTTGTGCTCTCCTAATTTAATGAAATTTCAGGGTGGTTTCTTCTACGGCATGAGAGCGAAATGGTTGAAAGGAAAGACATCGAGAAGACCCGCTGTCCAGGCTCCCATCTAGTTGGCAGGTCTGTAGGCTCACTCAGTGGTTGGAGGTTGTTTGGAGAGGAGACCCAGAGAAGACCCGCTGTCCAGGCTCCCATATAGCTGGCAGGTCTATAGGCTCACTCGGTGGTTGGAGGTTGTTTGGAGTGGAGACCCCGAGAAGACCCGTTGTCCAGGCTCCCATCTAGTTGGCAAGTCAATAGGCTCACTCGGTGGTTGGAGGTTGTTTGGAGGGGAGACCACGAGAAGACCCACTGTCCAGGCTCCCACCTAGCTAGCATGTCTGTAGGCTCACTCGGTGGTTGGAGGTTGTTTGGAGAGGAGACCCCGAGAAGACCCGCTGTCCAGGCTCCCATCTAGCTGGAAGGTCTGTAGGCTCACTCGGTGGCTAGAGTTTATTTGGAGAGGATACCCCAAGAAGACCCGCTGTCCAGGCTCCTATCTAGCTTGCAGGTCTGTAGGCTCACTCGATGGTTGGAGGTTGTTTGGAGTGGAGACCCTGAGAAGACCCGCTGTCCAGGCTCCCATCTAGCTGGCAGGTCTGTAGGCTAACTCGGTGGTTGGAAGTTGTTTGGAGAGGAGACCCTGAGAAGACTCGCTGTCCAGGCTCCCATCTAGCTGGCAGGTCTGTAGGATCACTCGGTGGTTGGAGGTTGTTTGGAGAGGAGACCCCGAGAAGACCTGCTGTCCAGGCTCCCATCTAGCTGACAGGTCTGTAGGCTCACTCGGTGGTTGGAGGTTGTTTGGAGAGGAGACCCCGAGAAGAGACGCTGTCCAGGCTCCCATCTAGCTGGCAGGTCTATAGGCTCACTCGGTGGTTGGAGTTTGTTTGGAGAGGAGGCCCCGAGAAGACCCGCTGTACAGGCTCCCATCTAGCTGGCAGGTCTGTAGGCTTACTCGGTGGTTGGAGGTTATTTGGAGTGGAGATCCCGAGAAGACCCACTGTCCAGGCTCCCATCTAGTTGGCAGGTCTGTAGGCTCACTCAATGGTTGGAGGTTGTTTGGAGAGGAGACCCCGAGAAGACCCGCTGTCCAGGCTCCCGTCTAGCTGGTAGGTCTGTAGGCTAACTCGATGGTTGGAGGTTGTTTGGAGAGGAGACCCCGAAAAGACCTGCTGTCCAGGCTCCCATCTAGCTGGCAGGTTTGTAGGCTCACTCGGTGGTTGGAGGTTCTTTGGATAGGAGACCCCGAGAAGACTCGCTGACCAGGCTCTCACCTAGCTGGCAGGGTTGTAGGCTCACTCGGTGGTTGGAGGTTGTTTGGAGAGGAGACCTTGAGTGCGCTCGGCCCCGGGTAGACTCGCTGTCCAGGCTTTCATTAGCTGGGCAGGACGGTAGGTACACCTGGGGGGAAAGGAATCGGACTTCAAAAAGGTTTTGGAAAGGGTTGGGTCTCATAGAAAAACTGAAAGTGTGTGGTGCTTCTTCAAAAGGGGAATAATCATTGTTTAAACCACAATTGAGATCAATAGTTTCATTTTGATGAACTGAATAGACTAGTATTAATACATCACTTGTTTCATGCCGTATGAAAATAGTTAAATTATTTGCAAAGTCTGCCGGATCAAAAACATCATCCTCTTTCATGACATGAAAAAAACATTATCGATCTTATTTCTTTTAATGTTGATCTTGCTGATACATAAAATGTTTGGGAGGTAGCAAAATCATTGTATTTATAAGAGGTACGCTCATCTGAAACAATAGCCACTTGCATCTCAAAACATGAATTGCCATTGACTTCCACGTTAGTTGATAATTTGGGTTAATTTTCATTAACGGATTGGATTTAGAAACATTTTTGTTATAGTAAGTTAATTCTGATTTAAGCCCTGGTGTGGAGCTTGCTCTATCTCCAAGTGAGGGATTCCCTCAGTTTTTTTGGGTTGGCTCCCACTCGCCGAATATTTGGGGTTGAACATTTCTTTCTGAGCATGGAACTCGCTCGAAAAGAGCGGGGATTGTGTACAATCCCGTACCCGGCCAATTGAAACCCTCCCCAGGTAACAGGCTAGTGGTATGCTATGAGTGGCGATTTGGCGCAACCCTGTTCGAGGACGTGCTTACGCTCATACATGCGCATGTAGTTTTTATGTTTTATGTTATAATATATATATATATATATATTTACTAAATGTGTATTTATTTATAATATATATATTTATTATATATATATATTTGTTTATCATTTATACATTTATTATATATATGTATATTTGTGTTTATATAATATAGAGAGAGAGGATAAAAGAGGAAAAGAAGAGGAGGGGGAATCGGGTCCAGGAGGAAGAAGAAATAAAGAATAAAAAGAGGAGAAAAGGCAACCCTAAAGGAGAGGTAACCATCGGGTTTTTGGAGGAGGAGAATAAAGCCAGCCGCAATTTCTCCCCCCTCCCCTTTTTTCCGATCTCCCGCCCTATCTCTCCCTCTTTTTTTGTCCAGGCCGCCGCAAGGAGGAGAAGGCCTGAGCCACCTCCCTCTCTTTCTATCCAGGCCTCCGCAAGGGGGAGCAGGTCCGAGCCACCTCCCTTCTTTTTCTGTCCAGGCCGCCCCAAGGAGGATCACATCTCGTGCGTGTACAATCGCCACAGTCGCTAGGCATCGAGACTCATGCAAGATACGCGGTCGCGGCTCCGCCAACATACGCGCCAAGGGTAACAAAATTTCTACTTGGGCAGGTGAAGCCCTTATTTTCCATATTTTCATAGAAGCTCCTGTCCACCAACGGGTGGGGGAAGGGAGCTCTCCGACGGGTTGATGTGTACATCCACGTAGTTAATTGCATTAGCACCCGGAAGCGTGAGTACGGGATTAGGCATGCTGTGTGAAGTCCATCCAGACGTGTAAGCCGGATTGGTGATGTTCTTGGGTTCCCCGAGAAGACTCCGAGGAAGTTGTACATTATTTATTTAGCGGGCTTAAGCCCAAGTTTGTGTCGGCCCTAGAAGGCCTATTTTGTTTATGTTGTCGGCATGTGTGTCGAGGTATAGAATGTATGTTCCTGTAATTTGAGATGCCTGCGATGCTTTTGCTAGCCCTTGAAGGCTTATGTTACGTTGGTGGCGGCAAAAAGGGGGCTATGGAAAAATAGAACTGTTCGGCGAGGGTATGCCATTAGGAGGGCAGTTGAAGGGCGTTTTACATAGACCCGAGGTGTCACCTTTAGTTAAGAGGGAGTGGATCTGGAGATCCTCCCTAGATGTTATGGTCAGTCAAGAGAGCCCTCCGAAGGTGTCTAATTAGCTCAGTCTTTGGCTTGGGATAAGAAGAGTTTGTTAGTCTTTCGGGTATGTGGTGGGACCTCCACGCTGAGACCTTAGGTCTGTCTCTTATGTTCCTAGTCTAATGCCTAGATAGTTCACTTGAGTGAAGTAGGTGCGCGGTCACCCCTCTTTTGGGACCTCGAAATCCACAGAGACCGGTTTCCGGTTTCAACACTAAATGTCAGCCGGGTGCCCTCTTCCGATCAATCACTGCCGGCGGCAGCAAAGCCGTCGGTGGCCTGCCCGGTGCCCATCAGCGGGTTCGAGGGGCCAATGACTATGAATTAAAAAATCATTTAATTAATGTGGACCTTAGAATCATAAGATCGTTGTCTGCAAAAAAATTTTCCCCAAAAAACCCCCTCCTTTCAACCCCCGAAATACCGATCCCTGTTTCCGCAAAAAATAATTCCACTTGCAAATTTGCCTGGTACCCACCTGCGGGTTTGCCGACCACATGCAAACCCACCAGGGATTATAATAGGGCTCAAGGGCAGGGCCACCGCCAGTGGTGGCCTTGCTCGCTCGCTGCTAGACAACCCCTAGCAGGTTCACCGGTGGTCGCATCGGTGAACCTGCCGGTGGGGGCAGGGCAGGATGCAAGCGGTGGGCGTTGGGTCCATTAATCACAATGGCCCTGATTTTACGATATCAAATGTGTCAATGAGATATACATAATTGTATTTGATGTATGGTTACGTTCATGCATACAGGTTAGTCTTTGTCACAATAATTGGACAACTAGTTCAAGAGACAATGACAGGTGGACTCAAGGTGGAGCTGGAAACTCAGAAATCTACGTAAGTCCAAAATTGTTGAGTGAGGCAAGCTCACTCAACTCTATTCAGCTAGTAGTGCTGAGAGTAGGAAGGAAGTCAAGACTGACAGTATAAGACCCCTTTTTTTTCTTTTTAATCAACCGGGGTCTTATGCCCAGAATTGCCGCTTTGCGGTGGCACCGACACTCGGGAAGGCCGCCACTACAAAACGCCAATTCTGTCGGCCTTTTCGATCACAAAAGAGAGAGAGAAGTAAGTATAAACTGAATATAATCAAGTCCATAGAATCACATGTAAATGGAAATCACAACAAATCCAAAAAATAAAGAAAGCAGAGTACTGCAAAAGATCAGTATAGATGAAATATAAACGGGCTCAAGCCTAGTACATCAGAGTCCTCACTACAAGTCACTCATCGCGGAAGCTATAAGAAAGACTAATCACTCACGGAGCTGGTCACAGGTGCTCCAGAACTAGAATGGCCCACATCCATGTGCACCGTACTCCGCTGGTGCTGGTCCCTGGGTTGTTGGTCCCTGTCTCCTATCCGGATCTCCTGTAATGTTGTGGTTCGAAAACCATTAGTCATAAAGACTAAGTCCTATCATCCCCTACCCCTCCCCCCACGGCTCCTAAGAACCGAGCGAAGAGGAGGAAAGGTAAGCTACAATGGTGGAGAATAAGCAAGGCGGGTGACAGTGGAACTAGTCTAGCAGTAAATATATTGTATAAGAAGCTAAGTATGAAAGGTACATCTAGCAGTTCTACAATTGTGAGCAGTAAAGTAAACATGTAGTAAATAAATATATATATGAAAAGACAAGTAGAAATTAAATATGTAACCTTAACTTATATGAATGTCCATACAAACTTATAAGTGAAGGAGTCTTCTACAAGGCTCCCATCGTATAAAAAGTCCCATACCGATTTGTACGTTGGGGTGTCGATGTATGCAAATATGAGTGTAGTGATATGCTATGCCATGATTCATGTAAGTGCAACTCACGCACACGACTCTATGCGCACAGACCTTTAGTTCCCCCTATTCGGGCAGCTAGCTTCACTCCTAGGAACCTTCGTAGTGGCAAACGGAGACAGTGGGTCGGGCCCCCCACTCCTAGGCGGGTATCCACACTACCAGGCCTAGCCCTTCCGTACGCCCCTAGAAGAACACAACCTAGAGTATCCACGTACTAGTACTGGCTATATCCACCAGACTTTCTTTGAATAAGTGTCCCACACCGCCGAGTCAACGTACCGATGCCGGTGTGAATGACTGTTAAATACCGAAAACCCACCACATTATTCTGTATTCAAACCCTCGAGCCCCCAGCTCCCCGGACTGCCCCGTTCGTGCATCTACCTTTCGAAGCTACCGTCTGGATGGCAATCAAACCAACCTATTCAACCTCCCTAGCTACCGGGGTGTGTGAATGTGAAACCCTAGTTATACTAGTTACTCTTTTAGTTTATTATTCTTACGGTTTACGTTAGCCCAGGACTGCACCTGGCATACCCCGTGAAGGGCTCTCAAAGGGCACTGGGAACTATGATGGTAGTTGAAGCTCATCGTTCCCTTTCGCAAGGCACTTAATATTATTGGTTTATACCCAATTTCCCGATCCATTTTTATGTTATACTGGATCTAACCCTAGTGTGTTTTGACCCTTCCTCACCTCAGGAAAGACGATCTTTCGTCGATCCCGAGCACCACTTAACACTAACCAGACTTCTCTCTCCTCATCGTGACTCCTCATATCACTTAACAGCCCATTTCAAATCCCATGAACTATCAATCTCATCCTCTATGTTCAATGCACAGGCTATCACTACTTACGTTGTTTTACGCTATGTAGACCAACCTATACTATATGATGATCATGATAGGAGGTCCATCAAGTTCTCATCCAAAAGCTTTAAATTATTTACTGGAGATCTATCATAGCATAACAAGCCTAAAATCAGAAAAATTATAATTTTCCTAATTAATCTGATATTTAATTAATTTTCCAAAAAGATCGGCCATGGGTAATTTTAAACATGAACTACATGATTTTCTCAAGTAATGACCACCCAAAAATTATGACCACTAAATAACAGAGTGATATAAATAAATACTAATTTCCATGATTTTAGAGAAAATATTTAGCCTCTAATTAATTTATCCAACATAATTCCATTGATCATATTTAAAGAAGGAAGTACTAAAATTATTCATCAGAAAATTGTAGAAAAATTACTAAACCTTAATAATGTACAGAAAGAACCATTGCACAAAAATCATAATTTTCTGGCTTACTAGACACCAAAATGAATTCAATTAATTTTTCATGGGAAACAATACTTAGTGAAGCAACCCCTATAAATACACTTCCCACAATTCCATAAAAATTCACAGAGCTTTATAACATCATAAAAGGTTATCTGACCAAATTCCATAAGATTCCAGTTAGTGGTTAATTCATAAGAAATTCCTAAGTTGAAAGTACAATTTGATGGTTTGTACATGAAGTAACATATTCATTAATCTATAATTCATAACAAAATTATCTAGATATGAATACAACTATGAAAACACTCCTGCCAAAGTTTGACTGATAATCAAGGTCATATGACCCACCATAAAATTCCTAGGGTATAAAGACCTAATTATTTATTAAGTGGTTTATGTGGGGTATTTGTGTCCAAGCACTATCCATTCATTTCCTAGGGCATCTAACCACCCTACAAGTATTTATTCTAAGTTCCAAGTCCATACAAGGACATAACACCATATGTCCTTCACAAGACACCCAAAACCATCCTTGGGGTTTGGTCTTGGAACCTAGGGAAAATCTACCCCAATTCACCCCATCTTCCATGGGAGGGTGATAGAAATCATGCCTAGTCAGTGGTAAAAATCTCAGCCTCTGTTGAGGTGATTTGACCACCCAAATCACAAAGTGCACTTTTGACCTAAAAATTCCTTAATAGGGCAAAACTTAGGTTTGTCCATTTCCAATCTAAAACATCTCCAAATGAGATGAAAAATTATACAGAGCCTCATGATGAACCCAGGGACCACTCACCAAAATTTGGGAGGGTTTGGAAGTCATTAGGCCACCTAATTAATTTATCATAAGATTATTTAATAATTACAACAAACTATAGGAAAAGTGTCTCCAAAAATTTCCATTTTTGTACAGGGCATAGATATAGGGGGGATTCCCTGTCAAAATTTTAGGTCTTTTGGACAAGGGATGAAGTGGGGGCACACAATTTAATCTCTGGCTAGCTCTAGGTGTAGACCCCACCAAAAGGGGTGCCCTGGTGAAACAAGTTGACCAAATTGACCCAAATCAATTTTAAAATAAATTAGTCCCATAGGGCAACAAATTATATGTTGACCATTTCCTCATATAGAGCCTCTAAGTATTTTTCATTAATTTTCTAAAGTGACTGTTGTCATAATACAAAAAAGCATTTTTAAAGAAAAGGATTTAAATGATCAGCACAGATCTTGATGCAAGATCCGACGATTGCTGGATCGTCTTCTTCCTCTGGCCGAGGGCCATGATTGTCCGAACCTGGAGCTTATTACAAACGTTGCTGCTAGCCATCCAGCCTCCTTCCTGGCCGGCCACCGCCACCACCACCTCCTTTGAGGTGGTGGCCATCGCCGGGCGGCGGCGCGACCGCCGGAGAGGTGTTTTCCGGCTAACCCGAGAGCTATATTTTTGCGGGAAAAACTAGGAAGAGAAGCTCTTCCTGATCGGACTCAGTTGAGCCCGATTATTAAACCTAAAGAATTCTAAGATCTACCCATAGAGAGAGAGGAGGGGAGGACCTTGTTCGCGGGCTGGAGGCGTGCAGATCGACGGAAAGCCATTAGTGGTGAAGGAGTCGCCGACGCTCTTCAACAGCACATAGAAATCTCTCATCTCCTTTGGGCAAAGTGTGGAAACAAAGGCTTGGAGTCTAGTGAAGCTTATAAATCAAAAAAATGGTGGAGGGGAGGGGTCTAACTGATGGTGGCCATTAAAGGTCCTTTAAGGTAATTTCGGCCATGGTGGTGGGGGATGAATATGGCTCAATCCAGCCAAGTAATGGCTGGAAACTCCTCCTCTTCCCTAGAGGAGTTTAATCCAGCCATAAAAGAGGAGGGGAAGGAGGCCAAGGCATCAAGTGCCATTACTGGCCATGAAAGTTGGTTCTCGGCCATGGCTGAAGCCTTCTTCATTTTCATAACCGCCGGCCACGTGTGTCACAACCCGCATTTTCTCCGAATTAAGAATTATCAGAGTAAGAGAAAACACGCGTCGTGATGCCACGTCAAGCAGGGGATAACTGCTGACGCTCAGGCAAAACCAACTACCAACTTAATGAAAGAAAATCATGTGATTAATGATTAGAAAATCAGTTATAATTAGAGTCCGTATCCCTCGGCTCATTGGATCACCTAGTCCACAAAAGAAAAACTATATTTATACGCTGCGGAAAAATACTTTATTTAGTTTTGACATCCTAAGGAGCACATAAGGGTCCCAAGAGAACCACTCATGCTATGCAAGACCCTACATTTAATTTATATAATATATAAGAAAACGGTCTTTATACGTGATTTGGAAAATAGTGATTACGCTTTATAAAACATGCTGATCATGAGCTTTATTTATAATAACAATTATAGTTTAAAAATAACTAGCAACCTAGCATAAAACCTTCTCAGAGCAAGTAGACTATCTCCAGAAAATGATAGCAGCAATAGTATATATATCTAGTACAAGGTAAAAACTACCAGTGGGCGCCAACAACCTGACACGAACCCACTAGCACAATTATATGTCTGTAAGAGAGTACTGAAAACAACCTCACTAACAAGGTAAACAGAACTCCAAGGTCCGGGAGTCCACCAACAACACCACCTCCAACTAGCCACCAGACTGGCTACAGCTCAGAACCTGGGGTATTCCAAAAGAAAACAGAATACCTCAGCAAGCTAAACAAAGAAAAACTGCATGGAAGAGTCAACCAAAGGACAAAGTAACAGAAAAACATGCAGTAGAAAGAGTCACAACTGTCCACAACAGGACCACCAGAAATGCACAACGTGCAAAGCAACAGCAACGACCCAGCACAGGAACCACATCCTGCAGGGCCTACTAGGCTGCCAAGAGCTAGAATGCTGCAAAATACCAAAGAAGAAACTTCTAACACCCTAAACTGTGGGAAGTGATAGTAGCAAAACAACAACGAGGAACCGGATCGAAGGCAAACGCAGTCCCCCAATCCACCATGTCCAAGTCAAAAGCTCGAGGGTCAACACGTGAAAACACAAGGGACCTTCCACCCGACATGCCCAGCCCGTACCTGGAGCAAGAAAACATGGGTGGCCTTGGCTATATCACACAACTCCACCCCCATAAAGAGCTACAACCACCACTACTAACCACGACCCACGATTCGGCCTTTAGGAAAATAAAGAAAACGGCCGACAAGGAAAACCCAGAAATACAACTGGAAATCCACTCGGAAACGAAAGAAAAGGTAAAGGAAGAGTGTTGAAATAAACCAACACGACTAGGCGTTGAGTGAAACCCACTCAGTGCCTACCTAAACTTTGGCGTTGAGTGAGCTAGCCTCACTCGCCGCCAAAATAATACCACTACCCACAAGCCCACTAAAGAATACGGAGCTCGACGACAGTCGAACGACCAAGGCAGAAGATCCAGAACTCGAGTAGTTGCCTGCCACTTGAGTATCTAAACTCCCGCACTCGAAACCATCTAAATTCGCCTAGCAAAAGAAAATATACAAAGCGCACGATCAGTGACGCACGATCAGTGGTCGTGCGCACTCATCGGCTGATGATCGTGCGAAGCGAACCTGGAAAACCTGACAGAAAACCTAGCAACTGCGCACGATCAGTGTCGCATGACCACTGGTCGTGCGCACTGTTGCCAGCGCTCGTGCGATTTTCCGAGACAGAACTTTGGAAACTGAAAGACAGCGGCGCACGAGCAGAGGCACACGACCAGTGGTCGTGCGCCCTAACGGTTGATGACCGTGCGTGGCTAACCTGTACCGTTTGGAATTTCCCGAACGACACCGGAACGCGCACACGACTCACGCCACTGCAGTAGCAGCAGACAACTATCAACGTCGCGCACCACTACCATACGAGCTATGCCAAATCATTCGAGTGATACCTTAACAAAAAAATCGGCAACCACACCCCCCCTCCTAACTCTCCCTCTCGGCTACACCCGAACCAGAGCAACAATCAAAATAAAGGAAAACAACGGCTCCACGCCGACAATTTGGATTCCAAACATCACAAAATAGGGGGGTTTCAGTAGGAAGAACTAAGCCCTATAGTTAGCAAGAAAATGAGAACAACAAGGCCTCTAACCTGGGCTAACCGGGATTTCAATTTCAGCAAGAAAATCGAAAAGAAAACTTGGCAAGGGCAAGAATACCACTTGCCTCAATCACAGCGAAGCTTTGGACTTCTTTCCTCCTCTTCGCACGGATCAAAACAGCCGCAACACCTAGAACAAAAACTCGGCCATTAATGGCGGAAAACTTCCAAAACCGGAAATTCCAATCCTCCCAAAACTCCACGAAAATCGAATTTCTTACCGTAGGAATGAAGGTCTTGACGAGAGCAATCCGAATCCACTCTCGGAATCGAATTCCGTCCACAAACGCTCCGGGAATCGGCGTCCGAAGGGAAGGGGTAGTCCGGCGGTTTTCTTTCTCTCGTACAGACGGCGGTTTCCAAACGGGGAAGAAGATGAGCGGCTCTTTCATACTATATATATATATATATAATTATATAATTATATAATTAATTACAAAATTACATAAAGCACCAAATCGACGCGAAAACCGAACTACCTCGGAATTCGATGAAATTCGCACCGTAGCTAAATACCCACGCTACGAACACAACGGCGAAGTCGAAATTAATTTTCGACGAACAGAACTCGAGTTATACCCAAATAAAGCCAAACACCAACATCCCCCGAGAGGCCACACCGGGTCACCCAAAACGACTCGGCTTGCTAGGGAGATCTTGCCAACAGGCTACAGAATAGGGCACTCAGTTCTAAGGAGCTAAACCACACTCCACAAATGGCACAAGCCACGGAAACGCGTCATCGTAACGCCAAATGAGAATAAAAATAATCGCTGAAAAAACGGGGCGTTACAGTCACTCCCCTAAAAGAAAGTTTCGTCCCGAAACTTTACGCACAACCCTCCTACAAAAGAAGGAAAAGTAACAAACAGAAGTTACAAAGGGAAACATACCGATCAAATCAGCGAAACAGGTGAGGGTACGCCCTCCTCATGGCCGACTCTAGCTCCCAAGTCGCGCTCTCCAAATCCTGATTTTTCCATAGAACTTTCACCATCGGTATGGACTTCTTTCGCAGCACACGCTCCTGAGTATCCAAAATACGAACAGGCACCTCAACAAAAGAGAGGTTGGGCTCCAACTGGGGCACAACATCCAAGAGTTGCCCACTGCTGCACACACACTTCCGCAATTGGCTAACATGAAAAACATTATGAACACCAGGGAAGTTCGCTGGCAAATCCAATCTATAAGCAGACACACCAATCCGCTCCAAAATCTCGAATGGGCCCACATACCTTGGGTCCAATTTCCGATTTTTACCAAATCTCTTCACACCAACCATTGGAGAAACCTTGAGGTATACATGATCCCCTACTAAAAACTCCAAAGCAGACCTACGCCGATTGGCGTTCTTTTCATACCTCTCCTGAGCTATACGAAGCTTCTCCCGAATAAGCTTCACGGCGACTTCCATATCCTCCAGCGCATCAGGACCCAACAACAGCCTCTCACCAGCCTCGGCCCAAAACAACGGAGTCCTACAGCGCCTCCCATACAAAGCTTCGAACGGAGCCATCTGCAAGCTTTCCTGATAAATGTTATTGTAAGCAAATTCCATGAGTCGCAGACGCTCATCCCACGCTCCACCGTGGTCTAAAATATAGCACCTGATCATATCCTCAACAATCTGATTGACCCGCTCCGTCTGCCCATTGGTCTGAGGGTGGTACGTAGTAGAATACCTCAGATCCGTACCCAAACCCTCCTGCAGACTCTGCCAAAAACGAGAAGTAAACCGGGAGTCTCGATCAGAAATGATGCTAACCGGCACACCGTGGAGTCGGATGACTTCATTCAAGTACAACTCCGCTATCTTCTTCATCGGGTAATCAATCTTATATGGCACGAAGTGAGCACACTTCGTTAATCTATCCACTATAACCCAAACAGAATCAAATCCTCTCGGGGATTTTGGCAAACCCGTAATGAAGTCCATAGATATACTCTTCCACTTCCAAGTCGGGATCTCTAACGGAGTCAACTTACCACCAGGCCTTCCATGATCGGCCTTCACACGCTTGCAAGTGTGACACTCAGCAACAAATCGGGCTATATCTCCTTTCATACCATACCACCAGGCAATTTGCCTTAAGTCACGGTACATCTTCGTAGATCCTGGATGGTAGGCAACGCTGGAACCATGAGCCTCACTGCAAATCATACCTCTAATATCCCCAACAGCGGGAACGCAAAACCTGCCGCGGTACTTCAAAGTACCCGCATCATCAATAGCAAAATCTGGCAACTCTCCCTTCTCTGTCCTGGTAAAAAGGTGCAACAGATCCGGATCGTCCTTCTGATGCAGTCTAGTCAAAGAAATCCAGGACGGCTCTGCCACTGACAAACTACTCTGCAAACCACAGCATCCCACTGAAATATCCATAAGGAGGAACTCCTCAACTAACCGATCGGCGGAGAGGTTAAAGATCTTTCCCGTCTTTCGGCTCAGGGCGTCGGCCACCACATTGGCCTTGCCCGGATGATACTGGATTTCTACGTCATAATCCGCCACATACTCAAGCCACCGCCGCTGACGCAGATTCAACTCCTTCTGCGTGAACACGTACTTCAGGCTCTTATGGTCAGTAAAAATCTTGCACTGAGCCCCATAAAGTAAGTGCCTCCACAACTTCAACGCATAGATAACCGCTGCAAACTCAAGGTCATGCGTAGGATAATTCTTCTCATGAGTCTTCAGCTGCCTTGACCCATAAGCGATTACTTTTCCATCCTGCATTAATACGCATCCCAATCCTATATGCGAAGCATCCACATACAAATCATAATCCACGCCCTCAGTAGGAAGGGTCAGAACGGGAGCAGTACACAATCTCCTCTTTAACTCCTGAAAAGCTTCTTCGCACTTCTCGCTCCAAACAAAAGCCACATTCTTCTGAGTCAGCTTGGTCAAAGGTGCGGCTAGAGAAGAGAAACCCTCCACGAATCTCCTGTAATAGCCAGCCAACCCTAAGAAACTTCTGATCTCCTTAGGAGTGTTCGGCCTACTCCAATCCATCACTGCTGCAATCTTTTCTGGGTCAACCGAGATCCCATCCTTGTTCACCACGTGGCCTAGAAAAGAAACCTGAGGCAACCAAAATTTGCACTTGCTCAACTTGGCGAATAACTTGTGGTTCCTCAATTCTGATAGGACCAGACGCAAATGTTGCTCATGCTCCTCAGCACTGCGAGAATAAACCAACACGTCATCAATGAAGACCACCATGAACTTGTCTAGGAAATCCTTGAATACCCGATTCATCATGTCCATGAAAGCTGATGGTGCGTTGGTCAAACTAAACGACATTACCAAAAACTCAAAGTGTCCATGCCTCGACCTAAACGCAGTCCGTGGAATATCTGCCTCACGGATCCTGAGCTGATGATAGCCCGAACGAAGATCGATCTTGGAGAACACCGTGCTACCACGCAACTTGTCAAATAAATCATCGATCCTCGGCAGAGGGTACCTGTTCTTGATAGTGACCTTGTTCAACTCTCTATAGTCGATGCAAAGCCGCATCGACCCATCTTTCTTCTTTACGAACAAAACAGGAGCACCCCAAGGCGACGAACTCTGCCTGATAAAACCTTTAGCCAACAACTCATCTAACTGAATTCGCAACTCCTCTAGCTCACGAGGGGCCATCCGGTACGGCGCCTTAGCAATAGGACGCGTACCCGGCTCCAAATCAATAACAAACTCCACATCCTGCTCAGGAGGGATACCAGGAAGATCATCAGGAAAAACATCGGCGAAACCACAAACAATAGGAATCTCCTCCAAGCGTGGCACGCTAACAACGGTTCCAACCGCCTAGACTAAACAAACACAACAATCAGAAAGAAACAATCTCTGAACACATACCGCCGAGAGAATAGGAGAATCCTGACACGGATCAGCACACACGCTGCCGGGCTGACCGTCGTCCCTGATGAAGTCCAAGCGCTTTCCTTTGCACTGAATGACCGCATCATACCGAGAGAGCCAGTCCATGCCCAAAATGACATCGAAGTCCTCTAGATCAATCATCTTCAGGTCCGCCTTCGCAAGAAAATCCCCCAACAAAACCGGGCAATACAAAATACCCAAATCTGATAACACAGATTCACTAGAGGGAAACTTGACACGGAAGGAATCCCGAACACGATCTAGAGACAACCGATGACGCTCCACAAAGGCTCTAGCCACGGACGAGTGGGTAGCGCCGGAGTCAAACAGAACATGCGCCCAGCGGTTCTTCACCTTAAATTTCCCTATAGGAACGCACAAAGCTAAGGAACTAGCACAACAGTACCGCAAATAATCTAGCAACTAAACTACCAGGCTAGAAAGAAAAACAACAAACAACTAACCTGAGATCACCTGGGTCGAAGTCTGAGCCTCCTCGAAAGAAATCACGTTCAGCTTCCCTTTTCCCTTGTCCACACGCTGAGGTGGAGGTAAAGCCTGTAACGGAACTGCAGGAAGAGCTGGCTGGAACAGAGGACACCTCGACTTGATGTGTCCCTTCTGCCCATACTGAAAGCAGACTTTATCCTTGGTCCAACACTGGGCCGCATCATGGCCGGATCGCTTACAAACAGAACAGGAGGCATCTCTCCTAGGAGCACCCTGAATAGCATGAACCTGCTCCTTCTTCAGAGCTGCCACCTTCTTGAAACACCTCTCGACAGGATGGCCTGACCGGCCACAAAAACTGCACACCACCCTGCTCCTCTTTCCCGGAACAGCATCGGGTACCAGGGGTTTCTTCTCCTCTACCAACTTCCTCTTATCCTTCTTCAACTGCTGGCCTCTACTCTTTGCCGTCTCAATGGCCTCAACCTTAAGAGCAGCCTCTACAACTCCAGCATAAGTCACCGACCCATAAGCACTGGCCAACTGCTGCACCTCACTCCTCAAACCACCAAGAAATCGCTTAACTCGATCAGCCTCAACGCTGACCAATCCAGGGGCAAAACGGCTCAACTTACTAAACTCTACCTCATACTCACCCACCGTGAGCTGCCTTTGCTTCAGATAGAGGAAATCATTCATGAGGCGGTCACGCTCAACCGAAGGTAAGAACTTCCTCAACAGCATCTCCTTGAACATCTCCCACGAGCATCCGGCTACCAAGCTCTCCTTCTCTCTCAGCCACCAACTCTTAGCCAAACCTTTGAGCTGATAGGCGGCTATCATCACCCTCTGGTCATCTGAAATCCCTGAGTACGAGAACATCTCCTCCATGGAGATCAGCCAGTCGTCTATCACCATGAAATCTGCCTTCCCATCATAAGTGGGAGGGCTCAGCCTCAGAAACTGCGAGATGAAGGCCATCTCTGCTGGCACCACCATTGGAGGTCTCAAGGGTGCAGGAGGAGGAGGAACAGCTAACCCCCTAGCAGGAACTTGCGCACCCTGAGCCTGCCCTGCCACAACTGCCACCAAATACTGAATCTGGGCTTGCACCTCCTCCAACTGCCTGCCCATAGCTTCGCTACTCTGACGCAGACTCTCGATCACCGCATCGTTCTGAGCTCCAGAAGATTCACCCTCAGACAGGGGTGTCGATCGAGTCGCAGGACGCCTAGCCATCCTAAAAATCATAACCACCCCAAATCAGATCCAATTCCCACGACTAGAACCGATTACCAGTACAGACAATACATATGTAGATATAGACTTAAAGCTGCTAAACTTGCTCTGAGAGTTTATCTTCTTCACAATAATTAGATGATATGCCCTAACCTAGGATGGTTAACCACCACCTTACTAACTCTTGTGCCTAGATCGGATGCATGAACTTACGTTAATTTGAAAACTCATGTGTGTACATATGTCATCCTGCAAATCTTTAGCTCGGCGCGTTGTGCTTATGCAATGATATGATATGCATGATTGTGTTATGCATTCTAAAAAAAAGGCCCTAATGCATGCTATGAGCGGCGTACGCATGAAAATGTTATGCATCCCATACTACATAACATTTCCATGCAACGAAAAAGAAACGTGCTAGTCGCAGTCATGTGGTGAGGTTATGCATCCCATACTACATAACCCTCACATGTAGCCCCTATGGTGGATCCATATACGAACACATATTATGCATCCCATACTACATAATATGCCCCGTATACTTCATGTTATGTTATGAGTGTAGTGTTCGTGCTTTTGCCAAGACGTGCTGATGACATATCGGTGTGTGAATGACATGATGCTGAACTACTAATAAGCGAACAAAGGAAGGTTGCTCAACTAACTTGTCAAGCAACCTCCCTCTGATACCAACTGTCACAACCCGCATTTTCTCCGAATTAAGAATTATCAGAGTAAGAGAAAACACGCGTCGTGATGCCACGTCAAGCAGGGGATAACTGCTGACGCTCAGGCAAAACCAACTACCAACTTAATGAAAGAAAATCATGTGATTAATGATTAGAAAATCAGTTATAATTAGAGTCCGTATCCCTCGGCTCAGTGGATCACCTAGTCCACAAAAGAAAAACTATATTTATACGCTGCGGAAAAATACTTTATTTAGTTTTGACATCCTAAGGAACACATAAGGGTCCCAAGAGAACCACTCATGCTATGCAAGACCCTACATTTAATTTATATAATATATAAGAAAACGGTCTTTATACGTGATTTGGAAAATAGTGATTACGCTTTATAAAACATGCTAATCATGAGCTTTATTTATAATAACAATTATAGTTTAAAAATAACTAGCAACCTAGCATAAAACCTTCTCAGAGCAAGTAGACTATCTCCAGAAAATGGTAGCAGCAATAGTATATATATCTAGTACAAGGTAAAAACTACCAGTGGGCGCCAACAACCTGACACGAACCCACTAGCACAAATATATGCCTGTAAGAGAGTACTAAAAACAACCTCACTAACAAGATAAACAGAACTCCAAGGTCCGGGAGTCCACCAACAACACCACCTCCAACTAGCCATCAGACTGGCTACAGCTCAGAACCTGGGGTATTCCAAAAGAAAACAGAATACCTCAGCAAGCTAAACAAAGAAAAACTGCATGGAAGAGTCAACCAAAGGACAAAGTAACAGAAAAACATGCAGTAGAAAGAGTCACAACTGTCCACAACAGGACCACCAGAAATGCACAACGTGCAAAGCAACAGCAACGACCCAGCCAGGAACCACATCCTGCAGGGCCTACTAGGCTGCCAAGAGCCAGAATGCTGCAAACTACCAAAGAAGAAACTTCTAACACCCTAAACTGTGGGAAGTGATAGTAGCAAAACAACAACGAGGAACCGGATCGAAGGCAAACGCAGTCCCCCAATCCACCATGTCCAAGTCAAAAGCTCGAGGGTCAACACGTGAAAACACAAGGGACCTTCCACCCGACATGCCCAGCCCGTACCTGGAGCAAGAAAACATGGGTGGCCTTGGCTATATCACACAACTCCACCCCCATAAAGAGCTACAACCACCACTACTAACCACGACCCACGATTCGGCCTTTAGGAAAATAAAGAAAACGACCGACAAGGAAAACCCAGAAATACAACTGGAAATCCACTCGGAAACGAAAGAAAAGGTAAAGGAAGAGTGTTGAAATAAACCAACACGACTAGGCGTTGAGTGAAACCCGCTCAGTGCCTACCTAAACTTTGGCGTTGAGTGAGCTAGCCTCACTCGCCGCCAAAATAATACCACTACCCACAAGCCCACTAAAGAATACGGAGCTCGACGACAGTCGAACGACCAAGGCAGAAGATCCAGAACTCGAGTAGTTGCCTGCCACTTGAGTATCTAAACTCCCGCACTCGAAACCATCTAAATTCGCCTAGCAAAAGAAAATATACAAAGCGCACGATCAGTGATGCACGATCAGTGGTCGTGCGCACTCATCGGCTGATGATCGTGCGAAGCGAACCTGGAAAACCTGACAGAAAACCTAGCAACTGCGCACGATCAGTGTCGCACGACCACTGGTCGTGCGCACTGTTGCCAGCGCTCGTGCGATTTTCCGAGACAGAACTTTGGAAACTGAAAGACAGCCGCGCACGAGCAGAGGCACACAACCAGTGGTCGTGCACCCTAACGGTTGATGACCGTGCGCGGCTAACCTGTACCATTTGGAATTTCCCGAACGACACCGGAACGCGCACACGACTCACGCCACTGCAGTAGCAGCAGACAACTATCAACGTCGCGCACCACTACCATACGAGCTATGCCAAATCATTCGAGTGATACCTTAACGAAAAAATCGGCAACCACACCCCCCTCCTAACTCTCCCTCTCGGCTACACCCGAACCAGAGCAACAATCAAAATAAAGGAAAACAACGGCTCCACGCCGACAATTTGGATTCCAAACATCACAAAATAGGGGGGTTTCAGTAGGAAGAACTAAGCCCTATAGTTAGCAAGAAAATGAGAACAACAAGGCCTCTAACCTGGGCTAACCGGGATTTCAATTTCAGCAAGAAAATCGAAAAGAAAACTTGGCAAGGGCAAGAATACCACTTGCCTCAATCACAGCGAAGCTTTGGACTGCTTTCCTCCTCTTCACACGGATCAAAACGGCCGCAACACCTAGAACAAAAACTCAGCCATTAATGGCGGAAAACTTCCAAAATCGGAAATTCCAATCCTCCCAAAACTCCACGAAAATCGAATTTCTTATCGTAGGAATGAAAGTCTTGATGAGAGCAATTCGAATCCACTCTCGGAATCGAATTCCGTCCACAAACGCTCCGGGAATCGGCGTCCGAAGGGAAGGGGTAGTCCGGCGGTTTTCTTTCTCTCGTACAGGTGGCGGTTTCCAAACGGGGAAGAAGATGAGCGGCTCTTTCATACTATATATATATATAATTATATAATTATATAATTAATTACAAAATTACATAAAGCACCAAATCGACGCGAAAACCGAACTACCTCGGAATTCGACGAAATTCGCACCGTAGCTAAATACCCACGCTACGAACACAACGACGAAGTCGAAATTAATTTTCGACGAACAGAACTCGAGTTATACCCAAATAAAGCCAAACACCAACATCCCCCGAGAGGCCACACCGGGTCACCCAAAACGACTCGGCTTGCTAGGGAGATCTTGCCAACAGGCTACAGAATAGGGCACTCAGTTCTAAGGAGCTAAACCACACTCCACAAATGGCACAAGCCACGGAAACGCGTCATCCTAACGCCAAACGAGAATAAAAATAATCGCTGAAAAAATGGGGCGTTACACCGTGGCCTACCTCCATTTGACCGATCAATATTTTTAAATAAGACTTAATTAGATGTTAATATAGGAACGACTAATTTAAGACATCCTGGCCCGCTTCCCGAAACGGTCCGGTTCAGCTGAACCAGCAAACAAACCAAAAGCGCCAGAAAAATTCTAAGTAAAATGGCGTTGAGTGAGCTCAGCTCACTCAACGCCATCCAGCCTACGGCGTTAAGTGAGCTCAGCTCACTCAACGCCATCCAGCCTACGGCGTTGTGTGAGCTCAGCTCACTCAACTCCATCCAGCCGACGGCGTTGAGTGAGCTCAGCTCACTCAATGCCATACAATCTTATCAAGATGGCGTTGAGTGCAGTCAGCGCACTCAACGTCGTTCAACTTATGGAGTTTAGTGCACTCGATGCACTCAATGCCATTCAGCCCAAGTCGGATGACGTTGAGTGCAGTCAGTGCACTCAACGCCGTTCAGCTTATGGCGTTGAGTGCACTTGATGCACTCAACTCCATTCATCCCAAGTAAGACGGCGTTGAGTGCAATCAGTGCACTCAGTGCAATCAGTGCACTCAACGCCGTTCAGCTTATGGCATTGAGTGCACTCGACACACCCAACGCCATCCAGCCTAAGAAAGATGGCGTTGAGTGCAGTCAGTGCACTCAATGTCATTCAGCTTATGACATTGAGTGCACTCGACACACTCAACGCCATCCAGCCTTTGGCATTGAGTGCAATCGACGCACTCAACGCCATACAGCCTATGACGTTGAGTGCACTTGACGCACTCAATGCCCGAGCCCAAATCCTATTTTAAGTAAATTTCTGACCTACTATTTGCAGACCAAGGTGATTTTCACCTTGATCCCGGGTCACTTGGCCTCCTTGGGCTTCCTAGGGTTTTGTCTTGACTTGGTCATGACAAAACCTCTCCTAGGGGTCTGGTCGGAAATGGGATGTTACAAATCCCAATATACAAAAATAAAAATTTCGTCCCCGAAATTAAGGTTAAGCCTACGGATGTTTCTACTGGATTAGAAGAAATTGTAACATCTCTACGGTTTAAGTTATACCTGACTCGAAGAGTTACGAATACTTTTGCTGCATCAAGTCCTATGGCTCCCATGTATGCTCCTCCTGCCCATGATTGCTCCATAGAAGTTTGACTAACGGAACCTTCTTACGTCGCAAGACCCACACTGCCCTGTCATCGATCCTGATCGGCTCCAAGTTGACTGATAGATCTGAGGCCACCAGGCCGTTTGCTGTGGAAATCAGCTGCTCAGGGCGTAGCAGAGCTCTCCGTAGTGAGGAGACGTGGAAGACATCATGCAATCCTGCTAACTCCGGCAGTAGCTCCAGCCTATAATCCAAGGGGCTGATCCTCTCTAGGATCCTATAAGGCCCCATATACCTCGGACTGAGCTTCTTCCGCCCGCGAACCCACGGGACTCCATGCATCGGCCGTATCTTCAAGAAAACTCGGTCCCCCACCTGGAACTCCACCTGATGATGCCTCGCATCGTAATATTTGGCCTGCCTGCTCTGGGTTTCCAACATCCTGTCTCGGATCAATCTAATCTGAGCATCAGTATCCCCCACAAACTCCGAGCCTAGTGCCTGCGGATCCTCATCCTGAACCCATGATAGTGGGGTCCTTCACCTCCGTCCATACAACGCCTCGTATGGAGCCATGCCTATGTTGTACTGATGGGCATTGTTGTAAGAAAACTCCACCAGCGGTTGCATTCTCTCCCAAGGCTCGCTGCAATCCAAAATACATAGGCGCAAAAGATCATCCAATGTACGGTTGGTGCGCTCCGTCTGCCCATCGGTCTGAGGATGAAAGGTTGTGCTGAATGTCAACCGCGAACCCAGATGAGCCTGAACTGAAATCCACTCCCTGGATGTAAACCGCCCATCCCGATCCGAAACGATAGTCTTGGGCACCCCATGATAACGCACAAACAGCTCAATGAACCTCCATACTAATACACCAACCAGAGCGTCCTTCGCCATTGGAATTAATCTGGCCACCTTCGTTAGACTGTTCACTATCACCCAGATCGAGTCATTTCCCGTACGAGATCGAGGTAGCCCATGTATGAAGTCCATGGCTATATCCTCAAATTTCCACTCCGGCACCGGAAGTGGCTGCAGCATGCCGGCCGGATTCCTACACTCTGTCTTTACGAGTTGGCAGGCCTCGCAGTGTGTCACAAAGTACGTAATGTCCTTCTTCATACCCGGCCAGTACATTGTCCTCTTCAAATCTTTTATCATCTTGGTGATCACCAGGTGCACCGAGTATTGTCTGCAGTGAGCTTCCATCATAATGTCCTCCCGGATCTGGCCTCCTGGCGGTATGTAGACCCTGCCTCTGAAATACAGGAGCCCATACCTCAGGGATTAATCTATAGTTGTGCCTTCCTCCAAGGCTCTGAATACCGGCTCATCTCTCACATCCAACTTCTTCCCATCTCTGATGTGGTCCCGAATATCATTAGTGGTAACCATCGATCCCAGGTACTCCATGCATAACTCAAGGTCATCCTCGGACACTAGTGATATCTAGATCTCCTCGAATGACTTAACCAACTCCAAGGCCATCAGCTGCGGCCTACTCCTGACGTACTCGCTCTCCGGATCAAAGCATCTGCGACCACGTTTGCCTTCCCGGGATGGTAGTGCATGGTATACTGGTAGTCCGACAAAAACTCCACCCAGCGTCTCTGCCTGATGTTTAACTCCTTCTGCGTGTCTACGTATTTCAAGTTATTATGGTCTGAGAAGATGTCGCAGTGAACTCTGTAGAGGTAGTGTCGCCAGATCTTAAGAGCAAAAACAACTGCCCCCATCTCCAAGTCGTGCATGGGGTAGTTCTGCTCACGCTTCTTCAGCTGACGGGAGGCGTAGGCTATTACGTGCCCGTTCTGCATCAGAACGTCACCCATCCCTTGATAGGAAGCATTAGTGTACACCTGGAATCCTTCCTTCCCTGAAGGAAGAGCAAGGATGGGAGCCGAGGTAAGACGATCCTTCAGCTCCTTAAAAGCAGACTCGTATCGTGGCATCCAAACAAAAGGATACTCCTTCGTCAGAGACGTAAGAGGGAGGGCAATCTGAGAGAACCCCTTTACGAACTTCCGGTAATAACCGACAAGTCCTAAGAAACTTCGAACATCCGAGGCCGTCTTCAGTGGTGGCCAATCCCGTACTGCCTATACCTTCGCCAGATCTACTGCCAAACCTGCTCCACCGATGACATGGCCCAAAAAGGACACCTCCTTTATCCAGAACTTGCACTTGCTGTACTTGGCATACATCTTATGCTCTCAGAGCTTCTCCAAAGTCATGGCCAGATGCCTCGCGTGATCCTCCTCCGACCTCGAATAGATAAGGATGTCGTCGATGAATACAATAACGAAGACATCCAGATACTCTTCGAACACCCGGTTCATCAAGGTCATGAATGTGGAAGGTGCATTCGTGAGCCCGAAAGGCATCACGGTAAACTCGTACAATCCATATCTACTGCTGAAGGCCCTCTTCGGGAAGTCCTCCTCCCGAATGTGAAGCTGGTAGTACCCCGATCACAGATCTAGCTTTAAGAACCAATGGGCTCCCTCCAGCTGGTCAAATAGCTCGTCTATCCTTGGCAAGGGATAAGTATTCTGAACCGTCAACCTGTTCAGGGCCCGGTAATCTATACATAGCCGAAGAGTTCCGTCCTTCTTCTTGACGAATAACACCGGAGCTCCCCATGGTGAAGAGCTAGGCCGGACAAACCCGGCCTCCACTAACTCCTGAAGTTGGCTTCAGAATTCCACAAACTCCTTCGGGGCCATTTGATAGGGAGCTCTGGATACCGGCTTAGCCCCCGGTACGAGCTGAATCTGGAAGTCCTTCTCTCGGTGCGGGGGTAGCCCTGGTAGCTTCTCCGGAAATACATCGACAAAGTCTCGCACTACTGGAATATCTAAAATGGAGTCCTTGGCCACGACCGCCTCAAAAAGAACCTGATAAACCTCCTCCCCCTACAGATGGGCCTTGATGGCCTGCACAGATGATAATAACATGTAGGGGGCTGGTAGAATACCTTCAATAACAATAAAGGAGTCCCCGTGCCTCACGGTGAACCTCTTCGCCAAGCAGTCAATCTGGGCTTGGTTCCAGTATAGTCATGTCATGCCCAAGATCAGATCATAGTCTGGAATCCTCAGGATCGTCGCTGGTGCCTCAAATGCCTTCCAGCCGATCTCCGCCTCCATATTGCAATGAGTAGAGGTCATTACCTCTGATCCATCAGGTAGACACACCCTCATTATCTTTCCGGTGAACTGCTCCACGCTTGCCAGTCCTTTCACGAAATCTTCCGACATAAACGAGTGCGAAGCACCGGTGTCGAAGAGCGTGTGAGCGGGCTTGCCGCTGATGAAAACTATGCCTGGGGTAATTAAGTGTCTTAGTATTTTGATTATAGTTTGTCTTCTCTTAATTTCTAACTAGGCTATGTCTAAGAAAACTTGTTCCTAGGAAGGGAAAGAAAAATTTAAATGTACTACCATACTTGCGATAACCTACTCTGGGTTCCGGGTCTGTGTCAGGTCTAGAGCATACGCCTGCTTCCTCTCTGGCCTGTGGCAAGGCCGGACAAACTCGGCCTCCACTAACTCCTGAAGCTGGCTTCAGAATTCCACCAACTCCTTTAAGGCCATTCGATAGGGAGCTCTGGATACCGGCTTAGCCCCTAGTACGAGCTGAATCTGGAAGTCCTTCTCTCGGTGCGGGGGTAGCCCTGGTAGCTTCTCCGAAAATACATCGACAAAGTTTCGCACTACTGGAATATCTGAAATTGAGTCCTTGGCCACGACCACCTCAAAAAGAACCTGATAAACCTCCTCCCCCTGCAGATGGGCCTTGATGGCCTGCACAGATGATAATAACATGTAGGGGGCTGGTAGAATACCTTAGATAACAATAAAGGAGTCCCCGTGCCTCACGGTGATCCTCTTCGCCAAGCAGTCAATCTTGGCATGGTTCCAGTACAGCTATGTCATTCCCAGGATCAGATCATAATCTGGCATCCTCAGGATCGTCGCTGGTGCCTCAAACGCCTTCCCTCCAATCTCCGTCTCCATATTGCAATGAGCAGAGGTCATTAGCTCTGATCCATCAGGTAGATGCACCCTCATTATCTTTCTTATGAACTGCTCCATGCATGCCTGTCCTTTCACGAAATCTTCCGACATAAATGAGTGTGAAGCACCTGTGTCGAAGAGCGTGTGAGCGGGCTTGCCGCTGAAGAAAACTATGCCTGAGTTAATTAAATGTCTTAATATTCTGGTTATAGTTTCTCTTCTCTTAATTTCTAACTAGGCTATGTCTAAGAAAACTAGTTCCTAGGAAGGGAAAGAAAAATTTAAATGTATTGCCATACCTGCGATAACCTGCTCCGGGTTCCGGGGCTGTGTCAGGTCTAGAGCATACGCCTGCTCCCTCTCTAGCCTGTGGCCTCGACCCTGATATCCTCATCCTCGATCGTGTCCTCGGCCGCCAAACTGCCGGGAGGTGGGGCTCCCTGAAGTGCTGGTGGGGGTGCTCGCCTCATAGGACAGTTCCTCTTAATATGCCCCTGCTGATTGCACTGAAAGCATACCGGTGCCTACTCTGCTATCCTTGGCATCTCCAACATCTGTAAAGGCTGGGGAGCCAACACCCCTTGACTCCTCTACTCCTGCCCAATCTCCTGATGAGGTTGATCCCCGTTCCTTCTCTCCCCAATAACCTGGCCTCGAGGATGGTCTCTATGACCTCCAATCACTGCATCGTCAACCGGTCTCTTCCGGCTCTTGACTGTAAGCTGATCCGCTTCTCTCTTTTTGGCCATCTCCAGAATCCTGGCCAAGCTCCCCTCTGAGACGAATAGGAGGCTTTGTCTCATATCGTCGTGTAATCCCTTGTAAAAACTCACGGCATAGTCAGCGTCGTCGAACTGATAAGCGTCCGCATAGCGGGCTAGGTGAGTAAACTCCTGATAATACTCCAACACCATCCTGTTCCCCTGCCTCAACCGTAGGAACCTATCCTCCAGCTTGTCCCTCGCCGACTGAGGTACGAAATGTCCCAGGAGTGCTTCTCTGAACTCTTCCCAAGTAATATTTGCGCAATCCATACCAGCAAAGGTGTTGTCCAGCTGTGACTTCCACCACCTCTTCCCATGTGACTCCAGGCAGGAGACTGCCAAAGCAACTGCCTCTTCAGTGGGGCATCGAATCCCCGCAAGCATATCATAGATGGTATCTAACCATTCCTCTGTGCGTACTGCCGACTCCGTCCCCAGGTAAGATGGAGGGGAAAGTCCCCGGAAGACACTCATCCAGTTGGACCCGGGGTTTGGCTGTGGAGTCGGGGTTTGCTGAGCTCTGAAGGCCTCCAGAATGGCTGTCAGTGTTTACCCCATCTCCGTCTGCTGGAACGGAGCTGGAGCCGGCGGAGGTGGGACCACATTCGGAGCCTTAGGTGTCCCCTGCTGTGGATTAGGATTCGTCGCAGGTTACAAGGAAAAATTCCATTTGTTAGATAGCGTATGAATGGAATATAAGAAAGGGATAAGATTGGACTTTACATGTGATTTTCCTTATGGCCACACCACTGCTTCCGCTGCTAGTTTGTCCGCAAACTAAGCTCGCACGGGGGTGGCCCAAGGTTTTTGTGGACTACTTCTCTTTCGATCGAGGTCTCGCTCTAATGCCAAGACCCCATTTTTTTTCTTTTTAAACAACCGGGGTCTTATGCCCAGAATTGCTGCTTTGCGGTGGCACCGACACACGGAAAGGCCGCCACTACAAAACGCCAATTCTGCCGGCCTTTTTGATCACAAAAGAGAGAGAAGTAAGTATAAACTGAATATAATCAAGTCCACAGAATCACAAGTAAATGGAAATCACAACAAGTCCATAAAAATAAAGAAAGCAGAGTACTGCAGAAGATCAGTACAGATGAAATATAAATGGGCTCAAGCCCGGTACATCAGAGTCCTCACTACAAGTCACTCATCGCAGAAGCTATAAGAAAGACTAATCACTCACGGAGCTGGTCACAGGTGCTCCGAAACTAGACTGACCCACCTCCATGCGCACCGTACTCCGCTGGTGCTGGTCCCTAGGCTGCTGGTCCCTGTCTCCCATCCAGAGCTCCTGTAATGTTGTTGTTCGAAAACCATTAGTCATAAATACCGAGTCCTATCATCCCCTACCCCTCCCCCCACGTCTCCTAAGCACCGAGCGGAGAGGAGGAAAGAGAAGCTACAATGGTGGAGAATAAGCAAGGCGGGTGACAGCGGAACTAGTCTAGCAGTAAATATAATGTATAAGCAGCTAAGTATGAAAGGTACATCTAGCAATTCTATAATAGTGAGCAGTAAAGTAAACATGTAGTAAATATATATATATATATATGAAAAGACAAGTAGAAATTAAATATGTAACCTTAACTTATATGAATGCCCATACAAATTTATAAGTTAAGGGGTCTTCTGCAAGGATCCCATCGTATTAAAAGTCCCATACCGATTTATACGTTGGGGTGTCGATGTATTCAAATATGAGTATAGTGATATGTTATGCCATGATTCATGCAAGTGCAACTCACGCACACGACTCTATGCGCACAGACCTTTAGTACCCCCTGTTCGGGCAGCTAGCTTCACTCCCAGAAACCTCCGTAGTGGCAAACAGAGACAGTGGGTCGGGCCCCCCACTCCTCGGCGGGTATCCACAATACCGGGCCTAGCCCTTCCGTACGCCCCTAGAAGAACACAACCTAGAATATCCGCATACTAGTGCTAACAATATTTACCAGACTTTCTTTGGCTAAGTGTCCCACACCGCAGAGTCAATGTACCGATGCCGGTGTGTACGACTGTCAAATACCGAAAACCCACCACCTTATTCTGTATTCAAACCCTCGAGCCCCCAGCTCCCTGGACTGTCCCGTCCGTACATCTACCTTTCGAAGCTACCGTCTGTATGTCAATCAAACCAACCTATTCAACCTCCCTAGCTATCAGGGTGTGTGAATGTGAAACCCTAGTTATACTAGTTGCTCTTTTAGTTTATTATTCTTACGGTTTACGTTAGCCCAGGACTGACCCTGGCATACCCCGTGAAGGGCTCTCAAAGGGCACTAGGAACTATGATGGTAGTTGAAGCTCATCGTTCCCTTTCGCAAGACACTTAATATTATTTGTATATACCCGATTACCCGATCCCTTTTTATGTTATACTGGATCTAACCCTAGTGTGTTTTGGCCCTTCCTCACCTCAGGAAAGACGACCTTTCGTCGATCCCGAGCACCACTTAACACTAACTAGACTTCTCTCTCCTCATCGTGTCTCCTTATATCACTTAACAACGCATTTCAAATCCCATGAACTATCAATCTCATCCTCTATGTTCAATGCACATGCTATCACAGCTTACGATGTTTTACGCTATGCAGACCAACCTATACTATATGATGATCATGATATGAGGTCCCTCAAGTTCTCATCAAAAAGCCTTAAATTATTTACTGGAGATCTATTATAACATAACTAGCCTAAATCCAGAAAATTATAATTTTCCTAAGTAATCTGATATTTAATTAATTTTCCCAAAAGATTAGCCATGTGTAATTTTAAACATGAACTACATGATTTTCTAGAGTAATGGCCACCCAAAAATTATGACCACTAAATAATAGAGAGGTATCAATAAATACTAATTTCCATGATTTTACAGAAAATATTTAGCCTCTAATTAATTTATCCAACATAATTCCATTAATCATATTTAAAGAAGGAAGTACTAAAATTATTCATCAAAAAACTGTAGAAAAATTACTGAACCTTAATAATGTATAGAAAAAACCATTTAACAAAAATCATAATTTTCCTGGCTTACTAAACACCAAAATAAATTCAATTAATTTTTCATGAGAAACAATACTTAGTGAAGCAACCCCTATAAATATACTTCCCACAATTCCATAAAAATTCACAGAGCTTTATAACATCATAAAATGTCCTTTGACTAAATTTCTTAAGATTCCAGTAAGTGGTTAATTCATAAGAAATTCCTAAGTTGAAAGTACAATTTGATGGTTTGTATATGAAGTACCATATTCATTAATCTATAGTTCATAACAAAATTATCCAGATATGAATATCACTATGATAACACTCCTACCAAAGTTTGACTAAGAATCAAGGTCATATGACCCACCATAAAATTCGTAGGGTGTAAAGACCTAATTACTTATTAAGTTGTTTATATGGGGTATTTGTGTCCAAGCACTACCCATTCATTTCCTAGGGCATCTAACCTCCCTACAAGTATTTATTCTAAGTACCAAGTCCATACAAGGACATAACACCCTATGTTCTTCACAAGACACCCAAAACCATCCTTGGGGTTTGGTCTTGGAACCTAGGGAAAATCTACCCCAATTCACCCCATCTTCCATGGGAGGGTGATAGAAATCATGCCTAGTCAGTGATCAAAATCTCAGTCTCTGTTGAGGTGATTTGATCACCCAAATCACAAAGTGCACTTTTGACCTAAAAATTCCTTAATAGGGCAAAACTTAGGTTTGTCCATTTCCAATCTAAAACATCTCCAAATGAGATGAAAAATTATACAGAGCCTCATGATGAACCCAAGGACCACTCACCAAAATTTGGGAGGGTTTGGAAGTCATTAGGCCACCTAATTAATTTATCATAAGATTATTAAATAATTACAACAAACTATAGGAAAAGTGTCTCCAAAAATTTCCATTTTTGTACAGGGCATAGATATAGTTAGGGGGATTCCCTGTCAAAATTTTAGGTCATTTGGACAAGGGATGAAGTGGGGGCACACAATTTAATCTCTGGCTAGCTCTAGGTGTAGACCCCACCAAAAGGGGTGTCCTGGTCAAACAAGTTGACCAAATTGACCCAAATCAATTTTAAAATAAATTAGACCCATAGGGCAACAAATTATATGTTGACCATTTCCTCATATAGAGCCTCTAAGTATTTTTCATTAATTTTCTAAAGTGACTGTTGTCATAATACAGAAAATAATTTTTAAAGAAAAGGATTTAAATGATCAGCACAGATCTTGATGCAAGATCCGACGATTGTTGGATCGTCTTCTTCCTCCAGCCGAGGGCCATGATTGTACGAACCTGGAGCTTATTCCAAACATTGTCGCCGGCCATCCAACCACCTCCCTGGCCGGCCACCGCCACCACCGCCACCACCGCCACCACCACCTCCTTTGAGGTGGTGGCCATCGCCGGGCGGCGGCGCGGCCGCCGGAGAGGTGTTTTTCGGCGAATCCAAGAGCTATATTTTTGCAGGAAAAACTAGGAAGAGAATATTTTCCCGATCGGACTCAGTTGAGCCTGATTCTTAACCATAAAGAATTCTAAGATCTATCCGTAGAGAGAGAGGAGGGGAGGACCTTGTTTGCGGGCTGGAGGCGTGCAGATCGACGGAAAGCCATTAGCGGCGAAGGTGTCGCCGGCGCTCTTCAACACACACAGAAATCTCTCGTCTCCTTTGGGAAAAGTGTGGAAACGAAGGCTTGGAGTTTTGTGAAGCTTATAAATCAATAAAATGGGGGAGGGGTCTAACTGATGGTGGCCATTAATGGTCCTTTAAGGTAATTTCAGCCATGGTGGTGGGGGGATGAATATGGCTCAATCCAGCCAAGTAACGGTTAGAAAATCTTCCTATTCCCTAGAGGAGTTGAATCCAGCAATAAAAGAGAAGGGGAAGGAGGCCAAGGCATCAAGTGCCATTACTGGCCATGAAAGCCGGTTCTCGGCCATGGCTGAAGCCTTCTTCATTTTTCATAACCGCCGGCCATGTAAGACCCCCTTTTTTTTTCTTTTTCAAACCCGGGGGTCTTAGGCCCAGAACCGCCGCTTTGCGGTGACTCCTTCACGTCCCGAAGGGTCATCACCACAAGGCGCCGATTCTGCCGGCCAAATTCGATCACAGAAGTAGCACAATTATTGAAGTAAAAGTAATGCAGTCCACCATAATAAAAATCACATATATATATAGTAAAACTCCACGAAGGGAGTGTCCACAGAATATCATCAGAGTATAAATAGTCTAGAAATAAAAGGGCTCATGCCCGGTACATCAAATCCTCACTACAAAACCACTCATGCGGAAGCGAATCAGAAACTACTCAAGGATCGAGACTCACGGTCCCGGCGGTGTGAACTCCGGAGCTAGACTGCCCCACCTCTAGGCGCACCGATCTCTGGGGCTGCTCCTCCATGCTGGGCTCCACGATCCCCTAAAATGATATGGTTCGAAAACCGTTAGTCTAAAAGACTAAGTCCTATCATCCCCCACCCCTTCCCCCACGCTCTAAGGCACCGGGCGGAGAGGAAGAAAGGGGAGGACATGAAAGTGGAGAGTAGTCAAAAGCAGATGACGGTGGACCTAACTAGCAAGTTATAACAGGGGAGCAATATAAATCTTAAGTGTTGTAATAGGTCAACAAGAAGGAAAACAAGTAAGGTAATTTAAACCTTCACTTATGTGAGTACACATAAGCCAAGGGATCTTTTGCAAGGCTCCCATCGTATAAAGTGTCCCATACCACTTATACGTTGGGGTGTCGGTTATCAAACAGCAACATATATATATATTGAAATTAACCTTTGATTTATAAACTTGCCCACACAAGCTTATAGACCAAGGGGTCGTTTTGCAAGTCCTAAAGTATAAGCGTCCCATTCCACTTATACTTTAGGTGTCGAGGTTGTTATGAATGACATGATATGCAACTATATGGTGGGTATGTTATGTCATGCAGTGCAACTCACACACCCGACTCTGTGCACACAGACCTTTAGTTCCCCCTTTCGGAGCCGTTACCTCCCAGGATACCTCCGTAGTGGCAAACGGAAGCGGTGGGTTGGGCCTCGCCCACCTCCAAAACCAGTAAAGCACACTGGTCTGACCTATCGTACGCCTCAACGCTTGGTGCACAAAGCGGACGCCTGCGTACTCTTGCCGGCTGGCGCACCGGACTTCTGTTGGCGGAGTGCTAACCACCCCGCCGAGTCAACGATATCGGTGTCGGTGCAATCGAACTCCCCGATATCGAAAGACCCACCACCTTAACTTTCCTATTTTATGCACATGCAAGTTAAACCGTAAGCACACAACACCGAGCCGAAGCTCCCCGGACCAAAACGTCCGTCTCCAAATCAACCGAGCCGAAGCTCCCCGGACCATCCCGTCCGTTTCCAAATCAATCGAGTCGAAGCTCTCATCAACCTTCCTGTGCCGACAGTGTTGTGAAAAGTGCAGCCCTAGTTACTAAGTTACTCTTGTCGGTTTGTTATTACAGTTTACGTTAGCCCAGGACTGCCCCCGGTATACCCCGTGAAGGGCTCTCAAGGGGCACTAGGAACCAAGACGGTGCATTACGGCCCGAAGTTCCCTTTCGCAAGGCACTTATTTTTGGTTGGTTGATTTCCCTTACCCATTCCTTTCATATTACAGTATACTATCCTAGGGTGATTTTTGACTCTTCGCTCCTACGGGAACGACGATCTTTCGTCGGACCCGCGCACCTTCTAACACTTACTGACTCGATTCTCACCAGACCTTGAAACCTCCTTAGGTGATCCATTCTCTTCTATGAATCCACCCACATGACCTATCCTTAAGACAACACAACCTAACCCTGTTTACACATTTCCTCATGGTTATTATCTACCGACCAACCTGTACTATATGATGTTCATGAAAACTCGACTCCTACTTTTCATCCAAATACCTCAGATTATTTATCGGGGGTCTATCCTAACAGGATTTGCCTAAATCCAAAGCATTAAATATTTTCCTAATAAATCAGATAATTTATTTATTTATTCTTAAGGGCCTAATATCATCATTTTGAACATGAGGTATGTCATTTTAGTTGATTCACAACATCAAAGTTCTATGGTAAATACTAGTAGGCCTAAATATCTATTTTTCCAAGGTTTGATAATTTACAATGATGTCCAAGGGGCCTAAATATAATTTAGTAATAAATCATCTAGTTCTTGTTTATTGAAGCATCTATATAAAATATTCCTCCAAAAATCTTGAAATAATTACAGGGTGCTGGTATGATATTAAAAACAACATTTACAGAATTCCATATTTTTCTTGCTGGAAATTGAATTATAATAAATCATTTACTAATTAACAATCTAACCGGCTTTGTGAATCAAGTACTATAACAGCAACCCTAAAAATTCTTAAATAATTCTCAGTGCTATACAAGAGCCTAAAAACCTTAAATTCCAGATCTCATAATTTTCCAGCAATTTAACAAGCCCTAATTTATTTTTACAATCTAAAGCCCATATTAAAAGATTGTGAATGAACCTCTACAAATTCTCAACATAAAGTTCTATAAAAATTCAGGAATCAATGTTCTAATCAGCAAGATCTAAATCCAGAATTTTAACTGATTTTAATTAAATTAAAGCCACCAAACAATTGAAAACAACAAATCGGCTAATAATCATTTAACACATGAAGTATAGCTTTTATTAATCATAAAATTCCAGGAAAATTACCCTGTGTCTAGAACACTCTAAAACTCACTCTACCCAAGTTTCATAGCTTTTAGATGAGTTAAATTACTGTTTTGACCCTACAGGCCCTTCTACCCTAAAACTAGGGTTTAGGATTTGAGGTACCTAGCTACCTCAAAATTCTCTAAGATTATAACCAGAGGGTTAAATATTCATTAACCACCTCTCCACCAAATATCAAGGCCATACAAGAGCATTTGCCCCTATGTCCTTCACAAACCCCCAAAAGTCCTCACTTTGGGTTTGTACCTGGGCCCTAGGGTAAATCCACCCTAACACATCTCCTTTGCTCCCCAAAGGTTCTTAGGATCATCCTAACCCATTGGTCACAACTTCAACCTCTGTTGAGGTGAGTTGACCACCCAATTGCCACAAGTCCCCTTTTTCCCGTATTACCCTTCCCTAGGACCAAACTAGGGCTTGGTGGTTTCCTATTCAAAACTCAACCAAATGAGTTGAGATTTGAGCCATATCTAGATATGCATACCAGGGACACCTCACCAAAGGTTGTGAGGGTATGGAGGTCATTTGACCCTTCAATGTTCTAACCCTAGCTTTTCTAGGTTTAGGGCAAAACCCTAAGCTACCTTATCCCAAATTGCCTCCAATATTTACAGGAGCTAGGTTTATGTTATGTTAAGCCCCTGTCCAAAATTCAGAGGATTTGGACCAAGGGTTAAGTGTGGGGATCCATCTTAAAATCTGCCCTACATATAGGACCTACCCTAGGAAAATGGCCCTACAGGTCTGTAGGCTTGTCCTATATTTTTCCATTACATATCAAACTGTAGGTATTTGAAATACCTACAACTTATCTGCTGGTCACATCCCCTGAAAATCCCTAGGGGTGCCCTAAAATTCTCCTACAGTGATCTGCCCTAACTTGTAGGGTATAGCCTTCACTAAAAAGTCTCTACAGGTCAGCCTACTCATCCAAATTTTTCCCACCACATATCAAATTGTAGGTATTCAAAATACCTACAACTTTTATGTTGGCCATATTTGTTAATTATGCATCTAAAGGACCTAAAACAATTTTACAAGGTTCTGCCCTAAAGGTTAGGACACACCCTTATTCAAAAGGCTCTACAGGGCTGTATTTTTCTTCAAATTTTCCCCACTGCATATCAAATTGTAGGTCTTTTAAAGACCTACAACTTTTATGTTTTAAACTTTTTCATTAGGAGCACTTAAGGGGCCTAAAAACTGATTACAGTGAACTGGTTAAAAGAATACAGAAAATCAAATATAATAAATCATTTAAAAATCAAATAGGGTTGCACGAATCTTAAAGCTTGATCCAACGGTGGCTGTGCTTCTTCTCCGATTAACCCTAAAAACAGCCCGAGCAGGCCCCTTTTTCGGGGTTGTTCCCGGTGGCCTGAGGCGGCGCCACCACCGGGAAACACCCCCTATGTGTTCCCGGTGGTGGGGGCTTCCCTTGGCCGGAGCTAGGGCGGCCGGAGGTGGCGGCGCCGCCCTACCCGAGAGCTCCAAAAGCTCCCAAAAATTCCATTAAAATGGCAATTTTTCTGAATTTTAAAACTTGGAATCCGCCTCGTTTGAGAATGAAACCTTCCCCTACAGAATCCTAGGATCTAAGCAAGAGAGGAGAGGTGAGGGAGGACCTTCCCGGCGGCCATGCGACGTGTAGATCGACGAGGGGCCATGGCGACGGCGGCGGCGGCGTTTTCCTCCTTCTCAAGCTCCGGCCACCCTTCTCTTCTGCTAGGGATTCGAAAACCTCTCCTTGGCTCACTGATGGGGGTTTTAAAAAGGTAGAGAGGGGAGGGGGAGGGTCATGGCTTGAAGTGGACATTAATGGCCCTATTATTTTGAATTTCGGCCATGGTGGAGGAGGGGGGCTGCATGTGACTCTTGGTGGCCGGGAATGGGCTGCTCGACTCCTCTTCCATAGGGGAGTTATGAGCCACCATAAAAAGGCTGGCCCTCAGCCTTCAATGGCCGAATTCACCCCTCTCCTTCTCCATTAAAACCACCCTTTATTTTTCTCTCTCCTCTTTTAAATTTCTTCTCTCTCTCTTCCTCTCTCTCCTAGTCACCCCAAACTGAAATGTCTTCCTCCCACAACCTATTGGCAGCCCATTCATTAAATCCCAAATGAAAATATGAGAGAGGGGGGGGGGGGGTCCACCATGAATACTTCTTTTATCATTTCTCTCTCCTATTTTATTTTCATCTCTCTCTCTTTCTCTCTCTCTTCCTCCAAATGAAACCACTATGAAATGTCTCCCTTTATACCCTATTGGCAGCCCACTACCAATTATGAGACCTCAAATGGAAAATAAAAGAGGGGGACCCACCATGAATGGTCTTTTACTCTTTCTCTCTCCTCTTTTATTTCTCAAATTTAGGCTTCTCTTTCTCTCTCCTAGTCACCTAGTTGACTGGTCAAGGAACTAGGTTATTGGAAGCCCTAATACCTCACATTATTCTTGTCATTAGGCTTAGCCCAAGAGGGGGGTGACTTGAAGTTGGGTTAGCCCAATTAGGTCAAGTTGACTTGACTTGGGTTAAATGTTGACTTGGTTATTTTGACTCTTTGGGTCCACATCAATGGGTCTTTAGTGACCCATTGGACTCCCCTAAGGCCTAGGTAGGGTTAGTTGGAGTTGAGTTGGCCCCCTGGAGGTCACATGGCCCTTAGGTAGGGCACTTTGACCATTTTAGGGTTAGGGTTGGCTTGGGTTAATTTGGCCACTAGTATTGACCCCATTGAGTCTATGGTGACTCATTGGCCCCACATTGGGTCTAGAAATGCCCTAGAGTCAGTTTGAACTCACTAGGTCACCCAAACTCAGTGTTTTGGAAACTTGCTATTTGCAGCCCAAAATGAGTCTCTACTAGACTCCTAAGCCCATTTGGTCTATTTGGTTCCCTATGGTCTTGCCATGGCCCAGGCAAGCCCAAAGTTATTCTTAGGGGGGGCCTAATTGGAAATGGGATGTTACAAATCCCAATAAACAAAACAAAAATTTCGTCCCCGAAATTAAGGTTAAGTCTACGGGAGATCACTACCGGCATAAGTTAAGCTTGTAACATCCCATATGGTTTGCAGTGCCTACGATATCAACATTTACGGGCTAGTCCCCAATAAACAAAAAGTTTAGCCTATACCTTCTTAGATTATTCTACGAATAATTGTAAATAGGAAGGAAAACTTTAAATTACTTGAGGAGCTGGGAGGGTTACCTGACTGAAAAGCTCCGGGTACTTTTGCTGCATCAAGTCCTGTGGTTCCCAGGTGTGCTCCTCCTGACCGTGATTTCTCCACAGAACCTTAACTAAGGGAATCTTCTTACGGCGCAAGATCCGCACTCCTTTGTCATCGATCTGAACCGGCTCCAAGTGAACAGATCGGTCTGAAGCTACCGGCCCTTCTGCGGTCAAAATTCGCTGCTCCGGGCGTAGTAGAGCCCTTCTCAGCGAAGAGATGTGGAAGACGTCGTGTAGAGCTGCCAGCTCTGGTGGCAATTCTAGCCTGTAGGCTAAGGGTCCGATCCGCTCCAGGATCCGGTAAGGGCCCATATACCTAGGGCTGAGTTTCTTCCTCCGACCGCGCACCCGTGAGACTCCGTGCATGGGCCGGATCTTCAAGAACACTCGATCTCCTACCCGGAACTCCACCTGACGATGCCGGGCGTCATAGTACTTGGCCTGTCTGCTCTGCGCCTCCAACATCCTATCTCTGATCAGCCTCACCTGAGCCTCGGTGTCTTCAACGAAATCCGATCCCAGCAGCTTCGGATCCTCGTCCTGTACCCAAGAAAGCGGGGTCCTACATCTCCTTCCATATAAGGCCTCATAAGGCGCCATCCTGATGCTGGACTGGTAGCTATTATTGTAGGAGAACTCAACCAACGGTAACATCTTCTCCCACGGCTCCCCTCGGTCTAGTATACACAGCCGTAGTAAGTCCTCCAAGGTCCTGTTGGTGCGCTCGGTCTGCCCGTCCGTCTGAGGGTGGAAGGCCGTGCTAAAAGCCAACCGGGTGCCCAAATATGCCTGCACTGACCGCCACTCCCTGGATGTAAACCGTCCATCGCGGTCCGACACTATCGTCCGGGGCACGCCATGATATCGGACATACTGCTCCACAAACTTCCGTACCAGCACTCCCACCGAGTCATCCTTCCTGATCGGTATAAAGCGGGCCACCTTCGTCAGCCGATCGACAATCACCCAAATCGAGTCGTTCCCTGTCCGAGACCGGGGAAGACCATGTATGAAATCCATCGCTATGTCGTCGAACTTCCACTCCGGCACCGGGAGTGGCTGCAATAGTCCTGCGGGGTTCCTGCACTCCGCCTTCACCAACTGACACGCCTCGCAATGGGTCACGAAGTACGTAATGTCCTTCTTCATGCCCGGCCAAAACATCGTCCTCTTCAAATCAGCGGTCATCTTTGTGATCCCCGGGTGTACGGAGTACCGGCTGCAATGCGCCTCCGTCAAAACGTCTTCTCGGATCTGGCCTCCTGCGGGTATATATACTCTGCCTCTGAAGTGGAGCAAACCATCCCTCAGGGAATAATCTCCTGTCGAACCTTCCTCCAAGGCTCGGAACATCGGCTCTGCCCACACATCTGCCCTCTGTCCGTCCCGAATGCGATCCCGAATATCGTCTATGGCCACTATCGATGCCAGATACTCCCTATACAGATCTGGGTCATCCTCGGACACTAGGGATATCTGCATATCTCTGAATGACTGGACTAGCTCCATAGACATCACCTGGGGCCCATCTTCGGAAGTGGCCGCTCTCCGACTCAGCGCGTCGGCCACCACGTTTGCCTTCCCTGGGTGGTAGTGCATCTCATACTGATAATCTGCTAAGAACTCCACCCAGCGCCTCTGCCTGATATTCAGCTCCTTCTGCGTGTCCACGTATTTCAGGTTCTTGTGATCGGAGAAGATATCGCAGTGGACTCCATAAAGATAATGGCGCCAGACCTTTAGAGCAAAAACGACCGCTCCCATCTCGAGGTCGTGCACCGGGTATTTCCTCTCGTGGGTCTTCAGCTGGCGGGAGGCATATGCTATGACATGTCCGTTCTGCATCAGCACTGCCCCCATTCCCTGGTATGATGCGTCGGTATACACCTGAAATCCTTCCTTCCCCGATGGAAGGGCCAGAATGGGGGCCGAGACGAGTCGGTCCTTCAGCTCCTGGAAAGCCGCCTGGCACTGCGGCGTCCAAACAAAAGGTGCCTCCTTCTTCGTCAACGATGTGAGGGGGAGGGCAATCCGAGAGAACCCCTCTACGAACTTCCGGTAGTAACCGGCAAGTCCCAAGAAACTGCGTACATCGGTGGCCGTTTTCAACTGCGACCAATCTCGAACTGCCCGAATCTTCGCTGGATCTACCGCTAGCCCGGCTCCGCTGATGATGTGACCTAGGAAGGCCACCTCCTTCAACCAGAACTGACACTTGCTGAATTTTGCATAAAGGCGATGCTCCCGCAACCTCTCCAAGGTCAGTGCCAGATGTCGAGTGTGCTCCTCCTCCGTCCTAGAATAGATCAGGATGTCGTCTATGAATACTATGACGAACACATCCAAGTAGGCTTCGAAAACCCGGTTCATGAGACTCATGAACGCCGACGGAGCATTCGTGAGCCCAAAGGGCATCACGGTAAACTCATACAGGCCATATCTGCTGCTAAAGGCCGTCTTCGGAATGTCCTCCTCCTGGATCCGCAGCTGGTAGTATCCTGATCTCAAATCCAGCTTCGAGAAATAATGGGCCCCCTCCAACTGGTCGAATAATTCGTCTATCCGTGGGAGCGGATAGGTATTCCGGACGGTCAGCCTGTTTAGTGCTCGATAATCGATGCACAGGCGGAGTGTCCCATCCTTCTTCTTCACGAACAGGACCGGTGCTCCCCATGGCGAGGAACTCGGTCTAACAAAACCTGCCTCCACCAATTCCTGCAACTGGGTCCGAAACTCTGCCAACTCCTTTGGGGCCATCCGATAAGGGGCCCTAGACGCCGGCTTGGCTCCCGGCACAAGCTGTATCTGAAAATCTTGCTCTCGGTGTGGAGGTAGTCCTGGCAGTTTCTCCGGAAAGATGTCTGCGAACTCTCGCACCACCGGGATGTCTGTCACCGACTCCTTGACTTCCGCCATCTCAAAAAGAATCTGATAGACCTCCTCTCCCTGCAGATGGGCCTTAACGGCCTGTACCGAAGATAAAAGTATACGAGAGACAGGTCTTATACCTTCGATGGTAATGAAAGAGTCCCCGTGCCTCACGGTGATCCTCTTTGCCTGGCAGTCAATCTGGGCATAGTTCCAATGCAGCCATACCATGCCCAGGATCAGATCGTAGTCTGTCAGCTTCAAAATCGTCGCTGGAGCCTCGAACGCTTTCCCACCAATCTCTGCCTCCATATTGCAGTGATCCGTGGTAAGGAGCTCTGATCCATCCGGTAGTCGCACCCTCATCCTCGAGCCTGTGAACCGCTCCACACCTTCCAGTCCTTCTACGAACGACTCCGACACAAAAGAGTGAGTAGCTCCAGTATCGAACAGCGTGCGGGCAGGCTTGCCACTGATGAAGACTATACCTGGGGTGATTAAATGTCTCAGGGTTCTATAAAGAGTTTTCTTTCCTGGTTAATCTATCTGGTGTGGTTCTAAGTTTAACAACTTAAAGGGGAAATTCTATGAAAACAAAGAAAACATTTCGGCATACCTGCGATGACCTGCTCCGGATTCCGCGGCTGTGCAAGGTCCAAGGCATATACCTGCTCTCTCCCCTGTCTACGATCTTCCCCCTGGTATCCTCGACCGCGGCCGCGCCCTCGGCCTCCGTAATACTGAGCTGGTGGGCCGCCCTGATGTGCTGGAGGCGGTGCCCCCTTCATGGGGCAGTTCCTCCGTATGTGCCCAATCTGATGGCAAAGGAAGCATTCTGGGGGATACGCCATTCCCCCGGGTCTCGGCATCTCCTGCATCCGAAGAGGTGGAGGGGCCAATACCACCTGTTCCCTCGGCTCCGGCCTCACGTCCTGACGAGGCTGGTCCTCTGTCCTCCTCCCCTCTGGTACAGCACCTCGCCGCTGGTCATTCCTACCTCTCCGTCCCTGATCCTCTGCTGGCCGCTTCCGGCCCCGGGTGGTGTGCCAATCTGCCTCGATCCTTTTGGCCATCTCCAAAATCCGGGAGATGGGCCCGTCAGATACAAACAAGAGGGCCTCCCTCAGGTCCTCCCGCAGGCCCTTGTAGAACCTCCTGATATACCCTGCCTCGTCCAGCTGGTAGGAATCTGCGTATCGAGCCAGGTGGTCAAACTCTCGATGGTACTCCACCACGGTCCGAGTACCCTGCTTCAGCTGCAAGAACCGCTCCTCCAAATCATCCCTAGCCGACTGCGGAACGAAATGCTCCAGCAGTGCGGCCCTGAACTCCTCCCAAGTGACCTCCGCAACCTCCCTATCAGCAAAAGTCGTGTCCAACAGCGTCTTCCACCACCTCTTTGCATGGGACTCCAAGCAGGAGACAACCAGAGCCACCCTCTCCTCCCATGGACACCGAATCCCGGTCAGCATCTCGTACATGATATCTAGCCATTCCTCCGTCCGAACAGCCGACTCTGTCCCCAAATAGGACGGGGGGGACAGTCCTCGAAAGATGCTGAGCCAGTTGGCCCCCAGATTGGGCTGCGGGACCGGAACCTGCTGGGCCCTGAAGGCCTCCAGAATGGCAGTCAGGGTTTGTCCCATATCTGACTGAAGGAAGGGAGTGGGGACCGGTGGAGGTGGTGCAACTCCCTGAGTCTGCTGAACTCCGCCCTGTGGCGTAGGCTGCGCTGGAGGCTGCGTAACAAAAGCACACGCTGAGAAAATGTTCAAATATTACCTAAAGGTGGACAAATTATATGTGATCCCCATATGGGCACACCACTGCTTCCGCTGCTTAGTTTGTCCCCAAACTAAACTCGAGCGGGGGTGACCCAGGGTTAGTGGACTGCTATTTCCTTCTGATCGATGTTTCCTCTGATACCACTTGTAAGACCCCCGTTTTTTTTTCTTTTTCAAACCCGGGGGTCTTAGGCCCAGAACCGCCGCTTTGCGGTGACTCCTTCACGTCCCGAAGGGTCATCACCACAAGGCGCCGATTCTGCCGGCCAAATTCGATCACAGAAGTAGCACAATTATTGAAGTAAAAGTAATGCAGTCCACCATAATAAAAATCACATATATATATAGTAAAACTCCACGAAGGGAGTGTCCACAGAATATCATCAGAGTATAAATAGTCTAGAAATAAAAGGGCTCATGCCCGGTACATCAAATCCTCACTACAAAACCACTCATGCGGAAGCGAATCAGAAACTACTCAAGGATCGAGACTCACGGTCCCGGCGGTGTGAACTCCGGAGCTAGACTGCCCCACCTCTAGGCGCACCGATCTCTGGGGCTGCTCCTCCATGCTGGGCTCCACGATCCCCTAAAATGATATGGTTCGAAAACCGTTAGTCTAAAAGACTAAGTCCTATCATCCCCCACCCCTTCCCCCACGCTCTAAGGCACCGGGCGGAGAGGAAGAAAGGGGAGGACATGAAAGTGGAGAGTAGTCAAAAGCAGATGACGGTGGACCTAACTAGCAAGTTATAACAGGGGAGCAATATAAATCTTAAGTGTTGTAATAGGTCAACAAGAAGGAAAACAAGTAAGGTAATTTAAACCTTCACTTATGTGAGTACACATAAGCCAAGGGATCTTTTGCAAGGCTCCCATCGTATAAAGTGTCCCATACCACTTATACGTTGGGGTGTCGGTTATCAAACAGCAACATATATATATATTGAAATTAACCTTTGATTTATAAACTTGCCCACACAAGCTTATAGACCAAGGGGTCGTTTTGCAAGTCCTAAAGTATAAGCGTCCCATTCCACTTATACTTTAGGTGTCGAGGTTGTTATGAATGATATGATATGCAACTATATGGTGGGTATGTTATGTCATGCAGTGCAACTCACACACCCGACTCTGTGCACACAGACCTTTAGTTCCCCCTTTCGGAGCCGTTACCTCCCAGGATACCTCCGTAGTGGCAAACGGAAGCGGTGGGTTGGGCCTCGCCCACCTCCAAAACCAGTAAAGCACACTGGTCTGACCTATCGTACGCCTCAACGCTTGGTGCACAAAGCGGACGCCTGCGTACTCTTGCCGGCTGGCGCACCGGACTTCTGTTGGCGGAGTGCTAACCACCCCGCCGAGTCAACGATATCGGTGTCGGTGCAATCGAACTCCCCGATATCGAAAGACCCACCACCTTAACTTTCCTATTTTATGCACATGCAAGTTAAACCGTAAGCACACAACACCGAGCCGAAGCTCCCCGGACCAAAACGTCCGTCTCCAAATCAACCGAGCCGAAGCTCCCCGGACCATCCCGTCCGTTTCCAAATCAACCGAGTCGAAGCTCTCATCAACCTTCCTGTGCCGACAGTGTTGTGAAAAGTGCAGCCCTAGTTACTAAGTTACTCTTGTCGGTTTGTTATTACAGTTTACGTTAGCCCAGGACTGCCCCCGGTATACCCCGTGAAGGGCTCTCAAGGGGCACTAGGAACCAAGACGGTGCATTACGGCCCGAAGTTCCCTTTCGCAAGGCACTTATTTTTGGTTGGTTGATTTCCCTTACCCATTCCTTTCATATTACAGTATACTATCCTAGGGTGATTTTTGACTCTTCGCTCCTACGGGAACGACGATCTTTCGTCGGACCCGCGCACCTTCTAACACTTACTGACTCGATTCTCACCAGACCTTGAAACCTCCTTAGGTGATCCATTCTCTTCTATGAATCCACCCACATGACCTATCCTTAAGACAACACAACCTAACCCTGTTTACACATTTCCTCATGGTTATTATCTACCGACCAACCTGTACTATATGATGTTCATGAAAACTCGACTCCTACTTTTCATCCAAATACCTCAGATTATTTATCGGGGGTCTATCCTAACAGGATTTGCCTAAATCCAAAGCATTAAATATTTTCCTAATAAATCAGATAATTTATTTATTTATTCTTAAGGGCCTAATATCATCATTTTGAACATGAGGTATGTCATTTTAGTTGATTCACAACATCAAAGTTCTATGGTAAATACTAGTAGGCCTAAATATCTATTTTTCCAAGGTTTGATAATTTACAATGATGTCCAAGGGGCCTAAATATAATTTAGTAATAAATCATCTAGTTCTTGTTTATTGAAGCATCTATATAAAATATTCCTCCAAAAATCTTGAAATAATTACAGGGTGCTGGTATGATATTAAAAACAACATTTACAGAATTCCATATTTTTCTTGCTGGAAATTGAATTATAATAAATCATTTACTAATTAACAATCTAACCGGCTTTGTGAATCAAGTACTATAACAGCAACCCTAAAAATTCTTAAATAATTCTCAGTGCTATACAAGAGCCTAAAAACCTTAAATTCCAGATCTCATAATTTTCCAGCAATTTAACAAGCCCTAATTTATTTTTACAATCTAAAGCCCATATTAAAAGATTGTGAATGAACCTCTACAAATTCTCAACATAAAGTTCTATAAAAATTCAGGAATCAATGTTCTAATCAGCAAGATCTAAATCCAGAATTTTAACTGATTTTAATTAAATTAAAGCCACCAAACAATTGAAAACAACAAATCGGCTAATAATCATTTAACACATGAAGTATAGCTTTTATTAATCATAAAATTCCAGGAAAATTACCCTGTGTCTAGAACACTCTAAAACTCACTCTACCCAAGTTTCATAGCTTTTAGATGAGTTAAATTACTGTTTTGACCCTACAGGCCCTTCTACCCTAAAACTAGGGTTTAGGATTTGAGGTACCTAGCTACCTCAAAATTCTCTAAGATTATAACCAGAGGGTTAAATATTCATTAACCACCTCTCCACCAAATATCAAGGCCATACAAGAGCATTTGCCCCTATGTCCTTCACAAACCCCCAAAAGTCCTCACTTTGGGTTTGTACCTGGGCCCTAGGGTAAATCCACCCTAACACATCTCCTTTGCTCCCCAAAGGTTCTTAGGATCATCCTAACCCATTGGTCACAACTTCAACCTCTGTTGAGGTGAGTTGACCACCCAATTGCCACAAGTCCCCTTTTTCCCGTATTACCCTTCCCTAGGACCAAACTAGGGCTTGGTGGTTTCCTATTCAAAACTCAACCAAATGAGTTGAGATTTGAGCCATATCTAGATATGCATACCAGGGACACCTCACCAAAGGTTGTGAGGGTATGGAGGTCATTTGACCCTTCAATGTTCTAACCCTAGCTTTTCTAGGTTTAGGGCAAAACCCTAAGCTACCTTATCCCAAATTGCCTCCAATATTTACAGGAGCTAGGTTTATGTTATGTTAAGCCCCTGTCCAAAATTCAGAGGATTTGGACCAAGGGTTAAGTGTGGGGATCCATCTTAAAATCTGCCCTACATATAGGACCTACCCTAGGAAAATGGCCCTACAGGTCTGTAGGCTTGTCCTATATTTTTCCATTACATATCAAACTGTAGGTATTTGAAATACCTACAACTTATCTGCTGGTCACATCCCCTGAAAATCCCTAGGGGTGCCCTAAAATTCTCCTACAGTGATCTGCCCTAACTTGTAGGGTATAGCCTTCACTAAAAAGTCTCTACAGGTCAGCCTACTCATCCAAATTTTTCCCACCACATATCAAATTGTAGGTATTCAAAATACCTACAACTTTTATGTTGGCCATATTTGTTAATTATGCATCTAAAGGACCTAAAACAATTTTACAAGGTTCTGCCCTAAAGGTTAGGACACACCCTTATTCAAAAGGCTCTACAGGGCTGTATTTTTCTTCAAATTTTCCCCACTGCATATCAAATTGTAGGTCTTTTAAAGACCTACAACTTTTATGTTTTAAACTTTTTCATTAGGAGCACTTAAGGGGCCTAAAAACTGATTACAGTGAACTGGTTAAAAGAATACAGAAAATCAAATATAATAAATCATTTAAAAATCAAATAGGGTTGCACGAATCTTAAAGCTTGATCCAACGGTGGCTGTGCTTCTTCTCCGATTAACCCTAAAAACAGCCCGAGCAGGCCCCTTTTTCGGGGTTGTTCCCGGTGGCCTGAGGCGGCGCCACCACCGGGAAACACCCCCTATGTGTTCCCGGTGGTGGGGGCTTCCCTTGGCCGGAGCTAGGGCGGCCGGAGGTGGCGGCGCCGCCCTACCCGAGAGCTCCAAAAGCTCCCAAAAATTCCATTAAAATGGCAATTTTTCTGAATTTTAAAACTTGGAATCCGCCTCGTTTGAGAATGAAACCTTCCCCTACAGAATCCTAGGATCTAAGCAAGAGAGGAGAGGTGAGGGAGGACCTTCCCGGCGGCCATGCGACGTGTAGATCGACGAGGGGCCATGGCGACGGCGGCGGCGGCGTTTTCCTCCTTCTCAAGCTCCGGCCACCCTTCTCTTCTGCTAGGGATTCGAAAACCTCTCCTTGGCTCACTGATGGGGGTTTTAAAAAGGTAGAGAGGGGAGGGGGAGGGTCATGGCTTGAAGTGGACATTAATGGCCCTATTATTTTGAATTTCGGCCATGGTGGAGGAGGGGGGCTGCATGTGACTCTTGGTGGCCGGGAATGGGCTGCTCGACTCCTCTTCCATAGGGGAGTTATGAGCCACCATAAAAAGGCTGGCCCTCAGCCTTCAATGGCCGAATTCACCCCTCTCCTTCTCCATTAAAACCACCCTTTATTTTTCTCTCTCCTCTTTTAAATTTCTTCTCTCTCTCTTCCTCTCTCTCCTAGTCACCCCAAACTGAAATGTCTTCCTCCCACAACCTATTGGCAGCCCATTCATTAAATCCCAAATGAAAATATGAGAGAGGGGGGGGGGGGTCCACCATGAATACTTCTTTTATCATTTCTCTCTCCTATTTTATTTTCATCTCTCTCTCTTTCTCTCTCTCTTCCTCCAAATGAAACCACTATGAAATGTCTCCCTTTATACCCTATTGGCAGCCCACTACCAATTATGAGACCTCAAATGGAAAATAAAAGAGGGGGACCCACCATGAATGGTCTTTTACTCTTTCTCTCTCCTCTTTTATTTCTCAAATTTAGGCTTCTCTTTCTCTCTCCTAGTCACCTAGTTGACTGGTCAAGGAACTAGGTTATTGGAAGCCCTAATACCTCACATTATTCTTGTCATTAGGCTTAGCCCAAGAGGGGGGTGACTTGAAGTTGGGTTAGCCCAATTAGGTCAAGTTGACTTGACTTGGGTTAAATGTTGACTTGGTTATTTTGACTCTTTGGGTCCACATCAATGGGTCTTTAGTGACCCATTGGACTCCCCTAAGGCCTAGGTAGGGTTAGTTGGAGTTGAGTTGGCCCCCTGGAGGTCACATGGCCCTTAGGAAGGGCACTTTGACCATTTTAGGGTTAGGGTTGGCTTGGGTTAATTTGGCCACTAGTATTGACCCCATTGAGTCTATGGTGACTCATTGGCCCCACATTGGGTCTAGAAATGCCCTAGAGTCAGTTTGAACTCACTAGGTCACCCAAACTCAGTGTTTTGGAAACTTGCTATTTGCAGCCCAAAATGAGTCTCTACTAGACTCCTAAGCCCATTTGGTCTATTTGGTTCCCTATGGTCTTGCCATGGCCCAGGCAAGCCCAAAGTTATTCTTAGGGGGGGCCTAATTGGAAATGGGATGTTACAGGCCACATGGCCTACCTCCATTTGACCGGTCAATATTTTTAAATAAGACTTAATTAGGTGTTAATAGAGGAACGACTAATTTAATACATCCTGGTCTGCTTCCCGAAACAGTCCAGTTCAGTTAAACCAGCAAACAAACCAAAAGCGCCAGAAAAATTCTAAGTAAAATGGCATTGAGTGAGCTGAGATCACTCAACGCCATCCAGCCTATGGAGTTGAGTGAGCTCAGCTCACTCAAGGCCATCTAGCCTATTGCGTTGTGTGAGCTCAGCTCACTCAACGCCATCTAGCCGACGGCATTGAGTGAGCTCAGCTCACTCAACGCCATCCAGCTGACGACGTTGAGTGAGCTCAGCTCACTCAACGCCATACTGCCTAATAAAGATGGCGTTGAGTGCAGTCAGCGCACTCAAAGCCGTTCAACTTATGGCGTTGAGTGCACTCGATGCACTCAATGCCATTCAGCCCAAGTCTGATGACATTGAGTGCAGTCAGTGCACTCAACGTCGTTCAGCTTATGGCATTGAGTGCACTTGATGCACTCAACGCCATTCATCCCAAGTAAGATGGCGTTGAGTGCAATCAGTGCAATCAGTGCACTCAACGTCGTTCAAATTATGGCGTTGAGTGCACTCGATGCACTCAATGCCATCCATCCTAAGAAAGATGGCGTTGAGTGCAGTTAGTGCACTCAACGCTGTTCAGCTTATGGCGTTGAGTGCACTCGACGCACTCAACGCCATCCAGCCTTTGGCGTTGAGTGCACTCGATGCACTCAACGCCCGAGCCCAAATCCTGTTTTAAGTAAATTTCTGACCTACTATTTGCAGACCAAGGTGATTTTCACATTGATCCCTGGTCACTTAGCCTCCTTGGGCTTCCTAGGTTTTTTTCATGACTTGGTCATGACAAAACCTCTCCTAGGGGTCTTGTCGGAAATTGGATATTACAGACAGTATTGCAAAAGCAAAAATCGGCCAAGTCCAAAATCGTTGAGTGAGCTCAACTCACTCAACGACATACAACTAGAAGCATTGAGCCTCTCCTAGGGGTCTTGTCGGAAATTGGATGTTACAGACAGTATTGCAAAAGCAAAAATCGGCCAAGTCCAAAATCGTTGAGTGAGCTCAACTCACTCAACGACATACAACTAGAAGCATTGAGTCAAGGTTATCCTGTCATAACCTTATTGTGAAGAATCTAGAAAATTGGCTAAGTCCATAATCATTCAGTGAGGCAAGCTCATTCAACGCTCTCAACGCCATCAGACAGTAAGCTGAAAAATATGGCTAAGGCAAAAAGCGTTGAGTGAATCTTATGCACTCAACGCTCTCAACGCCACCAGGCAGAAAGCTGAAGAATATAGTCTAAGGGAAAAAGCATTGAGTGAGGGATATACACTCAACGCTCTCAACGCCTAGCAGAGAAAAAATAATTCTAAGTACAGAATCGTTGAGTCTACCATTTGTCGAGCTAAGCTTAGCTTTCGTCGACCAGAGTTCAGGGAATTCGTCGATCTCAACTTTAAACTATAAGAAGGACTCAGCTGTCAGAATCGTCGACCGGAGTTCAGATTTCGTCGAACGTAGTTCAGAGATTTCGTCGAACTCAACTTTCACCTGAATAAAGAACTGGGCTTAGAGAATTAGTCTATCTCTGCTTCGCTGTTTTATCGAATTGAGCTCGAAGTTTGCCGAACTCAGCCTTCACTTGAAGAAAGAACTTGGCTGAGAGAATTCGTCGATCTCAGCTTCACTGTTTCGTCAAGCTGTGCTCAGATTTCGTCGAGCTGAGCTTGAAGTTCGTTGAACGCAGGATTTCAGAAAATTTAGTTGATTTTGGCTATGTCCAGAATGATGCTGACTCAGTATAGAAAAAAAGTCAACAAAGTTAAGATTCGAGGCAAATCGACATTAACGCCGTCCTCAGTCTACAGTGGATCTCATGTTAATAAAGCTGAGGTTTTAACCACCGTTAAAACTGAGACACGTGTCGATCATCTCTCCAATATGATGAGATTATAAATAGAAGAAGTGATCAAGATCTATAATGATGAAGATTATTGGATTAATTTCTAACTAACTTTCGAAAAAAATGAGAAGCGGAGTTCGTCGTCTTCATCCGCCATTGTTGCAGAAGCCAAGAACCTCTAGTTCAAATCTGAAGGGATTCTGAGTTTGCTGGTGCAATCATCATCCACTCCAGCAGGTTCAGAGTAGTCCTCTGAGAGAGACGAATTAGCCTAGGCGTGACCTAGCTGAAGTTATCTTCTTGATCCAAGATGAGCCAGAATCTGAAGATCAATTCGCTGGATCAAAGAAGAAGGAAGAGCTGAAATCTGCTCAGTTCATATCGGGAGATATTCTTGAAGAAGAAGAAGAAGCAGATTCATCTTCTAGTTGATTCCATAACAAGTCGGGCATCATTTCAAGATCGTTGTATCATCTTGTTGCTGCGAAGACAAAGTTAGGGCTGACATCTGCTCAGTCCAGGTAGACAAGCACAAAGAATTTTATGTTGTGTCTGTAATTCATTATCTTGAATATTTCTGTAAGATTCATTTTGAATCTGAGTGGATAGGCTAAAGCCTGAGTTGTAAGCCTGTGTTATAAAAGTTGAGGTAGGGCAGGAGTTGCCTGAGTTGTAAATGTGTGGATTCACACATAGGTAGGGCAGGATTGCCTGAGCTGTAGGAGTATGGAGTGACTCTGAGGTAGAGTTCTTGGAAAGAACTTGAGTTGTAGGATCTTGGTGATTTGAGTGGTAGGGATTGCGCCTGAGTTGTAGGAGCCTGTTGGGCTCTGAGCTGTAAGATCTGAGGATCTGAGAAAGATAGAAGGAAGTTTGGCCGAATCTAGTATACTGCTAGATAGGTGAATGGGGAAAGTGGATGTACCCATCAATTGGGGAACCATTATAAATCTCTGTGTACTTTGATGTATACTCTGCTTGTATTGGTTGTGATAAGATTACTGTGCTGTGATTTTAATCAATAAGTTGCCTAAGTTTTAAATTGGACCTATTCATCCCCCTCTAGGTGATTAGTGTTCTTGAAATCAAGACTTTCAAGTAGTATCAGTGGGAGGTTGTTCAAGATAGACTTAACAGTCTCAGTTGATCTTTAGGGGAAGCTATCATAGGGCCAAAATAGGTTCAAGTGAGAATCATAAAGAACTTGGATCCATGAAACTTCCTCTTTGCAGGAAGGAGACTTTTGGAATCTGGAAGGAAAGGGTCAGACTTTTCATGGAAGCATCTGATCCTAGGATATACATCACAGTACAGGAAGGACCCTTCATCCCAATGAAGACATCTATCCTTGATGTAAATCTGAAGAATCCAAAGCATTATTCTGAGATGATAAAATATGAAATCATCCTAGCTACATTAAATAAGAGGACACAAAACATTATTGTTAGTGTCATAGATGACTCAACATTCCAAAACCTAGTCCACTGCAAGACATCTAAGGAGATGTGGGACACACTAGTTGTCTATATGGAGGGGACTGAAGAATTGAGGGAGGATAAGATGTCCATGCTTAATCAAGAGTATGAAAGCTTTAAGCAGGACAAGTCAGATGGCATTTCTGTGTGCTATGAGAAGTTTTTCAGAATTGTGAATGAGCTGATGACATATGACAGCGTCTTCAAAACTTATGAATTGAATGACAAGTTCCTCAAGTACTTAACTAAAGACTGGGACACAAAAATCTGTGCCATCAGAGAAGTGGCCAGACTTACAAACACTCCTCCACCAACCCTATTTGGAAACCTGCTGTCTTATGAAATGCAGCTGACTGCTAGAAAGGAGGAGGAGAAAATCAGCAAGTCTACAGTCAAAGACAAGTCCGTGACCTTCAAAGCTGAAGCCACAAGGAAGAGCAAGAGAAAGATTCCTTCTCCACCAAGGAGAGTTGCTGATTCTAAGTCAGAATGCTCAGAAACCAGAACATCAGACTGCCACATTTCTGATGAAGACTTTGCTGCCTTCTCTAAGAAATTTCAGAAATTTATGAAGAAGAAGCACTGGAGAAGCAGGCCATCCTCTTCTTCTTATCCCAAGGAAGATTACTATAAGGGCAAGAAGAAATCCTCTAAAGAGGACAGGTATGGCTCTAAACCAAGTAAATATACTTCTTCTAAAGTGGTGTGTTATTGTTGCAGTAAGCCAGGGTATGTCATAGCCGACTGCCCTGTCAAAAGAAAAGATGCTGGTGGAAAGAAGGAACATCAGCAGAAGGGAAAGAAGGAGAAGTCCTTTATTGCCAAGAAGCAAAAGAGCTTGACTGACTCCTCATCATCAGAGTCAGAAGATGTAGATGAAGCTGAAGCCTATATTGGGCTATTTATTGCTGAAGAAGAGACTGTAGAAGTAGACTTATTAGAGATGCTGGCTGCAATCACTGGAGAAGCTAATGATGCTGCCAGATCTGAAGAAGGAGAAGAAGTTAGTCATTGCCTTGGGCTGATAGCTTTGACTGAGGAAGGACCCAACCAGGAGCAGTCTGACCCTAGTAAGGTACATTCTACACCTTCTGTATCAGATTATGTAACTAGTCCAGAGTCAGAAGCATCTGTATTAAGATATGAAGATGGTTCTGAATCTGAAGGAGATGTCAATCAATTGATTGATGATTATGGTGAACTCCTACAAGCACTGAAGAGAAGCAGGCTCCTAGCCAAAAAAATAGGCTAAGGAGATTGCCTCTCTGAAGCTGGCTGTTTTAGACTCAACAAACATGCTGAACCTGAAGATAAATGAAGTCAGCAAGCTGAAAAACATCACTGTTATTTAGATGGACACAATCACCTTCAAAAATAACCACATTAGGAATCTTGAAGGTAATCTCCAAAAGGAAAAGGAGCTAGTGGCTAAGTTCTCAAAACTATGTTCAGTATTGCCTTTGATTAATTCCTTCTCCTCCCAAAAGGGTAAGAAGGGGTTAGGATTCAAAGGGAGAACTGGAGCTGCTTATTCCAAAAGGAAGGCAAAGCTCCAGTGCAGTCACTAGCCTCCAAGCCTACAATTACTTTCAGGAAAGTGGTACTACCATCTAACATGTATGACCATGAGAGCATTCATGGTCACTAGGAGTATGGTGTTAGGAATGACAAGGGTGCTAGTGCCTACAAGGAAGCCCATGAAGAAATCCAAATGGCCCATGCTGGACAATTTGTGTTTGGTGTACCAGCCCCAACACTCAAAAATAAGGCTGCAGCCCATTCTCAAAGTCTGTCAATCCACAATCAGACTAAAGGAAAGTCTGTCAGCACACCATACTTGGGTATATCTGAAGCTATTAGGAGCTTGCACTCTGAAAAGAAGGCAGCTGCTGATAGGGTCCAAGATATACCGAGTACCTCTGCTGCCAGACATATCCCAAATCAGGCTGTGGTTGGAAGACTTAAGAAAAGGCTGTTGTACCTGCTGGAATGAGAGCTGCTGACTGCTATGCTATAAAGCCAGCCCTTAAAAGAAGGTACAATATTTATGAGTGCTGGTGTTGTGGCAAAGTGGGACACTATGCTATTGATTGCTAGCATAATAAGGGTGTCTAGAGAGATAATGCCAGCTTACCTGTCAGAAGAGCTGCAGGTAGGCATGTTCAATTTCAGTCTAACCTGCGCCTAGGACCCAATAAAAATTGGGGTCCTAAAGAAAGGTGATTTATTTATTGTAGGTAAGTCCAAGTGGTCATACCCCGATATGGTACTTGGACAATGGATGTTCCAGGCACATGACTAGAACAAGGAGCATGCTGAATGAGTACACTCCAGTTGAAAATGGACCCAATGTCATCTTTGGTGGTTCAGAAAAAGGAGTAACCAAAGAGTTTGGTAAGATATCTAATGGCATAATCACTATCACACAAGTAGTTTATGTGAAATATTTGCAACATAACCTGATAAGGATAAGCCAATTATGTGATCTTGGTTATGACATTTATTTCCTCAAGGATGAGTGCCAAATTACGAGGTCAAGTGACCAAGGGGTCATCTTGACAGACACTAGGAGAGAAAATGTTTATTATCTCAATTTTGTTTGTGAGAGTAAGGACTCTCCTATATGCCTAGTTGCAGATGAGAAAGCTTCACATTATGTCCAATGGCACAAGAGACTAGCTTATCTGAATTATAAGACCATAGGCAAACTCTTTAGTGAAGAGTTCGTGAGAAATGGTCCTAAGGTTAAGTACATCAAGGAGGGTGTCTGCTCAGCATGCCAAAAGGGCAAGCAGACCAAGACCTCCTTCCAGAGCCTTGATACCAAATACTCAGTGAGGTGTTTATACCTCCTGCATATGGATCTATTTGGTCCTATGCCAGTTCATAGTCTAGGTAGGAAAGTCTACACTCATGTGGTTGTTGATGACTTTTCCATATTTGCCTGGGTGTTCTTTCTAAGGAAGAAATTTGAAACCCTTAGTGTCTTACAAACATTTGTTAGGCAAATTCAGAATGAACTTAACAGTACTGTGGTCAAAATAATAAGTGACCATGGGAATGAGTTTCAGTCTGAATGCACGACAAGATTCTATGAAGAGCTTGGGATTCATTAAGAGTTCTCCTCTCCTACAACACCCCAGCAAAATGAGATTGCTGAGAGGAAAAATAGAACTCTCATAGAGGCTGGTAGAACCTTGTTAAGTGACATATTTCTTCCAAAATATTTTTGGGTTGAGGAAGTAAACACTACATATCATGTCCTTAACAGGGCTTCTATCACTAAAATCCACAAGAAGACTCCCTATGAGATTCTGAAAGACAGAAAACCAAACTTATCCTACTTCAGGATTTTTGGTAGCAAGTGCTATGTTCTAAACAATGGTAAGTCCTATATGACTAAGTTTGCTGCCAAGTCCCAAGAAGGGATATTTGTTGGATACAACAATAATAATAGGGAATATGGGATCTATAACTTGACTACTCAAGTTGTAGAAGAATCAGTACATGTTGTCTTTGATGAGTCAAACCTAATTAACTGTGCGGTACCAAATACCTCTTCTAGTTCTGCAGGTTTAAAGGATGTGATGGACAAGCTTACCATCAGGGAAATTGATCCAGCAGGACAAGATAAGGAAAAAGATGGGTACTGTCCAGGGGGAGCTTAAGACTCACAAGCTGAGGATGAAGAATAGTCTGTTGAAAATAATGCAGTACAACCAGCTGAAGACAATGAAGTTCAACCAGCTGAGAACAATGCAGAATAATATGCTGAAGAAAGGATACCTCCAGCTGAGAGATATCTGAGGGTCCATCCAGCACACCAAATCATTGGTGATGCAAGACATGGTGTCCAGATAAGGAGCAAGAGCATCAACATAGCTCTATGTTCAAGCTTCCTACTACAAATAGAGCCCAAGAAGCTTGAAGAGGCTATCAAAGACTCTTACTAGATTGGAGCTATGCAGGAAGAGCTAAACCAATTCAAAGGTGTAAAGTCTGGAAGCTGGTTCCCAGACCAAAGGGACATAATGTCATAGGAACAAAGTGAATCTACAGGAACAAGCTAGATAAGAATGGCATTATTGTCAATAATAATGCCAGATTGGTGGCAAAAGGATACAAACAAGAAGAAGGAATAGATTTTGACTAGACCTTTGCCCCAGTAGCAAGGCTGGAAGCAATAAGGTTATTCCTTGCTTTTGCTGACTATCAAGGATTCAAAGTCTTTCAGATGGATGTGAAATCAGCATTCCTGAATGGAGACTTAAAAGAGGAAGTATATGTGGATCAGCCACTAGGTTTTGTAGATCCTCACTTTCCTAATTTTGTTTACAAGCTTAAGAAAGCTCTATATGGGTTGAAGCAAGCCCCTAGAGCATGTTATGAAACATTGTCTACTTTTCTCATTGAGAATAAATTCTCAAGGGGAAAATAGATAAGACCTTATTCCTAAGGGAATCTAAGGGCAAGATCATCCTAGTCCAGATATATATCGATGACATTATCTTTGGATCTACTGAAAACAACCTTTATAGGAAGTTTGCCAAACTTATGCAAGGAAAGTTTGAGATGAGCAGCATGGGTGAGCTAAAATTTTTCATGAGACTCCAAGTAAGACAGACTGATGATGTATTATCCATATCACAGTCTAAGTCCACAAGGGAGTTAATTAAGAGATATGGTATGGAGAATGCCCCCACCATGAGAACACCAATGTGGTCAAGTATGCCTGTAGGCAAAGATGAGGCAGGGAAACCTGTTGATGAGTCTTTATATAGAGGGATACATGGCTCCCTTCTATACTTGACTACTAGTAGGCCTGACATCATGTATGCTACATGTGTCTGTGGTAGGTATCAGGCATGCCCTAAAGAATCTCATTATTCTGCTGCAAAGAGAATTTTAAGGTATCTTAAGGGGATACCGGATCTTGGTCTATGGTACCATAGGAATAGAGATTTTGAGCTAACTAAATTTTCAGATGCAGATTTTGCAGGCTGCAAGGAAGACAGGAACTGTACCACTAGTACATGTCAATTCCTAGGTGGAAGACTGGTGTCATGGAGCAGTAAGATGCAAACTAGTTTTGCTATCTCCACTGTAGAGTCAAAGTATATTGTAGCAGGTAGGTGTTGTGCTCAATTACTATGGATACAGCATCAGCTTGAAGACTATGTCATTAAGATAAGTAGAACTCCTCTATATTGTGATTCTACTACTGCAATTTTTATTGCTAGGAATCTTGTTTCACATATCAGGACTAAGCACATAGAAATTAAGTATCATTTTATTAGGGAGCATGTTGAGAAAGAAGACATTTGCCTAGAGTTTGTCTCCACTGACAAGCAGTGGCTGATATCTTCACTAAGTCACTAGATGAAGCCAAGTTCAACACCTTCAAAATTGATTTGGGTATGTTGAACTTAGAATAGCTTTCAGGTACTCCCTAAGGTATTATGTTTGGTACAGGCTTGTTCTTTTTACAGGTGCTGCAGACCTAGTGGAAAGCAAGATGAGAGAAGATGTTTCTTCTCAAGTGGTATCAGCAGTTGCAGGACTAGAGACGTTCAAGTAGTCTTTTCAAGTTGTGTAGAGAATTTCCAGTGATACTGAATTTCAAGTGTTGTCAAGTGGTATCAAGTGATATACAAGTCAGCCCTATATAAGGGGCATGTTGGCAGCTGCAATCCTGGCTTCATCTACATCAGCTAGGGGTAGAACACAAGGGGAGAAAAAGACCTAATGCTCCTTCCTAACTATCTGAAGAGGTCAAAAAGGGGAGAGATATATGTCATGTTTACCTTTGGTTGATCAAGCTCAAGGGAGAGAGATAGAAGATGACTATCAGAAAGGATCAAGCTCCTTCATGACAGAAACACAAGTGGAGAAAGTCATGAGGAGACAAGGTTGATCAAGCAAGAAAGGATTAAGCTAAGAGGTAATCCTCTAAGGTGTAACTCACCCTGCAGCAATCCAGGGGGAGTAGGTAAAATTCATTTCACTGAATTTAATATGAATATGCTTTTATTGTCTGTGTAATGTGTATCTCATTGACTAAGGTAATTGATCAGTGGTTTTGACATCTTCAAATAGGGGGAGATTGTTGGGTCCATTGATCCCAATGGCCCTGATTTGATGATGTCAAAACGTGTCAATGAGATAGATATAGTTGTATTTGATGTATGGTAAAGTTCATGCATACATATTAGTGTTTGTCATAATGATTGGACAGCTAGTTCAAGAGAAGATGACAGGTGGACTCAAGGTGGAGCTGGAAACTCCAAAAATCTACCTAAGTCCAAAATCATTGAGTGAGGCAAGCTCACTCAATGTCATTCAGCTAGTAGTGCTGAGAGTAGGCAGGCAGTCAAGACTGACAGTATTGCAAAAGTAAAAATCGGCTAAGTCCAAAATCGTTGAGTGAGCTTAACTCACTCAACGCCATACAGATAGAAGCGTTGAGTCAAGGTTATCCTGTCATAGCCTTACTGTGAAGAATCCAGAAAATCAGCTAAGTCCAGAATCGTTGAGTGAGGCAAGCTCACTTAACGCTCTCAACGCCATCAGGCAGGAAGCTGGAAAATATGGCTAAGGCAAAAAGCGTTGAGTGAAGCTTATGCACTCAACGCTCTCAACGCCATCAGGCAGAAAGCTGAAGAATATAGTCTAAGGGAAAAGCGTTGAGTGAGGGATATACACTCAACGCTCTCAACGCCTAGCAGAGCAAAAATAATTCTAAGTCTAGAATTGCTGAGTCTACCATTCGTCTAGCTGAGCTTAGCTTTCGTCAACCAGAGTTCAGAGAATTTGTCGATCTAATCTTTTGCCTATAAGAAGGACTCAGCTATCAGAATCGTCGACCGGAGTTCAGATTTCGTCGAACGGAGTTCAGAGATTTCGTCGAACTCATCCTTCACCTGAAGAAAGAACTAGGCTGAGAGAATTCGTCGATCTCAGCTTCATTGTTTTGTCAAACTTAGCTCAAAGTTCATCGACCTCATCCTTCACCTGAAAAAAGAACTGGGCTGAGAGAATTCGTCGATCTCAGCTTCACTGTTTTGTCTAGCTGAGCTCAGATTTCGTCGAGCTGAGCTTGAAGTTTGTCGAGCGCATGACTTCAGAAAAGTTAGTTGATTTTGGCTAAGTCCAGAATGATGCTGACTCAGCAAAGTCAACAAGTCAACAAAGTAAATATTCAATGCAAAACGTCATTAACGTCGCCGTCAGTCTATAGTGGATCTCAAGTTAATAAAGCTGAGGTTTTAACCACCGTTAAAACTGAGACACGTGTCGATCATCTCGCCAATGTGATGAGACTATAAATAACAGAAGTGATCGAGATCTATAATGATGAAGATTATTGGATTAATTTTTTATTAACTTTCGAATTACGAGAAGCGGAGTTCATCATCTTCATCCGCCATTGCTGCAGAAGCCAAGAACCTAAAGTTCAAATCTGAAGGGCTTCTGAGTTTGCTGGTGTAATCATCATACACTTCAGCAGGTTCAGAGTAATCCTCTGAGAGAGACAAATCAGCCTAGGCATGACCTAGCTGAAGTTATCTTCTCGATCCAAGCTGAGCCAGAATCTGAAGATCAATTCGCTGGATCAAAGAAGAAGGAAGGGCTGAAATCTGCTCAGTCCAGATCGGGAGATATTCCTGAAGAAGAAGAAGAAGCGGATTCATCTGCTAGTTGATTCCAAAACAAGTCGGGTATCATTTCAAGATCGCTGTATCATCTTGTTGCTCTGAAGACAAAGTTAGGGCTGATATCTGCTCGGTCCAGGTAGACAGGCAAAGAGAATTTTCTCTAGTGTCTGTAATTCATTATCTTGAATATTTCGTAAGATTCATTTTGAATCTGAGTAGTAAGGCTAAGGCCTTAGTTGTAAGCCTGTATTATAAAGGCTGAGGTAGGGCAGGAGTTGTCTGAGTTGTAGGTGTGTGGATTCACACTGAGGTAGGGCAGGATTGCCTGAGCTGTAGGAGTGTGAAGTCACTCTGAGGTAGAGTTCTTGGAAAGAACTTAAGTTATAGGATCTTGGTGATCTTAGTGGTAGGGCTTGCGCCTGAGTTGTTGGAGCCTATTGGGCTCTGAGCTGTAAGATCTGAGGATCTGAGAAAGATAGAAGGAAGTTTGGCCGAATCTAGTATAATGCTAGATAGACGAAGGGGGAAAGTGGATGTACCCATCAATTGGGGAACCACTATAAATCTCTGTGTACTGTATACTGTGCTGGTATTGGTTGTGATAAGATTGTTGTGCTGTGATTTTAATCAATAAGTTGCCTAAGTTTTAAATTGGACCTATTCACCCCCCTTTAAGTGATTAGTGTTCTTGAAATCAAGACTTTCAGTGGCCCTGCCCGCTCGCCGCCGAACAACCCCCGACGGATTCGCTGGTGGCCAACGAACCCGTCGGTAGGGTCCGGGTAGGCCGGCGCGGTTCCGCTGTTGCGGGCTTTTGCAATTAGCCGTCTAAGAGGGCGGGATCGGGAGAGGCGGGCCGTCTTTTTTTAACTCTTTTTTTAAATTTTATAAATATATTATATATAATAATAATATTATTAAATGTAATTATTATTATATTATATATTATATATTAATTTTCAAATTTTTAAAAATTAAACATTTAAAAAATATGCAAATAAAAAAAACAAATAATATTATAAAAACATTAATATTAAGATACGATGGAAGGGGGAAGCTCGTCGCCGCGGCTGTGTATTGTCGATGGGGCACGAGGGTCGGTCGCCCTTGCCTGTCACTCATATGCGCATGTGCGCACGGGCGGGAGGGCGCACAAGCGAGTGCGTGGGCGGGCGCGCGTGGGTGCGATTATCGAATCTGATCAAATCGAATTTCTGACAAAATCCCTAAAAACACGTGCATTATCACCGAATCTGACCACCGGTCGCAATTACGACTTCAACCACAACGCCTAATCAACTAACGAAGTTGGTTTCAAATGCAAGTATGTCGAGAACAGAGTCAATTAACTCGATGGTTTTTCTTGAACCAAGGAAACTCAAACCCCTCTTATTTGAGAAATCCAATGCAAAAATTACAAAAAAGGCATTAAGAAAATATATTATGCAAACATCCTAAGACCGGGAGGGGAGATGTCGTTATCTTATGATACCTCTTCCTTGCCATGGAATCCTTAAATAGCACAGATGAACATGTTTCCCTCCATTCCCTCTCCGCAAATCCGGCCTCATATCGTCAAATGGAGCTCCGAAGCTCCAACAATGACGGAAACTAGGTCGTCTTATTCCTCCACTCCCTCTTGCTCACGACCCGTAAATAGCTAAGAACTTTAGAAAATTGAGGGGAGAGATCTTCTCTGCCCTATTTAGGATTCATGGGCAAAATATATGGGCCTTCAGATCATTTTTTAAGTAGATCGGACTCTTAGATATTGTCTAATCACGAAATAAATTCACCGACGCCCAAAAAATAGCTTTCTGACTCGTGGCGTCGAGATATTCTGACGCCACACCAATTATCACGATGCCAAGCCACTTGATACGACGCCACACTACCACCCAACGATAGCGCTACCGCTGGCGTTAGCTCTGAATAGTTCTCACGACTCCTCTGGGATGATCACGAGGCTAGTAAAGTGATCATGACGCTATTAGAGTGAACACGACGCTATTGGCTTTTCTTTTTTGGTTAAGGGGGTACTGCCAACGTTAGCACTACCGATGTGTGTTAGCTTCCCTGCTACATTTGACCCAGCAAAGCAGCACTTCCAACACTCCAAATATAAGGTAGAATTTTGGGGTGTTAACTTCCTAGAAGCTTCAGTGGATTGCATTAAATTTCTTTTAAAGCAAGATTTAACGTTTTATGGTCATGATGAAACTAATGAATCAGATAATTTTTAAGTTCACCCACACTGAAAAAAATTCTTGCGACTGCCACTGGATGAGAGTATACGAGCTGAACAGGGTATTAAAATTTGTGTTATATAATATTTTTATGGGATGTTAATATCCATAGAATTTATGTATTATTTAGCTTTTTTTGGGGTGCTAATTAATATCAATCCTCAACATTTAAAACCATAAAAAGCTTCATCCACACACTTATTTTTATTCTAATATATATATATATATATATATATATATATATATATATATATATATATATATATATATATATATATATATATATATTATGAATTGATAGGGCCAAGTCTATTTATAAGTTGTTTAGGGGTGTGATTAGCCCATTCCACCATGATCCCACCATCTAAGTGGGGATCATGGGGGAACCACCACGTGCGTGATCGACACACGCAATCGCACACGAGATCTTCTTCCCCGAACCATCCGGGGGTTGGCGGTCGGGGCCAATCCCTCTCTCCCTCCACCGACGGGCCAGCTCAGGCCGACCCGGTTTCTGGACGACCAAGGAGCGGCACCTCGCGACCGCGCACCCGTGGCCACGAGGCGCGACACTCCCACCGGTCGCCGGAAATCCTTCCCTCCCGCGGCCTCCACAGAAGGTGTCGGGAACGGCAGGCCGTGCCCCGCCCTTGGTTCGGGTGGGCATGGTCGGCCGCCCCCTATCGGGCTGGCTCCGGCCGGATGCGCCTTGTGGTCGGTCAGTGTTGCGGCTTGCGGCCGACACCGAAGCCGGCGCCGCTAGGGCCGCAATAGGAGGCCACCACCGGAGCCGTGTCTGGGGTGCTGCCCGGGTGTGGTCGGCCAGCCATAGGCCGCGCCCCTGGCTGGACCCGCGTCGATGGCCCGCCGCCTTCGCTAAGGCCGACCACGAGCATGGTTGTGTTCGGCCTCCTCTCTTGCCCTCCTTGGGTGCCTTCCCCGCCGACCAATTGTCTCGCTACGATCATCGCCATCCATTTCGGGCATAACCACCCACTAACCGTCATGGTTAGTGGGGGATCCCATTAATTAAATAGTGGGTCTGCATATAACATAATATCATGCAAATAATATTCGCATAATACTATACTTAGAATTATAATATTGGTGGTTACAATGTGCAGATAACCGCATAATCACCGTAACCAACTCCTAGAGGATATAAAAGGCCCCAAAGCCTCCTCATTTCTCATCTTTCTTTCCTCGGCTTTCTTCCTCCTAAGGCCAGAGCTCTGTCGGATTCCTCCTACAAGTCACCTTCATGCCACCTCATCTCAACTAGAAATTCGCCTAAGTCCACAAGTATGTGGTAATAAGGAAAGTCCCACTACAACAAGCACTTCTTCACGTGCATCGCCAAAGCAGCTGTCCTCATGCGGAGCAGCCTGTTGGCCGTTGTGGGCCCAAGAATCTCTCTCTCTCTCTCTCTCTCTCTCTCTCTCTCGTCCACCAAAGTGTAATGAGGAGTGACCTGTTTCCCTTGATTCTTCAGACAAGTTGTAAGCACAAGCAGATAGTGGATTTTGATCAACACAGACCCGGTCGCGTGGTTTTTTACCCAGTTGAGGGGTGTTTTCACGTCAAACATCGTGTGTACATCTTCTTTCTCATTGACTGTGTGCGCGCTTGACCGCTCCGTATGCTAATATGGTCCAAGTTACTCTGGTCCGACCGAGGTATCGAGTTTTGCCTAGTTGAGGGAGTTCTTCACGTCAAACATCATGTGTACATCTTCTCTCTCATTGACTGTGTGCTTGCTTGACCGCTCTGTGTGCTAAGACGGTCCAAGTTACTCCGGTCCGACCGAGGTATTGAGTTTGTTCACAATAGTTTGACACCGTCTATGGGAAGCGAGTTCCTGACATCCTCAGAAGATCAATAGACTTTACCATTTACGAATGGTGGGCGACATCAAGACCATCACAGGGATCCCAGATATCTCCCCCAGGTACTCTCATTGGTCATTTATGAGAGAGGTCACCAATGTTAACCCACAAATCCACGATCCTCTCCAAGATGGCTAGCTTGCAAGCCACGAACTACTCCATCTCATCCAGGGGTTCGCGACCTATTTTTCAGCTAAGTGTGCGGATAGACTTTTCTATCAGTGAGACTAGTCTTGTAGTCACCCGATAGTCGCTAGCTCTACGATGGAACTGACTGCTTCCCAGTCCACGCAATCAGGTCACGCGGCTAGCCGGGCAGGTAGCGGTCTCTTCTCCAGCCAACCGCTAGTGGGCGAACTCTCCTCCCAAGAACCTGCCTAGACCAAGCATCTCTCCAGTCTTCCTGCAACAGGTGACCTCACTTTTTAGTTAGCGGTGACTTCATCTTTAGTCCACACAGCATGGGGCACACTCGCTCAGTTTTCTAGCAGGAGCGGACTCAACCTTAGTCCGCCAGCAGGTGGCAGACTTGCTTCAAACAATAACAGTAGGCGATCAGCCTCCAGGTCTCCCAGCAGTGGATGGCCTGCCTCCAGTTTTCTAGAAGCAATGGCCGACCGGCTATCCTCTAGCAGGTGGTTGAATCATTATCATTTCTCCTTAAGGAGGCGGACAAGCTACATCCAGCGGCATGCGAGCTCTTATTCAGTTTTCTAGCATAGTGCAGACTCAACTTCAGTCCTTCAGCAGGTGGCAGACTCACTTCTTCTTAACAGTAGGCGAGTTCCTCAGCTCGCACAGCAGAGGGAGAGCTCCTTCTCATTCCGCTAGTAGGTGGTGGATTCGCTTGCATCTCGCCCACACCATCGAGGGTGACGTCATCAAGACCTGTTCTGGTAGTCTCCTCCTCGAGTCTATAAATAAGCCCCCATACCTCTCATTGTAGTGGGAGACGATCAGGGAGCAACCTTGGCAGCAAACTCTGCGGATATAGTTTCTTATCCACCAGTAACATTCACAGACTGGATTCAAGTCAGTCTGCGCGGCCTTAGCGTCCAACCCTTGCGGTCTGGAGCCTAGACTTAGCTTTTCTAGCAAGTACTTCAGCAACCTTGTCCGGGCGGGCTCAGTGGTTAACCCGTGCGGACATGCCTCTTTTCCTTACTCTGCAATAGCGGCTTCAGTGAACTTCTCGGTCTGCTCGCCTAGTTAGGTGGCCTAAATCAGCTAGCCGTAGAATAGGCAATCCCCGTGGTCTGGCAACCTGTGAGATCAACCTGTGCGGCCTCTGGCGACTTCTTTTTCTAGCCGCCAGCTTCTCTTTTGTCCCTTGTTTTTCCATGTAATGGAGCGAACTCAAGCCATAACACTGATTGTTAATAAAAGGAAAGCTCGTCGAAGGAGTGGCATTTTAGCCGCGGCGGGTGAATTCTGTTGTTGCCGCTGCTAGTGGTCCCTCTCTCTCTCTCTTTCACTTCTCCACCTCTCTCTCGGCCCTCAACCGCTCATCCTAACCATCAAAGTAACCGGCTATTCGAAGGTCCTCATCACCTCCCTTATCCCCGCATTTTAGATCGAACATGTACACCTCTCGATCTCACAGAGAGGCGCATTTTTGGCATCAACAGTTAACACGCGACCTTCAGATTTTGAACAGATGGTTAAATACAACGGTTAGCCATGTCAGACAATCAACCTGCCGAGAAACTCACTCCTTCAAGTCCTAGTGAAGATCCTCTCTAGGAATCCTTAGAGCAATCACGTCGTGAAACCGCCCAGCAGTTACAGGCAATCAACCATACTCAAGCTGCTATCACGCAGCGATTAGGGGAGCAACCCGTAGTAGCACCGGTTCCTCCAGTCAAGTCGACACCAGTATTGGGGAATCCGTAGACCTATCCACCGGTCTACCCTCTTGTTTATCCACTAACTCATCCACCGATCTGTCCGGCAACCTACCCGCCAGGGCAGGCCGTAGGTCCTTTGCGGTCTCAAAATGACGAGTTTATAGCTCGTCAAAACTTATTCTAGAAAGCTGCCCGAGGAAGTCCAGCAAGATTCTTGAATTTCCAGGGAAGTCATCCCTACCCTTCAGCTCCCGCAGCTGCTCCTCCCACAACATCTTTTCCTTTCTATCCTCCCGCTCCTTTTTAAACTGCAACTTTTGCTCTGTGTTTTTTCCTTTCCCTTAGGTTCTAGGAGAACAAGAAGAGCCATCGCCGTTTACATTGGGGAGTTTGACCCAATTGCACACTTACAAGCTTTCGAGTTAGCCGTCGCTCTCAGGACTCTTACAGATGCTACCAGGTGAAAACTCCTTGTAAAGTCCTTTGATGGACAAGAGAGGGAGTGGTTCTATGGATTGTTTCCTCAGTCCATCGCTTCTTTTGCTGATTTGTGAAGAGAGCTTCTGCTCATATTTTCTACCTCTACAAAGAGGAAGGGCGGTCCGGAAGCCCTATTTGAGATCAGACAACGAGAGAATGAGACTTGGGCTCATTTTTTTGATCGTTTCCAAATAGAGATTCTTGATATTGAAAACATTGATCCAGAAATGTACCCAGTCGCCCTAATAAGTGGTTTAAGAGAAGGACCACTTAAGTTCGAAGCTAATATCCGAGTGCCAAGGACATACCAGGAGATGATCAGTCTTGACAACTTATACATACGAGGTGAAAAAAGTAATCCCAACTAAATCTCGAAGCTTATAACAGAGAAAGATACTTCTTCTTCATACAACCAACCTCCAATGTGTCATCAGAAGGATTTTCAAACGTGAGCGAAGAAGGGAAGGAATTTCCAACGTCATCAACACCTCTTCCCAAGCCGGGATCACCCCCAAGGTCAAAGATTACAATTACCTGCTCCTGCTTATCTAGCACTGGCTCCGCAAGCAGCTTCAGTTTACCAACAGCCGGGTGGTAACTCGCCAGAAGATGAACTAGACCAAGTTATGCATAAAGTAGTTCAAGTCATAAAAAGATTCGCCGTTATAAGAGGCCTCATCAGCCCGCAGATCAGAGATCCAAAGATTCAAATCCCTACTTCGAATTCCATAAAGAGAAAGGGCACCCGACTGAAAATTGTCAAGCACTTCGTCAATTTTTGGAAAGAATGTTGAGGCGGGGCAAGTTGTGTGACTTATTCCAAAAGAATGACCACTCTGATCCGTCTACTTCGAAAGACAAAGAAGTAGCGGGCATTCCTTTCGGCTCAAAGGGAGTGAGAAAAATTAGCAGCGGTGTTAACTTCAATATTAGCGAGTGCATCGATGCCGATGACGAAGGCATTCTTGGAGAACTACAATGCTGAGGAAAAATAGGACATCACAAAGTCCCAAAAAACTCTTTGTAATCGTAGCTGGTTGTTTTTATTCTTTGAACATTTTCTCTGGAACACTTAAGTACTCTTTCATTCATTTCAATATTTTGTATCAGAGATCTCGTATCGACACTTTTCCTTTTTTGGAGTTTCTCCTCTCTATTTTATATTTGCCAAAGGGATCGCTGAACCAATGAGATATCGTTAGGTCATTATCGTCCCCCCATAAGTTGTTTTCTGCCGTAACACCACGATGACCATATATAGCGGGGAGTGTTCGCATATGTGTAGTGGGATCCGTCCAATTTGTGCAAGCGTACTTCAGGTCTTCGAATCCTAGCCAATATCTAACACACATCGCGCATCAAGGGAGGTCCCAGTGTGTTAGCTCTACTTTGCTCCACTAGGGATACATTACGGCTAAGATGATCATTGATTGGCAAGCAATGGCCCTCGGGTGTAGCTTTGTCTCTGTGAACATCTCACGCTGTGATAGTTGAACACTCCAAGGTACTCTCAAGCCGTGCCTTCAGGGGACCCACAACATTGTTGATCTTTTAGGGCGAGCAATGTCGTAGACTGCTTGGCGAACCTGGCCTAACTGATCAGCATAGCTTGTAGCCCAAAGCATGAGAGCAGTGCATCCATCGTTCCTTCTTAGGATTTTGTTTTTTATTCTTTGTGCCCTTTCGGGGGAGCATGGTTAATCCGCTCTTGGTAGAACTGCACTCTTGATGATTTTTCATGTGAGGGTAGTGCTTTAGCCCCCGGGGAATACCTGGGTCACATCCGGCTTTGATGATCATCTTCGAGTGTAGACCTCTTTTGTGTAAGCTGCCTTTTTTGAGGTTAACAGGCAAAATTCGACCTATCTGAAGGATTCGAGACGTGATATTTCTTGCTTATACTCTCCTTATATATTCAGCTTATACAGAACTCTATCCGTTAGCAGTTAACCGTGCCTCTACTATGCTTATTGAATATTTTTCTGCACCAATTGTTTAATTGAAGAATCCGGTTCTCTTTGTCTACAAACCGTGCAGCCTAATCAAAATGGTTTTTTCTGGCTGGTCTGGATTTCATATTAAGGATATCATATCTGTCTGCACAATATTATTGCTATGGCATGATCTCCACTCGATTCTGCTCATTCTTTTACTCGGTTAATATCTGAGTTTGTTGGATATTCTTTTTGCTATCTAATTAAATCTGCTTTGCTACATCAACATTTGCGAGTTCCCTTCAGGTACTCGCATTCTATTTTTCTTTCATATCTGATTTTTACTCTTCTTTTGTAGAGATTAACAGGTATTTGCGAGTTCCCTTCAGGTACTCGCATTCAATTTTTCTTTCATATCTGCTTCTTACTCTTATTTTGCAGAGATTAGCAGGTATTTGCGAGTTCCCTTCAGGTACTCGCATTCAATTTTTCTTTCATATCTGCTTCTTACTCTTCGTTTGAAGAGATTAGTATGTATTTACGAGTTCCCTTCAAGTACTCACATTCTATTTTTCTTTCATATCTGCTTCTTACTCTTTTTTTAGAGATTAGCAGGTATTTGCGAGTTCCCTTCAGATACTTGCATTCTATTTGTCTTTCATATCGACTTCTTACTCTTCTTTTGCAAAGATTGGTTGATATCTGCGAGTTCCCTTCAGGTACTCGCATTCTATTTTTCTTTCATATCTACTTCTTACTCTTATTTTGCAGAGATTGACAGGTATCTGCGAGTTCCCTTCAGGTACTCGTATTCTATTTTTCTTTCATATCTGCTTCTTACTCTTCTTTTGCAGAGATTAGCAGGTATCTGTGAGTTCCCTTCAGGTACTCACGTTCTATTTTTTCTTTCATATCTGCTTCTTACTCTTCTTTTGCAGAGATTAGTAGGTATTTGTGAGTTCCCTTCAGGTTCTGACATTCTATTTTTCTTTCATATCTGCTTCTTACTCTTATTTTACAGAGATTAACAGGTATTTGCGAGTTCCCTTCAGGTACTCGCACTTTATTTTTTCTTTCATATCTGCTTCTTATTCATCTTATGCAGAGAGTAGCAGATACTTGCGAGTTCCCATCAGGTACTTGCAAGTTATTTTTTCTTCTATACCTCCTCTCGTCTTTGTTTGGCAGAATTTTGCAGAAGACGTTTACAAATCTTCTTCGCCTTGCGGGAACAATTCAGGTACTCGCAAAATATATTTTTTTACTTACTCTAACTCTTCTCCCTTGCAGAAGAAAAAGTAAGAACATTCAGACTCTTTAGGGAGAGACGTTTGGTTCTATATCTCTCCCTCTTTGTCTTTTGTTTTCCTACTTGTTCCCTAAGGTGCAGATCGCGATTTTGGGGGCTATATCTACTTTTTCGAAGTTTCCCACAAACTTTAAAAAGCGCGGGGATAATGTTAACCTAGAAATCCACGATCCTCTCCAAGATGGCTAGCTTTCAAGCCATGGACTGCTCCATCTTATCTAGGGGTTTGCGACCTATTTTTTAGCTAACCGCACAGATAGACTTTTTTGTCCATGTGGCTAGGCTTGTAGTCACCCGGTAGTCGCCAGCTCTATGATGGAGTGGACTGCTTCCCAGTCCGCGCAATCAGGTCGCGTGGCTAGTCGGGTGCGTAGTGGTCTCTTCTCCAGCCCACCGCTAGTGGGCGAACTCTCCTCCAAAGAACCTGCCTAGACAAAGCATATCTCTAGTCCACCTGTAATAGGTGACCTCACTTTTTAGTCTGCGTCGACTTCATCTTCAGTCCACACAGCATGGGGCAGACTCTCTCAATTTTCTAGTAGAACTGGACCAACCACAGTCCGCCAGCAGGTGGCGGACTCGCTTCAAATAGTAGTAGTAGGCAACAAGCCTCCAGGTTGCCCAACATTGGACGACCTGCCTCCAGTTCACCGAGAAGCAGTGGACGACCTGCTATCCGCTAGTAGGTGGCAGACTAATTCTCAGTTCTACTGAAGGAGGTGGACATGCTACGCCCAGCGGCAGACGAGCTCTTCTTCAGTCCACCAGTATAGTTCAAACTCAACTTCAGTCCTCCAGCAGGTGCCAAACTCGCTTCTTCAAAACATCAAGCGAGCTCCTCAGCTTACATAGCAGAGGGAGAGCTCCTTCTTAGTCCGCTAGTAGGTGGCAGATTTGCTTGCAGCTCGGCCAAACCATCGAGGGTGACATCATCAAGCCCAGTTCTGGGAGTCTCCTCCTCGAGCCTATAAATAGGCCACCATACCTCTCATTGTAGGGGGGAGACAATCAGGGAGCAACCTTGGCAACAAACTCTGCGGATATAGTTTCTTATCCGCCAGCAACATTCGCGGACTGGATTCAAGTCAGTCCGTGTGGCCTCAACGTCCAAACCTTGCGGTCTGGAGCCTGGACTTGGATTTTCCAGCAAGTCCTTCAGCAACCTTGTCCGGGCGGGCTCAACAGTTAACCCGTGCGGACAGGCCTCTTTTCCTTACTATGCAATATCGGACCCAGTGACCTTCCCAGTCAGCCCGCCTAGTTAAGCGGCCTGAGGTAGCGAGCCGTAGAATAGGCAGTCCGTGCGGTCTGACAACCTGTGAGCTCAACCTGCGTGGCCTCTAGCGACTCCTTTTTCTAGCCGCCAGCTTCTCTTTTATCCCTTGTTTTTCCATATAAAGGAGTGAACTCAAGCTGTAAAACTGATTGTTAATAAAAGGAAAGCCTGTCACAGGACTGACATTTTGTCCACGGCGAGCAAATTCTGTTGTTGCCGCTGCCAGTGGCCCCTCTCTCTCTTTTTCTTCTCCACCTCTCTCTCGGCCCTCAACCGCTCATCCTAACCATCAAAGTAACCGGTTGTTCGACAGTCCTCATCACCTCCCTCATCACCTCATCTCGGATCGAATGTGTATACCTCTCGAGCTCACAGAGTGGCGCATTTTTGGCATCAACAACAAAGACAAAAAACTCAAGCGAGACAACACCATCACTTTCGACAATGTAGACCTAGTGGGATTTCAATTCCCTACCACGACTTGCTCAGGATCAGCACAGGAATCAGGGATCCCTGCTCTAATGTCAAATGGTTCCTGGTTGATAAAGGTAGTTCTATCGACATATTATTCTTGTCTACCCTCCAAAGCATGAAGCTCACTGAGCAACACCTCGATCCTGCTATCGGACCTATCTACGGGTTCAACAACCACCCAGTTCTGGTCCAAGGAACGATCACCTTGCTAGTCACCATGGGTAAATTCCCGAGGAAAGCTACACACAACTCATGATTTATTGTCATAGACTCATGCTCGGCTTACAACGCCATCTTTGGAAGACCAATCCAATCTATCTTTGGAGCTATCTCATCAATTCTACAGCTATCTATGAAGTTTCCAACTCCCGATGGGATAGGGGTTGTCAGAGGGAGCAAGAAGCGGCTCGCACTTGCTACTCAAATCAGGCTCACCCAGCGACATCAGTTACCCACAACATAAATGACTTTGATCTGTGCGACGAAACAATAATACAAAGAGGGGCTCCTATAGAAGGTTTAATAGGTCTCACTTTTCGAGCAAGACCAAACCAGAAAGGTGCAGTTGGAGTCCCTCCTGTCTTAGGCCGAGAAGGAGGAACTCATCATATTTCTTCACACAAACAAGGACCATTGCCTCTGAATGACTCCAGGCCATCGAGGAAGAGGTGGAAAAGTTTTTGGAAGCACAAATTATTCGAGAAGCAATAAATCCTACTTGGCTTACCGATGTCGTCATGGTAAAAAAGACCTCCGACAAGTGGAGGATGTGCATTGATTATAGCAACTTAAAGCAGGACAATACCAAGCAATACCTGTCCTTGCCCCCACTTTTGTCAGAGCCAGTCCCCGGAGAGGTTCTATATATGTACCTGGTAATATCTCCACTGGTATTAAGCTCAATATTGGTCAAAGACAAAGGGGGGATCCAGCGACCCGTCTACTACCTCAAAAAGATCCTCACAAATACCGAAACTCGGTATCCAGCTGCAGACAGAACAACCTTAACCCTCATCTTCACTGTAAGGAAGATTCTTTCAAACTTCGAAGTTCATACAATTAAGGTGATAACCGAGCTCCCACTCCGTATAATCCTCCAGAAGCTGGAGGCATCCGAAAAATTGGTAAAATGGGCAGTCGAGCTTGGAGAATTTGATATACATTTTCTGCCTCGGCCAATCATCATATCTCAGGTGTTGGCCAACTTCCTCGTGAAAAGCAACCTTCCTCCAGAGGTTGGGGTTGTGCCTGACACTTCCTCTCCTTGTTGGACTCTTTACATAGATGTATCCTCTGGAGCCGAGGGGGCTAGAGCAGGGTTACTCCGTGTAAACCCGAAGAGACTACTTTGGAGTACGACCTCAGATTGAATTTCTAGCCACAAACAACGTTGCTGAGTACGAGGCCCTAGTCACTAGTCTTAGGCTCACCATCGACTGTGGGGTAAAGAATATGACCATTCATACTGATTCTCAACTTGTGTCCTCCAAAGTTCAGGGGGATTTCGAAGTAAAAAATGGCTAGTTAGCACAGTACCTCTCACTCGTTAAGACTCTCCTCATTATGATTCCCCAATACCAGGTAGTACACATCTCCAGAGAGTAGAATTCTAATGCAGATGCACTCTCTAAGTTGGCCACATCTCCTTCCAGCTATCAAGCCCGAAGGAGGCGAGTGGAAGTGGTGGTGGCCCCGAGCATTCGGGGACCAAGGGACATAGCTATAATTGATGTACTAGAATCTTCATGGCTCGCCCAGTTACAAGCTTATCTCGAGTATGGGCACTTCCCGGAGGACCCTGTAGAAGCACGACGTATGCATATGAGAGATGTAACTTTCACCCTCATTAATGGAGACCTATTCAAGAGATCCTTTTTGGATCTTATTTAAAGTGCCTGTTAGAGTCAGATGAAGAGTATACCCTGCGAGAGGTTCATGCATGAGTTTATTGAGAACACTTAGGCAGTAAGGCCTTGGCTCAAAAGATTTTGTGTGAAGGATTCTACTGGCCGACTATGAGGAAGGACACAACAGAATTCGTCCAAAAGTACAAAATCTATCAGCTTCATGCCAGCATTCTTCATCAACCACCAATGTCCCTTGCCTCGCTTTAGGGGGACTGGCCATTTGCGTAGTGGGGTATCGGCCTTCTCGATCCCCTACTTGTAGCATCAAGTTAAAGAATGTTCAACATCATGACAATCGACTACTTCACCAAATGGGTTGAAGCTGAGCCCCTGACAAAGATAACGGAAAAAAAAAGTCCAGCAATTTGTCTGGAAGAATATCATCTGCCATTTTGGGATCCCATCCACCATCATTACTAATAATGGAACCCAATTCACACGGAAGTGATTCACAAAAATATTTGAGGATTTAAAGATCAACCTACGCCACATCGTCGTAGCTCACCCGCATGCAATCAGGCAAATTTAAGTAACTAATATGTGTTGGGTTTTGCTATACGTCACAACACTTGTGCGCAGCGGAAATGGAACAAGAAAATCTAAAATAGTTCAGATCTAACGATGAACATTGATCAGGAAGTAAAATCGCTCTAAATAAAATTTTACCTTTGAGGGATTGAGTCAATACTAAACCAAGGTGCACTAAATGATTCCAATGAACGGAAATGGCTAGCGTTTCGGGCGTAGAATAGTGTCCACGCCTCTACAGGTGATCCACATTAATGGGAGAACCCTTAAACTCTTGTCGTACAAGATCTAGGTTTGAAGAAAACACTCTGTGTCTTCACAGATTGCTAGGTCTGCTCCAGAAGAGGCGGCAACTACGAATACGACGCCTTGGAAACACTTTTCAATGATATACAAGGATGGCGGACGGTCGGCGGCGGGATCGGCTTTCATGGCCTTAGCAGAACAGTTCCGTCGGGAGGAAGAAGAAGCCGACTCGCGATTAGGTCAAAAGGTATCATCTCTTGTTCGGTTTACTGTACATAATTTTTATATACTAGGTACCGAAACAATCATTAACTGCAAACCCCGGCCGAACTGGGCTTAGAGGAAATAAATCAGATGAAACATAATTTGTCAAGTATTCACGCCGATATTCGATGAATCAACACTTGACTTGACGAATCATTGAGTGCACTCAACGCACTCAGCGCCATACTCGTCGAATCAACACTTGACTTGACGAATTGTTGAATGAACTCAACGCACTCAATGCCAGACTCATCGAATCAACACTTGACTCGACGAATTGTTAAATTAACTCAACACACTGAATGCCTATTTTGACAAGTCAACATTTAACTCGACGAAGATGTCGAATGTTCTCGATGCTCTCAGGACCTGAATCGGCAAGTCAACGTTTTACTCGACAAAGGCATCGAGTGGTCTCAAAGTACTCAATGCCATCATTCGATGAATCAACAATTGACTCGACGAATCGTCGAGTGGTCTCAACACTCAACGCTAACTCGATGAATCAACACTTGACTCGGCAAAAACGTCGAGTGGTCTCGACGCATTCAAAGTCTGGCTGAATAGACTTGACACACTCAATGCCTGGCTGAGTCCAATCCTTCACTCATCCCATGCCAGTTCATGGTCCTTAACCCATCACATGAGTAATACCAATATAATCTAATCTTCCAAATTCTCCAAACACACTTATGTGTGGCCCTGATAGGCTCATACTGCGTTGGTAGTGAGACTACATGCTTGATCACTTCCAGATCACAATGGTAACACCAACAGTCTCCCACTTGATCTTAAAAGTATCAAACAAAAGCTTCACAAATAATGAGCGGCATCTAGCAATGTATCATTTCTTCCAAGCAATAAGAGTTTAAAACTCTCATGATTGTTCAATCCGAGTTTCCTGATCTAGAATGGACTTCTAGAAATTGGTGAGTCCAATATCACATATTGACTCAACAAAGCATGGTCATGCATTTCTCAGTCCCATTTCATCAAGGGGCCCATGGATGCAAATCCTGTCATATAGGAGGACAAATCACATCTCTGCTCATACGCAAACACCCAAATGATTCATAACGTACCCAATAACCACCTTTATCATCCAACTTTCTCAAGACTGGACTTTTGATAGCATCAAAGCATGCTCTTCCTCACTCGATGAATGCTGCGACTTCAGGTCAAAGGACCACAAACACCATTGCCACTTGAGCCATACTTGTAACACATTCATATAACTATCCACAAAGTATTCTCATGGTGGGTCTGTCTAGTACAACTTGTTTACTAACAAGTACTCATGTGATGACTTGATATCACAATATCATGACCTGTGAGAACCGGTCATCTGTCAATGCACATGCTAGTCTTAATGTATCATCATTGCCCTTAGCTTCTAAGGTGACACTTGACTAGGGACTTTTTAAGAATGAAGCTTCTAAAACAAAGGCTCTCACATTCAAGTCACAACTTGACTCCTATGGAAGCAAACATTTTAAGGGCATTTATTATGTTAAATTAATCCATCACAATTGATATAAATTTTACATAACAAAAGAACTTGCCATAAATATAAAATGAAATGTACAGTACTCTATTCGTCAAATGAATTATTACAACAACCGACAAATACACAATTCACACGACTCCCACTAGGGTTGATCATTAAGGCATCGTATACCCATAGATCTAACATAACCATCATGCTTTCTCTGCGCTAGAGGCTTTGTTAGTGGATCTTCTATATTTTCATCAGTCGACACACTACAAATGATCATATCTCCTCGATCGACAATCTCTCGAAAAAGATGGAATCACCAAAGTATGTGCTTAGAGCGCTGATGAGATCTAGGTTCCGAAGCAAATGTAATTGCACCGTTGTTGTCACAGTAGAGAACTATGAGATCAACAATGCTAGGAACTACATCTAACTTGTCGATGAATTTTCTAATCCATACAGCCTCCTTTATCGTATTTGCTGTAGCAATATACTCGGCCTCAGTTGTATAATCAACAACTATCTCCTGCTTGGAACTCTTCCATCTAACAGCTCCTCCTTTTAGGCAAAATATAAACCCTGACTGAGACATTGAGTCGTCCCTATCAGTTTGGAAGCTAGCATCCGTATAACCCTTTACAACGAGCTCTTCCTCTCCACCAAATAAGAAGAACGTAACCTTAGTCATTCTCAAGTACTTTATGATATTCTTGACAACAATCCAATGACTTTCACCGGGATCAGACTGATACCCGCTATTCATGCTCAAGCCATAAGAGATATCGGGTTGAGTACATATCATTACATATATGATTGACTCAATTGCCGAAGTATATGGAATCAACTTCATGCGATCCTTATCTTCAGAAGATTTAGGACACTGGTCCTTAGAGAGACTCACACCATAAGACATGGGTAATTATCCTTTCTTGGACTCAAGCATATTGAACTGTTTCAACACTTTATCAATGTACGTACTTTGGGTCAAACCCAGAAACTTCTTCGATCTATCTACATAGATCTTAATACCAAGTATATAAGTCGCTTCGCCCAAGTCTTTCATAAAAAAGCAGTTCCCTAGATTGTTCTTAAAAACTTGTAGGGTCAGTTTGTCATTCTCGATCAACAATATATCATCTACATACAATATCAGGAAGACAACAAATCTCCCACTAATCCTCTTGTAAACACACGGTTCATCCTCGTTTTTGATAAAACCAAACTCTTTGATCTTTTCATCAAAATAAAGATTCCAACTTTGAGAAGCCTATTTTAATCCATAAATGGATCTCTACAGCTTGCATATTTTAGTAGCTTCACTTAGAGATACAAAACCCTCGGGTTGTGCCATATACACTTCCTCAAGGAGGTTTCCATTTAAGAAATTCATTTTGACATCCATCTGCCAGATCTCGTAGTCATAATACACAATAATAGAAAGCAAAATTCTGATGGACTTAACCATGACAACATGAGAAAAGATCTCTGAAAGACTTATTTCAAGAGCCTAGATACCTAGAGGGGGGGGGGGTGGGGGTGAATAGGTTCTTATTATCTTTAATAATTTAGGCAATTAACTAATTCTTACTTAGCACAGAAAATGAAAATCACATCACAGAAATAAAAGCACATCATACACCAGATTTATAGTGGTTCCCCAAGGTATAGGTACATACAGTTCCCCCCTTCGCCTATCCAGTAGAGAACTGGATTCAGCCCAACTTCCTTCCACTTACTCAGATCCATAGATCTTACAACTCAGAACCAGATTGGTTCCTATAGCTCAGACTTATACAAGTCTTACCTCAGATCCTTCCCAAGAATCCTACCTCAGGCCTCAGCCCTACCTCAGCCTTTATCATTAGGCTTACAACTCAGACTATTACCAGTCCTACACCTCAGGCACTCAGCCCTACCTCAGCCTTTATAATTATAGGCTTACACCTCAGATCTTACAAAGATCCTACAAGATAGTAATTGTTTAAGAGATATGAAGATATCACCAGATAGAATTCTCTATAGGTGTGAGCTTCTTGATCAGTTCTTGAATAAACTGAATCTTCAGATTCAACCTGACTTAGCTATTTAAAAGCTTCTTGATAGAACAAAATAAGGTTGAACTTTACTTGATGTAGAAGTTGATCTCATGTCAGCTCCTCCCTTGAATTCAGAATAAGATCTGAATCTTCTCTTGCAGACTGCTCTGGATCTGCCTTCTTAAGGGTTTCCCCTTTTCTTGCTGTCAGATTCTCTTTCCTGAAATAGCTTGATTACTTCCTTAGTTCTGTTGTTGTTGTTGTCAAGGATCAGTCCCTTATATAGAGCTTCCTCATGATTACCGGCTGATCCGGTTTATAACAACCTTCTAACAGTTCTGACAAAGGTGTCAGACCTGTTGGTTATGACAGCTATCGAGTCACCAGTCATGACAGCTGATTCCTTAAAGACTTTACAACTTAGAATGAACCACTCAGCAAACTGCTTCACATGTGTCGATACAATAGACTAAGTGTCGACACAGGTTTTGATGATGTGGACACAATACTCCATGTGTTGACATAGTCATTCTTCTTCTACTCAACACAGCTTCTGTTTGTATTTGTCGACACAAGTCCTGTGTGTCGACACAATTGCTTCTGGTCTTGACATAACTGATGTTGACAGATGGCATTGAGTGTATGTCTAGCTATCGTTGAGTGTGTGTCGAGACGTCGTTTAGTGTGTGTCGACACAAATCCTGTGTGTCGACACAAGCCTTCAGGCTCAGTATAGTGGTTGCTGTTAGATGGCATTGAGTGTCATCCAGATGTCGTTGAGTGTGTGTCGACACAAGTCCTGTGTGTCGACATAACTACTTTAGGCCTTGACTTAGCTGTAGACAAATGGCATTGAGTGTGTGTCGACACAAGTCCTGTGTGTCGACACAAACCTTCTTCAGGTGTCGACATAATTCCTGAGTGTCGACATATGCCTTTCTTCTGGTGTCGACATAACTCATGGGTGTCGACACAACTTCTGCTTTAGGTGTCGACACAATTCTTGCCTTAGGTGTCAACACAATTCTGGGTGTCGACACAGCTTCTTCTTCAGGTGTCGACACAATGCCTGGGTGTCGACACAGGCCTTGCTTCTAGTGTCGACACAACTTCTGGGTGTCGACACAATTCTTCACAAGTGTCGACACTTATACTTAGAAAATTTTTTTGCAAACCTTACACCTGCACAATGAAACTCAAACATCTATCAAATACAAATTGATGTATATCATTGAGTAAGATGAGGCTTCTCCAAATCTGGTACTTATTTTCAGTGTACCCAACAGTCTCATCATAGTCAACACCATGAATTTGCTGGAAACCCTTAGGCACGAGTCACCCTTTGAATCTCTGTACATTCCCATCCATGTCGGTCTTTTTCTTGAAGACCCACTTGCACCCTATGGGTCGTACCCCTTTAGGTGGTTCCACCAAGGTCAAACTTGGTTTTCATACATGGAGTCCATTTCAGATTTCAAGGCCTCAAGCCACTTCTCAGAGTCCGTGTAAAGACCCCTCCCCTTACCAAGAAGGTTACCTAGTCTTATGCCTAGAACCGTCGTGTTACGATGACACTAATACACGGGCTAGTCGACACGGCAAGATGCTGATGCTGCCGGTTAGTATGATCATTTACCTGTAGGCCAATAGAGAATAGAAGTACAACAAAATGCTAGCAAGTCAACAAGTCACAGCAATAACATCAAATATATATAATAAAAAGGTACAACAGTCCACAATCAGTACAAAAAGAGAGAAGGGCTTATGCCCGTACATGCCAAAAAATGAATAGTAAATCTCTCTCTCATAACAACACTATGCGGAAGCAAACTCTAATCAAGCACACTCATTATCACCTGACGCTGAGCTACGGTAATAGTACATGGTACCTGCTCCTCAAGTCCTACCACCTCGTCCTGCTGGTCGTACTGGTGCTCCAGTTCCTCGAGCTCCTAAAATGATACGGTCACATCCGACCATTATCAAAAGACTAAGTCATATTGTCCTCGCCTCACCCCCGTGACTCCTAGGCACCGAGCGGGAGGACTAAAGTGAAGGACAACAAAGTAGTGTCAAAAATGGAAGCAGGTGACGGTGGATCTATTCTATCATGGATATATTTCTAACTGTTATGTCATTACATTAGCAGTTCTATATATATAGCACAAGTAATGTAAGTAAAACCGTACTAAAAGAAGTGTAGTAAGTAAACTAGTACTGAAAAGAAGTGCAGTAAGTAAAGTAAAAAAACTGAACAGAAAGTAAACTATCTACCGCTACAATAACATCACAGGAGTACCTTAACTTATATGAATGACCATACAAACTTATAAGTTAGGGTTTAAGGAATTATAACTTATCATATAAAAGAGACCATACTAATTTATATGATAAGGATCTACAGTGCATATGATCTAGGTATGTACTGCAGATATGTTATGTGGGTTATGGTTCATACAAGTGAAACTCACACACACGACTTTGTGATCAAAGACCTTTTAGTTCCCACTTTTTGGAGTTAGCTGAACTCTCTGGTACCACCGTTATGGCTATGCCAGCAGTGGAACAGGCATCTCCACTTCCTAGGCAGGTATACACACTACCAAGCCTAGACCCTTCGTACGCCTCTATACACGTCTGAAGTACACTCTAGAGTCTCTGCGTACTAATTTACTGGCAAATCCACCAGACTTTTTGGTTGGGTGTGCATTTTCTGGGATCATCATTTAGACTGCAGTATTAACAACCTACTGACCCCTCAAACCCTCATACCTCACCTGAGTCACCGTACTACCATCGGTTTGACGACTGGCCAGTATTGTATGACCCGCCACTAATATGTTTGTTGGGTATTGTATCCACAATGGACCTGATTTGAAGAAGCCCCTGAACAAGCTAAGTTGAATTGACAATGTATTTGACGATCTTCTATCAAGTTGTGCTTGCAGCTATTCCATGCTAAGTACACACCAATGTCAGGGTGCAGTGGGTCAATATACACGGGTCTGCGCAACGTAATCCCTCGTTGAGTAGATCAGTGTGTTGACTCACGTATGCTCTCTCTATTGGAGTGTACTTATTTTCAAGTATAGGGTTAAGGTAGATCAAGAGCAAAAGAAGGAGCAAAGATGGGTCAAAGACCAAGTCTTCAAAGGAAGGAAGAGAAAAATCTTCTAAGTCAAAATCGACGGGAATAACAAAGTCATTCCCGCAGACTTCGACGGGAGTCACTTGTGATTCCCGCCGACTTCGACGGGAATCGTTAGTGATTCCCGCCGATTCGACGAGAATCAGTCAGCCCTTCCCGCCGACTGATTCCGGCTGACAGTTTTCCAAAAGGAATTCAGTCAAGGCAGAATCGACGGGAATCGTGAGTGATTCCCGTCGACATCGACGGGAATCTCCAACGATTCCCGCTGATTTTGCCTTAGGCAAATTTCCTCGTCCGTTGGACCGGACCAACTTGCTTTGCGCATTTTTGGCCGGGGCTAGGGTTTCTCCTTGTGGGCCCCACAACGGTCTTTAAGGTTGGATCAGGGTATATATATACGCATATTTTGAACTTCTACACAGTCATTCATGCGAAATCAAAAGTAGTCGACGCCGTGCCCTAGCCGATTGCGGAAACCGCCGATCGCTTGTCGCCGCTCGCAGTTTGTCGTCGCCGCTAATCTCCGAACTTCTTTGATCTTCCGACGACAGTATCGAGGCAAGCCGAGCATCTCACACATCTCTCTTAAGATCTTTTGTCTCTCGATTCGTTAAACAAGACAAGTTCTCCATTTCGAAACGGTGGAGACGATTGATCCGACTTTGATCGTTGGTAGACCATGCTTGCTTCGTCAAGAAGTTTGGATCTACAAAGTATCGCCGCCGCAATCACTTTCCTCCACTGATCTTGAGAAGACCCATTCCAAGAGAGAAATTCTGTTGTGGATTCTTCGTTATTTTCAAGCAAGCTTCAACGAACGAAGGACATCGGAATCTCCAAAAGATAAAGATTTGTTTGTATTTTCGTTTACATTCAATTTTGGTTTGTTGTAAAGGAATTTTTCATTCCTAGTTGTAAGGGTTGGGTGCAACCCATGGTGGTGGAGTTGTGACTCCTTTGTTGGAAGGGTTCCTTCCGTAGTGTGAGGATTGGATTTCAATCCGTTTGGAGAAGTGATCGAGTCGTCCCTTGGTGGGAGATAGGTCAAAGGGGGAAAGTGGACGTACCAAAATCGGGGAACCACTATAATTCTTTGTGTGTTTCCTATGCTCTTTTTGTTAATTTGTGCAGGTAAAATTAATTCCGCAAAAGACTGCACGACACCTATTCCCCCCCCCCATAGGTGGATTTAGTCAACACTAAAGACTTTCAAGTGGTATCAGAGCGAGGTTACTCATCAATAAGGTTAACACCTTGAGTAAGATCTTGTGTCTAGTGTCAAGAAGAAAGAAGATCTCGAGAATGGACGGACTCAAGTATTCAGGAAAGATCCCAGTATGCACCAAGCTGAACTTTCCCATCTGGAAGGAAAGGATCAGGTTCTACATGGAAGCAGTCGACCCCCGACTCTTCATGATAGTGGAGGAGGGACCTTATATCCCCACTAAGGCCTCCACCATTGATCCGACCAAGATGCTGCCCAAGAAGCTCTACGAAATTGATAAGGATGAGATGGTGTTTGTCAGACTAGACAATAAAGCTCAAAACATCTTAGTAAGTGTCGTCGATGATTCCATGATGCAGAATTTCAGCAACTGCAGGATTGTCAAGGACATATGGCACTGCCTGATAATTCTGATGGAAGGCACAAATGAAGTAAGGGATGATCGAAGATCCCTTCTGAACCAGAAGTATGAGGCCTTCAGGCAAGGTCCCAAGGAAGAAATCGGAGTGACATTCGAGAACTTCCTGAAGATCGTCAATGCCCTGAAGGGTTATCGATGGTGAGCTAAATGACAAATTCCCTAGATCCCTTAATAAGGAATGGGACACCAAGATCTGCTCCATCAGAGAATTTGGCAAGCTGTCAGAAACTGATCCCCAGATTCTGTTTGGAAAGCTAATGTCCTACGAGCTTCAGCTGAACACCAGAAAAGCTGAAGAAGAAGCCGATAAGGCCGCAGCCAAAGAAAAGACTCTGGCCCTGAAAGCTAATCACTCAAGGAAAGGCAAGGGTGCAGCCTCGCCCCGCTCTTAGAGAAAGGCTGAGGAAGAAGACTCTGAGCCATGCTCATCCGGCTCAGAGCTATCTGAGGAAGAGTTCTCCTTCATCACTCGAGAGTTCAAGAAGTTCCTCAAGTTAAGGAATCAGAGAAAAAAAAATGGCTCCTCCTCCAGACATCAGAAGAAGAATTACTCTTCTGACAGGTATGAGTCTAAACAGAACAAACATCGTTCTACTGACATCATCTGCTTTGGATTCAATAAGCCAGGTCACGTCATTGCTGACTGCCACCAAAGCAAGAGAGATAAGGGGAAAGGAGAGGAGCACAAGTCCTCTAGAGATAAGAAGAATGAGAGGAACTACATTGCTAAAAAGCAAAAGACACTGAGTGAATCTGACTCTTCAGACTCCAGTGATGATGAGGAAGCCTACTTCGGGCTAATGGGTCGCTCCGACTCAGATGGAGACTGTACCCCATTTAATGGGAAGGTAAAAGATCGCACCCCCTCTCTGACTCTGACTCTGACTTTGAGTCTCCTGAAGATGATCTCGAGGACAGCCCATCTGCCCGTGAAACTGAACTCCTTGAAAAGTATGAGCTTCTGCTTAATACCTTGAAGAGTGCCGAAAGAGGTTGAGCGCTCAAAAAAAGGAAGTCAAATTCCTTAAGGCTGAGGGTGTGTCCCTAAGAGAAGAAATCACTAGCTTAATTTCTCTCCGATAGGAACACCTGGACCTGACTTTTGAGCACTCAGATTCTCTAAGGCTCCTTGACCAAAAACAGGAAGAAATCAACAAGCTGGAAGAACAACTTGCAGCCGAGAAGAAGATTGTCAAAAGCTTCTCTATGCCCAAGACCGTTCTTCCTCTAGTTGATGTATTCTCTGCTCAGGCTAAGGGGGCTGGCTTAGGGCATTTGGGAGGGCCTGGAAAATCATCCAGGAGAAACAGAAATCAGAGGAAAAATAAGGCTGCTAAGAATGCCTCTGCTGTAGAAAAGGGAAAGGCCTCACTCGGTCCTGTTTTATTCAGAAAGCCTGGCTTTCCTTGCAATGAGCGGGACTTTGAGTCAACCTATGGCCACTTCTTCCGGCCCTCGGTTGAAAAGCCCAAGAGCCGGTATGATGGTTGGACCTTCCCCCGCAACTACGGTGAGAGTGTCTTCAAGGCACCTTATGAGGAAATCCAAGTGGAGAATTATGGCCATTTCTCTAGCGGCCATAATAGGAAGCAGGCACCAAAGGCCAAGCTTGTCATACTGAAGGAACAAGAAGTGAAGAAGTCGTGTGACTGCTGTCATCATGATGCCTCCACCTCCAGATCCAAGGCCCCAGCTAGACCCACCGTTCTAAGGGTAAAGCAGGAGCCTAGGAAACGGTACAACAAGTTTGACTGTTGGTGCTGTGGCAAAGTTGGTCACTTTGTCGTGGATTGCTGGTTTAATCCAAGATACAATGAGACTCCTTTTATTAGCAATGCGATGCCGACCACTCGTAGGGTTAACCAGCCGAAGGGGAGTTTTCTAACAAGGAATCTAGGACACAAGTTTGATTGGGTTCCTAAGGGAAACTAATTCTGTTTTGCAGGTATGTCCAAAGGCCACCAAAACGCCAATATGGTACTTGGACAGTGGATGTTCCCGGCATATGACCGGGACAAGAATCATGTTGTGTGATTACTCCCAATCGAAAATGGACCCAAAGTCATCTTTGGAGGATCTGATCGAGGAGTCACCAGGGGTTATGGTATGATTTCCAACGGTGTATTCTCTATCACAGACGTGGCCAATGCTGAAGGGTTAAACCATAACCTGATTAGTGTAAGCCAGTTGTGTGATAAAGGATATGACGTTAAGTTCTGCAAGGAGAAGTGCTTGATAATATCGTGTGCCTCTTCGGAGACGGTATTAACTGGCATTAGGAGCAGAAATATCTTTTGCTTAGATTTTCTTAGCTTAGACTCTTCTACCCCCGTGTGCCTAGTAGCAAAAGGCAGTGCATCTCTCTGTGAACAATGGCACAAGAGATTAGCACATATTAATTTCAAGACTATTAATATGTTGTTTTCCAAGAATTTAGTAAGGGATGCCCCTACTATTAAGTGCATCAAAGATAGCCCTTGTCCTGCATGTCAGAAGGGTAAACAGACTCGGGCTACCTTTAAGGGCATTGCAGACAAAGACTCTTCCAGATGTCTTTATCTTCTGCATATGGACTTATTCGGTCCAGTGCAAGTTCATAGCTTTGGAGGCAAATCGTATACGCTAGTGATTGTTGATGATCACTCTCGGTTTACGTGGGTGTTCTTCTTGAAACGAAAGTCAGATACGTTTGACATCTTCACTAATTTTATCAAGCAGATTCTGAACGAACTTAACTGCTCCGTGGTCAAAATAAGAAGGGACCATGGAACAGAATTCGAGTCTGGTGCTATGAAAGAATTCTGTGAAGAACATGGTATCTTTCATGAGTTTTCCTTCTCGCGTACTCCTCAGCAAAACAGAGTTGCGGAGAGGAGAATAGAACGCTCATTGAAGCATGTACGACAATGTTGAATGACGCTTATCTTCCAGAGTACTTCTGGGCAGAGGCTGTCAATACGGCTTGTCATGTGCAGAACTGAGCATTGATCAACAAGAATCATCGTAAGACGCCTTATGAGCTATCGAAAGGCAGGAAACCGACCATGTCCTATTTAAGGATTTTTGGCTGCAGATGCTATGTACTCAATAATGGGAAGTACCCACATACTAAATTCAGAGAAAAATGCTTCGAAGGCATCTTCATGGGCTATAGTAGCTATAGTCGGGCATATAGGGTTTTCAATAAGAAAACCCTAGTGGTAGAGGAGTCCATTAATGTTGTATTTGATGAATGAAGCTTGCTTCACAGCAATTCTTCCAGTGGCATTCTTGAAGATGTAGGTGCAAGGCTTGAACAGTTAAGTCTCGATGAGACTGCTAAAGATGAAACTCCCAAGTACGTCAAGGTCTCCACCTCAACGCCAACTGGATAAGATGACGATCAGGATGGAGAAAATCTCCCAGAAGAGGGAGGAGCCCGAGAAGCTGTTAGAGCTCAAGATGTCAGACTCTTAGAGCTCCGACACGTGAGGGATCATCCCAGAGATCAGATCATAGGAGATCCTCATGACGGTGTTAGAACTCGCAGAGGTACAATTAACGAGATTCTGCACCTTAGTTTTCTGTCACAGGTTGAGCCAAAGAAGTTCGACGAAGCGAACAAGGATGCGTCATGGATATTGGCCATGCAAGATGAACTGCATCAATTCGAAAGATGCAACGTCTGGACGCTTGTTCCCAGACCAAAGAAACAGAATGTGATCGACACTAAGTGGATCTTCAGAAACAAACTGGATGAACACGGTGTCATCATCAAGAACAAGGCCAGACTAGTGGCTCTAGGTTATAGACAGGAGGAGGGGATTGACTTCGACCAAACCTTTGCACCAATTGCAAGGCTCATGGCGATCAGATTGTTCCTGGCGTATTCCTCTCACAAAGGATTCACTGTCTATCAGATGGACGTGAAATCTTCATTCCTAAATAAAAATTTGAAAGAGGAAGTATATGTCGCGCAACCCCCAGGTTTTGTTAATCCAACATTCCCTAATTATGTTTACTTTCTCATTAAAGCATTATATGGCTTGAAACAAGCTCCTCGAGCTTGGCATGAGACTCTATCTAGTTTTCTTCTTGAGAACAAGTTCTCAAGAGGAAAAATAGATAAGACATTGTTTCTTAGGGAAGTCAAAGGCAAGATTTTGCTGGTGCAAATCTATGTCGATGACATAATATTCAGCTCAAAGGACAACAACCTGTGCAATAAGTTTTCTAAACTTATGCAAGGGAAGTTATAAATGAGCAGCATGGGTAAGCTGAAGTACTTCTTGGGACTTCAAGTGAAACAGTCTGAGGATGGAATTTTCATTTCTCAGACAAAGTTCACAAATGAACTCCTCAAGAAATTCAGAATGGAGAATGCAACCTCTATGAGGACTCTAATGGGATCCACTGTGTCTCTGGACAAGGATGAGAAAGAGAAACCTTTTGATGAAACCAAATACAGAAGCATAATTAGATCCCTGCTCTACCTTACTGCTAGTAGACTGGATATTATGTTTTCCACATGCATTTGTGCCAGATATCAGGTGAATACTAAGGAATCTCATTATGTCGCTGCAAAGCGAATTCTTAGATACCTTAAAGGTACACCAAATCTTGGCTTATGGTACCCAAGAAACAATGATGTCGAGCTGATAGGCTTTTCAGATACTGACTTTGCAGGAAGCAGGGATGATAGGAAAAGCACTTCCGGTACGTGCCAATTCCTTGGAAGAAGGCTTATTTCATGGAACAGTAAAAAGCAGAACTGTGTCGCAACCTCTACGGCTGAATCAGAGTACATCTCAGTAGGCAGCTGTTGCGCACAACTTCTATGGATCAGAAATCAACTCGAAGATTATGACTTGCAGTTCAGAGAAGTTCCTATGTATTGCGACTCCTCGAGTACAATAGCAATTGCGAACAATCATGTGTCGCACAGTAGAACAAAGCATATTGAAGTGCGCTACCACTTCATTTGGGAGCATGAGGAAAATAAAGATATCTCTCTCTGTTATGTCCATACGGATAAGCAGATTGCAGATATCTTCACAAAGCCCCTAGACGAGGCCAAGTTTAGTCTCTTCAAAACTGAACTCGGCATACTGAACTATGAATATTGAAGACTGAAGGGCTCCAGGCTCTTGGATCAAGGGGGAGCATCAACGAGGAACTCAATATCGGGCACGGATGCAAGAACTGAGGGGGAGCTTTGTGCTCCAAGTGAAGTCCCAGATTTGTAGAAGCCAAAAAGGGGGAGATTACCCTCTCGGCTAAGGCTAAGGTGGCTGCCAATGCTAAGTATGCTCTCAGGAGAATGGTAATGGATTTCACTCTTAACTGCATTTTCATTTTATGATTTTCATTCCCATCTGTTCTATTCACCTTAGCTTGTAAGGTTTAGGCTTCTTCAAATAGGGGGAGACTGTTGGGTATTGTATCCACAATGGACCTGATTTGAAGAAGCCCCTAAACAAGCTAAGTTGAATTGACAATGTATTTGACGATCTTCTATCAAGTTGTGCTTGCAGCTATTCCATGTTAAGTACACACTAATGTAAGGGTGCAGTGGGTCAATATACACGAGTCTGCGCAACGTAATCCCTCGTTGAGTAGATCAGTGTGTTGACTCACGCGTGCTCTCTCTATTGGAGTGTTCTTATTTTCAAGTATAGGGTTAAGGTAGATCAAGAGCAGAAGAAGGAGCAAAGATGGGTCAAAGACCAAGTCTTCAAAGGAAGGAAGAGAAAAATCTTCTAAGTCAAAATCGACGGGAATCACTAAGTCATTCCCGCTGACTTCGACGGGAGTCACTTGTGATTCCTGCTGACTGACTCCAGCTAACAGTTTTCCAACATGAATTCAGTCAAGGCAGAATCGACGGGAATCATGAGTGATTCCCGCAGACATCGACGGGAATCACCAACGATTCCCGCCGATTTTGCCTTAGGCAAATTTCCTCGTCCGCTGGACCGGACCAACTTGCCGTGCGCTGTTTCGGCCGGGGCTAGGGTTTCTCCTTGTGGGCCCTAAAACAGTCTTTAGGGTTTGAACAGGGTATATATACGCGTATTTTGAAATTCTACACAGTCATTCATGCGAAATCAAAAGTAGCCGACGCCGTGCCCTAGTCGATCGTGGAAACCGCCAATCGCTTGTCGCCACTCGCAGTTCATCGTCGCCGCTAATCTCCGATCTTCTTTGATCTTCCGAAGACAGTACCGAGGTAAGCCGAGCGTCTCATGCATCTCTCTTGAGATCTTTTGTCTCTCGATTCGTTGAACGAGACAAGTTCTCCATTCCGAATCGGTGGAGACGATTGATCCGACTGAGATCGTTGGTAGGCCTTGCTTTCTTCGTCAAGAAGTTTGGATATACAAAGTATCGCCTCCGCAATCACTTGCCGCCGCCGATCTTGAGAAGACCCATTCCAAGAGAGAAATTTAGTTGTAGATTCTTCGTTATTTTCAAGCAAGCTTCAACGAACGAAGAAGGACATCAAAATCTCAAAAAGATTTGTTTGTATTTTCTTTTACATTCAATTTTGGTTTTTTGTAAAGGAATTTTTCATTCCTAGTTGTAAGGGTTGGGTGCAACCCGTGGTGGTGGAGTTGTGACTCCTTTGTTGGAAGGGTTCCTTTCGTAGTCTGAGGATTGGATTTCAATCCATTTTGAGAAGTGACCGAGTCATCCCTTGGTGGAAGATAGGTCGAAGGGGAAAAGTGGACGTACCCAAATCGGGGAATCACTATAATTCTTTGTGTGTTTTCTGTGCTCTGTTTGTTAATTTGTGCAAGTAAAATTTATTCCGCAAAATACTGCACGACACCTATTCCACCCCCCCCCCCATAGGTGGATTTAGTCGACACTAGAGACTTTCAATGTTCTTTACACATGTAAGTTATTTTGAAACTCGAGCCTCCAGCTCGCAGGACCAACCCGTCCTGAAGTAACCACTTGAGCCTCCAGCTCGCAGGACTAAACCCGTCCTAGTATCAAATATTCGAGCCTCCAGCTCGCAGGCCTAAACCCGTTCTGTATCCAAACATCCGAGCCTCTATCTTGCAGGACTAAACCCGTCTTATATCCAAACATTTGATCCTCCATCTCACAGGACTAAACCCATCCTGTATCCAAACATCCGTGCCTCCAGCTCGCAGGACTAAACCCGTCCTATATCCTCATCTGAGCCTCCAGCTCGCAGGACTAAACCCATCCTGAATCCCTCCAACCCTATACGAGTGAGTTTATCACATCGTTCCCTTAACCTATTAGACTACTCTTGTATAATCCTTGTTATACATAGTAGTTTAGGGTTAATCCTTGGACTGCTCAGGGCATGCCCGGTGAAGGGCTATCGAGGGCACTAGGAACTACGATGGGCTGAAGCCCAAAGCTCCCTTTCTCAAGGACACTTACTTATATTAATGTCTACCCATTATTAATACCCCAATATCGTTATTACTTTTGAGTAAACCTAATGACTTAAGGTACTAATTGGGAGAGCGACGATATTTCATCGGGCGCCGTTATAGTTGTTCTCCATGTGGCTTGCACTCTATCGCTCGTTACTATGCTGTGACATACTCGTGATACCAAGCAGGGTTTCAACTTCCCAATAAATCACTAAATCCAATCACCTATCATTTTCCTATGGGTCCTAGTGTTACACATCACTTTTAACTAAGCACAACCAATGATCTAATTCTAACCCGTATGAGATGACTTCCAATTCCTTGGGCCAAAGGCCCCTAAATATTTAGCATGGGTTTGTTATGTGTATGAAGTTGACCATTAAGAATTTCATCATTTTTCTAAGTATTTAGGACCACAAATTAAATCATTCAATTAGGTGACCAAGGTCACTTTGAACATGAACTACTATATCTAATGGTCCATTATGTCTAGATAACTTATCTAGAGTTCATCTAGGTTAAAAATGGTTGTTCACCAAAGTTGCTAATTTTTCCACTTGATTTACCATTCATTTTCTATTTATGGCTATAATCACAATTATTTCATTTTCCAAATGAAGTACCTAAAATATTCAACTAAAAATACATAGAAAATTACTAGTGATTAACATTATCATAATAGTACTCAAAACAGAATTTCATACTCCTAGCCAGTGATTTGACCTAAAATAATTACATGTGAACATTATTACAAAAATGCCACTACTAAGGTTTTCAGCATAATTAATCATCCAAATATTCTTAGATAAATTCATAGGGGTTTATCTCACAAAAATAAGAGTCTATACATTTTTCCATAATTTTCCAAACATTATTACCCCTATGTTTAATTTAAATCCCAAAAGGGTAAAATTGTAAATATACTAAATACACAAGATATAATTCTGAAACAAGCTCATAACTTTTTACAGAGATGTGAAATGTCCTATTATGGCTTGAAACAAAACTTTGGAATTTTCTAAGGTCAGTAGCCCTATTTCTCATTTTTAATTCTAAATGAGCTAATTTTCCAATAATTCAATTTAATGGGATTTTTTATCCCAAAAATTCCAATCTTTCTATGGGAGGTGTAATTCATCCCTATGAGCCTCTGTCTAAAATCTCATGGACATGCAATTGGCCTAATGAGCAAATTTCCCATTTTCCTATTTTTACAATATGCACTCCATTTACAAATCTACCTCCACCACGTATGTGGGATTTCCCCAACATGTAGAGTTCAAAATGGTTTTAAACTTTTACCATGATCATATGTTGATACTAGAGCCATGACACCAGATTTAGGGGGTATTTGGAGTTGTAAAACTCCCTAGATTATAATTATTTAATAAATGAATTTTTGACTAAAACAATAAAAAAATGTCCTACAAAAATTTTCATTTGTTGACATAGTCTAATTATAGTATACACACATGCTTGACCTAAATTTCAATGCATGTGGACTTATGGATTAGCCTAGATATCCATTTGAATTTCTGCCCTAGTATAGGAGCAGTCATAGGAGAATGACCCTACAAGGAGTTATAGTGCTCCAAATTGCAAGTTTATGGTGTAGAAACAAAGGTAAGACCTAGGGCTACATTTTATATGTTAAAAGTTTCCTCTTAATATGCCTCTACAAGGCCTCAAATTATCATGCAAGTGGATGTTTAACATGAGATAGAAATACACATAATAATACTATGCTATAGTTTATAAGATTTAAATCGATGGCATCCATGCTTCTTCCTCCTCCAACCGACATTCCAGATTAACTCCACCTATACCAACTTCAAACCTTATTTCCCGGCCACTGGGCCACTGCAACCACCGGTGATTATCACCACCACCTCCGTTGAGGCTAGTGTTTTCCGGCGACATGGCCGCCGGAGGTGGCTCCTCCGGCAAACTCGAGCAAGAACAAAAGATCGTATTTCTCCATATTTCTCACATGGCATCGGGCACAATTGAGCCCAATATCTCTCATAGTGGGTCTAGAATACTAGCATAGAGAGAGGGGAGGATAAATGGACCTGGATACGAGCTTGGCGGCGGGTATGGTAATAGTGAGCCATGGCTGATCCTTGCTCCGGCGAGTTAGCTCAATTTCTGGTTTCTCCAGAAAAAGCTTAGCTTCAGCAGTCATTTTACACTCCTCTGGGCGCAATGAATTTGATGGCGGCCTTGGTAAGGAGTGGGAGTGACATCTAGTGTTTCTTGTCTCTTCCTTTTTACAAGAAGAATTAGGGCTTAAGTTGTTTTCCACGTGTCAGCCTAATGTTGGTCTTCCAATTAGTTTGAGTTGCTTTGCCACGTGTCACCTTAGTATTGGACCGCCAATCATTTCTTTAAATAAGTCATATTGAGAAGATCAATGTATTAAATATGGTGTTGAAGAGATCAGGTTCAAACGTGCCATCAACACATATCCCGAAAACCCGGTTCAGTCATACAGGGTAACCAGACCGAAAAATACTCTAAGTTCAAAAGCGTTTAGTGGTGTTGAAACCACTCAACGCCGCGTTGAGTGGTGTTGACACCACTAAACGCCGCGTTGAGTGGTGTTAACACCACTCAACGCCGCACTGAGTCCACTTAATGCCAGCAATATTCAGAATATCTCTAAGTCAGTAGTGTTGAGTGGAGTTGAGACCACTCAACGCCGCGTTGAGTCCTCTCAACGCCAACACCATTCAAAATATCTATATGTCAACAGTGTTGAGTGGCATTGAGACCACTCAACGTCGCATTGAGTTCACTCAATGCCAACATCATTCAGAATATCTCTAAGTCAACAACTTTGAGTGGCGTTGAGACCACTCAACGCCACGTTATGTCCACTCAATGCCAACAACATTCAAAATATCTCTAAGTCGAAAGCGTTGAGTGGCGTTGTGACCACTCAATACCGCGTTGAGTCCACTCAACGCCAACATCATTCAGAATATTTCTAAGTCAAAATCATTGAGTGGCATTGAGACCACTCAACGTCGCATTGAGTCCACTCAACACCAACAACATTCAGAATATTTCTAAGTCAACAACATTGAGTGGCATTAAGACCACTCAACGCCGCATTGAGTCAACTCAATGCCAAAAACATTCAGAATATCTCTAAGTCGAAAGCGTTGAGTGGCATTTAGACCACTCAATGCCGTATTGAGTGGCTTTGAGACCACTCAACATCGCGTCGAGTCCACTTAAAGCCTACAGTTTCCAGAATATTTTCTAAGTTAAATTCATTGAGTGGAATCGAGTGCACTCAATGCACTTGACGCTTTGTCAAATGGCGTCGAGACCACTCGACGCCTATATTTTCCATAATATTTTCTAAGTTAAAGTTGATTGAACCCTAAAGTGGGCCCTATGTGAATCCACCCTAACTCCTTGGGTCAAACCTAGCCTAACCTCATTCACTCACCACATGTTCTACCCTAATTTAAGTTAAGGGGTCTAGAAGGAAATGGGATGTTACAGCCCGGTCCACTCATAGCCTCTTTGTGGGTTGAAGGCTCATCATTATGATCCATAAGTAACACATCACCTATCTGAGACACGAGAAATCCATATCTCTCGGGTTCAAACCTTGGTAAACCATATCCACGTGGAACTTGCGTTTCTTAAGCAGGATCTCTAGCTACAACAACTTGTAGTCCTAGATCAGGTTCCAATTTTGGTTCATTCATGGTTTGTGGTTCTTGAACTTCTTCAAGTTCTACCCTGGTAGAATTTCTTCTTAAGAACTCATTCTCAAAAAATACACCAGACCTCGCGACAAACACTTTGCCCGCAGACAGTAGGTAGAAGTACTACCATTTAGTTTCTTTAGGATACCCCCACAAGATAACATTTTTCCTACTTGGGTTCCAGCTTGTCAGGCATTTGGCATCACACGTATGCCTCACAGCCCCAAATCTTAATGAATGACATGTTAGGATGCTTTCCATTCCATATCTCATATGGTGTCTTTAGAATCGCTTCCGTTGGAGCATGATTTAGTATAAAAGCAGTAGTTTCTAGAGAAAAATCCCAAAAGGAAACAGGAAGATCTACATGACTCATCATCGACTGTACCATGTCTAACAGAGTATGAGTCCTCCGCTCAAACACACCATTATGCTGCGGCGTTCTGGGTGGAGTGAGTTGTGATATAATACCACACTCTTTCAGTTGATGATGAAACTCATGACTCAGGTTTTTGCCACCTCGATAAGATTAGAGTGCTTTAACCCTCTTACCCAACTGGTTATCTACTTAGTTCTTAAACTCTTTGAAATTTTCAAAGGTCTCAGATTTGCACGTCATAAGACACACATATCTGTATCTACTGAAATCATCAGTAAATGTAACAAAGTATAAGTACCCACCTTTAGCCATAGAACTCATGGGTCAGCATACATCACTATGTACTATACCCAAGAGATCATCAGCCTCTAATTGAAACCAGTGAAAGGGACTTTAGTCATCTTGCCTAACAAATAAGATGTTGGGTTTTTCTATACGACACAACACTTGTGCGCAGTGGAATAAAGGAACAAGAAAAGCCCAAAATAGTTCGGATCTAGCGATATACATTGATAAAGAAGAAAGTGCTGTAAAAAAAATACCTTTGCGGGATTGAGTCGATACTCAACTAAGATGTTCCAGAAGATCTGAAATCACTTAGTGGCTAGAGTCCTTAGTGCAGAATAGTATCTACACCTCTACAATAGATCCACACAAACGGAAGAACCCATAGAGTCTTATCGAACAATATCTAGGTTGGGAGAGGGAACTCTGCATCTTCACATATTACTCGATCTGTTACAGAAGAGGCGATGACTACACTAACTGGAATCGGGGTCAGTGATGACAACGGGATCAACAAAGGCGGAACACCTTCCGTCGGCCATTTATGTCTTAGGTTTTCACACAGTTCGGCTCGTGTGCTTAGGCAGAATCGACCCATCAAAATCATAAAGAGAAACCCTAAAATCTTCTATTTATACCTAAAGGATAAACAGAACAGCCAGTCACTATTTGTAGACTCAAGACTTGGAATACAACGTTTCTACCAAATAACGCTTGTCTCGACGAATCGTCAAGTATACATAATATATTCAACGAATCGTCGAGTATACAAAACATACTCGACGAATCATCGAGTATCCATTAGATACACAAAGAACTCAGTGCCAGCCTTGTCGAATCAACCTTTGACTCGACGAAGGCATTGAGATAACTCAACGGACTCAACATCTAAGTGCCAGATTCATCGAATCAACCTTTGACTCGATGAAGGCGTTGAGTGAACTCAACGTACTCAATGCCTGAGAACCAGACTCATTGAATCAACACCTTGACTCAACGAATCGTTGAGTGAACTCAACACACTCAACGCTTAAGTGCCAAACGCATCGAATCAACACTTTGACACGATGAATCATTGAGTAAAATAAACACACTCAACGCCATCATTTGACGAGTAAACACTTTTCTCGACGAAAGCGTTGAGTGGTCTTAATGCACTCAACACTTTAAAAGACTGGCTGAGCTAAGTCAATTCCACTCATCATATGAATATAACCAAACTAATCCAATCTCCCAATTTCTCTAAATATTCTTATGTGCGACCCTGATAGGCTAATACTGCGTTGGCAATGATACTACATGATTGATCACTTCCAGATCATAATAGTAACACCAACAGTCTCCCACTTGAGCTGCATCTAGCAATGCATCATTGCTCCCCAAGCAATAAGAGTTTAGAACTCAAAAGCCATTGTGACCAATATATCAGTGTTGTCATGTCCCTTCATCCCTTACATCCGGATAGAACTAGAGGTATAGACTGTGTCACCCTCATAATTATTCAATCCTAGTTTCTTCATCTAGAATGGACTTCCAAAAATTGGTGAGCCCAATATCATATATTGACTCAACCAAGTATGGTCATGCATTTCTCAGTCTCATTCCATCAAGGGGCCCTTGGATGCAACTCCTGTCATATAGGTGGACAAATCCCATCTCTGCTCACACGCAAGCACCCAAATGAATTGTAACGTACCCAATAAACACCTTTGTAATCCAACTTTCTCAAGACTAGACTTTTGATAGCATCAAAGCACGCTCTTCCTCACTCGATGAATGATGTGACTTCTGGTCAAAGCTCTACAAACACCATTGCCACTTGAGCAATACTTGTGACACATTTTTATAACAATCCACAAAGTATTCTCATGGTTGGTCTGTCAGTACAACTTGTTCACTAACAAGTACCCATGTGATGACTTGATATCACAATATCATGACATGTGATAATCGGTCATCAGTCAACGCACATGCTAGTCTTAATGTGTCATCATCGCCCTTAGCTTCTAAGATGACACTCAACCAAGGACTATTTTTGAATGAAGCTTCTAATAATATAGGATCTCACATTCAAGACACCAATTGACTCTTATTGAAGCAAACATTCTAAGGGCATTTATTATTTTAAATTACTCTATCACAATATAAATAAATTTACAAATAAAAGAACTTGCCAAAATATATAATTGAAATGTATACAGTACTCTATTCATCAAATGAATTATTAAAGCCAATAAAATATAATCCACAAGACTCCAACTAGAGCTGATAATTAAGATATCGTATACCCATAGATCTAACATGACCATCATGCTTTCTCTATGCGAGAGGCTTTGTCAGTGGATCCACAATATTCAACTCAGTTGGCACTCTGCAAATGCTCACATCTCCTCGATCGACAATCTCTCGAATAAGATGGAACCGCCGAAGTATATGCTTGGAGCGCTGATGAGATCAAGGTTCCGAATCAAGTGATATTGCACCATTGTTGTCACAGTAGAGAACTACAGGACAAATAATGCTAGGAACTATATCGAACTTGTCGATGAATTTCCTAATCCATACAGCCTCTTTCGATGCATTTGCTGTAACGATATACTCAGCCTCAATTGTAGAATCAGCAATTGTCTCCTGCTTGGAACTCTTCCAGCTAATAATACCTCCATTAAGGAAAAATATGAACCATGACTGAGACTTTGAGCCGTCCCTATCAGTTTGGAAGCTAGCATTTATGTAACCTCTTACATCAAGTTCTTCCTCTCAGCCAAATACAAAGAACTTATCCTTAGTCTTTCTCAAGTACTTTAAGATGTTCTTGACGGATATCTAGTGACCATCACCGGGATCAGACTGATACCTGCCAGTCATGCTCAAGGCATAAGAGACATCGAGTTGATTACATATCATTATATACATGATTGACCCAATTACCGAAGCATATGGAATCAACTTCATGCGGTCCTTATCTTCACAAGACTTAGGACACTTGTCCTTAGAGAGACTTGCACCATGAGACATGGGTAAGAATCCTTTCTTGGACTCAAGCATATTGAACCGCTTCAACACCTTATCAATGTATGTACTTTGGGTCAAACCCAACAACTTCTTTGATCTATCTCTATAGATCTTAATTCCAAGTATATAAGTCGCCTCGCCCAAGTCTTTCATAGAAAAGCAGTTCCCCGGGTTGTTCTTAATAACTTGTAGGGTCAATTTGTCATTCCCGATCAGCAGTATGTCATCTACATACAATATCAGGAAGACAACAATGCTCTCACTAATCCTCTTTTAAACACACGATTCATCCTCGTTCTTGATAAAACTGAACTCTTTGATCTTTACATTAAAACAAAGATTCCAACTTTGACAAAACTTGTTTTAATCCATAAATGGACCTCTGCAGCTTGCATATTTTAGTGGATTCACCTAGAGATACAAAACCTTCTAGTTGTGTCATATACACTTCCTCAACGTGATTTCCATTTAGGAAAGCCGTTTTGACATCCATCTGCCAGATCTCATAGTCATAATACGCAGCAATAGCAAGCAGAATTCTGATGGACTTAACCATGACAACATGAGAAAAAGTCTCATCATAATCAATACCATGAATTTGCTTGAAACCCTTAGCTACCAGTCGCCCTTTGAATGTCTGTACATTCTCATCCATGCCAGTCTTCTTCTTGAAGACCCACTTGCACCCTATGGGTCGTACCCCTTCAGGTGATTCCACCAAGGTCCAAACTGGGTTTGCATACATGGATTCCATTTTAGATTTCATAACCTCAAGCTACTTCTCAGAGTCTGGTCCACTCATACCCTCTTGGTAGGTTGTCAGCTCAACATTATGATCCATAATAAACACATTACCTATTTGGGACACAAGAAATCCATATCTCTAAAGCTCAAACCTTGGTCTACCATATCTATGTGGAGCTTGTTTTTCCTAAGCAGGCTCTCCAGCTACAACAACTTGTAGTCATGGCTCAAGTTCCAATTCTTGTTCATTCACAGTTTGTGATTCTTGAACTTCTTCAAGTTCAACCTTGGTAGTCCTTCTACTTAAAAAATCTTTCTCAAGAAAGACACCAGTCCTTACAACAAACACTTTGCACTCAGACGGGGGGAACAAAATAGTACCCTTTAGTTTCCTTAGGATACCCCACAAGATAACACTTATCTGATTCGAGTTCCATCTTGTCAGGCATTTGACGTCGCACGTATGCCTCACATCCTCAAACCTTTAGGAACGACATACTAGGATGCTTCCCGGTCCATATCTTATATGGTGTCTTCAGAACTGTATTCGTTGGAGCACGATTTAGTATAAAAGCAATAGTTTCTAGAGCAAAACCCCAAAAGGAAACTAAAAGATCTGCATGACTCATCATCGACCGTACCATGTATAACAGAATACGATTCTTCCGCTCAGACACACCATTATGCTGCTGTGTTCTAGGTGGAGTGAGTTGTGATACAATACCTCACTCTTTCAGATGATCACGAAACTCATGACTCAGGTATTCACCACCTCGATCAGATCGAAATACTTTAACCTTCTTACCCAATTGGTTCTCTACTTTGTTCTTAAACTATTTGAACTTTTCAAAGGTTTAAAATTTGCACTTCATAAGATACACGTATCCGTATCTACTGAAATCATCAGTAAATATAATAAAGTAAAAGTACCCATCTCTAGCCATAGAACTCATGAGTCCACATACATCACTATATACTATACCCAAGAGATCATTAGCCCTCTCATTGAAACCAGTAAAAGGGACCTTAGTCATCTTGCCTAACAAACAAGATTTGCATCACTCAAATGGTTCATAATCAAATGAGTCCAGTAATCCATTTTTATGGAACTTGGATATGCGTTTCTCATTTATATGGCCCAAACGACAATGCCAAAGGTACGTAGGGTTTGAGTCATTCATTTTTAGTTTTTTTAGTATTTTCTATATTATAGATCCGATGATCTAAGTTCAAAACATATAAACTATTAAACATTTGGGCTATATCATAACAAACATCATTCTTAAATATAGGATAACAATCGTTCTTAATAATAAAAGAAAATCCAATCATGTACAAACATCAAATATATATAATGTTTCTAGTTTTGGAACCACATCCGACATCCCAGTTCCTGTATATTTATATAAATGTGAGAACCACATCCAACATCCAATACCGAGGATGAAGGAGCAGAGAAGTTTATATCTATAACATAAATACTTGAAGCGGAAGTCATACCTCCCTTCATCTTGTGTAGACCCTCAATATACGAAGGACAATTCCTCCTCCGATGACTAGCCTTGCCATAATGGTGGCATTTCTCTTCTTTCGCAAAGCCTTTCTTTTTCAGTGCTAAAGGCTTGGGCTCCAGAGCAGACTTAGGTCCTACCTTCATCTTCTTGAATCTCTTGGCCTTGCTCTTGCCTTTATGCACCATCAGTATGGGGCTAGCAGGCTTGGCCTTCTTCATATTGATTTTGGTAGTTCTCAATATGCCTAGGAGCTCGGGCAGTGTATTGTCTATTTCATTCATGTTATAGTTCAAGTCGAACTGCTCATAATTGCCCGGCAATGATTGTAGGATTAAGTCTGTGGCCAACTCTTAGCCCAGAGGGAAGTCTAGTCTCTCAAGGTTCTCTATATACCCAATCATCTTAATTACGTGAGTCCCTACTAGGTCCCAAGCTCCTATCTGACACTGGAACAATGCCTTAGTGACATCAAAACACTCTTGACGAGCTTGTCCTTGAAACATTTTCTTGAGATGCATGTCAATTTCCTTGTAACCTATGTTCTCATATTGCTTTTGGAGCTCAGAGCTCGTGGTTGCTAACATGAGACATTCAACATCTAAGGAGTCGTCAAGATACTTCTTATAAGCATCCTTATCAGAACGTGACGCATTCCCGGCAAGCTCTTCAGGGGATTCCTCTTCCAAAATATAGAGCTTGCACTCTTGCCTGAGAACAATTCTTAAGCTCCTGTATCAGTCTATGTAGTTCGTCCCACTCAGTTTCTCCTTCTTAAGGATTGCTCTGAGGGAAAGGGTGGAGTGAATTCCACTTGTCATGGAAATTCTACAAGGATATAGCAGAGAAAAATCAGTATTATATTTCAAAATACATTTTATTATTTCAATTAAGATTTTAATCAAACAACTCCACTATTTTTATCAAACTGATAACCCTCGATATCAATTCGGAGAGTGTATACAAGTAACTCTCTTAGTGTACAAGATCCAAATTTCACTAACACTATGAGTCAGCTTTGGCTTTTCTCTCACAATGCAGTTATTTAGGTAGACAACGCTTGATAATTACATCACTATGCAACTCTTATATGGTCGGTGCATAACTCTTTATTTGCATCCATCATATGGTGCATGCCAATCGTACGCCCTTGGGCACTCAACCTTTGAGGTCATCCAGTTAAGTTTGACCCAATGTCAACAGTGGGATATCACAATTATCCGCTCACACCCATACCAAGATAGATTAATGCACTTTGCTTTGGCAAGCCCACACTTCATCGATCGAGGCAGGAAGAGTGTCAACCATCATAAGGTATCCAAATACTTAATATTGCTGAAGGGATTTTTAAATAATTGATTAACACTTAATCATGGTTAACTATTAATCAGTGTGCACATCCACAAAATAAAACCACAGCAAATACAGTCTAAATGCATCCCAGATGTGCACAAGAAAGATCATCAACACTTGATGAACTGGGCTAAATCTGAACATCTACAACACGTCTAAATCTTCAGATTTACATGCAATGGACATGAGCAACACAAACTCCACTTACACAGTAGACAAGCTCGTCTCTCTATGTGAGATTCAAAATCTAACACACTTGGTTTCACAAACCAACAAGAGGCACGGTTACTTTTAAGGAGTAACAAGGAAATAAACAACGAAATCGCATGTGTTCTTGGTGAGGATCCAAGAATAGATTTGGCCATTTTAGAACATTTCTAAATTTTCAGATCTACACGCCATGGATTTAGCAATTTCTAAAACAATGAATATCATCGAACATGCCTTTAATACCACTGTTGGGTATTTCTATACGACATAACACTTGTGCACAGTGGAATAAAGGAACAAGAAAAGCCCAAAATATTTCAGATCTAGCTTTATACATTGATCAAGAAGAAAGTGCTGTAAAATAAAATTACCTTTGTGAGATTGAGTCGATACTCAACCTAGATGTTCCAAAATATCTGCAATCACTAAGAGGCTAGAGTCCTTAGTGCAGAATAATATCCATACCTCTACAGTAGATCCACGCGAACGGGAGAACCCGTAGAGTCTTGTCGAACAAGATCTAGGTCGGGAAAGGGCACTCTGCGTCTTCACAGATTACTACATTTATTACAGAAGAGGCGGAGACGACACTCGCCAGAATCGGGGTCAGCGACAATGACGGGATTAACAAAGGCGGAACAGCTTCTGTCGGCCTTTTAGGCCTCGAGTTTTTACACAGTTCAGCTCGTGTGCTTAGACAGAATCAACCCATCAAAATCATAAAGAGAAACCCTAAAATCTTATATTTATACCCAAAGGAATAAACAGAATAGCCAGTCGCTATTCGCAGACCCAAGACTTGGAATACAACATTTCGACCACACAACCCTTGTCTCGACGAATCGTCGAGTATCCATAACATATTCGACAAATTGTCGAGTACACAAAACATACTCGATGAATCGTCGAGTATCCATAAGATACACGATGAACTAAGTTCCAGCCTTGCCGTATCAACCTTTGACTCGATGAAGGCGTTGAGTGAACTCAACGCACTCAACGCCTAAGTGCCAGATTCGTCGAATCAACCTTTGACTCAACGAAGGAGTTGAGTGAACTCAACACACTCAATGCCTGAGAACCAGACTCGTCAAATCAACACCTTGACTTAACGAATCGTTGAGTGAACTCAACGCACTCAACGCTTAAGTGACATACTTGTCGAATTAACAATTTGACTCGACAAAATATTGAGTAAGCTCAACACACTCAATTCCATCATTTGACGAGTCAACACATCACTCGACGAAAGCGTTTAAAGGTCTCAACGCACTCGATGCTTTCAAAGCCTGGCTGAGCTAAGTCATTTCCACTCATCATATGAGTATAACCAAACTAATCCAATCTCCCAATTTCTCAAAACATTCTTATCTACAATCCTGATAGGCGCATAATGTATTGGCAGTGAGACTACATTCTTGATCACTTCCAGATCACAATGGTAACACCAACATAAGACTCGCATCTCTCAAATGATTCATAATCAAATTATTCCAGTAGTCAATCTTTATGGAGCTTGGATATGCACTTCTCATTTATATGGCTCAAATGACAATGCCAAAGGTAAGTAGGGTTCGAGTCATTCGTTTTTAGTCTTTTAGTATTTTTTATATTATAGATCTAATGGTCTAACTTCAAAACATATAAACCATTAAACATTTGGGCTATACCATAACAAACATCATTCTTAAATATAGAACAACAACTGTTCTTAGTAATAAAAGAAAATCCAATCATATCCAAACATGAAATAGATATAATGTTTCTAGTTATGGAAGGAACATAATAACAATTATCTAGTTCTATTACAAGCCCACTGAGTAAAGAAAGACAATAAACTCCTATGACAATAACAGCAACTCTTGCTCAATTGCCAACATGCAGGTCCACCTCTCCTTTACTCAATAATCGTCTTATTCCCAGTTCCTGCACATTTATATAAATGTGAGAACCATATTTAGTTTCTAATACCCAAGATGAAAGAGCAGAAAGTTTTATCTCTGTAACATAGATACTTGAAGTGAAAGTCATACCTACCTTCATCTTCTATAGACCCTCAATATAAGAAGGGCATATCCTCTTCCAATGACTAGCCTTGCCATAGTGGTGGCATTTCCCTTCTTTCGCCAAGCCTTTCTTCTTCTGTGATGAAGACTTTGGCTCAAGAGATGAATTAGGTATTACCTTAATCTTCTTGAAGCCCTTGTCCTTGCCCTTACCTTTATGCATCATCAGTATGGGGCTAACATGCTTGATATTCTTCATATTAATTTTGGCAGTTCTTAACATGCCTAGGAGCTTTGGTAGTGTCTTGTCTATTTCATTCATATTATAGTTCAAGACGAACTGCTCATAACTATCTGACAACGATTGCAGGAACAGGTCAGTAGCCAACTCTTGTCCTAGAGGAAAACCTAGCCTCTCAAGGTTCTTTAAATACTCAATTGTCTTGAGTATGTGAGTCCCTACTTGTTCCCGAGTTCCCATCTTACACTGAAACAAAGCCTTGGTGACTTCAAACTCTCTTGACGAGCCTGCCCCTGAAACATTTTTTTGAGATGCTCGCCAATTCCTTTGCAACCCATGTTCTCATGTTTCTTTTGAAGCTAAGAGTTCATGGTTGCCAACATGAGTCATTCGACATCCAATGAGTCATTTTGATGTTTATTATAAGCATCTTTGTTAGAACAGGACGCATTCTCGACTGGCTATTCAGGGGATTCCTCTTCCAAAACATAAAGCTCACGCGCTTGCCTGAGAACAATTTTCAGGTATATGTACCAGTCCAAATAGTTCATCTCATTCAATTTCTCCTTCTCAAGGATGGCTCTGAGGGATCGGGTGGAAAGAGATCCACTTTCCATGGAAATTCTACAAGAATTTAGCAAAGTAAAATCAGTACTATATTTCAAAATATATTTTTATTTCAATTGGTACTTTAATCAAAATACTCCCAATATTTTTATCAAATTGATAACCCTCGATATCAATTCAGAGAGTTTATGAGATAAACTCTCTTAGTGGACAAGATCCATATTTCACCATCATTATGAGTCAGCTTTGGCTTTTATCTCACAATACAGTTATTTAAGTAGGCAACGCTTGTCGATTGCATCACTATGAAACTCTTATATAGCTGGTGAATAACTCCTTATTCGCATCCATCATATGGTGCATGCCAACCCCATGCCTCTAGGCACTCAATCTTTGAGGTCACCCAGTTAAGTTTTTCCTGATGTTGATAGTGGGATATCACAATTATCGGCTCACACCCTTACCAAGATAGATTAATGCACCTTACTTTGGCAATCCCACACTTCATCGATCGAGGTAAGAAGAGTGTCATCCATCGGAAGGCATCCGAATACTTAATATTACTTAAGGGATTTAAGATACTTGATTAAGACTTAATCACAGTTAACAATTAACCAATGTGCACATCCACAAAATAAACTTGCAGTAATCATAATCCAAATGTATCTCAGATGTGCACAAGAGAAATCATCAACAATTGATGAACTGTACTAAATCTAAACATCCAGAACCTTTCTAAATCTTCAAATTTACATGCACTGGACATGAGCAACACCAACTCCACTTATACAGTAGACGAGCACGTCTCTCTATATGTGATTCAAAATCTAACACACACTTGGTTTCACAAACCAACAAAAGGGACGATTACTGTTAAGGAGTAACAAAGATATCACAACGAAATCTCATGCGTTCTTGGCGGGGTTGCAAGAATAGATTTAGGTATTTAGAACACTTCTAAATTTCCAAATCTACACGCAATAGATTTAGTAACTTCTGAAATAATGATCATCACATCAACTTCCCTCTGATACCACTATTGGGTTTTGCTATATGTTACAACACTTGTGAGCAGCAGAAATGGAACAAGAAAACCCAAAATAGTTCGAATCTAGCGATAAACATTGATCAAGAAGTAAAATTGATGTAAATAAAATTTTTACCTTTGAGGGATTGAGTCAATACTCAACCAAGATGCTCCGAATGATTCCAACGAATGGCAACGACTGGTGTTTCGAGTGTAGAATAGTGTTCACGCCTCTACAGGTGATCTACACGAATGGGAGACTCTTGTCGCACAAGATCTAGGTTGGAAGAAAATAATCTGCATCTTCACAGACTGCTAGGTCTGCTCTAGAATAGGCGGTGGCAACGAATATGATGCCTTTGAAACACTTTTTGGCGACGTATAAGGATGACGGACGGTCGGCGATGGGATCAGCTTTCACGGACTTGGCAGAACAGTTCCGTCAGGAGGAAGAAGAAGCTGACTCGCGATTAGGTCAAAACGTATCGTCTATTGTTCGGTTTACTGTACATAACGTTTATATACTAAGTATCGAACCAATCGTTAACTGCAGACCCTGGCCGAACCAGACTTAGAGGAAATAAACCGGACGAAACAGAATTTGTCGAGTATTCACGTCAATATTCGATGATTCAACACTTGACTCGACGAATCGTTGAGTTCACTCAACGCACTCAGCGCTAGACTCATTGAATCAACACATGACTCGACGAATCGTTGAATGAACTCAATGCACTTAAAGCACTCAACACTAGACTCGTCGAATCAACACTTTACTCGACGAATCAATGAATGAACGCAACACACTCAACACCTATTTCGACAAGTAAACATTTAACTCGACGAAGGCGTCGAATGGTTTCGACGTTCTCAGCACCTGATTCGACAATTCAATATTTGACTCGACGAAGGCATCGAGTGGTCTCAAAGTACTCAACGCCATCATTCGACGAATCAACAATTTACTCGACAAATCATCGAGTGGTCTCAACACTCTCAATGCTAACTCGACGAATCAACACTTGACATGACGAAAGCGTCGAGTGGTCTTAACGCACTCAATGCCTGGCTAAATAGACTTGACACACTCAATGCCTGGCTGAGTCCAGTCCTTCACTCATCTCATGTCAGTGCATGGTCCTTTACTCATCACATGAGTAAAACCAACATAATCCAATCTTCCAAATTCTCCAAACGCTCTTATGTGCGACCTTGATAGGCTCATACTGTGTTGGCAGTGAGACTATATACCTGATCACTTTCAGATCACAATGGTAACACCAACAGTCTCCCACTTGATCTTGAAAGTATCAAACAAAAGCTTCACAAACAATGAGTGGCATCTAGCAATCATCATTGCTCCCCAAGAAATAAGAGTTTAAAACTCGAAATCCATTATGACCAATGTATTAGTGTTATCATGTCCCTTCGTCCCTTACATTCAGATAGAACTAGAGGTATAGACCGTGTCACCTTCATGATTATTCAATCCTAGTTTCTTGATCTAGAATGGACTTCCAGAAATCAGAATTGAAGAAGGAAAGACTCTTCTCCACACTTAGAATGCACAGAATATGCGATGCTTCTATCAATGAATCCTTTCACTCTTTCATGTCTTCAACTTTGTATGATGTAAAAGCCGCGAGCCACGACTCACGCAAACTATCTTTGATTCGATTATATTCCATTTTGTTTTCTTTATTCTCGAGACTTCCTCGGTCAGGCTAGGCCACTCCCCGGATCGAATACTTACATACTTGGGTAAGCCATTTCCGACCAAGCTCGAACACTTTTGTATTGAATCTTTACATTCTCTGGAAGCTAATTCCTTTGCCAGGCTAGGCCACTCCCTGGATCAAATACTTATATTCTCCGGCGGACAACTCTCACCCAGGCAAGGTCACGCAATCGGATCAGATCGAATACTTATATTCTCTAGCGGTAGGATCAAATATTTACATTCTCCGCCGTTACTGTAGGTAACGCCTCGCCATTGCTAGGGCCCTCGCCCCTCATGATCGCATAGTTGGATTGAATACTTACATTCTCCGACACCGAATCAAATACTTGCATTCTCCGGCAATCGGCTCATAGTCAGGCTACGCCGGGCAACCAGATCAAATACTTACATTCTCTGGTAGTCGGATCGAATCATTACATTCTCCACCGTTACTGCAGGCCAATGCCTCGCCATTGCTAGGGACTACCCCCATCGCGGCCGCACAGTCAAATTGAATACTTAAAATCTCTGACACCTGGATCAAATACTTACATTCTCTGGCGATCGGCTCATAGCAAGACTAGATCACGGAACTAGATCGAATACTTACATTCTCCGATGGTCGGATCGAATCATAACATTCTCCACCATTACTGTAGGTTAATGCCTCGTCATCGCCAGTGCCTGACCCCTCACGGTCGCATAGTCAGATCGAATATATACATTCTCTGACACCCGGATCGAATACTTACATTCTCCGACACCCAGATCTAATACTTACATTCTCCGACGGTCGGATCGAATCATTACATTCTCTACCATTACTGCAGGCCAACACCTTGCCATCGCTAGGGCCTGTCGCCCTCGTGGTCACGGAGTTGGATCGAATACTTACATTCTCCGACACCAGGATCGAATACTTTCATTCTCCGGTAATCCTCTCTTGGCCAGGCTCGGCCCCGCAGTCGAATCAAATCCTTACATTCTCTGACCTTTCGATTGAATCGTCACACTCTCTGACATTGCCACAAACTTATATTTTGCCCGCTATCGGGATCCGTACAACAAAAGCAAAAGGAATGAAAATAATACTATCATATCAACATAGGCACAAATGCGCTACATAAAATCACCAAAGGGCGATGATAAACATACATCATACACAAAAATCAAAAGCAAATGTATCCAATAATACAAAGATGAAAGTACAAGCCGCTACTCACTGGCCACATCTACACCAGGCTCATGGCTCACTGTCTTAGTCATCAGAAATGTCATCAAAGCTAAGGCTTGTGACGTTGCATTTCAGACACTTGGATACTAGGCGAAAAGATTTTGACACCCCGCGTCTGAGCGCAACCTCACGGACATCCTCTATTTGAGTCTCAATCTCTTGAGACCAAACATCCTCACAGACCTCCTCAGAAAGCAAATAACGATCGCGCATGTAGTCCAAGGAATCCCTGTACTCATCAAGTCCAGCTATTTTCATCTCAAGAACCCGCTCTTCTAAAGAAAGACACGCTATCTCATCTTTAGAAGCCTCCAACTCTGCCCTCAAGCTGGAGCTCTCCTCTTGAGCAGTCTGCCCGATCTTCTCCACCATGGACTCCTTTGTCTGCAATAATGCTTGAGCGTCCTCCATCTATGACTTCAACTCTGATCCGTTCCGCCAAAATTGGGATACCTCTCGATCTAGCTCCTCTCTGGAGGCCCCAACTTAATCCTCCGCTGTCTGAAGCTTCTTCTGGAGAGCCAAATATCCATCATTCAAGCTCACATAATGATCATTCCAAGTAGACACTATATGCGCCTGAGCTTCGATCTACAAATACCAAACAAAGGGTTAATGTCATACAAAGTAATCAGTACAAATAAAGAAAGGTGAACGATTCACTTACCACACCACTCATTGCCTTCAAAGAAGAAGACTCACGGGGGGGGGGGGGGGGAGAAGCCTCTGTGATGGGGACCTGGGGGCAAACATCTTTATCACATCAAAATCTGAATCAACTGGAGTATGCTCATCACATGGGGCCTCCTCAGTCAGGTCCTCTCTTCAATGTGGAAAAGTTTTTGACTCCGCATCTGCATCACAACTACTCTTCATATCAAGCTTCCTCTTTGGAACTAATGGCGCAGCACGCTTGACGTCAACTGAAAGGCCACACTGGGATAGGCGCTTCTCTTCAACAAACAAAGAAATAATGAACAAGTGGCTCGTTAACTCCTGAGAATCTGAAAATTCCAGTATAAGTGTAAAGTCCCGCACTCGCCCTCTCTAACGATGACATTGATCGGGCAAGGGATTCCAGAGCTCAAGCAAGCCCCAAGAATTTCTGACATATCCAAATAAGGTGTTCTTGTGACCATGATCCGTCTAGGTCTCAAAGTCAAGCCAAATTTTGTTGCTGCGAATCTCGACACGGTCTCCATCATTGATACGGACATTGCACATATCCATGAAAAACTCCAAAAACAATCTTGGGCTATGCTCCCTGAAGAAAGCAACCTGCCCCATAATTCGAGGAGGAGAAGAAATCCCCACTCTTCTCACAAAAATGGTTACAAACACCAATGATTTCACCGCAACATAAATAAATAGCATCTTAAAGCATATATATGAGAGAACTCGCGTGATATAACTTGGCAATTCAATGACAGAGCAACCAAGATGAAAAAGGATCGAAATTAACACACGTACTACCATATAGAAGATACAAAAGATATAAAATAAACGAAGAAGAAAACGGAAATTAACACGCCATGCAAAACGAATAAAAAGGAAAATAACATGGCAATTATGGATCTGTTTGACAAGCCAGCGGGGGTGCCATTCTGGTAGGAATGAGCCGGAGGGAAGAGGTTTGGGAAGCTTTTTGCGAGCTCCCTTGGAGAACGACTAGAGTGAAAGGTTGCCAGCCCGTGCGTTTTGCCGCTGGTGGGACCAACACCAATCGATCGTTTAGAATGTCAATTTTCTCTCTCCTCCCCTGCCTCCCGCCAGGACAAGTTCTCAAACATAGCCTAAATAATAGAGCAAACATGGCATGGTAAAAGTTGGATAGCCTTTTTCATACATAGGAAGAATTTATCTTAACAAATCTCTCTCTTTTCGACTAAGTGAAGAAAACCTATCATTATGACAATCTTCCCCAAAGTCTTTAATCTGCCTCTTGCCAGGTCCTCCATCAACATGTCTACACATTCGAACAGCAAAACCAAATTTGATTTAACGAGACTTGAATTCAACAGTTTTCTCCACAAAGAATGGGAACTGTACCCAACAACTTATTCTCCCCTTTGCTTTATGTGGAGGGAACCGCCATACCGACGATCTTCAAGCAGTGCTCGAACTTTCCTCTCGATATGGTCTTCATAAGCATATCTGCTCCATTGTCATCCATATGTACCTTCTGCAAATCCAGTTCTTTCTGCTCTAGAGTATCACGTATCCAATGATATTGCATGTTAATATGTTTGGACCTTGAGTGGAAGGTGGGGTTCTTCCCCAAGTGAATCGCACTCTGACTGTCGCATAGGAGTGTGTAGCACACCTGAGTGAAACCCAGCTCCTTGATGAAATACTTCATCCAAAGAAGCCTTTCCCTACCTCAGTGACTGCAATAAACTCTGTCTCTGTAGTAAACAGTGCGACGCACTTCTGCAGTCTAGAATGCCACTACACAGCTCCCCTTACAAACATGATCATGTACCAAGAAGTCGATCTTCTATATTTCAAATCTCTAGCCATATCAGCATCAGTATAGCCCAATAGCTATGGCTCACTGCCTCTAAAATTTAACGACAAGTCTGACGTCCCATATAGGTATCTTAGAATCCACTTCACAGTGTTCTAATGCTCTCTCCCGGGGTTGGAGAGAAACCTACTAACAGTGCCAACTGCATGCACTATATCAGGGCAGGTGCATTCCAACGCGTACATAAGACTTCCAACTGCATAAGCACAGGGGACCTTCTGCATCTCCTCTTTCTCCTCAGGTGTGCTTGGGCATTGGTCAGCAGTAAGTCTAAAGGAGTTGCAAGCGGCGTGCTCACCTTCTTCGCTTGATCCATATTGAATCTCTGTAGCACCTTCCTGATGTATCTCTCTTGAGATAACCAAAGTAACTTGTAGCCTCTATCTCTTCGAATATGCATCTCTAGGATGGTCTTCGCAGCTCCCAAGTCCTTCATTTCAAATGTGGAGCTCAATTAACGCTTCAGCTCGACAATACGTGCAGTTCTCCTCCCAATTATCAGCAAGTCATCAACATAAATGAGTAAGATAATGAAATCCTCTGGAGCATATTGCTTTATAAATACACAGTGATCAAGGGTGTTCCTCCTGAAGTCGATCTCCCCCAAAAAGCATCGAACTTCTTGTACCATTATCGCGGGGCCTACTTCAAGCCATATAAGCTCTTCTTTAGGAGACATACTGTGAATGTTTGTTTTATGATTGAGTGACCTAGAGGGGGGGTGAATAGGTCCAATTTTAATTCTAGGCTACTTTTTGATAATGAAAATTAATTTTCTATCTTTATTACCCCAGTCAGTTGAAATAGGAAAACTAATTAGCAATTAAAGATCATCACAGCACATCGAACACAGCACAACAATCACAGCACAGTACACAAGATTTATAGTGGTTCCCCAATTGATGGGTACATCCACTTTCCCCCTCCGCTTATCTAGGAATGAACTAGATTCGGCCAAACTCCTTCTTCTTTCTTTACTTAGATCCTCAGATCTTACATCTCAGTTCCCAACTAGCTCCTACAACTCAGACTATACAAGTCTTACCACTCAGATCCCCAAGATCCTATACCTCAAGTTCTTTCCAAGAACTCTACCTCAGAGTGAAGCCACACTCCTACATCTCATACAACTCCTGCCCAATAACTTAGAAACATCAGTTCCTACACCTTAGAGAAATACCCACTTCTCCTAACTCAGGCAATTCCTGCCCTACCTCAACATTTATAGCACGGGCTTATAACTCAGAGAAATTGATTCCCCTACAACGGGTGAATGCTTCTTGAACTGAACTTGATAAGTCAGCTTCCCTTGATCCTTATTATAATTGATTTTATCCAACCCTTCTTAGCTTTTCAAAGCTTCTTGAAGTTGAAATTAGGGTCGATCTAGGCTAGAGAATGTTGAAGACGATTCTTGATCAGGCTTCTCTCCACCTTCTGAATTCTAGTAGATTACTTCTTAGATCTGGCTTCACCAAATTTTTCTAACTTATCTTCTTTATAAAGATTATCCCTTTAAAAAGTCTCTGTCAAGGGTAACCGGCTGATTCGGTTAATAACAAACATTTGACAGTTCTGACAGTTTTCAAGACCTCTGGCTTGATTTCTGCACTTAGGAAACAATTCTTATTGAAGTGTTGAAACTGGACTGTTGGATGTGTCGACACCAGTCCTGGGTGTCGACACAACTCTTGAATGTGTCGACACAACCTTCACCTATTCTCCACACAGCTGATGTAAAATGTGCTGACACTAGTCCTGAGTGTCGACATAGTTATCTTCAGTCTCGACACTGCTTGTATAGAGTGTGTCGACACTTGCCCTTAGTGTCGATACAGTTGTTCCTTGTATCATAGTGTCGACCCAAGTCCTGGGTGTCGACACAACTTTCTCTTTGACTCGACACTTCTTTAGTAAATGTGTCGACACAGGTCCTGAGTGTCGACACAGCTTCTTCTTGTCTCAGCACAACCTTGACAAAGGTGTCGACACTTGCCTAGTGTCTTGACACTTTTGTACTTAGCTTTAATTGCCTCCACGCAAGAACTTAACATTCATCAAATACAACTATGTGTATAGCATTGAGCTGAAAGGACTTCTTCAAATCAAATACATTGTGACCAATGTACCCAACACATACCAAACTTTCCTTTCCTTTAACCCTGAATCCTTCAGGTTGCTCCATATATAACTCCTCCTCAAGATCGCAATGTAAAAACATGGTCTTTACATCCATCTGTTCGATCTCTAGGTCTAGCCTCACAGCAAGGCCAAGAACAACCCGAATAGACGACATATTCACAACAGGAGAGAAGATCTCATCGAAATCAACTCCTTGTTTTTTACTGAAACCCTTCACCACTAATCTGGCCTTATATCTGAGTGGTGTTGAGGGGTCTCCTTATTTTACTCTGAAAATCCACCAATTCTTCAGAGCCTTCTTGCCCTTAGGATATTTCTCCAAATCATAAGTGTGGTTCTCATGCAGAGACTGCATCTCCTCCTGCATAACAACCATCAATTATTTCTTCTCTGAGCTCTGCATCGCCTCTTCAAAGTACTCGAGCTACCCCGCATAAGTCAACAAAATATACTCATTAGTAGAGTATCTCAAAGATGGGTGTCTGACTCTATCATACCTCCATGGAGCGAGCTTAGTTGGTGGTATAGGCACATCATAAGTTATGTCCTCTGTAGGATCATCATCAATAACTTCCTCATGATTTGGAAGTGGCTCAATGCCTTGTATCAGCTCAGGCACTATAGCCTCCTATATATCGTCACTTCAAATCATAGGATATGTGGAGACTTAGCTCGACACAAGGTTCATGTCTCTCGACACAGAAAACCTACTCAGTCAAAATGTATTGACTTAGCTCGACACAAGGTTCATGTCTCTCGACACAGACCTCAGGGTCTCGACACCCTTATGTCTCGACACTAATTTTTAATGTCTCGACACTAATTTTTAATGTCTCGACACAATTCTATGACTTAGACAAAATTTGAGTTCTGAATATAATTATATAACTTATGTGAAGTCTTTCTTATTTGTTTAGATTTGTTGACATAGTTAGTTATATTTTATCAGTTGTATAGTCTTTTGTTGTTACTAATAAAAAATGTTTACTCAATGTTCAACATACCTACTTCAAATTTAAAATATTTGAACTTGCTTTCATCTAGGAGTTTTGTAAAAATGTCAGCTACTTGTCTTTCTGTTGGAGTATACTGTAAAGTAATATTTTTTTTCAACATTCTCTCTGAGAAAGTGATATCTAATTTGTATATGTTTAGTTCTACTGTGGGAAATAGGATTATTAGAAATAGAGACTGCACTAGTAGAATCACAAAACATAACAGATTTACTTAGCTGAACACTGTCGTCCAATAGTTGATGCTGAATACGCATCAACTGTGCACAACAGCTTCCAGCAGATATGTACTCAGATTCTGCTGTAGAAATTACAACACTTGTTTGCTTCTTGATATTCCAACTTATGAGTCTTTTCCTTAGAAACTAGCAAGTTCTAGAAGTAATCTTTTTGTCATCTTTACAACCTGCAAAATCTGCATCTGTGTACCCTGTAAGTTCAAAATCACTATTCTTAGGATACCAAAGCCCAAGATTGGGTGTGCCCTTAAGATATCTTAATATTCTATTTGCCGCAATATAATGAGACTCTTTGGGGCAAGCTTGGTACCTAACACAGACACATGCTGATAACATAATATCTGGCATAGTAGCAGTCAAATAGAGGAGTGATCCAATTATGCCTCTATACAAGGATGCATCAACTATTTCCTAGATTCATCCTTGTACAGTGACAAAGAAGAACCCATTGGAGTTCTCATGGTAGAAGAATTCTCCATACCATACTTCTTAATCGACTCCTCAGTGAACTTAGACTGAGAGATGGATATACCATCCTCAGATTGTCTAACTTGGAATCCCAAGAAGAATTTTAGCTCACCCATGCTACTCATTTCAAACTTGCCTTGCATAAGCCTGACAAATCTTCTACACAGCATCTCATTAGTAGACCCAAAAATTATGTCATCTACATATATCTGGACAAGGATACTTGAACCTTTGATGTCCCTAAGGAATAGTGTCTTGTCTATCTTTCCTCTAGAGAACTTATTCTCTATAAGAAAAGTAGACATGGTCTCATACTAGGCTCTAGGTGCATGTTTTAACCCATACAAAGCTTTGTGCAATTTGAAGACATAGGAGTTGAGTTTAGGGTTAACAAAACCTAGTGGCTGCTATACATAGACTTCCTCCTTCAGTGTACCATTAAGGAATGCTGACTTTACATCCATCCTGTAGACCTTGTATCCTTTGTATGCTGCATGGGCTAAAAAAAAATCTTATGGCATATAGCCTAGCAATAGGAGCAAAGGTTTGGTCAAAGTCTATCCCTTCCTCTTGTCTATATCCTTTAGCCACTAATCTAGCTTTGTTCTTAACTATGACCCCATACTCATCTAGTTTATTCATGTAAATCCACTTAGTGCCTATGATATTGTGATTACTAGGTCTAGGAACTAGACTCCAGACTATGCATCTCACAAATTGATTGAGCTCTTCTTGCATAGCAATAATCAAGTTCGGGTCTGAATTAGCTTGTTCAAATTTTTTAGGTTCTACCGAGAGAGAAATCTAGAGTATAGAACCTCATTGTGATATCTACTCCTAGTAGTCACTCCAAGCCTTGCATCACCTATTATCTGATCAATAGAATGATCTCTAAGGTGTCAAACTGCTACTGGCAGGTTCTTACCATCACCTAGATCTATAGGAGGATTAGGATGATTCTCTTCCTTCCCCTGGGAAGTTACCGTATCTTCTATAGGAATTTCTACATTATCTCTAGTGTATAACTCTAGATCAGGTGAATCACCTATATTTAACTTCTCCATCCCAGAGTCAATAACACCTAGACTAGAGTTGTTAGAAATCTCATTAAATAGTACAGAAGTTTTATCAAAAACTATATTAATAGATTCTTCTACAACTTGATATTTCAAGTTGTAGATCATGTATGCTTTGTTGTGAACACTATACCCTACAAAGATTTCTTCATAGGATTTCTCTGAAAATTTAGTTAGATAGGTTTTCCCATTGTCCAAAATATATCACTTACTACCAAAAATTTTGAAGTAGGACAGATTTGGTTTTCTGCCTTTCATTAGTTCATAGGGATTTTTACTGTGATTCTTGTTGCTCAAGGCCCTATTTTGAACATAACATGCTATGTTCACAGCCTCAGCCCAGAAATATTCTTTGAGAGATGTATCACTCAGCATTATTCTAGCTAGCACAATGAGAGTTCTATTCTTCCTCTCAGCAATTCCATTTTGTTGTGGTGTTCTTGGAGAGGAGAACTCCTGAAAGATCCCTAGTTACTTACAAAAATTTGTCATCTTTTCAGATTGATATTCAGTACCATGATCACTTCTAAGCTTGACCACAGAATATCCCATCTCATTCTGATCTTGTTTGATAAAACCAGTAAGGATGTCTAGTATTTCAAACTTTCTCCTTAGGAAGAATACCCAAGCAAACCTAGAGTGATCATCCACAATCGTATATGTATAGGACTTCCTACCCAAACTAAGAACTTGCATAGGACCAAATAGATCCATATGAAGTAAGTAAAGACACCTCTTAGTGTCTTTGGACTGAATGCTCTTAAAGGAGACTTTTATCTATTTGTATTTTTGACATGCAGGACATAAGCCTTCTTTAGAGCATTTGAGCTGGGGATTATTTCGAACTAAGTCCATAGAGAATAGCTCGCACATAGATTTATAGTTTAAGTGAGTCAGCCTCTTGTGCCACTGTACACACAAAGAGTCTTTCTCACTAGCTACTAGGCATACAGGATATTTCTCATTTACACTTAAGAAATTTAGAAAATAAATGTTCCCACTCCTAGTGCCTGACAAGATGATCTCTTGATCACTTGAATTCCTTATTAGACACTTGTCATTGTGGAAAACAATATCATATCCTATATCACAAAACTGACTTATGCTTATCAGACTGTGGTTCAATCCTTCCACATAAGCCACTTTTGTGATGGTAACTAGGCCATTGGAAATGTTACCATATCCCTTGGTGAGTCCTTTCTCTGACCCTCCAAAGATGACTTTTGGTCCATTCCAAACTAGAGTGAAATCCCTTAGCAAACTCCTTGTTCCAGTCATGTGTTTAGAACAGCCATTATCCAAGTACCATATTGGCCTCCTTGTGGTACTTGGAATCACCTGCGAGCACATAATTAGTTCACCTTAGGCACCCAAATAGTTTTGGGGCCTTAGTTCCTGTTAGGCTTTGCTGTGTGAAACACAACAGACTTTCTGAATAAAACTGGTTGAGTCTTATATGAAGATGTTGTTGGATAATACCAATAATCTAGGGCAAAATGCCCACCTTTCCCACAACACCAACACTCAAAACGGTTGTATCTTTTCTTTGGTTGCACATTTGAAGTTGTTATTTTGTGCAACTTAGACTTGACATCCAACTTCCAAGGTAGTGGTACAAAGTTTACACCCTTACCTTTCAGGTTTTGGTGTGGTGCACCGGGACCAGCTCTAAGAATTCCTTGGCTCCTTGGATTGATTACCCTTTGTAGTGGTTTTTGGCCTATATTGCCTACTTGATAGTTTTACTTTCAAGGCTACCTAAACACCTAGAGGGGGGTGAATAGGTACTTTTCCTTTATTTAACTTATGGCAGAATATATCTACAGTTCTTTGAATAAATCAGATATTTCTAAGCTAACACAGCACAGCAATCACAAACATACACACATCACAGATTGCACACAGATTTATAGTGGTTCCCCAAGGTCTGGGTACATCCACTTTCCCCCTTCACCTATCTAGCAGTATGCTAGAGTCGGCCTAACTTCTTCCTTTAACTCAGATCCTCAGATCCTACAGCTCAGAATCCAGAAGGATTCCTACAACTCAGGCTAACAAGCCCTACCTCAGCCTTGCCGCAAGGCCTACAACTCAAAGAATACCTTCTCCTAAGACTCAGGCTAACAAGACCTACCTCAGCCTTGCCACAAGGCCTATAGCTCAGAGAATACCTTCTCCTACAACTCAGGCATAAACAACCCTACCTCAGAGAATAAATCTCCTACACTCAGCCTTTATAAAATAGGCTTACAACTCAGATCTATGAATAGATCCTATAGAATTTGATAAGGAATTTTTGTATTCTCTTACCCCTATTGAGAGAGAAGGGATAAGAACTTTCTTGATCAGCTTCTTGAAGAGGCTGATGGCTGAAATCAACTTGATCTTAGCTTTCTTCAAAGCTTCTTGAATCTGAACTTAGTTGGGTTGATTTTCTTTGAATAAAACTGACTGGCAGCTTCCTTCTTAGACTTCAAAAATAGATCTGAATCTCTTTGACAGATTAGTTAAGTATCTGCTTCTTGAGAGACCTGTGAATGTCTCATCCTTGTCTTCAAATAGCTAGATCTCTCTCTATCCAAATCTCTTGAAGATACTTCTAAATTCTTGATTGAATCACTTAGACAGAATCTGAATAGTAAACTACTTCAGATCGTCTTCTTAGATCTTCTCACGAAGATCTTCTCCTTTGTTACTTGTACTTTCTTGATCAGAGAATAATCTCTAATTATGTTAGTGGTGACAATACTTCTTCTTTATATATTGTTTTTCTTCTTCTGAATCCGTCTATTTATAGACATCATCCATGGTAACCGGCTGATCCGGTTTATAACTAACTTCTGATAAGTCTGACAGCTTCAGTAAACCTGTCATAACCCATAGCTGTCAAGTCTTCAAACAGTTCTTGAGCCTTTGACTCTGTTAGCAAAGCGTCGAGTCTGTCTGCCATAAAGTGTCGAGACCATCTGTCAATATGTGTCGACACAAGTGACTTAAGTGTCGACACAGCCTTTGGTGATGTCGACAAAGCTGCCCTGATGTCGACACAACTTCTTGATACTGCATCTTGAGAATGTGTCGACACTGATTATTTGTGTCGACACAAACACTTCACCATTCATCAGCAATCAACTTGGTCTAGACTCAGCTGTGTGTGGACACAAGTCCTGTGTGTCGACACAGTTGATGTAGACTCAGAACATAGTGTGTGTCGACACTGCCTCCAGGTGTCGACATAGTTGTTGTCGACTCTGCCTGTGTGTGTCGACACTGCCTCCCGGTGTCGACACAGTCGATGTCGACTATAATCTTCTGTGTGTCGACACTGCCTCCCGGTGTCGACACAAGTCCTCTGAAGTGTCGACACAGCTATTTCCAAGTGTCGACACAATCTTACTGAAGTGTCAACACAGCTTCCTCAGGTGTCGACACATGGACTTAGAATATTTTTTCTGCATTCTAGCACATTCTTAACTTGCACATATAAACTCAAAATAACATCAAATACACCTTGATGTATATCATTGAGCTAAGTGAGGCTTCTTTAAATCAGGTACACATTTTCAAATGTACCCAACAATCTCCCCCTATTTGGAGAAGTCATAACCCTTTAGCCAATGATATACACCACTTATAAAATAAACATGATGATGTATATCCGCATTATATGACAGGGTACTATATAAACAAAACACATATCATAGTTACATCACAGAATAAATATATAAAAGTAAATGATCACAAAACAATGTTTTGTATATCAACTCAAAAAGTTTGTTACAAAATGTTTACATTGATTTCTTTAACAAACTATCAATTGCATAGTTCTTGAACAAAAACTAGTAAATTTAAGACTAAGGCTGGGCAGGCTCCTTGATGACTATACCTTTTCCAGATATTATCTGAGCCTGAGCAGGAGATTCTATATCTTCCATGGGCTTCTTGCCTTTCAGATCAACTTTCTTCTGTGCTTCTGCCTTGATCCTTTGTCTTTCAAAATAATGAAAGGGCTTGGGAAAATACTTGTTAGGCTCCTGAGTATCAGGAGGTAGCTTCCTCATCTTAGCCTTTCTCCTGTGTTGAACTATGGCTTCTTGTCTTGCTTCATACTTTTGTCATTCATGCTCATTGTACCATTTTCCCCTTTCATGTACTTGATCTTTTACAGCCTTCCATGCAGTTAAAATGATATTCCTTGAAGTGGGGCTCCGCTGCTCAAAGTCTGGCTTTAATTATGCTTGCTCTCTAAATCTTTTCTTTTATAATAGAGCATCTTGCTGAGCTTTGATAGAAGTATCTGACATATTAACCTTTTCAATAATCACATTTATAATAGGTTGTGGAGGGTTGTACATTGACTGAACCTGCTCATGTATCATTCTAATATCTGTAGGAGGGTAAATGACTTGGGCAACCTCAGGTTGATTACCTTTAAGTAGAATTGGTTGCACCCCTGACTCAGCCATATTATTATCATCACACAGGGGTGGATATCCAAGAGTGGCTCTAATGCTGTTAGTTACCCATTTGGCATGGTCAGACCCAGCATAGACTAACACCCTCTCCCCCTTTATGACTTCTCTAGCCACATGCTCTCTCAAGTAATCTTTCTGAAATCTGATTTGTCCATCCAGATAGTTGATTCTATCTTTAAAGAATGGCTTTAATTTTTGAAGTTTGTCACTAATCAACTTCTCAGATGAAGTGATGGCAGTTTTAACTGCATCTAGGGCAGCTTGTAGCTTCTGATCATATTCTTCTTTTTCTTTAGCCCTTGCAGCAGTCATTACAACAACAGTTTTTGTGAACTCAGTGACTATCACATTATATGATTCAGTCATATTTTCATTCATTCGTATTTGATTCTCAAGGACATAGCCTTATTTAATAGCCATCTCATCCACTTGCTTCTTTATGTCTTCTTGTTGCTTAGCAAGAAATACCACAACATTGCCTCCCTTGTGGAAGTAATCTGTCATCTCTCTTTTGTTCTGATTAACTTCAAATCTTATAGATTTTATCTCTTGTGCCAGATCAAATTGAAGAGCCTTTTTGCTTTCATCCACATACTTTTCAAGAAGCAATCTCTGCTCATCCATTTTGACCTGTAAATTTATCATAAATTTAGTGTAATCAAAATCAGCAGTGGCTTGGTGAGTTGTTGTTTGGAGAGCTTTCTTATAGCTGCGACTTCTCCTCTTGAAGAACATAAGTTTTCTTTTCTTGGCCTCCCTAACCTCTGCATTTTCAAACTCTGAAGTACTTTCAATATGAACTATTTCTGGAGGAGTGGTAGGAATTTATTTCACAGCACCATGTTGCTCCCCCTCAATATGTACTTGCTCCCCCTCGACAACACCTTGCTCCCCCTCAACCCTAAGGGTTTCAACTTTATCATCTTCCTCTCCAATTTCAGGAAACAACTCTTCTAGAGTGTATTCCTTTTGTGCTTGAGCAGGGGATGATACAGTGTTTCCTCTAGCAGAATCATCAATTCCAGCAGTGTACAAATCTTCTGATAAGTTTATTTTGTCTTCCTCTTGTACTTGTTCAGTAATTGGCTCCCCCTACACCTGTGCTGGTATAGTCTCTTCCTAGACTTTAATAGACCCTGTCTAGTCCTCAGTCTGCTCTCTAACTTGTTCTGCTTGATTTGGTGGATTGCCATGATCATGCACATGAAGGTCATGTCCTGGTGATTTCTTAGTTGTCTCCTGCTTGTCCACATCAGGCAACTCCTTTGATAGAACTCTATCCCATCTAGAGAATAACCTTATGTCCATTCTCCTCATATGGTTGATCTTGGATCCAGGAATCTGTTGCATTTCCTCTGGAATGATTCCAGCCAGGTACAGACTCAAAATTCTAGCCAAGTTTGGCTTCTTGATTCCTTCATTGATTTTATCAAACAAAATTGCCGACCAACTGGTTGGAATTTTAAAGACAATTCTTGTCATCAGACAAAACATATAGGATGAGATCCTATCATGTCCACCTGGTTTACATAAGATCACTTTGCCTATAATTTCAGACAGGAATTTCCCCTGAGGATTCATGCCTTTCCTATTGATGACAGATCCTATCTTTATGGTTGGATCCAATCCACACCATTGAAGTGTTTCCCTTGTTTTTGAGGGTGGAACCTCTTCCTCATCTTGGACCCTAGGAAGATGTAGAATATTGCTCAATCTTTTCTGAGTCAGCTTGACTCGTTCACCATGGACGGTTGATTTTATCTTTAATCCGGTTGAATCCATGGATGCACCGGTATAGAACTCAAGGACTTCTTTCTTCCATATTTTCGTAGGTTCAGAGACAAGATAGTCTAATCCGTTGTCTGTGAGAAGAGAAATGACTTGCTTGATCTCCGTATCTGCATCGTCGAATGCATGTCGAACCAACTCATATCCTTCATTAAAGTTGTCTTCAACCTTGGGAGCCATTGGAATGAAGAGAAAGCTTGATTGGAGAGGAGAGAGATTGTCGACACAAGGTTTTTGTCTCGAAACCCTGGTGAGCATGTCGACAGAATAAGTTCTTGACATATTTATACCCTTCTAATCAAATAAGATCAAAAGGCAGGCAAAAACTGTCTAAAAGTGTCGACACTGTTGGAATGTGTCGACACAAACTTCTATTGTCTCGACCACGGCGCTGACTAATATATGTCGACACCAATTGATGATATGTCGACACAGGAGATACTTAGTAGTTCATTAGAAATCTTGTGTCGACTCTTATTATAAGTGTCGACACAAAATCTGTAAGTGTCAACACCATTACTCTGGTTGTGTCGACACTACATTTCTGGATGTGTCGACTCTTTGTCCCTCAGGTGTCAACACATTTTATCTGCGTCGACACAATTTCCCTGAATTATCGACATGAATTCTCTGTGTCGACACCTTATCACTGAATGTGTCGACACCATTTTACTTAGCCAATTTTTTGGTAAACTAACCTATGGTCAGCATTCCTAATTCAATTTTAAATCTATTGAATTTAGCTTCATCCAGAGGCTTAGTAAATACATCTGCAATTTGAAAATCAGTTTTAACAAATTCTAATGAGATGTCTTCTTTTTCTACATGTTCTCTAAGAAAATGGTATTTTATCTCTATGTGCTTAGTCCTACTATGTGAAACAGGATTGTTTGCAATAGAAATATCACTTTTAGAATCACACAATAAAGGTGTTCTACTTACCTGAATGCCATAATCCCTTAGCGGATGCTGAATCCACAATAGTTGTGCACAACAACTTCCAGCTGCCACATATTCAGACTCAGCTGTGGATATTGTCACACTAGTATGCTTCTTACTGCTCCAAGATATCAATCTTCCTCCCAGGAATTGGCATGTACCTTTAGTACTTTTTCTATCTTCTCTACAGCCTGCAAAATCTGCATTTGAATAACCTGTTAGTAGAAAATCTCCATTCCTAGGGTACCAAAGGCCTAGATTAGGTGTACCCTTTAGATATCTCAAAATCCTCTTGACTGCAGTATAATGTGATTCTTTAGGGCATGCTTGGTACCTAGCACAGACACATGTTGCATACATAATGTCTGGTCTACTAGCAGTTAGATATAATAGAGAGCCAATTATTCCTCTATACAAAGACTCATCTACAGGTTTTCCTGCATCATCATTGCATATAGACATACTTGTTCCCATAGGAGTTCTCATGGTGGGGGATGACTCCATACCATACTTCTTAATTAACTCCTTGGTGAACTTAGACTGGGATATGGACAAACCAACATCAGTCTGTCTTACTTGGAGTCCCAAGAAAAACTTAAGTTCCCCTATACTGCTCATTTCAAACTTCCCTTGCATAAGTTTGGCAAACTTCTTGCAAAGGATGTTCTCTGTAGACCAAAAGATTATGTCATCTACATAGATCTGAACTAAAATTATCTTACCTTTAGATTCCCTTAGGAATAGAGTTTTGTCTATTTTACCTCTTGAGAATTTGTTCTCAATAAGAAAAGTAGACAGGGTTTCATACCAAGCCCTTGGGACTTGCTTTAACCTATACAATGCTTTCCTAAGTCTATAAACATAACTAGGTTTAAGAGAATCTACAAAACCTGATGGCTGCTCTACATAGACTTCTTCTTTTAGATCACCATTCAGGAATGCTGATTTCACATCCATTTGGTATACTTTGAAGCCTTGATATGCTGCATAGGCAAGGAACATTCTGATTGCTTCCAGTCTTGCTACTGGGGCAAATGTTTGATCAAAGTCTATTCCCTCTTCCTGCTTGTATCCTTTTGCAACCAATCTTGCTTTATTCTTCACAATAACTCCATTCTCATCCAACTTGTTCCTAAAAATCCACTTTGTACCAATGATGTTGTGGTCTTTTGGTTTAGGAACCAACTCCCAGACCTTGCATCTTCTAAACTGATTAAGCTCCTCTTGCATAGCATTAATCCAGTGTTGGTCTTGGATAGCTTCTTCAAATTTCTTTGGCTCCAGTTGAGATAGAAAACTTGAGTGCAGAACTGTATTCAGATTTCTACTTCTGGTTTGCACTCCATGTCTTAGATCACCAATTATCTGATCTGTTGGATGATCCTTTAGATGTCTTACAGTTGGAGGTAGACTTCCTTCTGGCTGAAAACCTCCAGTTTCTTCATTGTGCTGCACCTCTTGGTTGTCATCAGCTTCTAGAGAGTCTTGTACTCCCCCTGGAAAGTAGCCAACATTTTCCAATACTTCATCTGCAGTTGAGCCTTCTGCAATGGAAAGCTTGTCCATCCTAATGCTTATACCTGTTGGACTGCATGAACTACAAGGCAACTCACTGTTGATTAATCTTGTTTCATCAAATACAACATGTACAGATTCTTCTACAACCTGAGTAATCAAGTTGTAGACTCTATAAGCCTACTATTGTTGTTGTACCCAACAAATATCCCATCTTGGGATTTGGCAGCAAACTTAGTTAGATAAGACTTGCCATTGTTAAGGATATAACACTTGCAACCAAAGATTCTAAAATAGGATAGATTTGGTTTTCTACCTTTCATGATCTCATAGGGAGTCTTTTTGTGGTACTTAGTGATAGAAGCCCTGTTGAGTACATGACATGCAGTGTTTACTGCCTCAGCCCAGAAATATTCTGGGAGAGAAGTGTCACTCAATAGAGTCTACCAGCTTCAATCAATGTCCTATTCTTTCTTTCAGCAATACCATTTTGCTGAGGTGTTCTAGGTGAGGAGAATTCTTGAAAAATCTCAAACTCTTCACACAATCTTGTCATACTTTCAGATTGAAATTTAGTGCTATGGTCACTTCTGATTTTGACCACTGTACTGTCTAGTTCATTCTGAATTTGTCTGACAAAACTGTATAAAACACTTGGGGTTTTAGATTTCAATCTTAGAAAGAACACCCAGGAATATCTAGAATAGTCATATACAACCACAAAAGTGTAGACCTTCCTACCTAGACTATAAACTGGCATAGGACCAAAAAGATCCATATGTAAGAGGTATAGACACCTCACTGAATCCTTGTTTTCAAGGCTATGAAAGGAGGATTTTGCCTGCTTGCCCTTTTGACAAGCTGAACATATCCCTTCCTTAATACACTTAACTTGAGGACAATTCCTCACTAACTCTTTACTAAAGAGTTTGCCAATTGTCTTGTAGTTAAGATGAGCCAGCCTCTTGTTCCATTTGACACAATGAGATGCTTTCTCATCAGCTACAAGACAAATAGGAGAATCTTTGTTCTCATACCCAAAATCAAGACAATAAACATTTCTCTTTCTATACCCAGTCAATATGACCTTTTGATCACTTGACCTTTTGATATGACATCCATTCTTAACAAATGAAATGTCATATCCTAGATCACTCAGCTGACTTATGCTTATCAGATTGTGTTTCAAAACTTTTACATAAGCCACTTGAGTGATGGTAATTTGGTTGAAAGAGATGTTACCAAATCCTTTGATGATTCCTCTTTCAGACCCACCAAAGATTACTTTAGGCCCATCCTTGATAGATATGTACTCCTTCAGTAGTCCCTTTGTTCCAGTCATGTGCCTGAAACATCCACTGTCCAAGTACCATATAGGTTCATGGCAACTTGGACTTTCCTGCAATATAGAATTACCTTCCCTTAGAACCCAAGTAAGTCTTGGGTCCTTGGTTCAAGTTAGCATCATTCATATCAAAACTACCAGCAGCTCTTTTAACTGGTAGACTGTTGTTCTTCCTGACACTTATGTTATGCCAGCAGTCTAAGGCAAAATGTCCTGTCTTGCCACAGCACCAGCATTCATACTTGTTGTATCTAGGTCTAGATACATTTTTGACAGAAGAATTTCTGTTTTGTGCTGGTGCTGCTGCAGCTATACCCACTGGTTTCTTATAACCTTGGGGTTTATGAACATGGGCTGACTTATTGGCATTAACACCCTTGTTATTCAGAACATTAGTCTTATTATGACCATGAATGTTTTTAAGATCATACTTGTTAGAAGGCTTATGCACCTTTCTAAAAGCTACAGGGACTTTAAAATTCAATGGCTGAACTGGTGCTTTGCCCTTTCTCTTGAAATGGGCAGCCCTGGTGTTACCTTTATAGCCTATTCCTACCTTACCCTTTTGAGCCACAAACTCATCTATTAAGGGTAAGACTGATTTTGGCTTAGAGTAACTAGCCACCAAATATTTCTTTACTTGAAGTCTGACTTCTAGAATTTTAATTAGATCATTTTTATATGTGATTGTACCCATCTGAATAACTGTAATAGTTTTCAGCTTGGCAACCTCATTCATTTGTTGATCCAATTCTTTCTCTAAACCAGATGCAGTCATCTAAAGATCTTCAATTTCCTTAGCCTGATTTTTGGCTAGGTTTTTGCTTTTCTTAAGTGCCTGCAATAAGTCTCCATATTCATCTATCAACTGATGAATATCTCCTTCAGATTCTGATCCATCCTCATCACTTGATGAAGATGAATCTGACTCTGAACCAGTACTATAATCAGAAATTCTAGAATTACTTTGTACCTTGCTGGGACCAGGCTGATCCTGGAACTTGTTGTCTTCTGATTCAGCCATCAGTCCCATGCATTGATGGTCTTCTTGTTCATTGATGGAGTCTAGCAATTGCATAAACTCCTCTTCTTCACTAGCTGCATACAGTCCAATGTATGCTTCAGCTTCAAATTCTGACTCTGAGGAGGATTGATATGTAAGGCTCTTCTCCTTCTTAGCAATAAAGGATTTCTCCTTCTTGCCCTTTTGTTGAGCCTTATTTCTGTCTGCTGACTCCTTTCTCTTTTCTAGACACTCAGCCACCACATGTCCTGGCCTATTGCAGTAATAGCAAACAATTTTTGATGTTGTAGCTTTGCTGGGCTTAGACCTGCTCCTTTATTTTCTTGATGATTTTCTCTTTTGATAATAGTCATCAACTGGCTATGATGTGGAGGGCATTGACTTCCACTGCTTCTTCTTCAATAACCTCTGAAACTGCCTTGTAAAGGCAGCAAAATCTGCATCTGAGTTCTGATTTTCTGAATTTTCTGAGATAACTTCAGCAACTTCCTTAGGAGGTGATGGAGACATCCTCCTGCTCTTCTTAGTGGCTTCAACCTTGAAGGCCACTGACTTTTCTCTATGCTCTCCTTTTGTATTTCTTTCTTCCTCTTTCCTAGCCATTAGTTGCATTTCATATGATAGCAACTTTCCAAATAAGGTTGGAGGAGAAATGTCAGCTAGTTTGGCCACTTATCTAATGGCACAAATATTGGTATCCCAATCCTTTGTCAAGGATCTTATGAATTTGTCATTCAGCTCATAAGTACTAAAGACTCATCCATAGGACATCAGTTCATTCACTATCCTGTAGAATTTCTTGTAGCATTCAGATTTGCTATCAGACTTCCCTTATCTGAAACTCTCATATTCTTGATTGAGCATAGACTTTCTGTCTTGTCTAACTTCTTCAGAACCCTCCATGTAGACAATCAAGGTGTCCCACATTTCCTTGGAGGTTTTGCGGTGAATCAAATATTTGAAAGTAGAATCATCTATGACACTCACTATGATATTCTGTGCTCTCTTATCCATAGTTGCCAATATAATTTCATCCTTGGTCATTTCATAAAAATCTTTAGGAGTTCTTTGATTTGCATCTAGAGCAGACACATTCATTGGAATATATAGACCTTCTTTTACTGTGATATATATCCTTGGGTCAGAGGCCTCCATAAACAATCTAACCCTTTCTTTCCAGATTCCAAAAATCTCTTTCCTGCAGATGGGTAATTTCATTGACCCTAATTCCTTGTGATTCTCTCCAGAACCCATTTTCTTGATTCTTGATTCTGTCTTAGGGATCTAACTCAGACTGTTAAGTCCTTCTTTGAATAACCTCCCTCTGATACCACTTAATAGTTTTACTTTCAAGACTACCTAAACACCTAGAGGGGGGTGAATAGGTACTTTTCCTTGATTTAACTTAAGGAAGAATATATCTACAGTTCTTTGAATAAATCAGATATTTCTAAGCTAACACAACACAACAATCACAAACATACACACATCACAGATTGCACACAGATTTGTAGTGGTTCCCCAAGGTCTGGGTACATCCACTTTCCCCTTTCACCTATCTAGCAGTATGCTAGAGTCGGCCTAACTTCTTCCTTTAACTCAGATCCTCAGATCCTACAGCTCAGAATCTAGAAGGATTCCTACAACTCAGGCTAACAAGCCCTACCTCAGCCTTGCCACAAGGCCTACAACTCAGAGAATACCTTCTCCTATAACTCAGGCTAACAAGCCCTACCTCAGCCTTGTCACAAGGCCTACAGCTCAGAGAATACCTTCTCCTACAAATCAGGCATAAACAGCCCTACCTCAGAGAATAAATCTCCTACACTCAGCCTTTATAAAATAGGCTTACAACTCAGATCTATGAATAGATCCTATAGAATTTGATAAGGAATTTTTGTAATCTCTTACCCCTGTTGAGAGAGAAGGGATAAGAACTTTCTTGATCAGCTTCTTGAAGAGGCTGATGGCTGAAATCAACTTGATCTTAGCTTTCTTAAAAGCTTCTCGAATTTGAACTTAGTTGGGTTGATTTCCTTTGAATAAAACTAACTGGCAGCTTCCTTATTAGACTTCAGAAATAAATCTGAATCTCTTTGACATATTAGTTAAGTATCTGCTTCTTGAGAGACCTGTGAATGTCTCATCCTTGTCTTCAAATAGCTGGATCTCTCTCTATCCAAATCTCTTGAAGATACTTCTGAATTCTTGATTGAATTCCACTTAGACAGAATCTGAATAGTAAACTACTTCAGATCATCTTCTTAGATCTTCTCACGAAGATCTTCTTCTTTGTTACTTGTACTTTCTTGATCAGAGAATAATCTCTAATTATGTTAGTGGTGACAATACTTCTTCTTTATATATTGTTTTTCTTCTTCTGAATCCGTCTATTTATAGACTTCATCCATGGTAACCGGCTGATCCGGTTTATAACTAACATCTGACAAGTCTGACAGCTTCAATAAACCTGTCAAAACCCACAGCTGTCAAGTCTTCAAACAGTTCTTGAGCCTTTGACTCTGCCAGCAAAGCGTCGAGTCTGTCTGCCATAAAGTGTCGAGACCATCTGTCAATATGTGTCGACACAAGTGACTTAAGTGTCGACACAGCCTTTGGTGATGTTGACAAAGCTGCCTTGATGTCGACACAGCTTCTTGATACTGCATCTTGAGAATGTGTCGACAATGATTATTTGTGTCGACACAAACACTTCACCATTCATCAGCAATCAACTTGGTCTAGACTCAGCTGTGTGTGGACACAAGTCCTGTGTGTCGACACAGTTGATGTAGACTTAGAACATAGTGTGTCGACACTGCCTCTAGGTGTCGACACAGTTGTTGTCGACTCTGCCTCTGTGTGTCGACACTGCCTCCCGGTGTCGACACAGTCGATGTCGACTATAATATTCTGTGTGATGACACTGCCTCCCGGTGTCGACACAAGTCCTCTGAAGTGTCGACACAGCTATTTCCAAGTGTCGACACAATCTTACTGAAGTGTCGACACAGCTTCCTCAGGTGTCGACACATGGACTTAGAATATTTTTCCTGCATTCTAGCACATTCTTAACCTGCACATATAAACTCAAAATAACATCAAATACACCTTGATGTATATCATTGAGCTAAGTGAGGCTTCTCCAAATCAGGTACACATTTTCCAATGTACCCAATAATTGCCTTAAGATGCCTGTCATTTCCAAAAGGCTCTTTATTGACCTTGTTGGTAGAGCACTCAGACATCATGTGTCCAGGAACACATGATCTCAAGCATCTGTTAGAAGGCAGATACTTGGAAGGTTGCTTAATTATACCCATTGGGGCTTTACCCTTAGGTACAGATTTCTTTTTGAACTTTTTGTTCTTTCCATACCCTACACCACTTTTAAATGATGCAAAATAGGTATCTATGATAGGTAGAACTGACTTGAGTTTTGAGAACTTAGTCAGGAGTTGTCTTTCCTGGGTGAGCATTCCTTCCAGGTCCTTGACAATCTTGACCTATTCTAATATTACTTCTGCCTGGCTATCTATCTTATTAGTTAGGTCTATAAGCTTCAGTTTTTGTTGGTCCAACATTATGTTGGCCTTCTTCAACTGAAAAGATACTCCCCTCAGAGATTCTAATTCTCTGGCTTGATCCTTAGCAATCTCTTTGCTTGCAATCAAGACCTTTAATAACTTCCCATATCTGTTGATAAGGGTGTTGAAATTAGCTTAAATGTCTGAATCATGTTCTCTATTATTAGAGGAGTGTGAACATAATTCATTTTCTGATGCAGAAAAAGAATCTGAGGCTAAACTATAAGGGATTGGTTTTACCTTAGTAGGATCTGAACAATCTTGATCTCCTTCTTCTGTGTGGGTCTCCTCAATAGCCATCAAGTCCATGAGAGCCTCCTCCTCTTTTGATTCTGATGAATCAGATTGACTGTCAGACAGTGTAGACTGTCTCTTTGCCTTTTGTCAACCTTCTTGTGTTGTCCATCCTTCAAGTTCTCTGACTTTTTCTTCTTTCTTTTTGTTGGGCAATCAGCTATTACATGTCCTTTTCTGTTGCAATAATAACACACAATATTAGTCTTAATATATTTGTTCTGTGAAGAACTATACCTGTCCCAAGATTTCTTCTTCCTGGGTTTATCTGGATGATTAGTCTTCTTGAGAAAAGAGTCTCCAGTTGGACCATTCCAGCTGCCCTACCTTCTTTTACCCAACATCTTCTTGAACTGTCTAGAGAAGAGAGACAGTTCCTCTTCAGTCAGGTCTCCTCCTGATGAGGATGATTCTGAACAGTTAGAAGATGTTTCTTGTCTTTCTGTGAGTGTTGACTTCTCTCTGACCTTCCTGGATGACTCAGCATTTAGAGCAAAGGACTTTTCTCTATTGTGTGCTCTAGCTGAATGTTCTTCAAACTTCCTGAGATTGAGTTGTAATTCACGGGACAGCAACTTGCCAAATAGAGCCTGGGGGTCTATGTTGGCTAAATTACCCATTTCTCTTATTGCACAGATCTTGATGTCCCATTCCTTTTTCAGGGACCTTAATAACTTGTCATTAAGTTCATAGTTAGTAAAGCTCCTGCCATAAGTACTTACGTTGTTTACAATTCTGAAGAACTTTTCAAAACATTCAGCCACTGAGTCTTTCTTATACTGTCTGAAGGCTTCATACTGTTGGTTTAACAAAGATTTTCTATCATCTCTGACCTTATCAGTTCCTTCCATATAGACAATCAGTGACTCCCACATTTCTTTAGATGTTTTACAATGAATCAGGTTTTGAAAAGTGGAATCATCTATTGCACTGACTATAATATTCTGAGCCCTCTTGTCCATAGAGGCCAGAATGATTTCATCCTTATCCATCTCCTTGTAGGTCTTTGGTGTTTTGATGTTTGCATCAAGAACTGACACTTTCATGGGAATGAAAGGTTCTTCAACCACTGTGATGTATATTCTTGGATCTGCTGCCTCCATGAATAATCTTACTCTCTCCTTCCAAATTCCAAAATTTTCTTTGGAGTAGACTGGTAGCTTGATGGAATTGTTTTCCCTCTGAGCCATGATTTATCTTTCTCTACAATCCTTTGGATTCTCACTAGGCTGTTATGCATTCTCAGTGAACATTCCATCTGAGACCAATTGTGAATGTTTGTTTTAGGATTGAGTGACCTAGAGGGGGGTGAATAGGTCCAATTTTAATTCTAGGTTACTTTTAGATAATGAAAACAACTTTTTTATCTTTATTACCCCAGTCATATTAAACATGAAAACTAATCAGCAATTAAAGATCATCACAGTACATCAAACACAGCATAACAATCACAACATAATACGCAAGATTTATAGTGGTTCCCTAATTGATGAGTACATCCACTTTCCCCCTTCTCCTATCTAGGAATGAACTAGATTCGACCAAACTTCTTCTTCTTTCTTTACTCAGATCCTCAGATCTTACAGCTCAAAGCCTAGCTGGCTCATACAACTCAAACTATACAAGTCTTACCACTCAGATCAACAAGATCCTACACCTCAAGTTCTTCCCAAAAACTCTACCTCAGAGTGAATCCACACTCCTACACCTTAGGCAACCCCTTCCCTACAACTCAAAACAATTAGTTCCTACACGTCAGAGAAATACCCACTTCTCCTACCTCAGGCAATTCCTGCCCTACCTCAGCCTTTATAACATATGCTTATAACTCAGAGAAATTGATTCCCCTACACTCAGATCTATAAGTAGATCTTACAAGATTAATAATTGTGAAAAGAAAGATTCAGAATTAGTCACCAAACAAGAGAGAAACGGGTGACTAGTTTTTGAACTAAACTTGATAAGTCAGCGTCCCTTGATCCTTGGTGTAATTGATTTGATCCGACCCTTCTTAGGTTTTCAAAGCTTCTTGAAGTTGAAATTTGGGTAGATCTAGGCTGGAGAATGTTGAAGACGATTCTTGATCAGGCTTTTCTCCATCTTCTGAATTATAGCAGATTACTTCTTAGATCTAGCTTCACCAAATTTTTCTAACTTATCTTCTCTGTAAATATGATCCCTTTAAATAGGCTCTGTCAAGGGTAACCGGCTGATCCGGTAAATAACTGACATCTGACAGTTCTGATAGTTGGATGTGTCAACACTACTTCTGGCTTGATTTCTGTACTTAGGAAACAATTCTGCTTGAAGTGCTGAAACTAGACTATTGGATGTGTCAACACCAGTCCTGGGTGTCGACACTACTTCTGAATGTGTCAACAAAACCTTCACCTTGTCTCGACACAACTGATGTAGAATGTGTCGACACTAGTCCTGAGTGTCGACACAGTTATCTTCAGTCTCGACACTGCTTGTATAGAGTGTGTCGACACTTGCCCTTAGTGTCGACACAGTTGTTCCTTGTATCATACTATCGACCCAAGTCCTGGGTGTCAACACAACTTTCTCTTTGATATAGCACTTCTTGAGTAAGTGGGTCGACACAGGTCTTGAGTGTCGACACAGCTTCTTCTTGTCTCAGCATAACCTTGTCAAAGGTGTCCACACTTGCCTAATGTCTTGACACTTTTGTACTTAGCTTTATTTGCCTGCACACAAGAACTTAATATTCATCAAATATAATAATGTGTATATCATTGAGTTGAAAAGACTTATTAAAATCAAGTACCTTGTGACCAATGTACCCAACACATACCAAACTTTCCTTTCCTTTGACCCTGAATTTCTCAGGTTGCTCCATATATAACTCCTCCTCAAGATCACAAGGTAAAAATATGGTCTTGACATCCATCTGTTCAATCTTTAGGAATAGCCTCACAGCAAGGCCAAGAATAACCCGAATAGACGACATCTTCACAATAGGAGAGAAGATCTCATCGAAATCAACTCCTTGTTTTTGACTGAAACCCTTCACCACTAATCTGGCCTTGTAACTGAGTGATGTTGAGGGGTCTCCTTATTTTACTCTGAAAATCCACCAATTCTTCAGATCCTTCGTGCCCTTAGGCAATTTCTCCAAATCATAAGTGTGGTTCTCATGTAGAGACTGTCTCTCCTCCTCCATAACAACCATCCATTCCTTCTTCTCTGAGCTCTGCATCACCTCTTCAAAGTACTCGACCTCCCCCGCATCAGTCAACAGAATATACTCATTAGTAGAGTATCTCAAAGATGGGTGTCTGACTCTATCAGACCTCCATGGAGCGAGCTCAGTTGGTGGTATAGGCACATCATCAGTTATGTCTTCTGTAGGATCATCATCAATAACGCCCTCATGATTTGGAAGTGGCTCAGTGCCTTGTATCGGCTCAGGCTCTGCAGCCTCCTCTGTATCGTCACTTCCAATCATAGGAAAATTTGCATTAATGTGAGAGTTTGCCTTCTCTGTCTTCTTAGGATCAGTAATAGTCTGATCCTCATAAAATATAGCATCGCGACTACGTATAAGTTTCTTCTCAACTAGATCAAAGAACTTGTAGCCAAACTTGTCGCTCCGACCATATCCTAGAAATATGCATTGTCGGGTCTTGGAATCCAATTTCGATCTTTAGTCCCGAGGGACATGCACAAAGGCCTAGCAGCCAAAGACCCTTAAGTGACTATATGAAGGGTCCTTCGGATACCAGACCCTATCAAGAACATCCTTCTATAATACATAGCTGGGAGAGAGGTTGATGACGTGTGTAGCTGTGTATAATGTCTCACCCCAAAACATGACAGGTAGCTTTGACTCAAACAGCAAGCACCTTATCCTCTTCATTAATGTTCTATTCATTCTTTCAGCTACGCCATTTAGCTACAACGTCTTGGGCGGAGTCTTTTCATGCCTGATCCCTTGCTCTCTATAGTACTCATCAAAGGGACCAATATACTCTCTCCCGTTTTTGGACCTGATGCACTTTAGCTTCTTCCCGGATTGCCTCTCCACCTCAACATGGAATTTTTGAAAAGTTTTGAGAACCTCATCTTTGGTCTTAATAGCGTAGATCCAAAGTTTTCTTGAATGATCATCAATGAAAGTCACAAAGTAAGACGCTCCTCCCCTCGTCTGGACTTTTAGTGGTCCTCAAACATCAGTATGTATGAGATATAGTGGATCGGTTCTCCTTGTGGAAGTGTGGTTCTGAAAAGATACTTTATTCTGCTTCCCAGCCATGTAGTGGTCGCACCTCTCCAAATGATCCGTAAATAGATCAGATATAATCTTCGTCTTGGAGAGACATCTTAGACTCTTCTGGCTAATGTGATTTAGCCTCCTATGTTATAGAGATGTGGATACACCAACTCTGATAGTGTTGGCCTATGCTGCTTCAGGTCACCCCTCCATATAGTATAGACCAGTATCTCTATAACCTCTGGCCACTACTAGCGACCCCTTGATAAGATTTCAAAAATTTCAACCAAAGATACTTAAGTGTCCCTCATCGCCTAACTTTCCAACTAAAACTAGGATGAATCGGATGTCGGGTACATGTCGCACATCCTTCAAAATCAGCAAACCTCCCATGCTAGTCTTCAGATGCATGCCTCCCCTCCCGATGACTTTAGACGTGTCACCGTAGCCCATTCTAAGCACTCCACAGTCGTGAGTTGTGTAAATGGCAAACAACTCTCTGTTGTGGGATACATGTCACTATAATAAATATGAACATCAGCGATGTTTTTAAGAGGCATTGGTGATGTTTTTAAGAGGCGGTGGTGATGTTTTTCAAACATCGCTAATGTTTTTGCGAGATTTTTATAAATGGCACGCATGCCGCAAGTGTCGAGAATACAACCGTTGCCAAAAGTTTTCGCGACGTTTTTTATATACCCGCCCGCCGCCTGACATTAGCAATGTTTATGTTAATAAATGTGGCGGCTTTGACCACTTTTCGTAGTGTAAAATGTGGCAAGCCTTAGCAATGTTAAACTGAAAAATATGCAATTCTTGAGAGGAAAAATATCTAGTCTTTATTCCAATTATATCAAGAATATCAATCATCATAAAGATATATTCCATAATAATCTCTTTTCATTTTACAATAAAAAAACAAAATTGTCCATAAAATACAAAAGTTTTAGAGGGGCGCATTTTTTTAATTAGGATAGCAAATTTTAGAGGTTTTAAAATGTGTCTAAAAGAATGTTACAACAACACTTACATAACAAGCACCGTTAAGTTATTAGTTTTCGTCGCGTTTTATAAAGCGTTGCAAACAAAATGTCGCCATAAATCATTTTTCTTGTAGTGTGTGCAAAAGCACCTAAGTTCACAATCTAGCTCCTATCATCGCATGAGAGTGTAGCTGTGATGTCATCTCCAACATTGATGACATCGTCCTCCTCTGTAGAGACAGTGGCAACCAAATGCATATCGGTCTTCTCATTTGAGGACTCTCCCTTCTTCTTCTGGTCATTTTGCAGAGTATAACAAAACTTTTGAATATGATCATTCTTGTAGCAGTAGTGACACTCCACATTCTGGTAGCGGGACCTTGACTTCCCGCTGGTTTGTCTCATTTCATTATTCTTTCTCCTGCACTTGCTCCTGCCTCTCCCCTGGGCTCAGTAAAGAGGATATCAACTCGTGAAGAAGAGTCTAATATTCCTTGAGACTTCCTTCTCACCGCTTTGTTTAGGATGCCACTCTTGGCAATCTCCAGAGTAATGATGTCTCCAGGAGAGGAGTTGATCAAAGAAACTCTAACCATCTCCCAAGAGTCTGGAAGAGACTTCAGTAGCCATAGAGCATTGACCTCTTCCTCAAAGGTCACCTTCATTGTAGTGAGGCGGTCAATGATACCCTGGAACTCGTTCACATGATCCAGGATAGGGGATCCTTCTTTGTATCTGAACACCCCCAGCTTCTTCAGTGGATATAATTTATTGATGTTAGTACTCTTGTAAAACAATGCCTCGAGATTTTTCAAAGGATCTTTGTATCAACGATGCTCACAACTTGATTATAGACGTTCGACTTTACGAACCCTTTGCCGAATCCACATAGCTTATGGTGCTCCACCCTCCACTTTTTTGGATCTGTGTCTTTAGGAATCTCCTCAAACATAGGAGCATGCCAACCCTTCACATAAATAAGATCCTCCATCAGTAAGTGTCATTGGTGGTAGTTTGTGCCGTTTAGTTTCACCATTTGCTTAGAGCCTGAACCTGAATTAGACTCTATTGTGCTTTGTCACTGATTGGACTGACCTCAGTTCTTTGAGCCAACTATTTCAAAGAAAGGAATAAAAGAGGATAGGGAGCGGACCAATGGTCGTCACCTACCGCACCCGATCACTATCCCGAAATATCCAATCGACTCGTCTCGAATCTCAGACAAGTCAGCCCGATAACTGCTCTGATAATGAACCTTCCTCTGATACCATTTGTTGGGCTAAAGAGCACCCAAGCCCGACTAGAGCACCTGCAAATTAGTTTGAGCACGTACTAGCACGATGTTATACCCCTATCCGTCACACAGCATATAATAGTAGGTCTGGTCGGGGCACGACACCATATACCGCAGACAGACCGAAGGGTTACTAAATGAAACCATCCTTCCAATAACACACGTCCTACACAGCACATTCTAGCAAAAGCATTTAAAATGTTGCAAAGAAAAGAACCAAAAATCACAGCATGAATGTCCACTAAACACCCAAAATAGGAATGCGCGTACAAATACACAAAGTACTTGGCCTTATGGCCTTACATGAGTTTACTTTAAACAAATAGTGTCTTCCAAACATCGGCATGCAGGCCGGTCACACATGAGAGTAAAAGTAAACATTCGCAAAGGCCTTCGAGGGTCGGCTCAGCAACAAGGGCTTAAGCCCGCTATTTTCCACTAGGATCTGCAGCACCTGCAAGCAACAATCCACCGCAACGGTGGCAAACAAAAGCAACGGTCAGCTAAAGCTGACCAAATTATAACGATCCCGCCCCATTACTTGGGGCGGAAATGCTCCTTCCCTCCAATGCATTAGTATAATCCAACCATTAAAGTGAAAGTACAACTTAAGCACACTTCACCACAGGCGTAGGCACTTACGGCCCCACACCCCGTGCTCTCAGGGAACTTACTCGGTGAACCCGGTCTGTTCCGTGGTCCACCACCACCCCTAGGATGGCAAACACGTGAGAAATTAAAGTCCTTCCAGCCGAAGCCTAGACTTGCTCTCCAAGCCAACTTTCATTGAACCACTTGGAGTGGGTAAGGTTCCACCCGCCCGTTGCTCACCTCACCATAACAATACAAGTCATCGGCACCGGCCAAGTTTCCCCCAGTCCCAACAAATCGATCGAACAATCGTACTTAACCTGGTTATGTACACGGCTGGCTCCCAGACCACCGTTATGGCAGAACTTCGCTTCTGCCCAGATTTCTGGGTGTACCTTGGAGTTAATCCCCAAGGATCCCTGCTGGAATCTACCATGTAGAAAACCCGAAAACAACCATCGGCACAGAGTCTTCTCCGACCTTTCATGCATAATGAAACATCACCGATCCAGACCAACTTGTCCGGGTAGGCTTCACACACCATGTCTATGTCCGTACTTCGATTCCGGACTCTACATGCAAAACAACGTTGACTATTCATGTCTACCCGAAGGAATACCTCGAACTCACCGCATACTCGCGAGAGCGGGCTTCCTATGCAAAAAGGAAAGAGGACTTCACATGTATAAGAAGAGAATCGTTACCCTTGAGGTTCACTTTGGCGTCATGGAGATCTAGACGGATGAAAAGCATCGCAATGGCCTCGCCTCCGTAGATCTAGACTCGGCTTGCGATTTGGGGCTCTAAAGCTCCTCCGACGGTCGGATTTCTCCTTCTCCTTCTTCCTTGCTCTCCCCTCTCTCTAAAGCTCTTAGAAAGAGAAAGATTAAAGAAGAATGAGGGTTTCAAACCCTATTCTCGACCTTATATCAGCAAGGACAGATCTAGGCCATTAGATCCCAATAGAAGGAGATGAATGACCACGATTCGCACTTAAAATCAATTTCCTGGGCCGAACACGGCTTGCGACACGCCTGTTTCCAAGGTCATGTTCCACACTCGCCATAAACAAGAAAATACTGAACAGGACACGGCCACAGATACGGCTTGGGACACGCCCATATCAACCATGTACACGCCCATATCATAGGCCGTGTGCCTCAATCGACGTTGAAACCATCGCATCCCGAACAGGACACGGCCATGTGATACACCCGTATCACAGGCAGTGTGCCAGACACGCCCGTGTCCCAGGCTGTGTAACTCACTCGACATAGCCTGACTAACAGCCCGAGCAGGACACGACCCTAGACACGCGAGTGTCTCAGGCCGTGTTCTCGACCTCCACGGACCGTCGACTGCATTTCATTGACCACGCGGAAAATCGTCAAACTTGTAGCAGGACACGGCCATGGACACGCCCGTGTACTAGGCCATGTGACCCTTATTAGGCCCCAGATTGGCCTTAAGACGCTACTAGATCATTTCCGAGATTTGGTGCGTTACAAATCTCTCCCTCTTAAAAGAATTTCGTCCTGAAATTATGGAATAGAAAGTACTAAAACTTAAGCGGTACTTGAGAGGAAAAACTCGGGATACTCCTCAAGCATGGTCTGCTCTCGCTCCCACGAAAGCTCCTCACGACCGCAGTTGTCCCATCGGACTTTGAACATTCTGATGTCTTTATTACGTAGTCGCTTGACTTCCGAGTCCTCAATGCGGACAAGCTTGACCTTCATCGTCAACCCAATATCAATCAGTACCTGAGCTACTGCAATCACTTGTGAAGGCTCTTGCACCGCCTTCTACAACACCGATATATGGAATACGTCGTGTAGATCACTCAGTTTCACTGATAGCTTTAGTCGATAAGCTGCTTCACCAATTCGCTCCAGAATTTCAAACGGTCCAAGGTACCTCGGGCTCAGCTTCTTCAAGCATCGTACCGGTAAGACACTGTTGAACGGCTTAATCTTCAAATACACCCAGTCGCCCATAGCGAACTCAACGTTCTGATGCTTGGCATTATAGTATTTAGCCTGCCTATCCTGAGCGATCAGAAATCGTTCTCGAATTGTTTGTACCAACAAAGTGGCGTCTTCCACCTCTTGTCGTTTGTACAGCTTCGACTCACCCGTTTCCAACTATGACAACGACGTGTAACATTTTCTACCATATAGGGTCTCAAAGGGCGCCATTTGAATACTTGCTTGGTAGCTATTGTTATAAGCAAATTCACCAAGTACAGGTGATCTTCCCACTACTTTCTGAAATCCAAGACGCACAAGCGAAGCATGTCCTCCATCGTCCTATTGACCCTCTCGGTCTGACCATCCGTCTGCGGATGAAAGGCTGTGCTGAAACTCAGCTTGGTTCCCAACATTTGTTGCGCGAACCTCCAGTCATTGGACGTGAACCATCCATCTCGGTCACTCAATATGCTGCGGGGAACACCGTGCAGTTGAACAATGTTATCTACATAGAGTTTTGTCAGTTTATCCAACGAATCATCCTTCCTATTCGAAATGATGTGCGACACCTTCGTCAATCGATCTATGATCATCCAGATGGCATCATTCCCCTTCTGCGACCTTGGAAACCCATGCAAAAAATCCATTGAAATATCGTCGAACTTCCACTCAGGGATAGACAAGGACTTCAAGAAACATCCGGGCTTCTGGCACTCCGCCTTCACCAAGGCGCACGTCTGACACTTCGCCACATAAAGTGCCACGTCCTTCTTAAGTCCTGTCCACCAGAACAACTTTTTCATATCACAATACATCTTCGTGCTCCCTGGGTGAATCAAGTACTTGGTATGATGAGCCTCGTACATAAATTCCTCCCGTAGCTTACCTACATTTGGGACGCACAGACGACTGTCCATACATAATAGTCTATCAACAACACCAAATTGGGAATTTGACCCATCCAAAGCCTCATCCATGATCTGCTTCATGTTACTGTCAAAAACCAGAGCCTGTCGAATCCTATCAGTAAGGTCATACTGCACCTCTATCCAGTTCAATTGGGCTTCGGCACACGTCTGCTTGTACTAGGCTTTGTTTTGATTTTCGATAATCCGGCGAGAGCACTCTTTGATACGGGAGCATCCTAGGATCTAAACCTCCCTCTGATACCAAATTGTAACACCCCTATCCGTCACACAGCATATAATAGTAGGTCCGGCCGGGGCCCGACGCCATAAACCGCAGATAGGCCGAAGGGTTACTAAATGAAACCATCCTTCCAATAACACATGTCCTACACAGAGCACATTCTAGCAGAAGCATTTTAAATGTTGCAAAGAAAAGAACCCAAAATCACAGCATGAATGTCCACAAAACACCCAAAATAGGAATGCGCGCACGAATATACAAAGTACTTGGCCTTATGGCCTTACATGAGTTTACTTTAAACAAATAGTGTCTTCCAAACATCAGTACGCAGGCCAGTCACACATGAGAGTAAAAGTAAACATTTGTAAAGGCCTTCGAGAGCCGGCTCAGCAACAAGGGCTTTAGCCCGTTATTTTCCACTAGGATCCGCAACACCTGCAAGCAACAATCCACCACAACAGTGGAAAACAAAAGCAATGGTCAGCTAAAGTTGACCAAATTATAACGATCCTGCCCCATTACTCGGGGCGGCGATGCTCCTTCCCTCCATTGCATTAGTATAATCCAACCATTAAAGTGAAAGTACAACTTAAGCACACTTCACCACAGGCGTAGGCACTTACGACCCCACACCCCGTGCTCTCAGGGCACTTACTCGGTGAACCCAGTCCGTTCCGCGGTCCACCACCAACCCCAGGATGGCAAACACGTGAGCATTAAAGTCCTTTCAGCCGAAGCCTAAACTCGCACTCTAAGAAACTTTCACTGAACCACTTGGAGTGGGTAAGGTTCCACCCGCCCGTTGCTCACCTCGCCATAACAATACAAGTCATCGACGCGGGCCAAGTTTCCCCCAGTCCTAATAAATCGATCATCCAATCGTACATAACCCGGTTATGTACATGGCTGGCTCCCAGGCCACCGTTATGACAGAACTTAGCTTCTGCCAAGATTTCCGGATGCACCTTGAAGTTAATCCCCAAGGATCCCTGCTGTAATCTACCACATAGAAAACCCGAAAGCAACCATCAGCACGGAGTCTTCTCCGACCATTCATGCATAATGAAACATCACCGATCAAGACCAACTTGTCCAGGTAGGCTTCACACACCATGCCTATGTTCATACTTCGATTCTGGACTCTACATGCAAAACAACGGGGACTATTCATGTATACCCGAAGAAATACCTCGCACTCACCACATACTCGCGAGAGTGGGCTTCCTATGCAAAAAGAAAAGAGGACTTCACATGTCCAAGAAGAGAATCGTTACCCTTGAGGTTCGCTTTGGTGCCATGGAGATCTAGACAGATGAAAAGCACCGCAATGGCCTCGCCTCCGTAGATCTGGACTCGACTTGCGATTTGGGGCTTCGAAGCTCCTCCGGAGGCCAGATTTCTCCTTCTCCTTCTTCCTTGCTCTCCCCTCTCTCTAAAGATTTTAGAAAGAGAAAGATTAAAGAAGAATGAAGGTTTCAAACCCCATTCCCGACCTTATATCAGCAAGGACAGATCTGGGCCATTAGATCCCAATAGAAGGAGACGAACGGCCATGATTCGCTCAGGTCGACGATTAGTTTTCTCCATACAGATTCTCAGGTCGACAAACTGGCATTCTTAGGTCTACGATCTTGGATCTCAGGTCGACGAATTCTGTTCATAGGTCGACGATTTCTATCCCGGTTCCAGAATGAGTTTTTCCCCTCCTTATGATCCTTTATTTCCATATTTATTCGCAGTATTATTCCTGAGTAATTAATGCATATATTCCTCTGAATATAGCCGTTATTGGCTGTATTAATTATGGTATTCATTAGGATATTTACTTGCTTATTTTATTAAGGATAGTTGGGGAAACTCATTAATGTTTTATTCCAGCCGGTTGTAATCTCCAGATAAGTCAGCATTTAAGACAGTAATTCAAATTTCAAAGAAATAATAATTGATTGAGAATATTAAAAGAGATCTCTCTCTCTTTTTCAGATACACAGGATAGAGAACTCACCATCATCCAGAACTTTCTCGTTTTCTCTCAGAGCTATCATCCCTGTCAATACTCAAGACTGAAGAAGAACATTCATCAAATATCAAGAGTCTTCTTTATCTTCAGATTTGGGAATCTTCAGAAACATTCTTTTCAACATCTGTCTACTAGATTCCTGAACAATGACAAATCAAAACTGAGGACCTATACCCTGAAGCAAATATCCAGTCTTCTTGAACCTTCAACATCTCAGGGGGAGCTTTGGCACCATCAAGGATCCACAAAGTCTTCTCAAGTTGATTTTGAGAAAAGAGAAGAATAACATCATCTTCTTTCCCATCCCATTGTATAGGGTTTTAACTTTCTTCAAAAGTTAGCTTGATTCACAAGTCTCCTTCCAAAAGACTTGAGATTGGTTTTTGAGCACCTGATCAAAAACTCAAAGGTGGCAGTCACCTGATCAAGACCTGTTAGTGGATTCCTACCAGGGTGGTAGAAGAGTGGATGTACCCATGTTAGGGAACCACTATAAAAGTTCTTGTGTTGTCTAGTTACCCTTTTCAATTTGTTCTTGTTGTGGCTGTGAATGCTTAGATCTTTGTTATATGTTAGATTAGTTTTACTTAGATTGTTTTCTTGCTTACTGATAATCTTGGTATTCACTAGTCTTTCTACTCTGATTATTTTTTAAATAGCAAAATTTTTTTTAACTACTCTATTAACCCCCCCCCCCCTCTAGAGTAAATCAGGTCTAACCCTCTCTTTCAATTGGTATCAGAGGGATTTTTCTTTGGTTATACAAGCTAACCCTTGAACCAAAAGATCCTGTGTTAGATCTGATCTTTTATTTCTCATAGGACTATTTTCACAGCATGGACAGAACAAGGATTATGCAAGCACCAGACCTCCAGTTTGCAACTTATCTAAGTTTGTCATCTGGAAGGCAAGAATAAAGTTATACATGAACTCTATTGATGAAGACATTTTAAATTCAATTTTGACAGGACCACCAACTCTAGTGGCCTCCACTCCTTCAACTTCAACAAATCTGAGTGCAGTCCCACCTCCAGATTGGACAGATGCATAGAAGAAAGCAAAAATTACAGATGCCAAATCCATAAACATATTGGCTCAAACCATGTCAGATGACATCTTTCAAAAGGTTGCTGAATGCACCTCTGCAAAAGCAATCTAGGATTCTCTCAACCAGATGGTTGCTGGCTCAGCAGATGAGAGAAAGGATAGAAGATCAACTCTCATCTCACAGTATGAGAATTTCAAGAAAGATGAAGTTGAATCTGTCAGTGACATGTACAACAGATTAAGCTCCATCATCAGTGAGTTAAAGACCATGGATAAAGACATCTCTCTCACAGAGGTGAATGACAAAATCCTAATGTGCTTCCCAAGCTCATGGGACTCCAAGATCTGGTCAATCAAAGAGGCTAGAAGTTTGAATGAGATTTCCACAGAATCTCTCCTGGGAAAGCTCAAACCCTATGAGCAGTTGATCAAATCAAGCGAAATTGTAGAATAAAGGACTCCTCCACTAGCAAGAAAGGAGCAAAATATAGCATTCAAATCTACTGAAGAGACTGAAGCTTCAACAGTCAATGAAGAATTGATGAGTCTCCTTGCTAAGAGATTCTATAAAATGGCAAGAAAGGACTTCGGGAGAAAGTCATCCAGGAATGATGACAAGCCCAGGTATGATAAAATTCCTACTAAAGAAATAGTGTGTTTTGGATGCAGGAAACCTGGACACTTCATTTTTGAATGCCCTGAGAATCAGAAGAAGGAGAGGAGAAGAGAAAGAGACTCTGGGAGCAAGCACTACAACAAGCTCTCCTCTAGCAAACACAAGAGGAAGGAGAAAGGATTTGTTGCAGAAACCTGGAGTAACACAGAGGAAGAGTCATCCTCTTCCAGCTCTAGTGATGAAGAAGAAGATGAGAAGGCAAAAGAGGTTTGCCTAATGGCAATTGATACTTCTAGCAGTCAGTCAGATGCTGAATCCATAGAAGATGAAGAATCACTGTTTGTAGAAGAGCAGGTAATTACATCTTATGATTTTAATTCAGAAGAATTTAAAATTGAGTTTAAAAATCTATGCTTAGATTTAATAGGCTCTGAGAAGGAAATAAAACTTCTTAGAGAAAGATTAACTGATCAAGACAAGCACATTGCTGAAAATACTAAACTAACAATTGAACTTAACTCAGTAAATGAGCAAATTGTTTTCCTAAAATCTGAACTAAGTAAGGCCAAGAAATTATAAGAATCTCTTAATGGTAGAAGCTTACAACTTTTAGACATAACTAGTACTATAAATGCTAGGACTAATAACAGTAAATTAGGACTAGGTGTATCATCTAGTGAACCACCTATAATTCAGAAGAATCAGTTATCTAAACCAGTAAATTTCATTTCAGATAAGGGTAAGAAGAATACTGAACAAGTAGATAAAGTAAATGAAGTATTAAAGCAAATGGAACTAAAACAAAAATCTAAGAATAAGATGAAAAACAACTACAACAATGTTCAACAGTTTTCGTCGAACTCAGATCGACGAAATGTGAACGGTTCGTCGACCTAAGAATGACAAACTCTGAACGCAAACCATAACAACAATTATTCTTAGACCTACGATCGACGAAACAAGTATGGTTCGTCGACCAGAGATCGACGATATTGGTGCCCTGAGAATGAATACCTTCATTCTTCGAGCAGAGATCAAAGATCTTATCCCAATTCGTCGAGCTCAGGTCAACGAACTTACCAGAGTTCGTCGATCCCAGATCAGTATAACAGAAATCTTAATCCTTTTGAAACCTATAATCAACCAAGAAAATTTAATAATGAATTTAATCAATGGATCATCCCACCTAGGAAATATCACTTTTTAGGATATAAGAGCCAACCTGAGTATTCATTTATTTCCAATTTTAGTTATGTGAAGAAAGAAGGACCCAAGGTAACCTGGGTCAGAAATGACTAATCTATTTCATTGCAGGAGAAAGACTATTCTACCACAGAGCAATAGTGGTATTTGGACACTGGTTGTTCTAAGCATATGACTCTAAATAAGGCCAACCTAACACATTATAAGGCAAAGCTAGGACCAAAAGTAATATTTGGTGACTCCAACTGTGGCCAGACTGAAGGCTATGGAAAAGTTAAAGTTGGAGTTGTCACCTTCAGAAATATAGCATATGTAAGTGGAATGAAGCACAACCTTATCTCCATAAGTCAATTATGTGATGAAAGGTTTCAGATATCATTTACTAAAACCTCATGTATTATCACTTCTTTGGACAATAATGTAGTATTGACTGACACTAGAGTAGGAAACATTTACTTAGTCAACTTCCAGTCAGCCAAATCTGAAATTTTGCCTATTTAATTCAACTAGTAATAACAATGACCTTTGTCAGAGGTTTGCCTTCTTACCCCTACAAGAAGGAAAGCCTTTGCAGGGCTTGTCAATTAGGCAAGCAAACTAAAAATAGTTTAAATCATTAAACAAAAGTGACTCACCTAGGATATTATACTTACTATATATGGACCTTTTTGGCCCTATAGCAGTACAAAGTCTAGGAGGGAAATCTTATACTTTAGTGATTGTAGATGACTTCTCTAGATTCACTTGGGTTTTCTTTCTGAGATCTAAGTCTGATAACTTTAAGATTCTTACAGATTTCTCAAGAACATACAGATTGAGTACTCTACTCCAATTGCATTGATCAGAAGTGATCATGGTACTGAGTTTGAGTCTCTTCTTATGCAAGAGTTCTGTAGGAAGGAAGGTATCAGACATTGCTTCTCAGCTCCTAGAACACCTCAACAAGAATGGAGTTGCTGAAAGGAATAATAGAACACTAATTGAATCTGCAGGCACATTACTTGTAGATGCTTATTTTCCCCTATAATTTTGGGCAGAGGCTGTAAGCACAGCAAATTATGTGCTGAATAGAAGTATTATACACAAACTTAAGAATAAAACTCCTTATGAGCTACTGAAAGGGAAGAAACCTAAAGTAGACTACTTTAAAATATTTGGAAGTTTATGCTATATACACAACAACAATAAGAAACACATTAGAAAGTTTGAAGCCAAGTCTGATATGAGAATTTTTCTTGGATATTCCCAAGTAAGCAAGGCTTATAGGGTATATAACAAATCTACCTTAAAAATTGAAGAGTCTATCAATGTTTCTTTTGATGAGACTAACATGTTTTTCAAGGAGAAGACTTCTTCTACCAATGAATCTTTGCAGGAACATAAGTTGTGTGGGAAGCTTAATGACCCGACCCTCACCAATGAGGCAGCTAGCCATTCTTCTCCATAATGTGCTGAAGAAAGTGAAGAAGAATACACTGTAATCGGTGATAAACCAACAATAGCTAACTTAATTCCACAAGAGGAATTTATTCCCCAAACTGTTGAACAACCAACTCCACCCAGTGACTTTGTCACACTTAGAGATCACCTCATATCTCAAGTAATTGGAGACATGTCAGCTGGTGTGCAGACAAAGAATCAACTCAACCAAGATTTGATGCATGCCTACTTCATATCTCAAATTGAGCCCCAATCCATTAAAGATTCAGAGCAAGATCCACACTGGATCATTGCAATATAAGAGGAGCTCAATCAATTTGAGAGATGCAAAGTCTGGGACTTAGTTCCAAGACCCAAAGAATACCCAGTCATTGGAACTAAGTGGGTATATAGAAACAAGTTGGATGCCCAAGGTGTCATCATAAGGAATAAAGCAAGACTTGTTGCTCAAGGTTATAGGCAAGAGGAAGGGATTGACTATGACCAGACTTTTGCACCTATTGCAAGGCTGGAAACAATCAAGATCTTCCTTGCATATGTTGTCTAAAAGAAATTCAAAGATTTTCAAATGGATCTTAAGAGTGCCTTTCTGAATTGAGAACTAAAAGAAGAGGTTTATGTTGAACAACCTTCAGGTTTCATCTCTCCAACTCATCCCCCTCATGTCTTTAGATTGCATAAAACTCTCTATTGTTTAAAGCAAGCTCCAAGAGCTTGGTATGAGACCTTAACTAGCTTCCTTTTAGAACATAAATTTTCTAGAGGCATGGTAGATAGGACATTATTCACTAGGTTCCATAAGGATCAAATTTTATTAGTACAAATTTATGTAGATGATATTATATTTGGGTCCCAAACTATGCAAGGAGTTCTCTGACCTCATGCATTCAAAGTTTGAGATGAGTAGCATGGGTGAGCTCTCCTACTTCCTTGGTCTCCAAGTGAAGCAACTACCTAATGGAATCTTTATATCCTAATATAAATATGCTAAAGAGCTGATCAAAAAGTTTGGGATGTCAGATGCCTCGGCCAAGAAAACACATATGGCTATAAATGTTGTAATTGACTCTGATGAACATGGGAAACCTGTTGATCAGAAATTATATAGGGTCATTGTTGGATCCCTACTATACCTTATAGTAAGCAGACCTGGCATAATATTTGCTACATGTCTTTGTGCTAGGTTCCAAGTGAACCCCAAAGAATCTCACCTTACTTTTTTAAAAAGGATTTTAAGATATATAAAGAGTTGTCCTAGTCTAGGACTTTGGTATCCTACTGAGTCAGAGTTTGAGTTAACTGGATACTCAGATACTGATTTTGCTGGATGCACAGTAGACAAAAAAAGTACCTCTGGAACATGCCAATTCCTTGGTACTAGATTAGTCTTCTGGTTTTGCAAGAAATAGTCATCTGTGTCTACATCAACTGCTAAAGCAGAATATATAGCAGCTAGCAGTTACTGTTCCCAGATGCTGTGGATCCAGAACCAACTTCTGGACTATGGGTTCAACTTAAATAATTCAACTCTATTATGTGATAACACAAGTGCAATTTCCATTGCACAAAATCCAGTCCATCACAGTAGGACTAAGCATAAAGATATTAGACATCATTTCATTAGAGAGTGTGTAAAAAAAATAAAATTAACCTTGTCTATATATACACTGATTTGCAAAGAGCAGATATCTTCACCAAACCTTTGGATGAGAGGAACCATCAGTTCTTTATAAATCAGCTTGGTATGATAAATGGAGAAGCCTTAATTTAATTTTTGTCTATGGTCGAAAAATTTGCCAAAATTCGTCGAACGGAGCTCAATGAACTGAGGCAAGTTCTTGAGATTTTTCTTCGACCTGAGAACGACAAACTCTCTATGTAAGTCATTTTTTCGTCGACCAGAGATCGACGATCTGGCTTCAAAAAAATTTTATCGACCTGAGTATGATGAAATGTTTTCACTTCTTCTGACTGTGATCGACGAACTATTTTGTCAATAAAATATTTCATCGACCCAAGATTAAAGAATTTTTCTATTTTCGCCGGACGGAGTTTGTCGTTTCATTTTCTGAAAAACCTTATAACTAGGTTTTCTTCGACCTCGATCCCGCGCTTTCAGTTCCCTCGCACTTGATCTCTCGGTTTTCTTTGTTGTAGGTGATTATGGAGATTCCGGAAAGTGCTCTCGCATGAATGAAATTTGATATGGGTTTTGATATTGATTTCGAATCATTTCAGCACTCAGATCAGATTTTTTTGATATTCTGCAATTGTTTGAAGATTTGCACTTAAAGAACTTAATGACAACCAGGATGAAGATAGCAGCGACCGAGATTAGAGAGTGGGTTTACTTGTTATCATCTCCAGATGTTGATACTTTGGTTGGAACCATAGCGGGTAATGCCATCCCTCTCTCCTGAAATTCTTTCTGAAATTTTCGGCTTAGTGAATGAAGAAGAAGAATTAGAAATTGATTCTTCTGAATTTGATGCAATGTTGAGTATAATGGGTTATTCTGGAGACACCCCTAATAAGCTGCTGAAGAAACATCTGTCTGTCGAGTACAAGTTTCTTGCAAACATTGTAGGAAAGTTTTGCTGGGAAAGCATACCGCCCACGATCATATTACTAGGCATCAGTTCCTAGTAATGTGTGTTGTGGTTAATAAGAAAGCCGTCAACTGGGCTAGGATTCTGTTTGATTTGATAAGGAAGAAAAACACAAAGAAAGAAGTGTGTTTTGGAAGAATACTTGGAATCTTCCTCCAGGCCAAGACCACTGAATCACTGGTCACCCCGACCATATTCATCAATGCCTCCAAGAGGCTAACCTGCACCTTATTTGGCAGGTGGGAGAGGAACATCCCCAAGCCTTCCAGGGCTTCCTCCTCCAAAACTTCTGAGAGTACAAGGGCTGTTCCATCCACTTCCCATCCTGCTGAGGAAATTTCCATTCCTCCTCCTCCACCCCTTGTTCAAACAACTTCAACATACCTCCAACAAACTTCCCCAACTCCAGTACATCAACCTACACCTCCTGCTTCTCCCATCCATCCTTCTTCACCTGCTCAATCACCACTACCTCAAAATTCTCCAATCTCTTCTCCAGTACAACACTCAGTACATCTATCTCCTGAGCATGATCATTCACCAGCACCTGTTACTCCTCCTCAGTCCCCTCTTCCTTCTTATCTTACTGAAATTCCTCATCTTCATATCTATCATCCCTACCTTCATTCAATCTTCTTTCATCCCCAGTCATTCTCCATCCCATCCAGATGAACAAATGCTAGATTCTTAGCCCTCCTCTTTCACTTCCAATCCATCTGTCTCTACTCAAACCCCACCAGAATTCATGGACATAGCTTCACCCTCCATGTCATCCATTCTACAATCTATCACACCACTTCTTAAATAACTCATAACAGAGGTCATTTCACCTCTTTCTTCTTCCATCTCTACTCTTGCTGCCAAGCTATCTGTCCTCCCTGTCCCTCCTTCATCAGTTAGGGGCCTGGCTCCAGTGGTTACTGAAACCAGGTAGGGGGAGATACTCCATGAAGAAGTAGCTCTAATAGCTCCAGCAGCAGCAACAAAAATACCAAAAGTAGATATACCATATGAATTAGAGAAAGATATTGTCGATACAGATATACCAAGTGTAGAACTTACTGAATTTTTGGATACTGACTCTGAGACAACTGATATAGATCATTCTTTGGATATTTATTCTGGAGACTGCTTCATCTCTCCAGCAGTTGACCTGTTTTCAGTTCTAGGTTCTTTTGACCTCCTGCATATAAACATTATTTTATTTGTTTCAAATCAGTTTTGTACAGATATTGTCTGTTATACTGCTCCAGTGAGCACAGAAATCTTACAGCTTATTCAGAGCATCTTTACATCTCCAGAGCATGAGCTTGCTCTAGCTACAGAGGCTGAACCTGTTAAGGTTGCTGAGGATAAATTCTCTGAGCCCAAGGCTTTTTATCCTCCAACCTTTGTCTTTTTTACCTCTCCATTACCAGATATGGATGAGATTTTTGCTACAGACATGGATCAGGAAGCTGAAATGGTTTCAGATGCAGTGGTTCCTCCTCTAGTTATTCCTCCTCAAGCAGACAAACAAGTTTCACAGGAAATAATTGAGGAAATAGATGCTCTATATGACAATCCACAAAGTTCTTCTGAAGAAGACTTAGCTAATGATTCTGATGTTTCTAAATCGGATGATGCCAAGAAAGCCAAATCAAAGAAGAGAAAATCTCCAACTACTTTCAAACCAAATCCTGACAATGATGTACCATACTACATTCTGCACAACATTCCTCTCACTTCCAAAACTCCTCAGTGGATGAGGATGTCTAGAAATCAAGTCAAAGCACAGAAGAAGAATAAGAAGTATAGATCCTCTCCAGTGAAGAAATTCAGGAAAGATCCACCTCCTCCTGCAGGTGCTTCAGGAAATATGACAAGATCTTCTTCCAGTGCTCCTCAACCTCCTAAGCAAGCTCCTTATCAGTACTCCAGACGATCTCTTAATCCTGCTCCTTCACAATCAAAACAATCTTCAAGATCATCTCAAAGGCAATCTTTCATCCCTACTGGTAAATATAGTGAATGCAGACCACCAAACTCTTACTATGCTGAACAGTCTGTAAAGGATTATCCTTCCATAAATTTTCAGCAATAGTTTGTTATTTTCAGAAAGTCTCAAAGGAAAGCACATGATGTTTCAGCTGATCTAGAATATGAACCAGAGCTTGATCCTAACTTTAGTATGGCTAGATTACATGAGCTGATTGGTTTATCCCAGATAAACAAGGCAAAGACAAGAGGAAAAGATCCATCAAAATTTACAACTATGTCTTCCTTCAGACAGAAAGAACTTAATAAGTTTGAAATTGACAAAGAATTATTTGATCCAAATGCTTATATGCAGGTCCACCCAGAAGCTGTTGTGCCTAGAGCTTCTACTATAATTCTTCTGGGAGCCCAAGACCTGAAGATGTCAAAGCGTGGAGCAGAAGATCCTCTCAGAACTATTGTGTTCACTAAATCCTCTTCTACCCCTCCTCCAGATAGACTCTAAAACATTTTACTCTTTGTGAATATTCTCTCTATCTTGTATATTGTGATTGTCAGTTACTTACTTTCATGTTGTATGTCTGTATTTTCTCTTCTTTTGCATTATACTTAGTGACCTTACCCAAATAGGGAGAGATTGTTGGATCCCTAGTTGGATTTGGGCTAGGTTCACTAATTTTAGGCTGAGTCTGACCCACCTTATATAGCCAGGGTTATGATTAGTAATCCTAGAGTTTAGGCTAAGTCCTTTTAGTTCTACCTTCTTGGACCAGCCAGCAGAGGACCTCAGAAGACTCAGATTTAGAAGATATCATAAGACAGTTTGATTAGTTCAAAATTCTTCAAACTCAGTTAGACGATCGTCGATCTCCGATCAATGAACTCAGAGTTAATTCTCAGATCTGAGCTCTACGATATTCGAGCTCAGGTCGACGATTAGTTTTCTCCAGACAGATTCTCAAGTCGACAAACTGGCATTCTTAGGTCGACGATCTTGGATCTCAGGTCGACGAATTCTGTTCAGAGGTCGACGATTTCTGTCCCGATTTCAGAATGAGTTTTTCCACATTTATTAGCAGTATTATTCCTGAGTAATTGATGCATATATTCCTTTGAATATAGCCATTATTGGCTGCATTAATTATGGTATTCATTAAGATATTTACTTGCTTATTTTATTAAGGAAAGTTGGGGAAACTCATTAATGTTTTATTCCAGCCGGTTGTAATCTCCAGATCAGTCATCATTTAAGGCAGTAATTCAAATTTCAAAGGAATAATAATTGACTGAGAATATTAAAAGATCTCTCTCTCTCTTTTTCAGATACACAGGACAGAGAACTCACCATCATCCAGAACTTTCTCGTTTTCTCTCAGTGCTATCATCCCTGTCAATACTCAAGACTGAAGAAGAACATTCATCAAATATCAAGAGTATTCTTCATCTTCAAATTTGGGAATCTTCAGAAACATTCTTTTCAACATCTGTCTACTAGATTCCTGAACACTGATAAATCAAAACTGAGGACCTACACCCTGAAGCAAATCTCCTGTCTTCCTAAACCTTAAACATCTCAAGGGGAGCTTTGACACCATCAAGGATTCACAAAGTCTTCTCAAGTTGTTTTTGATAAGACTAACATCATCTTCTTTCTCATCCCATTGTACAGGATTTTAACTCCCTTCAAAAGTTAGTCTGGTTCACAAGTCTCCTTCCAAAAGACTTGAGATTGGTTTTTGAGCACCTGATCAAAAGCTCAAAGGTTGCAGTCACCTGATCAAAACCTGTTAGTGGATTCCTACCAGGGTGATAGAAGAGTGAATGTACCCAGGTTGGGGAACCAGTATAAAAGTTCTTGTGTTGTCTGGTTGCCCTTTTCTATTTGTTCTTGTTGTGGCTGTGATAGCTTAGATCTGTGTTCTGTGTTAGATTTGTTTTACTTAGATTGTTTTCTTGCTTACTGATAATCTTGATATTCACTTGTCTTTCTACTTTGATTATTTTTTAAACAGCAAAAGTTTTTAACTACTCTATTCACCCTCCCTCTAGAGTAAATCAGGTCTAACCCTCTCTTTCACTTCCTTTGATCAAAAAATATATGTTGGTTTAAAGGTTAAAGATGACTTCTTCTGTTCGCACTTGTCAGGAAACACGTGCTTGAAAAACATGATTAAAGTTGGCTAGACTTTTTCACACTTAGGAGGAAATTATCTTAATATAATTAATACAAGGCAGGACTTCATGCATGATCTTTATTGACTAATTACTTTATTTAAAATATAATAAAATACAGTCAGGTTGAAAATTCTTCAATTAATTCATTTACACCTTTTAGATCTGCATGTCCATGGAGGAAGGTCCGGGCACCTCAACAAAAAGTGATTTTTAGTCAATCAAAATTTTTTTCTAAAATTAATTATAAAATATTAATCAGGAATTTTCCTCCTCATTTTAAGATCTTATTTTTCTATAAAAAAATATTTTTTAAGAAAATCTGGCGCGATATTATGCATTTTAAGATCCGGCCAGATATCATATTATTATTATTATTTTATTTTAATTGTGAATTTTTCTAACTGTCAGATCAAAAATCGCACGGCTAGATGACTCGCGGACATTCCTCTAGCTCCGAACGGCGAACCTAATTTTTACTCATCCAGGGGACCATGTTCCGCCCATTCTATATTTTATTACTTGACTTATTCAGGCTAATTATGCCCAAAGACTTATTCCCTTCAATTCAAAACTTACATACATTTTGCCAAAAGTGTTAATAGTTAAAACTGCAATGCTAATATCAGTGCCCATTAAGAGAGATATTTTCAGCACACTGCATTATCACTTTCAACGTTGCCAAACCGGGCCACATATAAATTTTGGTAGATGCATGCATGCTTGGGAATTGATTATCAAAAAGATCATACACTTAAGCTCTGTTTGGCGCGGCTGCAGCGACTGGAGAAGCAGTGGTAGAATAATCAGCTGTTTTGCAGAGTGCTGGCAGAATCTGTGAATCTATTTGGAAGAATAGCGTTTGCAGTGCTGTTAATAATTTTATTTTATAAATATTATATAAATAATATTATATTCATTAATAATATATAACTTATATAATTATATTAATTTAAAAACTTATAATAAAGTTATAATATAACTTATAATATAATTTAATATTAATTTAATATAATATAAGTTATAATATATTAATATAATATAATAATTTATAATATATTAATATAATAACTTTATAATATATAACTTTTTTAATATTAAAAAACTATTTTTTAATAAAAAACTACTGGGGTCACCGCTGCCAGCAGTATTTTAATAGCGTTTAGGCGGAAAATTTCCGCGACTCGGAAATAGCGGTGGCCCGCTGATTTTAGCGGTTGGCGCCACCGCTGCCAGCAGTATTTTTGTTTGGCGCGGCGGTGGCTCTGTTTGGAACAGTTTATGCTGATGAATAATCTCTATTTAAAACGCAAACTCAGTTTTATGACTGTTTGTTTGTGCAGCTTATAAAAAATCACTTATTTTAAAATTGATGATAAGTTGTTTTTTCATAAGCTACTGGGGTCCAGCTTATAGCTTCTCGTAAGCGATTATATCTTTAAAAAGTCATTTGCGTGATTTTTTTGTCTAAATATGATTTTTTTATCTAGACGCGATTTTTCACCCAACCGCAAATTTTTCGTCTGTGAGAAAATTTCTTACCTGAGCGCAATTTTTTAGATTGGGCGAAATTTTTTCACAAGGGAGCGGTTTTCGACCGGGCGCAATTTTTTCGCCCGGGCACAATTTTTTCTACCAGGCGGGAATTTTTTCGCCAGGGCGCGATCATTTTGCCCAAACGCGATCTTTTCGCCCAGACACAATATTTTAGCAATATCGTGTTTTTTTGCCCTAGAGCATTTTTTCGCCCGGGCGAGATATCTTTGCCCCGTGCGAGTTTTTTTCTGCAGGGTGTGGTTTTTTCGCCCGATCGTGATTTTTTCGCCTAAACGCGTTTTTTCGCACGGGCTCGATTATTTTGCCCAAACGCGATTTATTCGCACGGGCGCAATTTTTTCGCATTGGCGATTTTTTCGCCCGGGCGCGATTTTTTTGCCCGGCTGCGTTTTTTTTCGCCCCAGCGCATTATTTTTTCTCCTGGGCACGATTTATTTTTCGCGGGCTTGATTTTTTTTGCCCGAGCTCGATTTTTTTTGCCCGAGCACGATTTTTTCCCCATAAGTGATTTTTTTCCTGAATGCGGTTTTTTCTTTCGGGCACAGCGGGGAGTGATTTTTTTGCCTAGATGCGATTTTTTCGCTTGGACGCGTATTTATTTCCTGGGCATGTTTTTTTCGCGTAGGCATGATTTTTCATCGGGATGCGTTTTTTTCATTCTCCCGGGCGAAAAAAACGTCTCCAAGAGAAGACGCGCCCTTTCAAAAAAATCGCACCGGGGCGAAAAAATTGCGCCCGAGCGAAAAAAATGCGTCAGGGCGAAAAAAATGCTCCCGGGCAAAAAAAACGCGTCGGGGCGAAAAAAACGCGCCCGTGCGAAAAAAATGAGGTCAGGCGAAAAAACATGCCCGGGCGAAAAAAACGTGCCCGGGAAAAAAAAAACGCGCTCGAGCAAAAAAAAACGAACCCGGGCGAAAAAATACGCCCGGGAAAAAAAAATGCGCCCGGGCAAAAAAATATGACCGTGCAAAAAAAAATCGCGCCCGGGCGAAAAAAAACCGTGACCGGGCGAAAAAAACATGTCCGGGCAAAAAAAAACGGCATAGGCGAAAAAACTGCGACCGGACAAAAAATTACGGTCGGGTGAAAAAATTCGTTTGTGCGAAAAAATCGAGCTCAGGCGAAAAAATCGCGACCGGACGAAAAAAATCGCGACCACACGAACAAAACACGCCCGGACGAATAAATCATGCTCGGATGAAAAAAAAAATGCTTCCAACCGAACGTACTCTTATGAATTAATGAAATTTTAGTTAAGCACATGTGAACAAACTATCCAAACAGTCGACTATTTATTCATGATTGATTTTATAAAATCTTCATGCAAACATCAATTTTCAATTAGCGGCTTATTCATCATCATAAGTTCTCTCAAAGAGAGTCTTATTTTAGGGAACCTGCTGTCCATCTGGAAATTTGGGAGCTCGCTCTCTCACTCGCCCATTATAAAATTCATCCATACTATATACTGGTTAGTGGTACTAGCCTGTCAATATTGCGACAATACAATTATTTAATAGAGATGCATAAAAAGCCTACAATTTAGGCTTCGTTTGATATGGTGGCGGAGGTTATGAACATCAGGATTAAATTGTCATTCGTCAACGCCCACCTAAGAAATTTCATCGACTTTTATGTTCAAACGGATGATGTTTGTTAGATGATCCTTAACGAATAACGGTTTAACCCATGTATTACGACCACCACTATCGTGTCAAACGAAGCCTTAAAATGGCCCGGTCTGGCCTGTAAGAAGCCCGAAAAGGCTGGATCCAGGCCTTGGTTCTCACTTGAGATCTTTTTTGTTGTTGTTGCCTGACTAGGCCCTAACAGACCGACAATTGGGCAGGCATTGTTAGAAATTCTCATTGAAAGAAAGTTAGAAAATGTTTAGTAAGAACATATGTAATTGCATTTCATAAGGAGAGATAGATTACAATAAACCACTCCACGAGACAATTTTGCAAGACATGATTACAAAAACCGCTTCACGACTACTCGCAACCTCACAACAACCCGTGGCTCAACTAGAGCACACACATAAACCGCCAACTTCACTTGCGCAGGCTGCCAACTTACAAATCGTCGTACACCTCACTTGAGCAAGCCGCAAACTTTTACTTGGACAAACCGCACATCCTTCACAGGATAAAGCCGCACCTCCTCCACGAGCATAAGCCGCACCTTCTCCATAAGTACAAGCCGCACCACTACTACAAACATAACCCACACCGCCTCTAGACCGCACATAGGCCACACCACTGCCTTCAAACTGCAAACAACCGCCGACTTCAGCTGCAGACTGTTGGAGACTTGCGAACTCAACCACAAGCCGCAGGAAACCTGCTATCTGAACACTTGAGCAGGGAATAAGCCCACTCTACCAATTTATAGAAACTAGATCCAGAACACCAAAAAGCACATCAGACTAGTAGTGGATCCACCAAGAACACCCACCAACAAACCTAGAGCAAAAACCGACTGCCCGGCCTACAAGACAGGCCGCCCGGTCTCACTTCAAAACTCAACACTCCCCGTTGAAGTGAGCCCGAGGGACAACGCCAAGAAGAGATCGAAGACGCTCAAACGGCCCCTTGTATAGAGCCTTCGTGAAGATGTCTGCTAGGTTGTCCTGACTCCGCACATGCTCCACAACGAGGGATCCTCCTAGCACCTTCTCCCGGATAAAGTGATGTTCAATCCCAATGTGCTTTGTTCGCACGTAACAAACTGGATTGGTTACCAGTTTCAAGGCACCTTCGTTATCACCGCAAATCTCAGTTAGTCCCTTTACCTCCTCATCAACATTCCCCACTAGCCTCCGTAACCAATGTACTCATGAGCTGTTAATGATGACGCCTTATACTCTGCCTCAGTGGTGGAGAGCAAGATCGTGTCCTGTTTCTCGCTGCACCAATAGATAGCAGTATCACCACTCATAAACACATACCCGGACGTCGATTTCCGATCATTAACATCTCCTGCATAGTCGGCATCCATATACCCGTGCAGAGTAAAACTTGATTCTCTTTCATACAGTAAACCTATGTATAGGGTGGTCTTCATATACTTTAGAATTCCCTTTATTGCCTCCAAATGAGGCAGCTGCGCCTCCTGCATATATCTGTTAACTCGGTCAATAACAAACACGATGTGTGGTCGGGTGATAGTCAGATAAATCAAACTCCCCATCAAGGGCCTAAAGACATTCGGGTCGGGAATAATCCTCCCCTCATCATTCTGAAGCTTCAACCTGACTTCAAGCGGTACAGAGACGTTCTTCCCTTCCTTCATGTCGAAGCGCTCCACAATCCTCTCAGTATAGGCTCTCTGAGACACTAGCAGACTGCTCTCCCTCTTCTCAACCTCTAATCAAAGGAAGTAATGTAGCTCACCCAAATCCTTTATCTCAAATCGGATTGATAGCTCTACCCTAAGCATCGCCACCTCCCTGTCATCATTTTTAGTCACGATCATGTCATCAACATTTAATAAAACCAGCGCATGTAGACTATCTCTCTTCTTCACAAACATGTTGGTGTATGAATCAGATGTCTCATATCCGTAAAATTGAAGTTACTCAACAATCTTCTTGTACCAAGCTCTCGGTGTCTGTTTTAACCCATATAGGGCCTTCTTCAATTTACACACATGTTGCTGCGGATATTTGGACACATGTTCATGTGGCTGAACCATGAATATGTCCTTGTCGATCTCTCCATATAGAAATGAGTTCTTCACATCAAGCTGTTATAGCTTCCAACTATATCATGATGTCAGGGCAATGACCGTCCTTACTAATGTCATCTTCACCACAAGACTAAAGGTCTCTTCATAGTCTTCTCCGTACTTCTGAGAGAAACCTCGAGCGACAAGCCTTGTCTAATATCGCTCCACTCCTCCATCAACCCTCTTCTTGATCTTGTACACCCATTTGTAGGTGACAGGCTTCATTCCTTCAACCATAGGAACCAGGTCTCAAGTCTCATTCTTCTCTAGTGTCGTTATCTCCTCTTCCATGGATTCATCTCACTCCTTTATGCCCACTACATCCTCAAACCGAGTAGGCTCACTTTCGTCAAGTGGTCCTGCAAAGAAGCAGAAAACAAGACTCACAAAATTCCCTTCTTTGTAGCGAGCAGGTGGGACAATAGTTCGCCTCAACCTTCTTAATTATTATCAGCTTTCAACCGTGTCAGCAACCTCCTCAACTTCGGTCCTTTGCTCAGCATGTCTTGAAGTAGCACTCCCCCTATTTACAGAGTTTGAAGCTCTTTCTGAGCCAGAAGGAGATGGAACAATTGGAGATAGCACAAGTTCTACCCCAAGATCCTCAACAACTCTCTCTTTGTCTCTTCTTACACCTTCATCTAATAATGCAATAGATGAGACTCCCTGATAAGAAATCAGTTCGTCAAACACCACATCTCGAGAAATGACAACCTTGTGAGTGTGTAAATCCATGCACTTCCACCCCTTCTTCTGTTTGTCATATCCAACAAACATGCACTTTCGTTCTTTCGGCTCCATCTTGGTCCGCAGTTGGTCCGGAAGTGCACAAAGCAAGTCGCACTGAAAACCTTCAAGTGAGCTACACTTGTTTTTTACTTGAACATTAGTTTATGCGAAGTCACCATTCGATTATGAGTCAAAGGTAACATATTGATCACATAAGCAGCACATGCCATTCCCTCCGCCCATAAAGCTTTAGGAATTCCTTTTGCGCATAACCAGCTGTTATATGTCTCCGCCAGGTGAGGTATATTTCTCTCAACAAAACTGTTTTGCTTTGGAGTGTAGGCACATATGAGCTCTTTCCATATGTCAGATTTCCTACAAAAAGACACAAAAGCGTTAGAGGTAAACTCTCCGTCATTGTCACTCCTTAGCTTCTTTACTCGCCTCCTTAGCTTCCCTTCAACAATTTCCTTCCACTCCTGGAACTTCTCAAACGTATCTGAATTCTCTCTCATGAAATACACTTAAGTGTACTGAGTGTAGTCATCTACCAACACCAGCATGTACTTGTTCCCTCCATAAGACAAAGTGACGCATAGCCCCATCACATCCGCATGGATGCACTCCGGCAGAGCTCTGCACCTGGTTTCTGAACTGTCAAACGAAAGTCAGTGTGACTTTCCATATTAACATCCTTCACAAATGTAGTAGTTTCCACAAGAATATAGATTAGAGAGACCGTTCACCAACTTCTTTGTCATCATTGTCTTCAACTTGCCCATCCCCACATGACCTAGCCTCTCGTGTCAGAACACGTCGTCATCATTTGTCTTAAGTTTGTTAACATATGCATTGGCGGACAAGACAAACATGTCCTTTACTCGCCTTCCAATATAAGTAACTTCACCATCTATCCCAGACAAGTTCTTTACAAACTTCACCTCCTTCGGTCCAAAAAACACGTGGTATCCTGCATCCACTACGTTTGTTACAAAAAACAAATTCTTCTTCATTCCAAGCACATGTTACACACTCTTAAGGTGAGCAGTCTCTCATTTCTACCCAGTAACACTACCCCTTCTTTCTCTACAGGATGCATAGTATCATCAGCCATGATGATAATATCGTTTCCTCATACACCTTGAGAGTAGCGAACTTTATCACTTCTCTAGTAAGATGATGACTGCACCCAGAATCGATAATCCAATCATCTTGGAAGTTGATCGAAGCTAATGCGTCAACATATGTTGTCGTCGTCTCTGCGAGAAAGCAGGTTCCCCACTGCTGACCTCCTTGTGATCCTTCGTCGTAATCTTCCTCTCGCCTTGGGTGCTCTTCCTTAGAACCCTATCCAGCCGTTAAGTTCGACCGATAATGTTTTGTTATGTGTCCATACTTGCGACAGGCAAAGCACAATGACATGTTTTGCTCATCGAACCGAGGAAGAAAGCTCCTCCTGTCTCCTTGAGAGGACAATAACTATCCATCTCCTGAACTTTTTTTTTCTGTTTCTCCCAGAACTTCTTTTTTCCTGAAAAGTGGGCCTCGCTATCTCCTTCTGTGATGGTTATACCTATCATCTGCTTTGCAAAACTTTCCTTTGAGGATAGTAGGTTCTCTAACTCCAACAAGGATGACTGAACCACCCATCCTTGAATCGATGTGATGAAGGGCACATACTCTTTCTGAAGCCCACAATTAATATGTCTCTTTAACTTCTCCTCAGAGATCGGCTCAACATGATCTAGAGAGGAGATCTCAGCGCAGAGATTCTTTAACTTCAGAAAGAAGGTCGAAATAGCCAATTAACCTTGAGTGGCATTTTCCAGCTCGTTCTTCAAAAACATTAATCACGCCACGTTCCTTTTATTGAATAGCCCATCTAGGGATCTCCATGTTGGAGCCAAAATTGACCTCAACTAATGTTTAAAATAGGGGTGCAGCCAACACCTACTTATCTGAAGCCCCGCCCCCTGACTGGTAGCCAACAACCTAGGACTGACCCAAAGCCTCAGTAGGGAGGTCCCACCTCACACGCAGAAGATCTCTGAGAGCTTCCCCTCCAAAGCCAAAAGCTGGGCTAGGAGCTCCTCATAAAGCACTAGAGATTCAGAGAAAATTGAGAGTTGTTGGGTCTTGTTTCCACAATGACCTTAATTTGAAGAAGTCCTCCTAAAACTAAAGTGAATTGCTGTTGTATTTGATGTGCTTATTTAGATGTGCTTGCAGGACTCTATTGTCAAGTGTAAACCAATGTCAGTCTACAGTGGGTCACCTAGCACAGGACCATACAATGTAATCCCTCATTGTGTGATCCATGGTGTTGACCCATGTGTAGCCTCTCTATTGGGATACACTTCACTTCACAAGCATTTGAACTCATGGGACCTTGAAGTGTTGCTGATCATTAGTAGGAGAAATGGATTTCCAAGGGAGAAATTATTCCAAGTCATATACTCGAGTAGTTCTTTGGATATACTCGAGTAGTCCAAAGAACATACACGAGTAGATACTATGATACTCGAGTAGTTCAAAGGATATACTCGAGTAGTCTAAAGAACATACACGAGTAGATACTATGATACACGAGTAGATGCTTTCACTTACTCGAGTATCTAGTTTTTCCTCTCTCGGAATTTTGCCTAAGTGTTCATACACGAGTGGTTATCTATATACTCGAGTAGTTAAACTAATATACTCGAGTAGACCTAAGTCAAGTACTCGAGTAGTTAAATTTATATACTCGAGTGGATCGACTTACTCGAGTAGTTCAGCTGATATACTCGAGTATGTATTTACCAGATACTCGAGTCAGTTCTTCCAGACACTCGAGTAGGTTACTCAGGATACTCGAGTAGTTTATACCATACTCGAGTAGTCTGGTTTTTCACAGATTATTTTCTAAGTCCTGGACTCGTGCTTACTCGAGTATGTCTCTCTCTCCTGATACTCGAGTAGTTCATTGATACACTCGTGTATGTCAATTTACAGGAAGAATTTTTCTAAGTCCAGACTTTGCGGGTTATTTCAAATCCTCTAATTTGATTGGTCCATGTGTACTTGTTTAAGTATTGACCGTTACAGAAGTCCTATAAATAGGTCTTGTCAAATCGACAAACCCTAAGAAGAAGTATTTCTGAATCTAATTTCTATCGCTCGCATCGGGAAGCCGTCAAGTTCACGCCGACAAAACACTGTTCGTCTTCTTCGTCGCCGGTCTTCTCCGATCCAAGGATTCAGACAAGAAGTTTCAGAAGATCAAGCTATTCTCAATCGACAGATCTAACTCTTGATCTTGCTGATTCTAGTTTTTCAGATCCAAGAGATTTCGCCTTGTCTTCCTCGATCTATTTTCTGCCGAGCCCTAACTCTGAAGAAGGAAGAAAGGATTGAAGATCCAGATCTGAATATCTCTGTTTGTATATTTCTGTATACATCTTTTATTCTTGTAGGAGTCTTGACTCCGAGTTCTGTAGATCCGGTTTGGATCGAGATTTGTAGGAAGGTTTTCTTCCGAGTGTAGATCCGGTTTGGATCGAGTTTTTGTAGGAACGTTGTTCCGAGGTGTAGGATCGTTTTGATCCGAGATAGTGGAGTAGCCAAGTCTAGTGGCTTACTAGATTGGTGAGGAAAGTGGATGTACCCAAGGTTGGGGAACCACTATAAATCTTTTGTCGTCTGTGATTGCTTGGTATTGTGCTGTGCTAGTTCCTTAATTTTTTATTCCGCAAATAGGCGCACATCTCACCTATTCACCCCCCTCTAGGTGATTTAGGTAGACAACTTCCTCTCTCAATTGGTATCAGAGGGGGAGGTTGATCGTTAAAAGGTTAACACCTTGATCTGATCCTACCCGAGTTGTCTTTAGAGAAGTTTCAAGCATGGACAGAGCCAAGGATTTTTCTAAGCTCTCAGTGTGCAATAAGGCAAACTTTCTCATGTGGAAAGAGAGAATAAAACTTTACATGGAAGCTGTTGACCCCCGCTTATTCATGATAGTGGAGGAAGGCCCTTATATCCCTATGATTGCCTCCACTAGTGATCCTACAAAGGAGGTGCCAAAGAAGTTGATGGATCTTGATAAGAATGAGATTGCACTTGTCTCCTTAGACAAGAAAGCCAAGAACATCATCGCAAGTGCAGTCAATGATTCTATGTTTCAAAACCTCATTCACTGCCAATCTGCCAAGGAAATGTGGAGATCTCTAATTATCTTGATGGAAGGTACAGAAGAAGTAAGGGATGATAGAAGATCCCTTCTTAATCAGAAGTATGAAGCCTTCAAGCAAGGACCAAAGGAAGCTATTGCTGACACATATGAAAATTTCTTCAAGATTGTCAATGGTTTAAGGAACTACGGCAGAGTGTTCACAGATGGTGAACTAAACGACAAGTTCCTAAGATCCCTGACAAAGGATTGGGACAACAAGATATGTGTCATCAGAGAGTTTGGAAGATTAGCAGAGACTGACCCTCAGAACCTCTTCGGAAAGCTTATGTCATATGAGCTTCAAATCAATAATAGAAAAGCTGAAGAAGAGTGCAACAGGCCCTCATCCCAAGATATGTTAGTTGCTCTAAGGGCAGACTGCTCAAGGAAGGCCAAAGCTGCTTCCACTCAAGGAGACTATGAAGAAGAAGAGTCCGAGCCAAGCACCTCAGGCTCAGATTCATCAGATGAAGAGTTTCATCTTCTCTCCCGACAATTCAAGAAGTTTCTTAGCAATAAGAAACAAATGAGAGAAAATGACTCCTCATCCAGAAGATCACGTCCTGATGGTGATCGTCACAGCAGACATGACAGGTATAAATCTAAACCAAACAAACATGTTTCTTCTAACGTTGTTTGTTATTTCTGCAGTAAGCCAGGGCATATAAGCACTGAGTGCCTTCTGAAGAAGAAAGAAGGAAGAGGCATAGAAAAGAATTCCCCTCAAGGGAAAAGGAAGAAAGAAAGAAGCTTCATTGCCAAAAAGCCAAAGACCCTCAGTGACTCTGACTCATCTGAGTCAAGTGCGGGTGAAGAAGCCTACTTCGGGCTTATGGCTTTTTCTGACCAAGAGGACAAAGACAACGGTAACTCCTCATATACCAGGAAGGTAAATTCTCACACACCTCTTTCTGCCTCAGATTCTGACTCAAATGGTCATGATGGCTATTCTTCTGGGGAGGATGATTTTGAATTGGTAAACCAGTATCAAGTCTTATTGACTGCATTTGACAAATGCCGGAAGGTAGTCAAATCGCAATCAAAAGAGATTGCATCCCTCAAAGAGGTGGAATCAAATCTGAGGGAGGAGATTGACCAAATGACCCCTCTCAGAGATGAAGTTCAATCTTTGAAGGAGGAAATCAAAGACTTTACTGAATTAGTAAATCATAAAGATTTTCTCCTGGATGAATTGGAAACAAAGCTAGTCATTGAACGAAAGCTGGTTGAAACTCTCACCATGCCTACAACTGTGCTTCCAATCACTAATGGAGAAACCTCCTTTGGGAAAAATAGTAGTATAGGACATAAATCAGCCAAAGGTAAAGGCAAGGCCTTCCCAAGCCAAACCGTTGCCTTACTGAAATATGATCCTTACAATCATGGGCCAAATAAGAAGAAGACACTGAAAGCTAAAACTGGTGTAACAAAGGCCAAGGAGACAAGGAAGCCATGTACCCGTTGCAATCATGAGGCTTCCTCCTCCAAGTCAGTTGCTCTTGCTAGACCCCCCATCCATAAGGTAAAGCAAGAGAACAAGAGAAGATACAACAGGTTTAACTGTTGGTGTTGTGGCAAGGTTGGTCACTTCGCCATAGATTGCTGGTTTAATCCCAGCTATGTTTTAACTCCTCAAGTTGATAATGTGAGAAAGACCACTCATAATGTTAACTCTCATAGGGGGAGGATACTAACAAAAGACCTAGAACCCAATCTCGTTTGGGCTCCTAAGGGATTCTAATCTTGTTGATGCAGGTATGTCCATGGGCCAATAAAATTCTCATTTGGCAAATGGACAAGAAGAAGTTCTAGAAAATTCTTGGAACTAGAATATCAAAGTACCTCTCTGGTTTCAGCTTGATGTTTGAGCAATTGAAGAAGAACTCCATATGCATTGGTTAAGGGGGAGTTTCTAGTAGTCCCCTATTTAAAGAGGTCAGAAAGGGGGAGAGCAAAAGGAAATGGTTTATAGAGATGAAAAAGGAAAAGAAAATGCAAATCCAAATGAAGATTTCAGTAAGGGGGAGAAATGCAAAGCAATTCTAGTTAAGAAATGTAAGTCAATGCATTCTCTTTTACGTCATATTGTTTTAATATCTCTGACAATTCAATTTAGTAGATGGTGTTCTGACTTCTTCAAATAGGGGGAGATTGTTGGGTCTTGTTTCCACAATGACCTTAATTTGAAGAAGTCCTCCTAAAACTAAAGTGAATTGCTGTTGTATTTGATGTACTTGTTTAGATGTGCTTGCAGGACTCTATTGTCAAGTGTAAACCAATGTCAGTCTACAGTGGGTCACCTAGCACAGGACCATACAATGTAATCCCTCATTGTGTGATCCATGGTGTTGACCCATGTGTAGCCTCTCTACTGGGATACACTTCACTTCACAAGCATTTGAACTCATGGGACCTTGAAGTGTTGCTGATCATTAGTAGGAGAAATGGATTTCCAAGGGAGAAATTATTCCAAGTCATATACTCGAGTAGTTCTTTGGATATACTCGAGTAGTCCAAAGAACATACACGAGTAGATACTATGATACTCGAGTAGTTCAAAGGATATACTCGAGTAGTCCAAAGAACATACACGAGTAGATACTATGATACACGAGTAGATGCTTTCACTTACTCGAGTATCTAGTTTTTCCTCTCTCGAAATTTTGCCTAAGTGTTCATACACGAGTGGTTATCTATATACTCGAGTAGTTAAACTAATATACTCGAGTAGACCTAAGTCAAGTACTCGAGTAGTTAAATTTATATACTCGAGTGGATCGACTTACTCGAGTAGTTCAGCTGATATACTCGAGTATGTATTTACCAGATACTCGAGTCAGTTCTTCCAGACACTCGAGTAGGTTACTCAGGATACTCGAGTAGTTTATACCATACTCGAGTAGTCTGGTTTTTCACAGATTATTTACTAAGTCCTGGACTCGTGCTTACTCGAGTATGTCTCTCTCTCCTGATACTCGAGTAGTTCATTGATACACTCGTGTATGTCAATTTACAGGAAGAATTTTTCTAAGTCCAGACTTTGCGGGTTATTTCAAATCCTCTAATTTGATTGGTCCACGTGTACTTGTTTAAGTATTGACCGTTACAGAAGTCCTATAAATAGGTCTTGTCAAATCGACAAACCCTAAGAAGAAGTATTTCTGAATCTAATTTCTATCGCTCGCATCGGGAAGCCGTCAAGTTCACGCCGACAAAACACTGTTCGTCTTCTTCGTCGCCGGTCTTCTCCGATCCAAGGATTCAGACAAGAAGTTTCAGAAGATCAAGCTATTCTCAATCGACAGATCCAACTCTTGATCTTGCTGATTCTAGTTTTTCAGATCCAAGAGATTTCGCCTTGTCTTCCTCGATCTATTTTCTGCCGAGCCCTAACTCTGAAGAAGGAAGAAAGGATTGAAGATCCAGATCTGAATATCTCTGTTTGTATATTTCTGTATACATCTTTTATTCTTGTAGGAGTCTTGACTCCGAGTTCTGTAGATCCGGTTTGGATCGAGATTTGTAGGAAGGTTTTCTTCCGAGTGTAGATCCGGTTTGGATCGAGTTTTTGTACGAACGTTATTCCGAGGTGTAGGATCGTTTTGATCCGAGATAGTGGAGTAGCCAAGTCTAGTGGCTTACTAGATTGGTGAGGAAAGTGGACGTACCCAAGGTTGGGGAACCACTATAAATCTTTTGTCGTCTGTGATTGCTTGGTATTGTGCTGTGCTAGTTCCTTAATTTTTTATTCCGCAAATAGGCGCACATCTCACCTATTCACCCCCCTCTAGGTGATTTAGGTAGACAACTTCCTCTCTCAAGAGTCCGCTTTCTAAGGAGCCCTTATGGGTCTATTTATAGCCTTTTGCTGACCTGAAATTACTGAAATACCCCTGGCGGGCCTGCCAGTAGCCAAATCCCGCTGTTTGTAAAGTACTAAAAGCAGCCCCTGAGGGTATAAGGGTAATTTTACCCGAGGGCAATTAAGACATTTTACCCTGAACCTGGGCCCCACTCGGCGAGAGCTCTATGCCGGGAACCCTCTCGCCTTCCTTTGGCGGGAGCTAAAAAGAAGCGTCAAAAGTCTCAAGCTGAGCCAGCCCCCTCCTTCTCGCCAGTTTAATCCTTCTCGCCGACTCTGCCGAGAGCGGGTCCTGGCTGACCGAGGGTGAACGCTTTCGCCCCTCTCCAGGCGGGAGCTCCTCTAACCTTGACATTATCGCTGCTGACCATGGCACTAAGTGAGTGAAGCTCACTCAGCACCCTTGCTGCTGACCATGGCACTGAGTGAGTGAAGCTCACTCAGCGCCCTTGCTGCTGACCATGGCGCTGAGTGAGTGAAGCTCACTCAGCGCCCTTGCTGCTGACCATGGCGCTGAGTGAGTGGAGCTCACTCAGCGCCCTTGCTACTGACCATGGCGCTGAGTGAGTGGAGCTCACTCAGCGCCCTTGCTGCTGATTATGGCGTTGAGAGAGTGGAGCTCACTCAACGCCCTTGCTGCTGACCATGGCGCTGAGTGAGTGGAGCTCACTCAGTACCCTTGCTGTTGACCATAACGCTGAGAGAGTGGAGCTTACTCAGCGCCCTTTCTGTTGACCATGGCGCTGAGTGAGTGAAGCTCACTCAGTGCCCTTGCTGCTGACCATGGCGCTGAGTGAGTGAAGCTAACTCAGCGCCCTTGCTTCTAACCATGGCGCTGAGTGAGTGAAGCTCACTCAGGGCGGCGCCTTCTCGCCCGCTTCTGGTCATGGGAGGGATCTCGCCTGCTCCTAGGCGGGAGCTCCTCCGGCGCAAGAGCTCTTCTGGTCTTCAGGCCCAAGCTAACCCGGGGCTGGTCCAACCCCGACCGTTGATGCCTCCGGGTCCCACCCAGCGAATATGGGTTGTACACAATCCTCGCTCTTTTTGAGCTAGCTCTGTGCTCGAAAAGACACGTCCAACCCATAAATATTCGTTGGGCACGTGTCACTTCCTGCAAAGAGAATCTATCGGTGGGCCCTGCCGCGGCTATAAATACGCGATGATAGACGGCCGTAAATCTGCCCCTGACCGTTGTTGCCCCCCTGAGATCTCGCGCGACCTCGCAATGCGCCCCAAACAAGATAGTAAGCCACTCTCGCAGAACCTTCAGGACCGCATAAAGGCGACGCAAGCGCGAGCCCTTGCCAATAGCGCGCTAGTGGCTCCTTGGCTGGCGAGAGAGGCACCCACTGTGGCGCCTCCGCCGCCGCCAAAAGAGAAGAAGAAGAAGGCGAAGAAGGTCCATCGTGGCCCCTCGCGAGAGCACCGAGCCTCTCCAACTTCAAACCCAAGCCGTGCGGCCGACCCTCTTCTACTGCAGAGGGTATGTTTCGCCGACTATCGGACTGCTATTTTTGAGAATTGGTCACTGAACCTTTCCTAACAGGTGGTCCTGGAAGGTGATGTTGGGCTTCCGCTGGTGCCCCTGGACCCATCGACGTCTCGCCACCTGAGGATCGGCCACATGATCTGAAATGGTCTACTGCCGATGGTTTGGGACCCCCAGGTAGCCCCTTCTCTCTTTTGCTCGTTTTTCTTTTGGACACTTTAACCCCTGGGTGGGAATCTCGCAGCGTCTGCTTCCGCCCGCCCAGGTCTCATCTTGTCGGGAACTGATGTAGGGGTTGCCCCTCGTGATGATCCAGCAGCCAATCCCCATACCTCCGTAGGGGAGACGACTGCCGACCCATCCTTGACGCCGGAGGCCGACCATTCCGTGAGGGAGCGCGACCCTCCTCCGACTTCGGGCCCGACGTAGGTTACGGCGCGCGAGATCTTCCGTCCGGGTTGTGGGAAGCCACTCCATCTCCTGTTCGGGAGGGATGCCGAGGGAGAGCCCGATCCTTCTCGCCTTCCTCCGGCCGACGGCTCTCGCCATGCTGCTGGTTTGCCACATACTTCTGCTATTCTCACCCTGTTCTTGCACTGACCGCCAGGTTGTCTTTTCAGGCGATCCGGACCGGCGATCGGGAGCTGACGAGGATGAGGACGATGACGGAGATCAGGAGGAAGAGGACGGCAATAGATCCCCCTTCCCCTCTTCTGACGAAATGGAAGGGATCTTGATTGGTGCGGGAAGCACGAGAAGGCGAGGTAAAAGGGTCGCGACCATCCTCTCCAAGCTTGCGCGGCGGGAGCGGGCCCAGGCCCACGCGGCGAGAGAGTTTCGCAGGTCGGTGGAGCAAAGGTTGGAGGCCATGGAGCGAGATTTTTTCCTAAGCGAGACGGAGCGGCCGGGTGGCCCTACTGCGGGATCTTCTCGCGGGAGGTGCCTTGCGTGGATACGTGACCAAGCTCGTCGGATCAATCTAGGGTGCACCGTGCTCTCCTCCTACTTCAACCCGTTGGCGCCCCCGAGGACCCGTCAGCGAGAGCGAGGATGCTGGCGCTGGGAGCCTTATTGATTCCTGATATCTCGCCCCTTCTTACCGGCCTTCCCTTCTTATGTACCCTCTTTCAATTTTACTTTGAACTCTGGACTGCTTGTAATTCTGCGAACTGCTTTTATTAGTTAACTGTTGTTGTTACTGCTATTATCTTAGGTCTCGCCTGGCGAGAAATTTCTTTGCTTTCGCGTGTGTCATGACATGCGGTTCTTATGCGAACTAAGGTTATCGATCGGTCACTATCAATTCGGGCGGGGGATCGAGGCGTCGTTGACCTAGGGCGTGACAGCTGTACCTCCGCCGCCCTTTCTGGGAAAATCATCATTTATCATGGCTTCCTATAAATAGGTGGATTCACCCACCACATTTATTTCCCCGGTCTGGAACCTTCACCTTTCTTCTTTTCGCTTTCGCGTTCTGCCGAGAACATCCTGATTTCGCCTCCCTTCCATTGCTTCTCGGTTGGTCTCTACCTCTCGCCTCCTCTCTTATGATTTCGCCTTCGAGTTCATTAAAAATAATGCCGGGCGAGAACAAGGGACGTTCTAACTGCGCGGAAGCTTTCCAGAAGCATCGATTTCCATCATGTCGCCTGACCCTGGAGGAGTATTAGCTGATTACCTCCCGGTATGTTCCTGCCGGCTTCACCGCGAGAAACCCAGAAAACAACGACAGGGTGAACACTGCGCGAGAGGGGGAGCTCGCGATCCCCCTCGAACACTTCAAGGTGGGCTTTCGTCTCCCTCTTTGGACGGAGATGCGCCTCGCCCTTCGATACTATGGAGTCGTTCCCGCGCAGCAAAATCCGAATTCGGTCGCCATCCTTGTAGCGTTCATCTGCTACATGTGATCCGAGAGGATAGAGTTCAACCTCTCGATCTTCCGGAAGTTGTTTGTCTTTCGCACGAAGGGAGGAGTCGTCTTCTTCTCCGGGCAACCGCTCAAGACAACTAGTCTCGCCAACAAGCACCATCATTGGGGCGAGAAGTTTGTCTTCATCTCCGGTGACTTTGGGAACGTCCCGCTTGCGCCGATCCAGTATGAGGATGTCGTCTACAAGCCGCCATCCATGGGGTCCCGCAAGAGCGCGCTCCTTGAATTCTTCGGGACCAAGGAGTTCGACGTCCCCTTCCTTACGCGGGAGGTCGACTCTCTTCCCCCCGTTCTTCCTGGCGAAGGTGAGATCTCGCCTTTTCTTTCTCTTGCCCGGTAATCACGTCTCTCCTCCATGCAGAATGTTACTGTTTTGTCCTTGCAGGAGAGTGGGAGATTCCCTTACGCCAGCCTTTCCCCGATATGCAAGCTGCTGAAGGCAAGACTGCGGGAGATCCGGTTGCTCTCGCGCGGTCTACGGCCCACGCTTACCACAACGAGCCTGCTCTGCCTCCGCCGTTTGGTGCCAGGAAGCGGAAACCCAGCGGCTTTTGGTCTCTGCGGATTAAGAGGTCGAAGTCGTCCGCTGCCGAGAAGGGGAAGTCCAAGGTGCCCTTGCCCGCCCGATCTTTCCCGCCGGGCCGGTCCTTCGCCGAGATTTTAGCGGCGGTCAGCTAGATAAGGGACGTCTCAAGGAGCCGTGTTGGGGCCTCTGTCGAGAACCCTCCGGCCGCGATCGAGGCGAGTGGCGAGATGGGTGCTGAGCCAGCGGCTACTGGGAGCTCTGCCCAGCTCCCTCCCAAGCCTGTGCCGAAGGGGCACAGGAACTTATGCTTAGGAGTGAAGAGCCTTGATGTGGAAGGGAAACCCTCGCTGCAATGGGACCCGGAGGCCAACCGAGTATCCCTCTCGACGCTGCTCCCGAGCTGGGCAGAGGGTGACGAGGTCACCGGCGAGGCCTTCACGCTGGGATACGGCCTCTACAGCCAGGAATTCGCGGGCCTGTATGACCAACTGCCCACTCGCCTCCTCGCTTTCGACTCTATCCAGGCCCTGATGCGTGTGTTCGAGCTTGCGCACATGTGTGCTCGCCGAAGCATCACCATCGACCGGAACTTCCTCGATATGTACAAGGAGAGAGAGGAAGCGGTGGCTCAGGAGGCGGCCCTGAAGATCGAGCTAGAGGATGCCTGACGCCTGCTATCCGTGCGCCCGGCAGAGGAGGTAAGCGAGACCCTTTCAGACCTTCGTTCTCGCCTATGAGGTCCATACCTCCGTTCTCGCCGCTGATAAAATGCTTTTATGCAGGACTCTCCACAGGTCATGGTGCTTCACGCGCAGCTGGCCGGGGTGGAGTGCGAGAACGCCATGCTGAAGGGTTAAGTTAAGCGCCTGGAGACGGAGGCAGCTGCAGTCCCGCCCCCTCCCACGCTCGATGAAAGGCTGAAGAGCCGAAATTATTCCGAGTATGACATCGAAAATCTCTTGCAGGTCAATGCCCAGGCGACGACCAGATTGATGAGCAAGATGTTGCGGGACGTGGGATGCTTGGATAAGGGTGGCAAGACCCTGACCGCTCCCTAGCTCGTCCCCTGGCTCTTCGAGCCTATCCCGAATCCCCCAGGTGCGCCCGACTCTCCGCCCCCGGACATCCCGAGATCTCCCGCGACTGTTGGCGAGAACTCTGGGGAGAGCTCGGGAGAGAGCTCCCGCGGAATCCCAAGTGGGAACTCGAGCGGGAGCTCGAGCGAGAGCTCGAGCGGATATAGCGCTTCCCCCTGAGGGGTTTCTTTTTGCTTTTACCTCTGTAATGAGCGAGAAGCTATGATTTTTGTAATATTGCGATCAGTTTATAATGTAAATGTAACTTTTCTCCCCTCTCTTTTTTCTAACTGTTAAAAAGCGAATGCTTCTCAAGAGTGTTTCCGCCCGGGGCCCCTGACCCCCTCTAGGATAGTCTCTCTTAGCGGCTGATAGGTGAGAATCTGCCGAGAGCTCAGGGCTCGAATGCATCGCTCCCACGCTCTGCCGAGAACCATTTGTCGAGAGCGTTGCCCCCGCCCCCCCCCCCCCCCTTTTTTAAGGGAAGACCCCCTTTCTTATCTTGCGCGGTTGGTCGGGACTTCGCGCCTAGACCCTCTCCTTGTCTGACTAAGGATCCACTACCTAAGTCTCCCTGCCGGGAACTTCTTTTGCCGAGATCCCCTTACCCTGTACCTATCGGCCGAGATTTCTCCAGGCCGAGACCCCTCCTGATCAAGGAGATCCTCAATCCTCCTATTCTGCCTTCTGGGTGTCTTTGGTTCAAGCCCAGAACATTCGTTTCAAAATATTTGAAAATACTGAACCTATCCTCCTCAGGCGAGCCTTCGGACCCGCCAGCTAAGTGAGAGCCTGCGTAGCGGGTCTACCTAGTGCCGAGCCGAGCTCAGGGTGTTGATGAAGATTTCTCAAACCAAACCTCTCCCCCACAGGCGAGCCTTCGAACCTGCCAGCTAGATGAGAGCCTGTGCAGCAGGTCTACCTGGGGCCGAGCCGAGTTCGGGGTGTTGATGAAGATTTCTTAAACCAAATCTCTCCCCCACAAGCGAGCCTTCGGACCTGCCAGCTAGATGAGATCCTGCGCAGCGGGTCTACCTGGGGCCGAGCCGAGCTCGGGGTGTTGATGAAGATTTCTCAAACCAAACCTCTCCCCCACAGGCGAGCCTTCGGACCTGCCAGCTAGATGAGAGCCTGCCCAGCGGGTCTACCTGGGGCCGAGCCGAGCTCGGGATGTTGATGAATATTTCTCAAACCAAACCTCTCCCCCACAAGCAAGCCTTCGGACCTGCCAGCTAGATGAGAGCCTGCGCAGCGGGTCTACCTGGGGCCGAGCCGAGCTCTGGGTGTTGATGAAGATTTCTCAACCAAACCTCTCCCCCACAGGCGAGCCTTCGGACCTGCCAGCTAGATGAGAGCCTGCGCAGCGGGTCTACTTGGCGCTGAGCCAAGCTCGGGGGGTTGATGTAGGTTTCTCAAACCAAACCTCTCCCCCACAGGCGAGCCTTCGAACCTGCCAGCTAGATGAGAGCCTGCGCAGCAGGTCTACCTGGGGCCGAGCCGAGCTCGGGGTGTTGATGAAGATTTCTCAAACCAAACCTCTCCCCCACAGGCGAGCCTTCGGACCTGCCAGCTAGATGAGAGCCTGCGCAGCGGGTCTACCTGGGGCCGAGCCGAGCTCGGGGTGTTGATGAAGATTTCTCAAACCAAACCTCTCCCCCACAGACTATCCTTCGGACCTGCCAGCTAGATGAGAGCCTGCGCAGCGAGTCTACTTGGGGCCGAGCCGAGCTCGAGGTGTTGATGAAGATTTCTCAAACCAAACCTCTCCCCCACAAGCGAGCCTTCGGACCTGCCAGCTAGATGAGAGCCTGCGCAGTGGGTCTACCTGGGGCCGAGCCGAGCTTGGGGTATTGATGAAGATTTCTCAAACTAAACCTCTCCCCCACAGGAGAGCCTTCGGACCAGCCAGCTAGATGAGAGCCTGTGCAGTGGGTCTACCCGGGGCCGAGCCGAGCTCGGGGTGTTGATGATGATTTCTCAAACCAAACCTCTCCCCCACAGGCGAGCCTTCGGACCTGCCAGCTAGATGAGAGCCTACACAGCAGGTCTACCTGGGGCCGAGCCGAGCTCGGGGTGTTGATGAAGGTTTCTCAAACCAAACCTCTCCCCCACAGGCGAGCCTTCAGACCTGCCAGCTAGATGATATCCTGTGCAGCGGGTCTACCTAGGGCCGAGCCGAGCTCGGGGTGTTGATGAAGATTTCTCAAACCAAACCTCTCCCCCACAGGCAAGCCTTCGGACCTGCCAGCTAGATGAGATCCTGCGCAGCGGGTCTACCTGGGGTGGAGCCGAGCTCGGGGTGTTGATGAAGATTTCTCAAACCAAACCTCTCCCCCACAGGCGAGCCTTCAGACCTGCCAGCTATATGAGAGCCTGCGCAGCGGGTCTACCTGGGGCCGAGCCGAGCTCGGGGTGTTGATGAAGATTTCACAAACCAAACCTCTCCCCCACAGGCAAGCCTTCAGACCTGTCAGCTAGATGAGAGCATGCGCAACGGGTCTACCTGGGGCCGAGCCAAGCTCGGGGTGTTGATGAAGATTTCTCAATCCAAACCTCTCCCCCACAGGGGAGCCTTCGGACCTACCAGCTAGATGAGAGTCTGCGCAGCGGGTCTACCTGGGGCTGAGCCGAGCTCGGGGTGTTGATGAAGATTTCTCAAACCAAACCTCTTATATCATTAAGATGAGAAAGCAGGTATCAGATCAAAGCAAGAAGAATATTCTGATAGCATTTTGGTATGACAATGTTTCGAAATGATAATATTTGACTACAACAGTACAATCCTCTTTTCTCCTTACGGGTAAAAGCGCTTTAGATCATCACCGCTCCAGGTGTGGCTCAAGGTCTTTCCCTCCACATCCTGGAGAGAGTAACCTCCGTTTGCCAGAACCTCCTTTACTATGTAAGGTCCTTCCCAGCTGGGGTTGAGCTTGACAACAGGGGCCGACCTCCCTGCCGCGTCGACCTTTTTCAGCACTAGGTCCCCTTCGGCGAATTGCTTGATTCTAACATGTTTATTGAAGTACTTGGTCATTCGCCGCTTGATCTCTTCCTGCCTGATGGCCGCAACATCCCGCAGCTCCTCCACCATGTCTAGCGAGAGGCGCAACTCTTCTTCATTTCCCAATCTCCAAGCCTCCTCTCCTTCGCCCGCAGTCGTGACCCGTGGGGACCGAACCTCGAACTCTACTGGGAGGACAGCCTCGCACCCATGAGAGAGCTTGAAGGGGGTCTCACCAGTGGCCGTGTTTGGGGTCGTTCGCAAGGCCCATAAGACGGAGGGGAGCTGCTCTACTCAGTTCCCCCTCAGGTTCTCCACCTTCTTCTTGAGCAAGTTCACAATAATCTTATTTGCTGCTTCCACCTGGCCATTGCTCTGGGGGTGATGGACAGAGGCAAACCAGAGGTCTATCCTCAGCTGGGTGCAGAAGCTGATGAACTCCTCCTCACTAGCAAACTGAGGACCGTTGTCTGTTACTATTGCTCGGGGTAGCCCGTGCCTGCATACGATTTCTCCCCAAAAAAAGTTCCTGATGACCTGGGAGGTGACCTTGGCTAGAGCCTTGATCTCCATCCACTTAGAGAAGTAATCGATCATGATTAGGAGGAACCTCCTCTGACTGCTAGTTGGGGGAAAATGTCCAACTAGATCCATCCCCCAGATGGCGAAAGTCCACGACGCCGTGATGCTACGAAGCCTTTGAGCGGGCAGGAGCTGGAGGGGTGTGTATACTTGATATTTTAGGCATCTCTTCGCAAACTCAACCGCATCCTTCCTCAGGGACTGCCAGAAATATCCTTGCCTTACCACCCTTGCCTCCAACGTCCTTCCCCCCGAGTGGCTGCTGCACTCTCCCGAATGTACCTCTTCTAGGATCTTCAGGATTTCCTCCTCTGTCGCTCATCTCGCAAGGAGCCCTGACAACATCTTGCGATGCAGACCCCCTTCCACATCAGATAGTGAGATGCCTTTCGCCTGAAGCTCTTTGCATCCTTAACCTCCTCCGATAGCTCGCCAGTGGTCAGGAAGGTCACCAATGGGTCTACCCAGGAGGATCGTCTTCCTACCTCCATCAACTCCCCTTCCTCAATTGCCGGTCGGAACAGTTAAGTTACAGTTACTCCTCCCCGAGGCCCAAACTTTGCCAATCGATCAACCGCTGCACTTTCTTCCCTGGGAACATACTGGATGGAGAAGGACCGGAATCCTCCGATGATTTTCCTTACTTTAGATAGATATTTCACGAGGGTAGGCTCCCGAGCCTCAAACTCCCCTCGGATCTGCGATGCCACCACCATTGAATCTGTGAAGGCTTCTACGTCCTGAATCTCTAACTCCCTTGCCAAACAAAGACCGGCTATCACGGCTTCGTACTCTGCCTGATTGTTGGTTACCGGAAAGTGATAGGCCACCGCTTGTTCTATAGCCACCCCCTGGGGGCTTACCAATACCACTCCTCCCCCCATGGAATGCTTTCACGAGGCCCCATAAACCATCACCTTCCACGCCCCTGCTTCCGCGGCTCCTCTTCCCTGACTTCAACTACATAGTCTGCCAGGAAGTCTGCCACTGCTTGCGCCTTAATGGAGAGCCTTGTGACAAAAGAGATGTTGAATTCGCTCAGCTCAATGGACCACTTGGCTAGCCTCCCCGAGTGCTCCACCCCTTCAAAGATCTTGCGAAGAGGATGGTTAGTTACCACCCTAATCATGTGTGCTTGGAAATATGGCAGAAGCTTTCTTTCCGAAACGATCAGAGCATGTTGGGTATTGCATCCACAATGTACCTGATTTGAAGAAGCCCCTGTGCAAGCCAAGGTAAATAGACAATGTATTTGATGAAATATTTCCAGTTGTACTTGCAGATATTCCATGCTAAGTACACACCAATGTCAGGGTGCAGTGGGTCAATATACACGGGTCTGTGCAACGTAATCCCTCGTTGAGCAGATCAGTGTGTTGGCCTACGTGTACTCTCTCTATTGGGGTGTACTTAATTTCAAGTATAGGGCTATGGTAAAGCAAGAGCAGACAAGGAGCAAGGATGGGCCAAAGACCAGCTCAAGGAAAGAAAGAGGAGAAATCACTCAAGTAAAAATCGACGAGAATCACTAAGTGATTCTCGCCGATTCGGCGAGAATCACTAGTGATTCTCGCCGAGTCGTCGAGAATCACTAGCTGATTCTCGCTGGTTGGAGCCGGCAGTTTCGACACCGCCAGAAATTTTTCTAAGGCAGAATCGTCGAGAATCACTAAGTGATTCTCGCCGATTCGTCGAGAACGACTTTGCATTCTCGACGAATCGGCAAGAATCAAGTGTGATTCCAGCCGATTCTCCCCGGCTTCTGTATCTGTGCAGTCAGATTTCGGCTAAGTAGAAGTCGGCGAGAATCATAAGTGATTCTCGCCGATTCGGCGAGAATCACCTATGATTCTCGCCGATTTTGACTTGGCAATTTTTCTGAAAGTTCTGGACCGGTCCAAGTTACCTGCAGCTGTTTGAACCGAACTTTGGTCCTTACTTTGGTGGGACCCACAACGGTCATCTTCTTGACCTACGGTATAAATACACTGTATTTGTGAACAGTAAGCGGGAGGATTTACGGTATTTCAAAAAGAACGAGCGGCCGACTACAAAACCCTAATCTCGCGATCTTGCTCCGCCGGTCATCTCCACCGCTCGTACGGTTGTCGCCGCTGCTGATCTCAGGTTCTTCCAGATCTCCCGGTGACAGAAGCTTAGGCTAGCATAGCGTCTCACGTGTCTAACGAGAGATCCCTTGTCTCTTGATTCGTTGATCGGGAAAATCTTTCCCCTTCCGAATCGATCGAGACGATCGATCCTTGTGCGACCGTTGGAAGATCTTGCTTCCTTTGCTACGAAGTTTGAATCAAGTTGGCACTGCTGCTGCTCTCCGTCGCCGCTGCTGATTCCGAGAGCCTTGCCGCCGCCTCAAGCCGCCGCCGGTTTCGGGAAAGGTTCACTCCAAGTGAGATCTAGGGCTGAGCACTCTTCGTTGACTTCAAGAGCACGTCGTCAAACGAAGAGAGTCACCTTCTCTCCAAACGTTGTTTGTATCTCTTACAAGCTAGATTTTAATTTCCTTGTAACGGACCGTTTGGTCCCTAGTTGTTGGGTTGGGTGCAACCCGGATTGTGGGAGTGTTGACTCCTACGTGTGGAAGGGTTCCTTCCGTTAGTGCAAGGATTGGATTTCAATCCTGGTGGTGAAGTGACCGAGTCGTCCCGTGTTGGGAGATAGGTCGAAGGGGGAAAGTGGACGTACCCAAATCGGGGAACCACTATATATTGTCTGTGTTCCTTGTGTGCTTGGCTGTTTTGTTTTCTTATGCAGGTAAAACTTTAATTCCGCAATTACGCTGCAGAGTCACCTAATCCCCCCCCCCCATAGGTGAAGATAGTTGACACTAGGTGAACTTTCAAGTGGTATCAGAGGGAGGTTGCTCATCAAAAAGGTTCACACCTTGAGTAGAATCCTGCCCCCAGTGTCAAGAAGCAGACAGATATCTTCCATGGACGGACTCAAGCACTCCGGCAAGATCCCAGTATGCACCAGACTGAACTTTCCTATCTGGAAGGAAAGAATCAGATTCTACATGGAAGCGGACGACCCTCGGCTCTTCATAATAGTGGAGGAGGGACCTTACATTCCCACTAAGGCCTCCACCATTTATCCTACCAGGAAAGTACCCAAGCAACTTTCGGAAATGGACAAGGACGAAATGGTGCTGTTCGGACTCGACAAGAAAGCTCAGAACATCCTGGTAAGCGCAGTTGACGACTCTATGATGCAGAACTTCAGCAACTGCAGGACAGCCAAGGATCTCTGGAGCTGTCTGATTGTCTTAATGGAGGGCACAGATGAAGTGAGGGACGATCGGAGATCCCTCCTCAATCAGAAATATGAGGCCTTCAGACAAGGGACAAAGGAGGAGATCGGAGTCACCTTCGAAAACTTCCTCAAGATCGTCAATGCACTCAAAGGATATGGAAGAGTGTTCACTAACGGTGAACTCAATGATAAATTCCTTAGGTCCCTCACTAAGGAATGGGACACAAAGATCTGCGCCATCCGCGAGTTTGGCAGACTTGCGGAAACCGACCCTCAGATTCTGTTCGGGAAGCTCATGTCCTATGAGCTTCAGTTGAACACAAGGAAGGCTAAAGAGGAAGCAGAGAAAGCCGCGGCCAAGGAAAAGACGGTGGCCCTAAAAGCCATTCACTCCAGAAAGGGTAAGGGTGTCTCTTCCTCCCGGGCATGGAAGAGGGATGAAGAGGAAGACTCTGAGCCAAGCTCCTCCGGATCAGAGTTATCTGAGGAAGATTTATCCCTTATCACAAGGGAATTCAAGAAGTTCCTCAAGCTGAGGAATCAGAGAAAGAGAACCGGCTCCTCCTCAAGGGATCAGAAGAAGAACTATTCCTCTGACAGGTATGTTTCCAAACCGAACAAACACCGCTCTTCTGACATTATATGCTTTGGTTGCAACAAGCCAGGACACGTCGTGGCCGACTGCCATCAAGGCAAGAGAGAAAAGGGAAAGGGAGAGGAGCACAGGTCCTCAAGAGACAAGAAGAAGGAGAGGAGTTACATCGCAAAGAAGCCAAAGAAGCTGAGTGAATCTGACACGTCAGACACCAGCGATGATGAGGAAGCCTACTTTGGGCTAATGGGTCGCTCTGACTCAGAAGGAGATTGCCCCCCATTTACTGGGAAGGTAAAAGCTCACACCCCTCTCTCCGACTCTGACTCTGATCCTGAGTCTCAAGATGATGATGCTGAGGATTGCCCCTCTGCCCTTGATGCTGAGCTCCTAGAGAAGTATGAGCTTCTGCTCAACACATTCCTGAAATGTCGAAAGAAACTGAAGGCGGAGAAAAAGGAAGTCAAATTCCTTAAAGGTGAGAGTGTCTCCCTGAGGGAAGAGATCACCAGTTTGATCTCCCTCCGACAGGAGCACTTGGACCTGACTTCAAAGCATTCAGAGTCTCTTAAGCTCTTTGATCTTAAGCAGGAGAAAGTCGACAAGTTGGAAGAACTACTTGTGGCAGAAAGGAAGATCGTCAAGAGCTTCTCTATGCCAAAAACTGTTCTTCCATTAGTTGACACCTTCTCTGCTCAAGCCAAAGGGGCAGGCCTGGGGCACGTAGGGGTATCTAGCTCCTCGTCTAGGAGAAACAGGAACAGAAGAAAGAATAAGGCTGCCAAGAAAGACTCTGCTGATGAGAAAGGAAAGGCCCCACTCAGTCCTGTTGAGTTCAGAAAGCCTAGCTTTCCCTGTAACCAACATGACTTTGAGTCAACATATGGGCATCACTTCAGGCCCTCGGTTGCAAAGCCGAAGAGCCGATATGATGGGTGGACCTTTCCCCGTAACTTCAGTGAGAGTGTCTTCAAGGCACCATATGAGGAAATCCACTTGGGAAATTATGGTCAATTCTCTAGCGGCCATAATAAGAAGCTGGAACCTAAGGCCAAACATGTTACACTGAAAAGCCAAGAGGTGAAGAAGTCATGTGACTGTGGTCATCATGTTGCCTCCACCTCCAGGTCTTCGGCCCCAGTTGAACCCCACGTTTCAAGGGTAAAGCAGGCGCCCAAGAGGAAGTATAACAGGTTTGACTGCTGGTGCTGTGGCAAAATTGGTCACTTTGCCGTGGATTGTTGGTTTAATCCAAGGTATAACGAGACTCCTTATGTTAGCGATGCGAGGCCGACCACTCGTAGAGTTAACCAATCGAGGGGGAGTATGCTAACAAGGAATCTAGGACCCAAGTTTGATTGGGTTCCTAAGGCAAATTAATTCTGTTTTGCAGGGATGTCCAAAGGCCAATAAAACTCCTATTTGGTACTTGGACAGTGGATGCTCCCGTCATATGACTGGGACAAGAAGCCTGCTGCGGGAGTACACCCCAGTCGAGAATGGACCCAAAGTCATCTTTGGGGGATCTGATCGGGGAGTCACCAGAGGTTACGGTATGATTTCCAACGGTACACTCTCTATCTCTGACGTAGCTTATGTTGAAGGGTTAAATCATAACATGATCAGCGTAAGCCAGTTATGTGATAAAGGGTATGACGTTAAGTTCTGCAAGGATAAATGCCTGATAATATCATGTGACTCTTCGGAGACCGTATTAACAGACATTAGGAGCAGAAATATCTTCTGTTTAGACTTTTTTAGTTTAGACTCTTCTACCCCTGTATGCCTAGTAGCCAAAGGCAGTGCATCTCTTTGCGAGCAATGGCACAAGAGATTGGCACACATTAATTACAAGACAATTAGTATGCTATTTTCAAAAGACTTAGTAAGGGATGCTCCCATTATTAAGTGCATTAAAGATAGCCCATGTCCTGCATGTCAAATGGGCAAGCAGACTCGGGCTACCTTTAAGAGCATCCCAGACAAAGATTCCTCCAGATGTCTGTACCTTCTGCACATGGACCTGTTTGGTCCTATGCAAGTTCATAGCTTAGGAGGGAAGTCGTATACGCTAGTGATTGTAGATGATCACTCTCGGTTTACGTGGGTGTTCTTCTTAAAACGCAAGTCGGATACGTTTGACATCTTCACTAATTTTGTCAAGCAGATACAGAACGAACTTAACTGCTCGGTGGTCAAAATCAGAAGTGACCACGGAACAGAGTTTGAGTCTGGGGCTATGACAGAGTTCTGTGAAGAACTTGGTATCTTTCATGAATTCTCCTCCCCTCGCACTCCTCAACAGAACGGAGTGGCGGAGAGGAGAAATAGAACACTCATTGAGGCAAGCATGACAATGTTGAATGACGCTTCTCTCCCAGAATACTTCTGGGCCGAGGCTGTCAATACGGCTTGTCATGTACAAAACCGGGCATTGATTAACAAAAGCCATCGTAAGACTCCCTATGAGCTACTGAAAGGCAAGAAACCAACCATGTCCTACCTAAGGATCTTTGGCTGCAAATGCTATGTACTGAATAATGGGAAGTACCTGCGTACTAAGTTCGGTGAAAAATGCTTCGAAGGCATATTTATGGGTTATAGTAGCCGCAGCCGGGCTTATAGAGTTTTCAACAAGAAAACCCTAGTGGTAGAGGAGTCAATCAATGTTGTATTTGATGAAGGAAGTTTGCTTAATTGCAAGACTTCTAGTCTTCTTTCTGAAGATGTGGGTGACAGACTTGAAGGGTTGCAACTGGATGAGCACGTGAAAGATGCACCTCCAACATACGTCAAGGTATCCACTGCTACACCGATCGGAGACGTTGAAAATCAAAATGGAGCAAATCCTTTAGAAGAAGGAGATGCCCAAGATGTAGTCGAAGCTCCTGACGCCAGACTTCTACAGCTCAGACACGTGAGGGATCATCCTAGAGATCAGATCATCGGAGATCCTCGTGACGGGGTCAGAACTCGACGAGGTACTATTAACGAGATTCTGCATCTTAGCTTCCTGTCACAGGTTGAGCCAAAGAAGTTCGACGAGGCCAACAAAGACGCTGCATGGATTTTGGCCATGCAAGATGAATTGCATCAGTTCGAAAGATGCAACGTTTGGACGCTTGTGCCCAGACCTCAAAAGCAGAATGTGATTGGCACCAAGTGGATCTTCAGGAACAAACTGGATGAACATGGTGTCATCATAAAGAACAAGGCCAGGCTAGTGGCTCAAGGTTACCGTCAGGAGGAGGGGATTGACTTTGACCAGACGTTTGCACCAGTTGCACGGCTCGAAGCTATCCGGCTATTCCTAGCTTATGCCTCCCACAAAGGATTCACAGTTTATCAGATGGACGTGAAATCAGCTTTCTTGAATGGAGATTTGAAAGAGGAAGTATACGTCGCTCAACCTCCAGGTTTTGTCAATCCTACTTATCCTAGTCATGTATATTTTCTTAATAAAGCACTATATGGCTTAAAACAAGCTCCTCGAGCTTGGTATGAGACATTGTCTAGTTTTCTTCTTGAGAACAAATTCTCTAGAGGAAAAATAGACAAGACATTGTTTCTCAGGGAAGTCAAAGGCAAGATTTTGCTGGTGCAAATCTATGTTGACGACATTATATTTGGCTCAACGGACAACAATCTTTGCAAAAAGTTTTCCAAACTTATGCAAGGAAAGTTTGAAATGTGCAGTATGGGGGAGCTGAAGTACTTCTTGGGACTTCAAGTGAAACAGTCTGAGGATGGAATCTTCATCTCTCAGACGAAGTTCACAAATGAACTCCTCAAGAAATTCGGAATGGAGAATGCAACCTCTATGAGGACTCCAATGGGATCCACTATGTCTCTGGATAAGGATGAGAAAGGTAAACCTTTCGATGAAACCAAATACAGAAGCATCATTGGATCCCTGCTCTACCTTACTGCCAGTAGACCAGATATCATGTTCTCCACATGTGTTTGTGCCAGATATCAGGTGAACACTAAGGAATCTCATTATGTCGCTGCAAAGCGAATTCTTAGATACCTTAAAGGTACTCCCAATCTTGGCTTGTGGTACCCGAGAAACAATGATGTCGAGCTAATAGGTTTTTCAGATGCTGATTTTGCAGGGAGTAGGGATGACAGGAAAAGCACTTCCGGGACGTGCCAATTCCTCGGAAGAAGGCTTATCTCCTTGAACAGCAAGAAGCAAAATTGTGTTGCAACCTCCACAGCAGAGTCTGAGTACATCTCGGCAGGGAGCTGTTGCGCACAACTTCTATGGATAAGGAACCAGTTAGCAGACTATGATCTTCAGTTCAAGGAAGTACCCATGTACTGCGACTCCTCAAGTGCAATTGCCATCGCAAACAATCCAGTATCGCATAGCAGAACGAAGCATATTGAAGTGCGCTACCACTTCATTCGGGAGCACATGGAGAACAAGGACATCTCTCTCTGCTATGTCCCCACGGACAAGCAGATTGCAGATATTTTCACAAAGCCCTTAGACGAGGCCAAGTTCAGTCTCTTCAAAACTGAATTGGGGATGCTCAACTATGAAGAATAAAGACTCCAGACGCTCCTGGCTCATGCCTCTAGAGGGAGCATCTGCCAGCATTTCAAGTGACAACATAAGTGCACGAACTGAGGGGGAGCATGGTGTCCGATGCACCAGACCCAAATTTGTAGAAGCCGAAAAGGGGGAGATTACCCTCTCGGCTAAGGCTAAGGTAGCTCAATGCTCTAGTTTGCTCTCAAGTAACGGGTAATGCTTATCCCTATCACCTCATCTTTAAGTTTCGGTTTTTCATTCCTATATGCTCTATTCACCTTAGCTTGTAGGGTTTAGGCTTCTTCAAATATGGGGAGATTGTTGGGTATTGCATCCACAATGTACCTGATTTGAAGAAGCCCCTGTGCAAGCCAAGGTAAATAGACAATGTATTTGATGAAATATTTCCAGTTGTACTTGCAGATATTCCATGCTAAGTACACACCAATGTCAGGGTGCAGTGGGTCAATATACACGGGTCTGTGCAACGTAATCCCTCGTTGAGCAGATCAGTGTGTTGGCCTACGTGTACTCTCTCTATTGGGGTGTACTTAATTTCAAGTACAGGGCTATGGTAAAGCAAGAGCAGACAAGGAGCAAGGATGGGCCAAAGACCAGCTCAAGGAAAGAAAGAGGAGAAATCACTCAAGTAAAAATCGACGAGAATCACTAAGTGATTCTCGCCGATTCGGCGAGAATCACTAGTGATTCTCGCCGAGTCGTCGAGAATCACTAGCTGATTCTCGCCGGTTGGAGCCGGCAGTTTCGACACCGCCAGAAATTTTTCTAAGGCAGAATCGTCGAGAATCACTAAGTGATTCTCGCCGATTCGTCGAGAATGACTTTGCATTCTCGACGAATCGGCAAGAATCAAGTGTGATTCCCGCCGATTCTCCCCGGCTTCTGTATCTGTGCAGTCAGATTTCGGCTAAGTAGAAGTCGGCGAGAATCATAAGTGATTCTCGCCGATTCGGCGAGAATCACCTATGATTCTCGCCGATTTTGACTTGGCAATTTTTCTGAAAGTTCTGGACCGGTCCAAGTTACCTGCAGCTGTTTGAACCGAACTTTGGTCCTTACTTTGGTGGGACCCACAAAGGTCATCTTCTTGACCTACGGTATAAATACACTGTATTTGTGAACAGTAAGCGGGCGGATTTACGGTATTTCAAAAAGAACGAGCGGCCGACTACAAAACCCTAATCTCGCGATCTTGCTCCGCCGGTCATCTCCGCCGCTCGTACGGTTGTCGCCGCTGCTGATCTCAGGTTCTTCCAGATCTCCCGGTGACAGAAGCTTAGGCTAGCATAGCGTCTCACGTGTCTAACGAGAGATCCCTTGTCTCTTGATTCGTTGATCGGGAAAATCTTTTCCCTTCCGAATCGATCGAGACGATCGATCCTTGTGCGACCGTTGGAAGATCTTGCTTCCTTTGCTACGAAGTTTGAATCATGTTGGCACTGCTGCTGCTCTCCGTCGCCGCTGCTGATTCCGAGAGCCTTGCCGCCGCCTCAAGCCGCCGCCGGTTTCGGGAAAGGTTCACTCCAAGTGAGATCTAGGGCTGAGCACTCTTCGTTGACTTCAAGAGCACGTCGTCAAACGAAGAGAGTCACCTTCTCTCCAAACGTTGTTTGTATCTCTTACAAGCTAGATTTTAATTTCCTTGTAACGGACCGTTTGGTCCCTAGTTGTTGGGTTGGGTGCAACCCGGATTGTGGGAGTGTTGACTCCTATGTGTGGAAGGGTTCCTTCCGTTAGTGCAAGGATTGGATTTCAATCCTGGTGGTGAAGTGACCGAGTCGTCCCGTGTTGGGAGATAGGTCGAAGGGGGAAAGTGGACGTACCCAAATCGGGGAACCACTATATATTGTCTGTGTTCCTTGTGTGCTTGGCTGTTTTGTTTTCTTATGCAGGTAAAACTTTAATTCCGCAATTACGCTGCAGAGTCACCTAATCCCCCCCCCCCCCATAGGTGAAGATAGTTGACACTAGGTGAACTTTCAGAGCATACGCTAGCTTTTCGAGGATGGGGTAATGGAGCTCCGTCTTTCTCAAGATCCGGCTTACGTAGTAGATGGGTAGCTGCTTCTTCCCCTCTTCCCTGACTAGAACAGAGCTCACGGCTTTCGCTCCCACCCTGAGATACAAGGCTAGGTCCTCCCCTTCCTTTGGGATTTGAAGTAGGGGATCCTGGGAGAGCTGTCTCTTCAGTCCTTGGAAGGCTTCCTCATACTCGGCTGTCCATTCAAACCTCTGATTACCCCTCAACACTTTGAAGAACAATGAACATTTGTCTCCAGACTGCGAAAGGAACCTGCTTGGTCCAGCCAGCTTGCCTGTCAAGCGTTGGACTTCCTTGGCATTGCGAGATGATTCCAGGTCTAGGATGACCTTTACCTTATCTGGGTTAGGCTCCACCCCTGCCGGAGTCAAGAGTTGTCCGAGGAACTTCCCGCGGCTGGCCCCGAAGACACACTTCAAGGGATTCAGCCTCATCTTGAACCTTCTGAGAGTGGCAAAGGTCTCTCCTAGGTCCCGCAGGTGTGAGCTCACACACTTGCTTTTCACCATCAGGTCATCGATATAGACTTCCAAGTTTGTCCCTCTCTGCCCCTGGAAGACTCGATCCATTATGTGCTGGTATGTGGCTCCTGCGTTTTTAAGCCCAAAGGGCATCATCTTATAGCTGAAGCACCCTTCCCTGATGATGAAGGAGACGTCTTTGACGTCGGGGGGGGGCATGTGAATCTGTTGATAACCTTAAAAAGCATCAAGAAAACTCATAACAGAAAAACCAACGGCTGAGTCAACCAGTGCGTCGATTCGAGGAAGAGGGTAGCGATCCTTGGGGCACGATTTATTTAATAAAGAGAAGTCAATACACATGCGCCACTTCCCTCCCCCTTTCTTAACCATTACCACATTGGAGATCCAGCCTGGGTACTGGACCACCAAGATGAAGTCTGTCTCCAAGAGCTTTTTGAACTCCTCGCGAATGGGCTCCTCCAGCTTGGTGGCGATGGTCCTCCTTATTTGACGTATGGGGCGAGTCCGAGGGTCCAGGTTCAGGCGATGACAAGCCACATCCGCGTCAATGCCTGGCATGTCCGCCGCACTCCAGGTGAAGATGTCGACATTGATCTGGATGCAAGCTCTCATCTTCTTCTGGTCCTCTAGGCTTAGGCCCCCACTGATCTGCACCCTCTGCACCTGCCCTGCTCTGGTGGAGACCTCCATCTCCACCACTTCTTCGGCCGGCTCCAACCGCGATTGCTCCCAGCCAACCCTTGCTTCTTCCCCAAACTCCAACTCCTCCCCTACTTTAGCCTCTATTGCCTCCCCCGTCTTCTCCTCCTGGAGCTGATGAATCTCCACATCCCTCGGGGCCTCCTGCTCAACTCTCGCCACTTGGCCCTCCTCTTCATCCATCACTTCCTCCAGACCCTCGTGCTCGAATCCCGCGGCTAGCTTCTCCTCTACCTCCATCGCCTCCTCCAGTCTCTCCTCCTACTGCTGCTCGACTTCCTCCCCCCTCTGGGCCTCCTTCTCAGCTTCTCCCACCACTTGCTCCTCTACCTCCGAACTCACCTCCTCTTGCTCTGCTTGCTCTCTCTCCAACTCTTCTGCCACCTCCATCCAAGACAAAGTGTTAACTATCGTCACGTAGCATTGTCTTTCCACCTTTGGATCTCCCCTAATCCTGACCTGCACCCCTCCGTTATTGAACTTGAGACATTGATGAAACGAGGAGGGGACACAGCGAAAGGCGCTGATGAGGGGACGCCCAAAGATGGCATTGTAACTATATAGGGCGTCCACTATCACGAACCTACAGTTCCGTGACATGCCACCCAGCTTTACATGCAGTCCTACTCCTCCCTCTACTTCTTTCCTTTCTTCAGAAAACCCGAACAGCGGTCCATCTAAGGCTAGGACCCTCTTCCCTTCAAACTTCATCTCATCGACGGATCTCTTTAAGATGACGTTCACCGAGCTCCCATTGTCCACCAGTATCATGGAGACCGTGAAGTTCTCTACCGCTGTCTGAATCACAAGGGCGTCGCAGAACGGATCTTTGTAGTCCGGCATATCCGCGGATGAAAAGATGATTTTTTCTTCCGGAGGGGGAGCCAAGGAGGTCGAGGCGACCCCTATGCGGAACATGTTTTGAAGGCTCCCCTTGCGGGTTGCCTCAATCCCCACCCCTCCGTGGATCACTCCGATCCTTCCTCGGGTCCCCACGTCTACCCGGTCCTCGCATCTATCTTCCTCCCCTCCCTGCTGCACTTCCACGATCCTTACCGGAGGATCTTGTCTCCCCATTCCTCTGGCTTCCCGCATCTCCAAGAACTCCGGGCAGGTGGCCGTCGCGTGGTCTTCCTCCTGATGGAAGTCACAAAAGGGTAATGCCACCCTGCCCCCCTTCCTTCTCCTCCTCCTCTTCTCCCAGCTCCCCGGACTCTTCTTCCTCCTCCTCCTCCTCTGCCTCTACCGACCTCCATCGCTTCTTGTGGTGGTGGGAAGTGACCCCTCGGCCCCTGCCTCCACGCCTGCTGGTCAAACCTTCTCGGTTCTCGAAGATTATCTCTTCCCTGAAAACCTCCTCCTTAGCCCTGGGGGCGACCCTCCTGAGGACTCCAACCCAATCGGTTGTTTGGCTCCCGGGCCCCCCATCCCTGCTGCTGCCCCTGCCCCCGGGGTTCTTCTCTCCTTCATTCTTCCTTGTGCTCCCTCTGCTCTCTCTGCTCCCTCTGCTTCCCCGACGCTGGTTCATTCACATCGTCCTCCGCCAACCGGGCCAACTTCCTAGCGAAAGCCGGGTTGGCTCTTTCGAAATCGATCTCTTTTGCCGCCCTATCCATTACCTCTTCGAACGAGGGAGGGGGAACTCTCTTCAGCTCCATGCTAAAGAAACCCGGTCTTAGCCCCAGGGTAAAGGCGAGCATCAACGTATACCCCGGGACTTCCTGGACTAGGAGGATCTCTTCCTGAAACCGGTCGACGTAATGACCCAGCGTCTCGTCCTGCTTCTGCTTTACCGCAAACAGGCACTCTGCCTCCTTCTTCCGCTTTTTCAACGTTGAGAACCTCAATAGAAACCACCTGCGTAGATCTTCAAAGCTGTATATGGAACTCGCCGGCAACTGGTGGAACTAGTCCCGGGCCTTTTCTTTCAACGTGATGGCAAACAGCCGACACTTGAATGCATCCGTCATCTGCCGGATCGAGACTACATCCTCGAACCACTGAACGTGTTGCATCGGATCATCCTTCCCTGAGTAGTAAGACATATCGGGCTCGCGGAACCCTTCTAACACTAGAGTCGAGATGATAAGCTCGCAGAAGGGGCTCTCACCTCCTGCTTGGCGAGAGGGCACGTCTCGAGGCCTCGGCTGGCTTGCCCGATCCACGGTACCATGCCCAAGGAAGAGATCTCGCAACGCCGCCTCCCTCTCGCCAACTTCTGCCGGAACCTCCCTTCCGGGGCGCTGTCCTGGGAAGAGTTACCGCGCGGCCACGTCTCCCTCGCCAACTTCTGCCGGAACCTCCTTTCCGGGGCGCTTCCCAGGGGCGTTCTCTCCAAGAAGCGGGACTGCCTCCACCGGAACCTTAGGCGTCTCCCACTCACTCCTTGCCGAGAAGGCCAGGCTGATGGTCTGTAAGACCTCTCGCCTAAAGTCTTCCAACATCTTCCTTGTCGCTTCCTCCCCCGGGGTGGGGATACCCCCTGAGTCAGACGCTTCACCATCACCTCTAGTCATTGGGAATAAACTCAAGGCTTTCTTGTACCAGCTGCCTTCCACGCTCAACGCACCATAACTGTTGGAGCCAAAATTGACCTTAACCAATGTTCAAAACAGGGGTGCAGCCAACACCTACTTCTCTCAAGCCCCGCCCCCTAACTGGTAGCCAACGACCTAGGACTGACCCAAAGCCTCAGTAGGGAGGTCCTACCTCACACCCAGAAGATCTCTGAGAGCTTCCCCTCTGAAAGTGAGGATAGATACAACTCTAGAGGGGGGTGAATATAGTATTCAACAATTATGACACCCTACTCAACTCCCTTAGAGTTAATTTGCGGAATTAGTTTATAGATATTTGAAACCCTAGAGCCTAACACAAAGTGTAGTGCACAAGAGAGAGCTAACTGTAATTACAGTTAAGCTTGGGATCCTATCACAGCAACTAGCAATCCTAGTTATTTCTACTCACAGCCACAGTTCAATAAATTAAATAAGCAGCACAGACGACACAAGAAATTTTATAGTGGTTCCCTCTAAATAGGTACGTCCACTCTTCTACCACCCTGGTAGGAATCCACTACAGGTTTTTGTTCAGGTGCCCTGCCACCAACTGATCTGCTTCAGGTAGATCAAGTAGACCCTTTGAGCTTTTGATCAGGAGCTCAAAATCCAACACAGGTTTTTGATCAGGTGCCCTGCCACCAAGGTTTACTTTTGAAGGGAGTAATAACCCTTTGTATATGAGGTTGAGAGAGTTAAAGGATCTTCTCTATTGTTAAAACAAATTAGAGAAGCTAGTGGATTGCATAGAGCTAGAAAGCTCTAAAGAATCAAGGCTCCCCCTGGCTTAGAGAATATCCAGGAAGGAGTCTTGCTTCAGGGTGCAGGAACTCTTCTGAACTAAGACAAAGAACTGTCTTGGGGTTCTGAAGGAGAAGCTTGAAGAAGACTCTTGATTTGGAAAAGGTGTTCTTATTCAAACAACTTCCTTTCTTCTTCTTCTTCTTCTAAAGGCCTCTGAGTGAATGTCTTCCTGTGAGCAGGATGAACTCAGGATGAAGAAGAATGCTGAAGAGATTTGATCTTCTCAGTTGAATGTGAATTTCTGAGAGCTGTAGAACTTTCTTGCTTTTTCTCTTTCTCTATGCTGCTATGTATATCTGTAAGTGCTTGTGTATATATGTTCTGTTCTCCTTTCAAAAGAAACTCTTTATATATGGGCCTTTGCAACGGCTCTAATTTGAGTTTGAATCTTGTCTTCTTCTGGAATCTGCAAACTGGGCTGCAAATAGCATAAAGCAAAAACAAATCCTGCAGACAGATATTCTATACGAGGATAAAGCTTTCTAAGAAGCTACAAATAAATCTGATAAAAGAATACTAGAGAAAGTAACATCAGAAGAAACTCTTTATGGCCAGAGAAGACTTTTTGAGTCTAACGGCTATAAAGGACAGCATGGCAGATAAAGCAACATGATATGTCAACTAATAAGACAAACAACTTTATCAGAGAAAAGCTTAACTTATGCATAAAGAGGCAAGCAAGTATTGCTTGGAAATAATAGCATAATTTTACTGAAATAATCTTTTATAAAATATGCCCAATAAATATGAAATAAATCACAGCATAGAAAGAGACAAAATTACTAAAGACATACAGCAGAACGTCGAAAGACCCTCGGAGATCATCGACCGAAGCACAGAGATCGTCGACCTATCAAACAGATAGTCGAACGATACAGATAGTCGAACTATCAAAGCAGATAGTCGAACTACCACAGCAGATAGTCGACCTATCAGAACAGATAGTCGAGCTATCAGATAGTCGACCTATCAAGGCAGATAGTCGAGCTATCAAGCAAAACAGATAGTCGACCTATCAAACAGATAGTCGAACTATCAAAGAAAACAGATAGTCGACCTATCAAACAAATAGTCGAACTATCAAAGAAAACAGATAGTCGACCTATCAAACAGATGGTCGAACTATCAAAGAAAAACAGATTGTCGACCTATCAAACAGATAGTCGAACTATCATATAGTTGAACTATCCAAGCAGATAGCCGAACTATCAAACACAACAGATAGTCGACCTATCAAGACATATAGTCGAACTATCAAGCAACACAGATAGTCGACCTATCAAACAGATAGTCGAACTATCAGATAGTTGAACTATCCAAGCAGATAGTCGAACTATCAAGAAATCTGTCTGGTCAAAAGAAGTCGAGCGGGGTTAGACGATCGACGAGGCAGATTCCACAGAACGTCGAGCTAACAAGAGTTGAACTAACTCAGAGATAGACGATCTGCTGACAGACAAACATTGACCAACTGATAAACGATCGTCGAACAGTCGATAGACGATAGTCGAGCGGCATTCGACCATAGTCGAACAAAAAACTTAACCAAATTTTCATTCGGATAAGTGACAACTCTACAACTAGAACAAACTAACTAAACAACTAACCTTTGACCATAGATAAATCTTGGGTCAAGAGACTAAAAGAGAGGACTGAACTCAAATCCAAACTAGGGTACCAACACCCTCCAAAGTCAAAAGCTGGGCTAGGAGCTCCTCAGAAAGCACTAGAGATTCAGAGAAAATTGAGAGTCCGCTTTCTAAGGAGCCCTTATGGGTCTATTTATAGCCTTTTGCTGACCTGAAATTACTGAAATACCCCTGGCGGGCCTGCCAGTAGCCAAATCCCGTTGTTTGTAAAGTACTAAAAGCAACCCCTGAGGGTATAAGGGTAATTTTACCAGAGGGCAATTAAGACATTTTACCCTGAACCTAGACCCCACTCGGCAAGAGCTCTATGCCGGGAACCCTCTCTCCTTCTTTTGGCGGGAGCTAAAAAGAAGTGTCAAAAGTCTCAAGCTGAGCCAGCCCCCTCCTTCTCGCCAGTTTAATCCTTCTCGCCGACTCTGCCGAGAGCGGGTCCTGGCTGACCGAGGGTGAACGCTTTCGCCCCTCTCCAGGCGGGAGCTCCCCTAACCTTGACGCTGAGTGAGGGAAGCTCACTCAGCGCCATTGCTGCTGACCATGGTGCTGAGTGAGTGAAGCTCACTCAGCGCCCTTTCTGCTGACCATGGCGCTGAGTGAGTGGAGCTCACTCAGCGCCCTTGCTGCTGACCATGACGCTGAGTGAGTAAAGCTCACTCATCGCCCTTGCTGCTGACCATGGCGCTGAGTGAGTGGAGCTCACTCAGCGCCCTTGCTGCTGACCATGGCGCTGAGTGAGTGGAGCTCACTCAGCGCCCTTGCTGCTGACCATGGCGCTGAGTGAGTGAAGCTCACTCATCGCCCTTGTTGCTGACCATGGCGCTGAGTGAGTGAAGCTCACTCAGGGCGGCGCCTTCTCGCCCTCTTCTGATCATGGGCGGGATCTCGCCTGCTCCTAGGCGGGATCTCCTCCGGCGCGAGAGCTCTTCTGGTCTTCAGGCCCACGCTAACTCGGGCCCTGACCGTTGATGCCTCCGGGTCCCACCTAGCGAGTATGGGTTGTACACTCCAGATCTCAGAGGCGGATCTGTATCCTATAATGTGATCAAACAGATCTGGGGAGATGACTCGTTTGAGAATAAATTCAACCTAAGAGTTGGTCTTTCTCCATGCCCGAACTAGATGAGCATTATCTCCCGCTACAACAACCTATTCCTGCTCATCTCCGGCAACAACCTCCCACAAGTCTTCCCTCAGAAGATAGCTTTCCATGCAGGATCTCCATTTTTATAGTTCGAATGTGTGAGAAGCTCCACCCAAAGACCCGTAAGAAAGCTGCCACCTTCCATCTCTGTGAACACAAACCAACTTGCAACAAGAGACACACCACTTATTCGAACCTCCCTCTAATACCATATTAGAAATTCTCATTGCAAGAAAGTTAGAGAGTGTTTAGTAATAACATATGTAATTGCATTTCATAAGGAGAGAGAGATTACAATAAACCGCTCCATGAGACAGTTTTGCAAGACATGATTATAAAACCGCTCCACGACTACCCGCAACCTCGCACAACAACCCATGGTTCAACTAAAGCACACACACAAACCGCCAACTTCACTTGCACAGACCGCCAACTTACAAATCGTCGTACACCTCACTTGAGCAACCCACAAACTTTTACTTGGACAAACCGCACCTCTTTCACAGGCACAAGCCGTACCTCCTCCACAAGCACAAGCCGCACCTTCTCCACAGGTACAAGCTGCACCACTACTACAGGCAAAACCAACACCGCCTCTCGACTGCACCACTGCCTTCAAACTGCAAACAATCGCCGACTACAGCAGCAGACCGTTGGAGACTTGCGAACTCAACCACAAGCCGTAGGAAACCTGCTATTTGAACACTTGAGCAGGGAGGAAGCCCACTCCACCAATTTATAGAAACTAGAGCCAGAACATCAAACACCAAAAAGCACACCAGCCTCGCAGCAGATCAGCCAAGAACACCTACCAACAAACTCCATAGTAGAAACAGGCCGCCCGTCCTACCAGACAGGACGCCCGGTCTCACTTCAAATCTCAACAGGCATTAGTCCAGGCATGGTCCTACTACTTGGAAAAAATTAAGCCCTGTTGTTGGAGTTACCCGGTTTTCCTCCAATCCGAAGAATCAAAACGACTTAGCTTCAAGTCGGACCATGCGCACAAATAGTCAACGAAAACTAAACATCAATGACAAGTGATGTTTTTAACGGGAAAAACCTGAAAAGGGTGAAAAATTACGTGTTCGGATCTGTGCCGGGCAAAAATCCAGTGTTTACCTATGTTAACAAGTATTTGAGTTTCTTAAAGGGTGACAAGACACCACTCCGTTTCAGCTCTGGGTAAAAATGATTAAGTCCACGCACTACAACATTTTAATCCTACCGCATCGTTTTAATCGCTGCGGGTGCCGTCGTTGTTGTAGCCATTTGCAGTGTTTTTTCATAAACAGATCCCTGAAGCCTTTGGAGGCTACACAGGCGTTTTTCAAAAAATAAAGGTCGTATTTCGGTATTTTTTCAGATAAGTGCCGCAATTGCTCTTCAGTTTAATTTTTTTCTAAATTTTTTTGGGGGAAACTTACCGCAGTTTTTTTTTAATAAAAGCGTGGCAAATATTTCATACTTTTGCGTCATTTTAAATAAAAAAAATGCCTCTAAATACTTAGATACTAAATTGGCGGTGTTTTCTAGTAAAAGCGCTGTGAAAAACAAAAAACTATTGAGACTCTTTCAAAAACTCCACAAAAAAAGTAGCTATAACCTCATTTTATTGTAGTGACAACACTTTGAAGAGTGTGGCCACAGGAGCTTCCCTGAGTGCGCTCTCCTGGGTTCTTTCCTTTGCCTGCTGTCGCGTCTGCGAGCACTTTGAGCGGACTAGAGAAGGAGCGGAGCGAAATTTGTGTGATGGAACGATCTAAGTCCGACGTCTTCATCGGAAAACTTCAGAGCTCTCCCTAGTCCCTCAAATAGTTTCTCTTCAAATGAAAGCCTGGATGCCTTTCTATAGTTCTCGTGAAAGGATCACATTTATTGGCATGAATATAAATATATATAATTATATGAAATATAGAGAGAGCACGTGAATATTGGCGGTTGACCGGGTAAATGGGTAGGATCCGGATCCCCTGGAGTTTCCTGGAGTTCCTGCGGGAATTCCAGGGGGTGGAGTTCTTATTTTGCGGATTAATGGGACGGAATCAGAAAAATGGTGAACATGAAAGTTGTAGATATCCGCGAGACGAATAACTTTCATGTTGAACATTTTTTGATTTGAAGTCGTTTAGACCCCCGATTTGAGCTCCGAAAAAAATCCTTCCGAAAAATATTAATTTAAAAAATATTCAACATGAAAATTATTCGTCTCGGGGATATCTACAACTTTCATGTACACCATTTTTTATGATTCCGTCCCATTAATCCGCAAAATAAGAACTCCACCCCGTAAAGTTCCCGCAGGAACCCCAGAAGATCCGGATCCGGGTAAATGGGAGTTATATATATTTATATATAACATTTATCGAAATTGGTGCAGGCAGAAATAAGACGTGATTTGATTTGTTCCTTTCTCTCTCTGTCACCAAGGTAGCGCCAAAACTGTAGAAGTTGCGCCCTGCTTTGTCCGGGCTGTTTTAAGAACAGCAGACAGCCCTTTTGGCGGACAACTTCAAGGCTCCGGACAGGCTTTTGCAAGGCGCATAGAAGTTTTGTTGCGGGAAGAACTTTGCAAGCATAGAAAAGCATTGCAGGAGGCGAACAATAGAGTTTGCGGAGTGATTTTGAGCCCTGTGGACAGCAGCTCCGAAGTCGTTCAAAGGTGGTAGACAGCATTTCCGAGTCACAAAGCTTAGCGGACATCAAGTTTTGGTCGGTCAACTCTAGTGCAGCGGATAGCTTTTGAAAGAGGAGATTGTGTATGTGTGCTTGTCTAGTGAAGTGTTGAGTTTTAACTCATTGCGGAGTTGTATTGTATTGTAGTCTTGTAATTTTTGTTTGTTATAATAGAGAAGTTGTTTGGTCCTTTGTGTTGTGCCTGTTATAATCGCTTCCAACAACATTGGTAATTGCTCACGCCTGAATCTTGAGTTGACAAATGACATTGCTCCATTCTGATCACATGGATCACCAAATTTCCTAAATTGATGAACATGCCCCGTGAGGGATCCGGGCGGCCGGGCAGGTTGCCAGCTTTTAGCCTTCATCTATTTTTTTTTAAAATTCGAGAGCTTCTCCCCATCCATAGTTATTTTTCTTTGTTAAGACTTAAGATCACATATTCACTTATTTTTCTCTGTTAAGACTTAAGATCACATATTCACATTCTCCGTGAAGGATCTCGCCGGAAAAAAAACATATTGATAAGATCGTTAAGATATTTTTTTTTCTTCATCGCTTGTTGTCTGACGAGTAACAAGAGCTTAGCTTCAGAATTTTTTTCAATTTGTTCTTAGATGATTACAGTTGAGATTTTGATTATGTTGACCTGATCAACAAGTCAGAGTTTGGGTATTATTATTATTTTATGTTTTTATATTTTGATGCATTTAATATGAGAGAGAGAAGTTGTATTTATTAGGAGGGAGAATTTTGTTTGTTTTGTTTTGCCTATATAAATGCCCCTATGTACTTATTTCATATGAGTTGAATAGAGAGAAAAGTTTCCCCAAGTTTTAAGTGTGAGTTTTGAGAGAAAGCGCTGCAGCGCTGGTGAGGTTGCCGAGCGGGCAGAAGAGGTAGCCGGCGGGGTGGTGGCGAGCTCGCCAAGCGTGTTGGTGGTCTTGCCAGCGAGTGTTTGTTCTCACCGGGAGGGTGCCCGCGCGGGAAGGTATCACCGTGTGGATCTCGCCGGGTTTGCAAACCGAGCGGCTTGTAGCTCTCGCCTAAGTCGTTCTCGGCAGTCGTGCTCGCCGGGTAAAGGGCTGGAGCTCGCCGAGTGTGTGCCGAGCGAGCAAGTGTTCGCCGAGCGGGAGAGGATCTCGCGTGCGATTGAGAGGTTTGCGAGTGGTGCTCTTGCCGCGCGTAGTCGCCAAGAGACAGAACTCGCCGCGCGGGAAGGCTTGCCCTCGCCAGGTGCTAACCGCGCGAGTAGTCGCGAGTGAGGCTCGCCGGCCATTTTTGGTGTCAAGTGGATTTTGTTTGGATTTGTTGAGTTAAAGCGGGGACCCATTCACATTTCCAACAAGTGGTATCATAGGGAGGTTCGACCCCCTGGAAGTTTGCTTGGAAGTGTTAAGTGAAGAGGAGAGATGGAGATGGGAAGTGGAATGCCGGGACAAGTCCCCAAATTGACCAAAACCAACTATGGGAATTAAAGTATACAAATGCGAGTACTACTCGCCTTCAAAGAGTTGTGGGAGATAGTGGAAGAAGGCGTCGAGGTGCTTACTGCTAAAGCGAAGGCAGCTTTGACTAACGCTCAGAAGACAGCATTGAGGGAATCAAAGAAGCGGGACAAGAATGCTCTATTCCTATTATACCAAGGCGTCGATGAGGCGACCTTTGAGAAGATATCGGATGCGGGGACATTGAGGAAAGCATGAGAGATACTGCAACGCTCTATGCAAGGGATTGACAAGGCTAAGAAGGTGAAGCTGCAATCCCTTCGTGCCCAATATGAAGTGATGAAGATGCAGAGTGCGGAGAAAGTTGGTGATTATGTGACCCGTCTACGGACGCTTACAAACGAGATGAAGAGGAATGGAGAGACGATAGACGATGTCAACTTCATGGAGAAGCTCCTGCGATCTATGTCTAAGAAGTTCAGGCATGTGGCAGTGGCCATTGAAGAGTCGAAGGATCTCACCGTGATGGCGGTAGATGAACTCGTTGGCTAGCTACAAGCTCACGAGTACCGCATGTTGCAGGACGATGAGGAGTCGAGTGGCTTGGGTAAAGCACTTAAGACTTAGCTTAATTTTGGTGAAAGCTCAGGAAGAGGAGGAGGCCAGCGCGACCGAGACTACTAAGGTAGAGGCAGAGGAAGAAGATGTGGAAGAGATTTTGGTAGAAACCAGTTCAACCAGAGAGAGGTGGAGCAACCTCAAGGTTGGAGGCAAGATGCAGGAGGAAGAGGAAGAGGCCAGGGTAGAGGCCAAGGAAGGGACCAAGGAAGAGGAAGAGGTGATATATACCAAATTCAATGTTACAACTGTAACAAGTTTGGGCATATGAGCTATGACTGTTGGGCTCTAAAGAAAAGAGGAGAAGCCAACCACTACGATGAAACAAGCAACACGGGTGGCGACCCGATGATGTTCCTAATAGTCCAAGGAGCAGGAGGTGAGAGGAACGATGTGTGGTACTTAGATACAGGCACAAGTAACCATATGTGTGGAGAGAAGGAGCTATTCACTAGCCTCAAACCAAATGGTGATGAGGTCAGTTTTGGCGACGCTTCGAATATTTCAGTGGAAGGAAGAGGAGTGATTGCGGTTACCATAAATGGGAAGGAGGTGCATTTTAATGATGTATTCTATGTATCAGGCTTGAGGAGTAACATCCTAAGCCTTAGGAAGTTGGTGGAAAAGGGCTATCGTGTCCTGTTGAGGGATGACACCTTAGTTATGAAGGATCATCAAGGAAGGGAAGTAGTGAGGGTGAAGATGACGACGAATCGTCTTTTTACTCTAAGGATGGATGTCAATGAGACGGCGTGTCTCGCAAGGACGGAGGAAGAAGAGGAAGCTTGGCTGTGGCACCACCGGATGGGCCATCTGAGGTTCACAGGCCTGAAGTTGTTATCTCATTCCAAGATGGTAGAAGGACTGCCAATGATCTCGCCTCCACAGAAGGTCTGTGAGGCATGTACCAAGGGGAAGCAGAAGAGAAAAACTTTCGAGGGTGGAAAGTCCCGGAGAGCGACAAGGCAGCTTGAGCTAGTTCAATCAGACATAGCTGGTCCGTTTGAGACTATCTCAGTCGGTGAGAGCAAGTACTACATTACCTTCACGGATGACTTCAGTCGGAAGTATTGGGTGTATTTCTTGAGGGAGAAGGTTGAGACCCTTGACAAGTTCAGGGAGTTCAAGGCGATGGTTGAGAAGGAGAGTGGGCAGGCGCACTGAAGGTGCTTAGGACAGATAGAGGTTGGGAGTACACCTCTAGGCTGTTTGATGACTTCTGTAGAGAGTGGGGGATCTCTCATCAGCTGACGGTGGCGTACTCACCTCAGCAAAATGGAGTAGCGGAAAGGAAGAACTTGACCATCCTGAATATGGCAAGGAGCATGGTGAAAGGCAAAGGGTTGCCGAAGAAGTTTTGGGCGGAAGTAGTACAAGTGGCTGTATACTTGCTAAACCAATGCCCAACAAAGAGTGTGAAGTTCAATACTTCGTTCGAAGCATGGTGTGGGTGGAAGCCAAGTGTGAAGCACCTAAGGGTCTTCGGGTGTGTGGCTTATGCCCATGTCCCAGAACAGAGGAGGAAGAAGCTGGATGACAGAAGTGAGAGGTGCATCTTTGTAGGCTATGCTCCAGCTAGCAAAGCTTACACATTGTACAACTCGGTGACAGAGAAGGCTATCATCTCAAGAGATGTTGTGTTTGAGGAAGGTAGCAGCTGGAGCTGGGATGAAGAAGTGAGGAGCATCAAGGGGATGTTCTTTTATGATGAGGAAGAAGGGGGTGGTCAGGAAGCAGAAGCTGAGATGGGTGGAGCTGAGCCACCATCACCACCCAACAAAGAGTCAGGGGGAGCTCTCACCCCCTACTCGAGTGGAGCGAGTACAAGTAGAGGTGGATCTGGTGGAGCAAGCACCACTAGAACCAAAGATGATCGTCCTCAACCTAGAATGAGGAGGTTGGACGAGATCTACGAGGAGACGGCGCCGAAAAATACTAATTTTTCTTTATATTGCCTACTTGCAGATTGTGAGCCCCATTCTTATGAAGAAGCTGCCAAGGAGAAGTCGTGGAGGAAGGCGATGGATGATGAGATGGCATCCATCAAGAAGAATGACACCTGGAGACTTGTAGACCCTCCAATTGGGCACAAACCCCTCGGGGCGAAGTAGGTATACAAGGTGAAGAAGAACAAAGATGGAGGCGTGGAGAAGCATAAGGCGCGGCTAGTCATGAAGGGCTACCGGTAAGTCCAAGGGGTGGACTATGATGAATTCTTTGCCCCAGTGGCGAGGATCGACACTATAAGGTTGATCATCACACTGGCAGCTCATCATGAGTGGATGATCATGCAAATGGACGTGGTCTCTGCCTATTTGAATGGTTACCTAGAAGAGGATGTTTACATTGAACAACCTCCAGGATACGTCGTGAAGGGACAGGAGAAGAAAGTGTACAAGCTGGACAAGGCTCTATACGGTTTGAAGCAGGGGGCTCGTGCCTGGAATGAGAGGATTGATGCCTACCTCTAGAAGCATGGTTATAAGAAGTTCCCCTATGAGTATGCTTTATACATCAAGGTGGAGAAGGGGGAAGACATGATGATCATATGTCTATATGTAGATGACATGATCTTCACCGGCAACAACCCCGCGATGTTTGAGGAGTTCAAGAGAACCATGAAGAAGGAGTTCGAGATGACGGACCTTGGTGAGCTCAACTATTTTCTGGGAGTAGAGGTACAATAGAGAGGAGATGGCACCATAATCTCACAGAGGAGGTACGTGGAAGAGATCTTGAAGAAATTCAGAATGGAGGATAGCAAGGCTATCTCCACTCCTGCTGATCCAGGGCTGAAGCTAAGGAAGGACTCGAAGGAAGGAGCGGTTGACCCCACAATGTTCAAGAGTCTGGTCGGAAGCTTACGCTACTTGACCTTCACCATGCCGTACATCATGTACGCTGTTGGAGTTGTAAGCAGGTACATGGAGGAACCGAAGCAGGACCACTTCACGACAACAAAGAGGAACCTAAGATATGTGAACGGTACGAGGGGACACGGCCTGAAGTATTCTACTAGAGAGGAACTGGAGTTAGTCGGGTATTCAGACAATGACTATGAAAGTGATGTGAATGATCAGAAGAGCACTTCCGGATACGCCTTCCATGTGGGAACGAGAGTGTTCTCATGGATTTCGAAGAAACAGACGACGACTGCCTTGTCTTCATGCGAAGCGGAGTACATAGCAGCAGCGGCCTGTATCTGCCAGGCGATCTGGCTGAGGAACATCATGGAGGAGTTGCATCATCCGCAGGATGGCCCGATGACTTTGTACGTTGACAACATGTCGACCATCCAGCTCGCGAAGAACCCGGTGCTGCATGGGCGGAGCAAACACATAGAGACAAGGTACCACTTCCTCCGTAAGCAAGTGGAGCTAAAGACGGTCAAAGTAGTGTACTGCCCCACCGGAGAGCAGGTTGCAGATATTTTCACCAAAGCATTAAAGGTGGAGACGTTCTTGAAGTTGAAGAGCAAACTCGACATGGTCTGCCAAGTTTTAGGGGGAGTTTGTTGGGATTTTGACTATGTTGACCTGATCAACAAGTCAGAGTTTGGGTATTATTATTATTTTATGTTTTTATGTTTTGGTGCATTTAATATGAGAGAGAGAGGTTGTATTTATTAGGAGAGAAAATTTTATTTGTTTTGCTTTGCCTATATAAAGACCCCCATGTAATTATTTCATATGAGTTGAATAGAGAGAAAAGTTTCCCCAAATTTTAAGTGTGAGTTTTGAGAGAGAGCGCTGCAGCGCTGGTGAGGTTGTCGAGCGGGTAGAAGAGGTAGCCGGCGGGGTGGTGGCGAGCTCGCCAAGCATGTTGGTGGTCTTGCCAGCGAGTGTTTGTTCTCACCGGGAGGGTGCTCGCACGGGAAGGTATCACCGTGTGGATCTCGCCGGGTTTGCAAACCGAGCGGCTTGGAGCTCTCGCCTAAGTCGTTCTCGGCAGTCATGCTCGTCGGGTAAAGGGGTGGAGCTCGCCGAGTGTGTGCCGAGCGAGCAAGTGCTCGCCGAGCGGGAGAGGATCTCGCGTGCGATTGAGAGGTTTGCGAGTGGGGCTCTCGCCGCGTGTAGTCACCAAGAGACCGAACTCGCCGCGCGGGAAGGCTTGCTCTCGTCGGGTGCTAACCGCGCGAGTAGTCGCGAGTGAGGGCGGTCTCGCCGGCCATTTTTGGTGTCAAGTGGATTTTGTTTGGAGTTGTTGAGTTAAAGCGGGACCCATTCACGTTTCCAACAATTACATCCTATGATCCATAGTTTTTTTACCTATGATCCTATGGATCCTATGATCCTATGGATCCTATGATCCTATGGATCATATGATTCTAAGGTCCGATTCATACGGTAGTAACCGCTTAACCGGTGAAAATAAGGATTCATTTGGTATGGTAGTGACGTTTGCTCACGGCGGGTCGAAATGGTTAGTTGGAACCAGGGGGGGGGGGAGGATGGGTTGGAAAAACGACGTTTGAGGGGCTTTTTCTTCTTGCGGCGGGTGCAAACGGAGCAAACGCCGCCGGCGTCCCGTTTATTTACCCGTCGTCCGGCGGCGTTTGCTCCAAATGTCCGGAGAAAACGCCGAAAAAAAGAAGCCTAAGTCTCCCAAACGGAGCGTAAGTTTCTAACAGTGCCACACTGTGCAAGACTGCAAGCTTTCAGCTTAGCAAGACTGTGCTTATTGAAGCATGACGGGAGTGCACCTTCGTGGTGTGAAGAAAATGAATTCTTAGAACTGTGCAAACTTTTTTTTATGTCCATATAACTGTATTGATCATATATGATATTGATATGCATATGTGGGATAGAAATTTATGTTTAGGTAGATTAAAATTGGCGTGTATACAGAGCTAGTTGTCTCTCCATCGATATACCTAGTTTTTTATATTATTAGTGTTTGTAGAGTTGAAGTGTCAACTTTCAACAATTTATTTATTTTAATTTGTTTTGCAAAACTATATCTCACAGTCTCTATATATCAGTATATGTAGTTAAATCCGATTCACCCCCGCTTCAACTGGTTAAACCTTGAACCTATCCTTCTTCCGGTTCATAGTCCGCTCCAGTTCTGAAAACCGTGAAATTTATTAATATATTCTTATTTTTAATTAAAATTAATAAAATTTAAAACAAAAAAAAGAATGAAGACTTTAAATGTTTCGTTTGCTAAATATATATGTTGTCTAATTTAATTTTGAGCCAATTAGGAATAAAGCGAAAAATTGCTCAATTCGAGTCGACACGGAATCGAGCCATTTCGAGTCGAGCCGACTCGAATCGAAATCGAAATCTATTTCGAGTATATTTCGAGCCAGGTTTGTGTCAAAAATTTCGATTTTGAGCTGAGCCAAAATCGCCCGAACTCGACTCAATATCAACACTAGTCACACGTGCTAGCGCCGGCCATGCATGCACATGCTGAACTCGCACATGTGTGCGTGAGCGGGCCGTTCGTACTCTAATTTGAATACTGCAGGGGGGAAATTTTGGGTCCGGGCCCCGTCTACAGATTTGGAGACGGGGCCGTTCCGATTTTGACACGTGGCAAGCTTTTTTTATCTTTTTTTTAATACTGCGATCTCTGGCAATATCTTCGCGACATTTTTTGATCGCAAATACTACTCGTCTTCCTCATTGCGTCGGGTCTTAGGTATTTCCGTGAACGATTTCAAAGTTGCAAAGAGTTTTCTTCCGTTTTCTTGCTGCTCTGTCGATCGTTAAACAGTATTTAAGGTAATACGCTATTCGTTTTCCTAGCCCTAAAATCCTCGTTTTCTTGCTGCTCTGTCGATAGGGTAGTATTTCTTCATTTTTCTAGCATTTTCTTTTACTACCTGCAATAATTTTGGATTGTCCCTTTAATTGTATAATGTACCAGATTTAATTTACTTACGTTCAATTTTATTTTTCTTGTGATCTTTTTCGTATTTCTGCAATAAGTTTTGTATATCCTGCGATCATTTTAGTATATCCTGCGATCTTTTTTGTATATCCTGCGATCATTTTTGTATTGTCCTGCGATCATTTTTGTATATCCTGCGATCATTTTTGTATTGTCCTGCGATCATTTTTGTATATCCTGCGATCATTTTTGTATATCCTGCGATCATTTTTGTGTATCCTGCGATCATTTTTGTTTAACTTACATTCAGATTTGCTGAACTTACAACCGCTTATCTATTCTATTTTGTAGAGATAGAGAGGAGCTCTGAGGTTAGTATAACGCTCAGTTTGTGTGCCAGATGTTTTGTGTCAGCATTCTGCGAGTTAGTAGCACCTGTATGGTTTAAAAAGATAAAAAATGATATCATTACATCATGAGCTTTAAAAAACTCGTACAAAGTCATCTTCTTCCCAAATTTATGCTCTTACTCATTTTCATTTTTACAGTCGATCAATAAATTAAGATAACAATTCAGTATTTAGGGTATACCTTCTCCTTCTCATTCAGGAGACATTCCGTCTCCTCCATTAGTGACAGGAACCCAGAATATAGCTAAAACAGCTGAGATGTGAGGTTACAAATCTCGTCGGTAATGGTAACGAGGAATAAAAAGATGCGGCAAAATGAGGAATAAGATGGAAGGCAAGCGAAAAAAGCGCAGTGGATAGTCGGAATTTTTGTCAAAGAAGAGCGCGAAAAGATAAAAAAAGCTTGCCACGTGTCAAAATCGGAACGACCCCGTCTCCAAATTTGTAGACGGGGCCCGGACAAAAAAATTTCCCTACTGCAGGGAGACCAGACAACTGACAAATACGATTTTTTGGAGGAGCAGCGGAAATCTAGAACTGAAATGTGTAGAAGAAGACATGCTTATTTAAAGGGAAAATTTTTCTACACGGTGCTCGCAGCGAGCATAAATACCCTTTATTTTTCGCGGGCCCCATTATTCATTTTGCCTTCACCTCTAAACCCAACGAAACTCCCTCTTCCTCTCCAGTGGCGAAACCACCGTCCCATCCCGTCCTAAAACCTTCCCCTTCTTCTTCACCCGTTGACCCCCGCCGAAATAGCAGCCCCCAACCTATACTCTCCTACATCGCCCAACCTCTACTCTCCGCATCAGCCATTGGCGTTTCTCTTGTCATCGTGCCGCAGGGAGAAGTTGTTCAATGGAGAGAAGAAAGTAGGGAGCTTGTCTGTTTTTTCACGTGCTTTAATTGACGTTACACGGTAATTTCCATGTATTTTTTTTACAGTTTTAAAGCTTTTGTGGAAAATTTTTTCGGCCCGATGATTGGAACGGTCCGATCATAAATACCCCTCTCTCTACCGCGGGTCCCCCCTGATTTTGAAAATTTTGTTTCCCTCCAGCGCCATTTTTACCGGAGCTTTTCCCCTTCTCTCCCGGCCAGCAGCTAGATTTTCCCTCTTCTCTTCCGACGAGCAACACATCCTTCTACTTGTTCCCTCTCTATCACCACCTCCGAGAAGCGCAGCAAGCCAACGTTCATCCTCGCAAACTTTGTCCAAACGACCATCATCGTCGTCCTCTCTTCGGCTGAGAAGTGCAGATCACCGCCGACCATCCTCCTCCCTATTTATCGCGGAATACTTGTAAGAACCCCCTCCCGGAAAACACGACATGACCGAGGAGAGTCTTATGCCCAGAACACCCGCCTTGTAGTAGCATCATCACACAGGCTAATTTGTACCACAAGCCGCCTATCATGCTGGCTAATCCGATATCACAATGCCAACCCAACAAAAAGAAGAGCACAAAAGTCATAATATCACAATAAGAATATGTCCAAAAAGAGTACATCAATAATGAGGAACTACATTAGCTCCTTTTGTATCAGAGTACAACAAAACTGCTTGAAGGCTACAACATAACACTCAAAATCACGTCGGTCACAGAAGGAAGTGAAGGTATCGTCATATCAGACCCTGTCTCTCTGGCCTGGCTGTCCTCCTGCACAAGTCATTGTTGTTACTCCATTTGCGAGGTATCCTCCTAAAATGGTAGACGTAGCATCCGTTAGTCATAAAGACTAAGTGGCTATCACATCTGCTCATTCCAGCAACTCTTAGGCACCGGGCGAATGAAAAGAAGGAGGAGCTCAATATAACGGTAGTATATATAATCAACAGATGACAAGAGCGTTATAATCAGCAATTCATATATGTATTTATTGGCACATTTAAACTAAGCAAGTATGAATAGTAATCAACAATAAGTAATTGGCAAACTACGCTAACAACATATTAATCATAAGAACAGTATTTAACTTAACATATAAAAATGCCAATACAAATTTATAAGCCAAGGGTCGGATACATCAAAGTAACTCATCATATAAATGTGCCCAAACAAATTTATATGATGAGGATCTTATGTGGTGCAATGTAATGTTATGATATGAATGCAATATGATGACTCACCCATGCTCTCACACACGCACACTACTATGCCGATATAGACTTGTAGTTCCCGCTTTTCGAGCAGGTAGCTAACCTCTCATTCGTCATCCATTGTGGCCAAATGGTGACAGTAGAGCAGACATATCCACTACTAGGTGGTAATACACACTACCAATCCCAGGCCTCCATACGTCTCAACACTAAGATCATAACAGCGGAGCCCCTGCGTACTATGGCTCAGAAGGGGTCTTGGGTAGATGTGCACAAAGAACACAACCCAACTTGCCTACAACTGGCACGAAAAGGGTCTTCGAGAGCGTATCACCGAAGAACACATCCAAACCATCCATTAGCACGAAAGGATCCTTCGGGAGTGAGCACCAAAGGACCAAGCCCAACCGTCCAAATCCTAACTGTCAGCTCCCGTCAGTGTGATGACTGGCGATCCCGTAGACCTGCCACCAAGTCCTCTTCACAGGATCTTATGCCATGTGTCAATACACACACCCAACCCATGTCATTCATGTTTATCATGTCGTCACACATTCAAGGGCTCCAACCGAGTCCCTTCACATTATAACCAACGTCGCGCTCCAAGGCACGGAAGAGTCCACATTTAACACATGTGACAGTTCTCCTCAATTACCTCACCATTCCCTCACTGCTACCCGTAGGGAGTTAACGTAACTCTAAGCAGTGGACTACATTATTCATCCCATCAATGTTGAGATCAAAGTTCAATGCCTCAATGGTTATAGGATATACCTCCTCCAATTCCTTCTCTAGAACTAAACATGTGAACATTAGTCATACCGTTTGAATCATCTCAAACAGAGCTCGTTTCATAAACCTGCAAACCATCAAGACATGCACTATTACCAAATTTATTAATCATGTAAAGATGTGATCACATTATCATCAGTTGTTTGCCATCCAATTTCCCGATAAATAATTCATACAATAAGGTAACCGTCAATTAATAAGACATCACAACTACACACCTTAATTTACTAAAACTGGATTTATAGAAGTTACAATCCACTAATAATTATGAGCAACCCCAAATCAGAAAGATATCTTTAAGGGATACGACTTCCGTGTTGAGCCTAGGGTCTAAATCCAAATCCATGACACCCGAAATCGCATTTCAGTCCAACTGGGTACACTTAGATAGAACGCAGCCTGCTCATATGTTATTACAGTGCAACAACTTTGACTGAACATTCCCGGAGCTACATAGCTCCTTTGAAAATGTTTAACTATCCATTGGAAAGGTCATTCCGAGGGATACCTCTTTAGTGTTGAGTCTAAGACAATAATCAGGCCAAATCTTTCCTGAAAACGACCTTGAAACCTGCTGCACTCAGAAAACAGATTTCTGTATAGCTCCTTGCACGCAACGTAAAGATGAACGAACAGTATCGATTCATCTTCTTCCTCCAGCCATCATACAAAGCACAACCAACATTTCTCTACCTCTTTCTCCCTCGTTAGACCACGGTTCTTCACGAGATCAAGTCTGCCATCTTCGTAAAGAAGAGAGGAGATGATTGAAGTTCATCATGCGACAATCGAAACCCTAGAACAAAGTTCTAGCATGGTTCCTTCCTAGGAAATAACCATTAAACTCACAAATCAAGCTTTCTTTGTACAAACCCGTGTTCGCCGAAGGGACTCGGGCAAGCAGGCGGGTCGACCCCGGCCAGCACCTCCAAGGGTCGCCTAGGAGGGTCGACCCCGACCCTCCTCTCCTAGGCGGGTCAGCCTCCAAGGGTCGCCCAGGCGGGTTAGTCCTGCACGCCTCTCCTAGGTGGGCCACCCTCGGCCCGCACCTTCCCAGGCAGGCCGTCTCCGACCCGCGTCCCCTAGGCGAGCCAGCCCCGACCCGCGCCTCCTGCCGGGTAGAGGCATTGTAGGGCTACTCACCCAGTCCCCAATGGGGGGATTCCTTGGCATTTCCCCCTACAGGCCTGCCCTTAGCCAACTAGAATGACGGAGTCTCACTGTTGGCAGACCTGGGTGGACTGCGCATAGCCGATCAGGACAACAGAGTTCGACTGTTGGCGGGCTAGCCCAAGGGGCTTTCAATAATTTCAGGCCAGCAGAGGTTAGTTACTTGCAGATCGTTTTCAGAAATCTATAAATAGGACCCAAGAGGTACCTCAAAAGGCATGCTTACTTGTCTCCCAGCCTTCTAGTGCCTTATGAGGTACATTAGCCCGACATTTGGATAAGGAGGGGAAGCACTCAGTGATCTTCCGGGTGTGTGATAGGACCTCCGCATCGGGCCCTTGGTCTAGTCCTTTGCTCTTTTTTCCTTGGTTGTTTTTCTTACAGGAGCGAAGTAGATGCATGACCACCCCTTCCCCAAGGGTGAACTCCACAAGAGACCGATTTTCGGTTTCAACATTTTGGTGCGGTGAGCGTGGAACGTGGTCAGCACAGAAAACCTCCAGCGAGCTCAATGACTGGAGGAGAAGGGCAGGGATTGGATAGGACCGACTCGCCACCCCCTCCCCCTGTCGCGACGATGGGGATGTTCGAAGACTTCAGGCAGGAAGTACTCGGCTTGGTCCGATTCGCACTCGGCGCGCGTGCCGAGTGCTCGACTCCAGTGATCCCAGTTCTCGTGGATCCGGTACTCGGCGAGGCCGCTCCCGCCCGGCAAGCAGGGAAGGAGGTCACCGAGGAAGGCCGGGGTACCGAGCTCTCCGGGCGAGTGCTTTTCCCGGGCTTGAGAGGCGGCGACAGATTTGGCGGTTTGGAGCGCGAGACCCTCCAGCTCGCCCGGTGGGCAGAGATAGTCCCTTCAGCGATCTTGTCTCCTCTGCACCAGTCCTAGATGGGTTCAGGGAGCCCTACATGTCCTACTACACTGGTAAGGGAGACCTGGTCCAGCACGTCCAGTGGCTTGAGGACGTGGTCTCGATCCGGCAGATGTCGAATGGCTTCAAGTGCGGGCTCTTCGCCATCACTCTGAAGGAGAAGGATAGGGAGTGGTTTCACCAGCTGCCGGCCAGTTCCATCTACTTCTTTGAGGACCTCCGCCGGGGGTTCATGCTGAGGTTGACAACCTCGAAGAAGAGGAAGAGGGAGTCAGAGTCCCTGTTCCGTATCAAATAGGGGGTGAATAAGACCCTGGGGAGCTACATCGATCGCTTCCAGGAGCAGGTCATCTAGGTTCAGGAGATGTCGGGCAACACTCTGATGATGGCCTTCACCCTGGGGCTGCAACAGGGTTTCTTTCGAATGGAGTTGAAGTGGATTCCCCCACTCTCCTACGAGGAGTTGATGGAGAGGGTGGCGAGAGAAGTCGATGGGGAGGCGTCGAACCCGGAGTTTGCCCGGAGGTTAGCCAGGTGGGCTACGGAGGAGTAGAGGCCCAGAGGAGGTAGAGGTTAGGAGGAAAGAAGAGCTGAGCCCCGACAAAGGGAGCAGCAACAGCAGCAGCCCAGGTGGGGGCGCCCGGAGCCGAATCAGCGTCCAGGGTGGAGGCCCGAATGGCAGGAGCAGGGGGCAAGGAGAGGGTTCCGCGGAGGGGACAACCGCCAAGGAGGCTAGGGCCAGTTCTACCCTCCAGGTGGGAGGCAGGGCTAGAGGCCCTCCTCCCCGATCAAGAGGAGGCTATGGCCATAGCCATGGGGGAGAGGAGAAGAATAGCGCGGAGGAGAAGAAGGGAGGTTAGGGTGGAGTTACCCTACTGTGACTTCCATCGGGAGGAAGGGCATGCTACGACCACGTGCCCCGAGTTCCTCGAGATGAGAGGAAACAGGGAGCAACAGCAGCAAGACCGCCAAGGGTTGTAGATTGAGGAGGTCCTGCCTCGGGCAGAGGAGGACAGGTGCGAAGACCAGGCAGATGTGGGAACCCGGGGAGGGATCAGGGCAATCCATGGGGGGGGGGGGGGGCTGGGATCGAGGCTTCCCGTAAGGCGAGCCTCCATACCATGTACCGACGGAGCGTTGGCTCCACATCCCAGACCCCGCCCCCGGAAGAAAGAATCACATTCACGGTCAAGGACATGCCGGGTCACGAAGACCCCTTTTGCGATGCGCTGGTCATCCAGACGACCATCGAAGATTTAATCGTCTCTCGGATCCTCATCGACAACGGGAGCTCAGTCAACGTCATTTTCAAGGAGTTTGACGCGATGAAGGTGGAGGCCACGAGGGTGTTGGCCTCAGATGGGCCCCTGTTTGGCTTCTCGGGGGAGAGGAAGGAAGTCGAAGGAGGGGTAGGACTCCAAGTCTCTCTTGGAGGGCAGTCCCGCAATTGCAAGTTCGTCATTGTGGATGCCCCTAGCAGCTACAACACCATATTCGGGAGGCCCCTCATCAGCGCCTTCCGCTGCGTCCCCTCGTCCTTCCACCAATGCCTAAAGTTTATTGTCGAGGGGGTCCAGGTCCGGGTCCGTGGAGACCCTAAGATGGCAAGGGAGTGGTACGTCACCTCTGTAAACTCCATCTCATGGCAGGAGGGTGCTGAAGAGATGGGACGGAGGATGGAGGAGGCAGAGCAGGGGGTTGGCCCGGAGAGGATGGAGGTGGAGGAGAGTTGCGCCCAGAAATAGGAGGTGAAGAAAGTTCGGGAGCCGGCCGAGACAATGGCCGTGGAAGAAGCCGAGGAAGAGGCCCTCGCCCCAGGAGGAGGGGATGCTAAGGAATGGGGGGAGCGGCCTCGCCTGGAGGCGGCGGAAGAGGTGGTGGAGATGGAGGTTCTCACCCTCGGAGGCAAGGTGGAGAAGGTTCTCATCAGCGAGGGGCTGACCCCGGAGGCCCAAGGTAAGATGCTGGAGTGCATTCAGAAGAATGTGGACATCTTTGCTTGGAGCGCTGCAGAGATGCCCAGGATCGACGCCGACATGGCCTGCCATCGGCTCAACCTGGATTCGGAGGCTCGCCCCGTCCAACAGAAGAAGAGGCCCATAGCGGACAGGTTGGCCGAGCCGATTCGAGAGGAGGTGGCCAAGCTCCTTAAGGCCGGTTTTATATCCGAGATCCAATACCCCGGCTGGGTCTCCAATGTTGTAATGGTTAAAAAAGGAGACGGCCGGTGGCGTATGTGTGTTGATTTTTCTTTTCTTAATAAATCATTCCCTAAGGATTGTTACCCCTTGCCTCGGATCGACACGCTGGTTGACTCAGCCGTTGGTTTCCCTGTAATGAGTTTTTTAGATGCATTTTCAGGTTATCACCAGATCAGGATGCACCCTCCCGACATCAAGGATGTCTCCTTCATCACCGAGGATTGGTGCTACTGCTATAAAATGATGCCCTTCGGGCTAAAAAATGCAGGGGAAACTTATCAAAAATGATGGATAGGGTCTTCCGAGAGTAGAAGGGAAGAAACCTGGAAGTGTATGTTGATGACCTCATGATCAAGAGTCGAGACGATGACTCTCACCTCCAGGATCTGGAGGAAACCTTTGCCACCCTGCGCGAGTACAAGATGAGGCTGAATCCCTTGAAGTGCATCTTCGGGGCGAGCAAAGGAAAATTTTTGGGCCACCTTCTCACCCCCGCTGGGGTAGAACCCAATCCCAGTAAGGTCCGAGCGATTATGGAGTTGGGGTTGCCTCGGAATGCAAAGGAGGTGCAGCGATTGACAGGGAAGCTGGCAGGGTTGAGCAGGTTCCTCTCCTGGGCTGGGGAGAAGTTCTCTCACTTCTTAAAGACCTTGAGAGGAGGCTGGAAGTTCTAGTGGACCTCGGAATGCGAGGAGGCATTCCAGGCCTTGAAGAGGCAGCTGACTCAAGCCCCCCAACTCCAGGGGCCAAAGGAGGGATAGGACTTATTCTTGTACTTAGGGGTCGGGGCGGAGGCCCTGAGCTCTGTTTTAGTTCGGGAAGAGGGGAAGAAGCAGCTCCCGATTTATTATGTGAGTAGGGTGTTGAGGAAGGCCGAGCTCCGCTATCCTATTTTGGAGAAGCTGGCCTTTGCTCTAATCATCTCGGCCCGGAGGCTCCGACCTTACTTCCAGGCACATTCGATCTGAGTGGTGACTGACCACCCCCTCCGCAACATCTTCGAGGGGGTGGAGCATTCGGGTAGGTTGGCTAAGTGGTCGGTTGAATTGAGCGAGTTCGACATCTCCTTCGTTCCCCGCCTCTCGATCAAGGCCCAAGCTATGACTTCCTAGCAGACTATGTGATCGAAGTGGCGGAGGAGGAACTCACTCGCCCGGTTCCTTGGAAGGTCATGGTGGACGGTGCCTCAGGGAGGCATTCCCTTAGGGCGGGGGTCATCTTGTGTAACATCCCATTTTCCAATTGGACCCCCCCTAGGAGTGACTTGAGCATAACTAGGTCATATGAGTTAACCTAGGTGAACCCAGGAGACCAAGTAACCTAAAAACCTAGTTGAGACCCTCTTGGTCTGCAAATAGTAAATTCCTGAACACTGATTTTGGGTAGCCTAGTAGGTTCATTTTGACTCTAAAAATCCCCTTAGACCTAATGTGGGTCCAATGAGTCACCAAAGACCCACTTGGGTCAACCATAGTGGTCAAATTGACCAAGTCAACCCCAAGCCCAAGTCAAGTCAACATAGCCTATTTGGGTTAACCCAAGCTCAAGCCACTCTCTCCTCTAAGTTAACCTTGAGTGCATGATTAATATGATTATTCATAGCTGCCAATAACCTAGACCATTGACTAGTCAACCTAGTGACTAGGAGAGAGAGAGAGACGCCTAAATTTAGAGAAATAAAGAGGAGAGAGAAAGTGTTTAAAGAGGCCACTTATGGTGGAAGGTGAACCACTACCTTCATGATATTTCCTAAGGGAATTATAAACCTTAGTGGGCTGCCAATAAGTTGAGGGAGATGAGCAAATTCGTCCATGATAATTAGGAGAGAGAAAAAAATATCATTTTCATGATAATGGAGGAGAGAGAGAAATAAGAAAAAAAAGGGAATGAAGGGGTTCGGCCAAAGGGAGGCCAAAGGCCACCCTTAATGGCTGAATTCAACTCCCCTGGGGAAGGGGAGAAGTTTCCAGCCATTTCTCGGCCACCTAAGCCCTGGTTCAGCCCCCCTCCTCTATGGCCGAGCTTGGCCATTAATGGCTTTAATGGCCATTTTCAAAACCGCCTCCCCCCTCCCCTCCTGGCCATTTATACCTCATCAGCAAGCTAGGGCGGCGGATTTCGAAACCCTAGATAGGAGGGAGAACCGCTGTCGGAGCCACCAAGAAGAGGAAACGCCGCCGTCGCCGCCATGCATTCCCGTCGCTCCGCCCGCATCCAAGCCCGAACTCAGGTCCTCCCTCACCTCTTCTTCCATGCTTAGATCCTAGGAATGTTTAGGAGTTGATGTCGTGCTCAAACAAGACGGAATAGGAGTTTAAATTTCAGAAAAATTCCATTTTTCATGGACTTTTGGAGCTCTCGGGTAGGGCGGCGCCGCCACCTCCGGCCGCCTTAGCTCCGGCAAAGGGAAGCCCCCACCACTGGGAACACATAGGAGACGTTTTCCGGTGGTGGCGCCGCCTCAGACCGCCGGGATATGGCCCGTGAAACACCTCCCCCACAGCCTAAAATTCTGCTTAATCGGAGAAGACGAACAGCCTCCGTTGGATCTTGCTTTATGATTCGTGCAACCCCCTATTAAATAAGTTTAATGATTTTATATATTCAATTTTCTGTATTTTATTTACACAGATTTACTGTAAATGGAATTTAGGCCCCTTCTGGGCACCTCCTGAAAAAGTTTATAGCATGAAAGTTGTAGGTCCTTTAAATACCTACAATTTGATATGCTGTGGTGAAATTTTGGTAGGGAACCAAGACCTGTAGGGCCATTTTATTATGGGTATGTCCTAGAATTAGGGCAGATTTGTTATAAACATTATTTAGGCCATTTAGGGCATTTTCATCAAAGATGATCTATATAAATGTTGTAGGTCTTTTTATTATCTACAGTTTGATATGTTATGGAAAATTTTAGGACAAGTCTACTGACTTTTAGGGCCATTTTTCTAGGGTAGGTCCTATATGTAGGGCAGATTTTAAAATAATTCTCCACACCTAACCCTTGGTCCAAATTCCCTGAATTTTGTACAGAGGCTTAATATTACCTAGATCTAGCTCCTGTAAAAATTGGAGACCATTTGGGATCGTGTAGCTTAGGGTTTTGCCCTAACCCTAGAAAAGCTAGGGTAAGATATTTAAAGGGTCAAATGAACTCCATACCCTCCCAAATTTTGGTGAGGTGTCCCTGGTATAGGTATCTAGGTCTGGTTCAAATTTCAACTCATTTGGTTGAGTTTTGAATAGGAATCCTCTAAACCCTAGTTTTGACCTAGTGAAGGGAAGCTTAGGAAAAGGTTCTTTTGACACTTGTGTATCATCTCACCTCAACAGAGGTTGAGATTCTTACCACTGGTTTAAAATGGTCCTAAGAACTCTCTTAGTGAAAATGGGATGGATTAGGGTAAGTTTACCCTAGGGTCCAAGATTCAAACCCTAAATGTGGACTTTGGGGGCTTGTGAAGGACATAGGGGCAAATGCCCTTGTATGGCTTTGAGTTTTGGTGGAGAAATTGTTAATGGGTATTTAACCCTCTGGTTGTAATATTAGAGAATTTTGAGGTAGGTAGGTACCTCAAAACCTAAACCCTAGTTTTAGAGTAGAAGGGCTTTTAGGTCAAAGCAGTAGTTTAAATTCACTAAAAAGCTATGAAACTTGGGTAGAGTGTTTCTAGGGTAGTTAGGACCCTTGGCTGATTTTACTAGAATTTTTGGATTATTGTTTTTAGTACTTCATTCATGAATATGGGTATAGCCCTATTTGATGTTTTATTTATTAAAGATTTTTAATTCAAATAAGGCCCTCTTGAAACTCTGGAATTAGATGGTGTTGGCCAGTAGGAATGCTCATGAATTTTAGTTTAATTTTATGTTGAATAAATAGAGTAGTTCTTTCACAAGTGTTATTAAATGGCTTTGTAGTTTAAAAATATTTTATGGCATAAATAGTTTCTGGAAAATTATGAAAGTCGGTAAATAGGGTTTTTAAATCATTTTGAATCAGTGTGATTTTATTCTGGATTTTTGGAGTTATGAATATAGTACTTGATTCACAATCATGCTAGATTAGGGTGTTAGTAAATGATTTATTATAATTTAATTTCCAACAGGAAAATTATGAAACTTTTATAGTACTGTTTTCATGGTATTTCTAGTACCCTGTAATTAATTCAAATTATTTGGAAGATAATTTGATGTAGTTTATTCATTAGACATGAAAGAAATGGATTATTGCAAAAATATGTTTAGGCCCCTTATACCTTAGTGAAAAATTGTCAAACCTTGGATATATCATTTTTAGATATAGTAGTATTTGTCTTAAATTTATTATGATTTATACATGACTGAAAAGTATACTCCTTGTTCAAATTTGGAAGACCTTGGATTTTAGTAAAATTAATTAATTAATAGATTAATTGAGAAAATTGTTATAACCGGGAATTGATTCAATTATGTCGTGATAGGCCCCCAGTAAATAACTTAGGCTGTTCGGATGAAGACACAAAGGACATCCTATCAAGGTCATCATATAGTGTAGGTTGGTCTGCATTTGGCGTCTTCGTAAAAGATCGCATTTGGAGACGACTTAGGGCAATGTTGGAGTTTCTCAATGTGCTGATTTGGATGGATTTAGATAGGTCATCATGGAAGGTTATAAGGAGTGACGAGAAGTGAGTGGTTGTGGTAGAAGGTGCGCGGGACCGACGAAAGATCGCCGTCCCCGTAAGAGTGAAGAGTCAAATCCACCCTAGGTTTAGTTTGATGCAATTTATAAAGGGAACGGGTAAGGGAAAAACAATCAATAACAATAAGTGCCTTGCGAAAGGTAACTTCGGGCCGTAATGCCGCCGTCTTGGTTCCTAGTGCCTATTGAGAACCCCTCACAGAGTATATTCCGGAGGCAGTCCTGGGCTAACATAAATCTTAAAACAAACGAAAGAGTAATTAGCCTAATAGGGATTCACATTGCACACACTCATTAGTTAGGGTTGGTAATGATTAAGTCGTCCCGAGGTGTTCAAGGGGGCGCCGTCCCATGGTGTTCTAAGGGATGAAGACTGGAGATGAGCCGGTCGGTCTAGTCCGGGGAGCTTAGTCTCGGTTGTGGTTAATACAGATGGTTTAGTCCGGGAGTTTGACACTTTAAATTGTTATATATTAAACTGCTGCATATGCATAAAAATAGGAAAGACTAAGGTGGTGGGTTCTCGATATCGGGGAGTTCGATTGCACCGACACCGATATCGTTGACTCGGCAAGGTGACTAGCACTTAGCGAAGGTTAAGTCCGACAGACCAATCGACAAGAGTACGCAGGAGTCTGCCTCGTGCACCAGGTGTTGAGGGCGTACGACAGGTCAGACCAGTGGTGCTTTTACTAGTTTTGAGGTGGGCGAGGCCCAACCCACCGCTTCCGTTTGCCACTACGGGAGTAACCTGGGAGTTATCTCCAGAAAGGGGGAACTAAAGGTTTGTGTACACAAAGTTGGGTGTGTGAGTTGCATTGCTTGAACATCATAACCCACCATATAGCTGCATATAATAATCATTCATAACAACCTTGACACCTAAAATATAAGTGGAATGGGACGCTTATACTTTAGGACTTGCAAAACGACCCCTTGGTCTATAAGCTTGTGTGGGCAAGTTTATAAATTAAGGTCAATTTGATATATATATATCTGCTGCTTGATAACCGACACCCCCAACGTATAAGCGGTATGGGACGCGTTATACGATGGGAGCCTTGCAAAAGATCCCTTGGCTTATGTGTACTCACATAAGCGAAGGTTTAATTTCTTACTTACTTCCTTTCTGTTATACCTATTACAACACTTAGATTGTTCACCTGTTATAACTTGCTAGTTAGGTCCACCGTCATCTGTTTTGGAATTTATCTCCACTTTCATGTCCTCCCCTTTCTTCCTCTCCGCCCGGTGCCTTAGAGCGTGAGCGAAGGGGTGGGGGATGATAGGGCTTAGTCTTTTAGACTAACGGTTTTCGAACCATATCATATTAGGGGATCGCGGAGCCCAACCCGGAGGAGCAGCCCAGGAGGCTGGTACGCTTGGAGATGGGGCAGTCTAGCACTGGAGTCCAGACTGCAGGGACCGTGAGTCCCGACCTTTAGTAGAGTTTTAGTTTTGCTTCCGCATTGAGTGATTTTGTAGTGAGGACTTGATGTACCGGGCATGAACCCTTATATTTCTAGTATCTTTGTTCTCTGATGATTTCTGTGGACACTCCCTTCGTGGAGTTTTTATTTATATGTGATATTTTCTTCTGGTGGACTTGCTTACTCTTCTTGCTTGCTACTTATTGTGATCGAAAAGGCCGGCAGAATCGGCGCGTTGCAGTGACGACCTTCCCGGGTGCGAAGGTGTCACCTCAAAGCGGCGGTTCTGGGCATAAGACCCTGGGTTTTCAAAAAAAAAGGGGTCTTACATCTTGGAAATCCCCCACAGAACGAGGATCGAGCAGACAGTGGTGATACATTTCCCCATCACCAACAATCAAGCCGAGTACGAAGCTGTGATTGCGGGTCTGCGCTTGGCCAGAGAACTAGGGGTGAATGATGTGGAGGTCCTCACTGACTCCATGGTGGTGGCTTCCCAGATTAACGGGGAGTTTGAGGCAAGAGAGCCGACTCTGTAGCTCTACTTGGCAAAGGTAAAGGGAGTCATCAGCACCTTCCAGAATTTCTCCATTCAACACGTGCCTAGGGAGGAGAGCGAGCAGGTAGATCAACTAGCAAAGCATGGCCCCCGGGTCGGGGGTACCCTCACAGATCTATTCCGCCCATCCATTGAAGAGGGGGAGCTGATGGAGGTGGAGCAGCACCCCTCGTGGATGGATCCCTTATCAACGTACTTGTCCACTGGGGAGTATACTGAAAGGATGGACAGGAAGAGGTTCAAGTACAAGTCGGCATACTATATCATGCGAGACGGCCAGCTATACCGGAAGACCCTCTCAAGGATGTTGGCACGCTGCGTGGCCGAGAGGGAGGTCCCGAGGATCTTAGAGGAAAATCACTCCGGGGAGTGCGGGAGCCACTCCGGGAGTCAAACCTTGGAAGGTCGGGTCATAAGGCAAGGATATTTTTGGCCGACCCTAAGCCAAGACACGACGAAGTTCACGAAGGAGTGTCATAAGTGCCAACTGTTCGCTCCCCTCCAGCTACAACCGGCCCAACGCCTCAGGAGTATCACAGCCCCCTGGCCATTTGCAATCTGGGGAATGGACTTGGTTGTGACCTTCCCCCAGGCTAACGTCAAGAGAAGGTTCCTGCTCGTGATGATTGATTATTTCTCTAAGTGCTGGAAGTTAAGGCGTTGCCAAGGTAACCTCCCAGGTCATCAGGAACTTAGTATGGGGGGAGATTATCTGCTGTCACGGGTTGCCTCAGGCCATTGTCACAGACAACGGCCCTCAGTTCGCCAGCGCCGAGTTCATTAGCTTCTGCGGAAAGCTCGGGATCGATATTAGGTTCACCTCGATTCATCACCCCAGGAGCAACAGGCAGGTGGAGGCGGAGAACAAGATCATTGTTAACCTCTTCAAAAAGAAGGTAGAGAATCTGAGAGGAAGCCTGGTGGAGCAGCTCCCTTCGGTCCTTTGGGCCCTTAGAACCACACCCAACACGACGACATGAGAGACTCCTTTCAAACTCTCCCATGGGTGCGAGGCGGTACTTATGATAGAATTCGAGGTCCGAACCCCTCGGGTGGTCGACGCCGGAGAGGGCAGAGAGGAATGGAGGGCCGAGAATTAGGAGGAGCTGCGGCTCTCACTCGACATGGTTGAGGAGCTGCAAGACCTCTCTTGCGTCAGGCAAGAGGAAGCGAAGAGAAGAATGGCCAAATACTTTGACAAGCACCTCAGGGTCAAACAATTCGCGAAAGGAGACTTGGTCTTAAGAAAAGTGGATGCCGCAGGGAGGTCAGCCACCGTAGGGAAGCTCAATCCCAACTGGGAGGGACCATACATTGTACAGGAGGCGTTGAAGTCAGGAGGGTACCGCCTCCGGAATGTGGAGGGTGAGACCCTAAGTCTCACCTGGAGTGGTGATGACTTAAACGTTTTTTCCCCTGAGTCATATAAATGTCGTTTCAGTTTGTAATAAAGCTTCTGTTGATGAACTTGTGCCCTGACGATGAAAAGTGTAAATGCGAGTCTGCCCCAGACCCCGAGCAAATCCCGCTGCTAGGATCCCATCAAGCTGGCAGGGCTGGAAGTCACTCGGAGGAGTCTACCCCAGAGCCCGAGCAGATCCCGCTGCCAGGCTCCTATCAAGCTGGCAGGGCTAGAAGTCACTCGGAGGAGTCTGTCCCAGACCCCAAGCAGATCCCGCTGCCAGGCTCCCATCAAGCTGGCAGGGCTGGATGTCACTCGGAGGAGTCTGCCCCAGACCCCGAGCAGATCCCGCTGCCAGGCTCCCATCAAGCTGGCAGGGCTGGAAGTCACTCGGAGGAGTCTGCCGCAGGCCCCGAGCAAATCACACTGCTAGGCTCCCATCAAGCTTGCAGGGCTGGAAGTCACTCGGAGGAGTCTGCCCCAAGCCCCGAACAAATCCCGCTGCTAGGCTCCCATCAAGCTAGCAGGGCTAGAAGTCACTCAGAGGAGTCTGTCCCAGACCCCGAGCAGATCCCGCTTCCAGGCTCCCATCAAGCTGGCAGGGCTGAATGTAACTTGGAGGAGTCTGCCCCAGACCCCGAGCAAGTCCTGCTACAAGATTCCCATCAAGCTGGCATGGCTGGATGTCACTCAGAGGAGTCTGCCCCAGACCCCGAGCGGATCCCGCTGCCAGGCTCCCATCAACCTGGTAGGGCTAGATGTCACTCGGAAGAGTCTGTCCAAGACCCTGAGCAAATCTCGCTGCCAGGCTCCCATCAAGCTGGCAGTGCTGTGAAGGTGAGGATATATACAACTCTAGAGGGGGGTGAATAGAGTATTCAAAAATTTGAGCTTCTACTCAACTCCCTTAGAGTTAGTTTGCGGAATGAGTTTATAGATATTTGAAACCCTAGATCCTAACACAAAGTGTGGTGCACAAGAGAAAGCTAACTTTAATTACAGTTTCAGCTTTAGTCCTATCACAGCAACTAACAGGCCTAGTTAGTTCTACTCACAGCCACAGTGCAATTATTAAAGTAAGCAATACAGACAATACAAGAGGTTTATAGTGGTTCCCTCTAAATAGGTACATCCACTCTTCTACCACCCTGGTAGGAATCCACTACAGGTTTTTGTTCAGGTACCCTGCCATCAACTGATCTGGTTCAGGTAGATCAAGTAGACCCTTTGAGCTTTTGATCAGGAGCTCAAAATCCAACATAGGTTTTTGCTAAGGTGCCCTGCCATCAAGGTTCACTTTTGAAGGGAGTAATAACCCTTTGTACAGGAGGGTGAGAGAGTTAGAATGTCTTCTCTATTGTAAAACAAGATTAGAGAAGCTAGTGGATTGCACAGAGCAAGAAAGATCTTGGGAATCAAGGCTCCCCCTAGCTTAGAGAATATCCAGGAAGAAGTCTTGCTTCAGGGTGCAGGATCTCTTCTGAACTCTTGAAAGATATAATTTGTTGTCTTGAAGTTCTTGAAGGAGCAGCTTGAAGAAGACTCTTGATGAGAAATGGTTGTTCTTCTTCAATCAGCTTTTCTTTCTTCTTCTTCTTCTTCTAGAGGCACTGAGTGTGAATGTTCCTGGAAGCAGGATGAACTCAGGATTTGGAGAAGAATGCTGAAGAAAGTAGTTCTTCTCAGTTGAATGTGAAATGATCTGAGAGCTGTATCTTCTTCTTTTGAATCTGTATATGAATATCTGTGTCAACCAGACTTGGTGTCTGTGTGTATCTGTCTCTATATGTATGTATATCAAACTTCTTTCAAAAGAGCTCTTTATATATTAGCCTTTGTAACGGCTCTAATTCTTTGTCTTCTTCTGAGATCTGCAATCTGGGCTGCAAATAACACAATACAAAATATATCCTACAGACAGACATCCTATAAAGGGATAAAGCTTTTTGAGAAGCTGCATATCCAATCTGATAAAAGAAAACTAGAGAAAGTCAAATCAGACCAAACTCTTTACGGCCAGAGAAGACTTTTGTGTCTAACGGATATAAAAGACAGCATGGCAGATAAAGCATAAAGATTTGTCAACTAATAAGACAAAAGACTTTGTCAAAGTAGAGCTTGAATTATGCAAAAAGAATGGGGCAAAGATTGCCTTGATATGTAAGCATAAAATCAATGAAACAATCTTTAATAAAATATGCCCGATAGATAAGAAATAAATCACAGAAGAAAAGGAATATAATATCTCTAAAAGCAGACAAACGATCGTCGAACGATCCACAGAGATCGTCGACCGAACCACAGAGATCGTCGACCTAACTACAGAGCAGATAGTCGACCTATCAGAACAGATAGTCGAGCTATAAGATAGTTGAGCTATCAAGACAGATAGTCAAACTATCACAACAGATAGTCGAGCTTAAAGATAGTTGAACTATCACAGAGATAGACGATCTGCTGAGTGACGATAGTCGACCAACTGATAGACGATAGTCGATCGGTTGATAGACGAAAGTCGAGCGGCGTTCGACCATAGTCGAACCAAAAAAAAACTTAACCAAAATTTCACTGGATAAGTGACAACTCTATAACTGAGAGAATCTAACCTAACAACTAACCTTTGACCATAGATAAATCTTGGGTCAAGAAACTAATTGATAGGACTTAACACAAATCCAAACTAGGGTACCAACAATCTCCCCCTATTTGGGTTAAGTCTCTCAAAACAACAAACAACAACAAATGCTAAGAATAGATATAAAACAACAATAACCTGTTAGGATCAAGGTGTATCATATCATATCAATTAAGCATCAATTGTATCAAACAAATAATCAAACAAACAGTCAATAAAATAAACAACTCAAACAGTATCAGAATTTGATTTAGAAATAGAAGAACCAGGAAGAAAAGAAATTTTCCTGAAGGGATCTGGAGCATCTTTCTTTGATGTCTTCAAGTCTTGTTCTCCAATGATCTTGGATTCTCCTGCTCTTGGCACAGCAGCTTCTGGATGCTTTTCCATATACTTTGAAGCATCAAAAACCTCAGGTCTGACCTGGAATCTGTCTAGTTCCTTCTTCCTTAACTTTGACATTGTAGTTAAGCTTGTTGCATCTTTGCCTTCAGCTCTGGCTTGTCTGATCTGGGCTGATCCAACTAATTCAAGAAATCTGGCCATCCTGAAATCAGGATTAAGCTCTTGGCTTTCATATTCATTATCATCAGATCAAGAGGTTTTATGGTCTTGAATTGAGTAGAGAGGTCTAACAAGCTTGCAGCTGGCTCTTTGTTTTCTTGAATAACAAGAGAAGATGGAGGAGCAAATTCTGCATATTTCTTACTGGATTTTTCAGAGTAAATTATCCTTTTTCCTTTTGAATCTGTTTGCTTTTTCTGAATTGGTTTTTTGGATGGTATACTTTTCTTTTCCTTGGGAGGTGAAGCTTTTCTCTTGGGTGAAGGAGGAGGAGAAAAGGTTGGTCTTTGATGTCCATTTCCTTCACTTGTTCTTTTGGTAAAGCCTCTTGTCCTTGTTAGCCTGACTGGGATTTGCCTTGGAAACCTGGATTACTTCTTCTCTGATGTGCTTGAGAGGGAGTGAATCTTGCAGAAGGAGCTGAGGGATTGGCAGAAACATTTCCTGAGGCTCCTGCACTAGGAGGAGGAGGACCTCTAGGATTCCACTTTGGAGCTGGAGAGTCATATCTTTTACTTTTCTTTCTCTTCTTCTATTGGTTCCTGGACAGTCCCATCCAATGTTGGTATTCTTTTGATTTGGGATCAATCCCTTTCAGTATGTAGTATGAGATATCATGATCTGGATTTCGTGGAGGAGGAGCAACAGCCTTCCTCTTCCTTTTAGCAATTTTCTTCTTCTTTGAACCTTCTGAATCATCAGAATCATCCTCATCATCAGAGTGAGATGACTGAGGTTGGTCATAAGGGTCTAAGGCATCTCGATCAGCCATTTCTTTTGCTTTTAAGGCAGCTTTCTCTCTTTCTTCTTCTAAGGCATCCTGTGCCAGAAGAGTATCAAGGTCTAGTCCTGGGGTGTCATCCCAGACTGTAGATCTTTCTTCTTGTTCATCTGTAACTATCTTTTGCTCAACTGTAACTGTCTTGAGGACCAGTTCTTCTGGAGCTTGCTCAGCTTCAGGTTCTTTTATTGCAGCAGGTTCTTGAGCAACTTCTGGAGCTAGTTCTTGAATAAGTTCTTGAGCTGGTTCTTGAGCAACTTGATCTTCTTGAACTTGATCTGTAGCCAAAGGGAGACAAAAATGTTCTAAATGGGCTAGAAACATTCCTTCAAGATACTCACAGGTTAACATGTCAGTTAACAGGTCAGTAAATTGAGATAAAGAATTACCTGCAGGATTTCCTAACTCCCATAAGTCATCTAGAAAGGAGGTAATGACTCCTTCCAGGTATATAGCAACAATGGGAGTGGAAGATTCTTCAAGACAAACTTTACAAGCAAATTCTGCTTCCATGATAACATCAGCTGGCCTCTATCCTGAGACTTGAGCTACTTGAACAACTGCTGGAGGAGCGACTAGGGGAAGTCCTGAGACATCTTCCTGGAACATCTCCCCCTGCCTGATTTCAGTGGGTACTGAACTCAGGCCCCTAAGTGAAGAGGGCTCAGCAGAGTTGGAGAGGGCATTGATGGATGATGTAAGGGAAGAAATGGAAGAGACAAGTGGGGCAATTGCTTCTTCAATCATGGATTTGATTGATGGAGTAATTAGCTCCAAGATGCTTGCAATGAAGGCTGGTGTGATTTCAAAAGAGGTGGATGGGGGAATCACAACAGATGGAAGATCATCAGGGATGATTTTCTCTGGATGAGATGCAGATGCATGAGATGGTGATGGAGATGCAGATGTATGAAGATTAATATGATCTTGATGTGAAATTGGAGACTGAGGTGGAGTTGGTAGAGTCTTAGAAGCCAACAGATCAAAACTAGGATATGAAATCCTAGCAAGATGTGAAGGGGGTGGAGACGCTGGAGGTGATGCATGGAGAATAGTTTAAGAATCTAGTGGAAGAGAGGCAGTGGATGTAGATGGCACTTCAGTAGAAGTGGATGGTAATATAGTTGAAGTAGATGGCAATGCAGATGAAGGTGGAATGGGGGGAATGGAAGAGCCTTCTTCAGGTAGGTGGGGAGTGACTGGTATAGTCCTGGTGCTCTCAGATGTAACAGGAGCAACCCCAGCAGGTGAGGGCTTCTGAATATTCCTTCTCCACTTTATGAACAAAGTGGGATCCTGTTGGGGTTTGTCTCCACAATACCTCAGATTTGTAGGAAGTCAGACCTTGAACTAAGATGAATTAAGATGTATTTGATGTGGTGTTTGAGTTGTATGTGTGCAGGTTCTAATTGCCAAGTGTAGACCAATGTCAGTCTATAATGGGTCACCAAACACAGGACCATGCAATGTAATCCCTCATTGTGTGATCCAAAGTGTTGGCCCATGTATAGCCTCTCTATTGGGATACACTTCTCATTCATGCACTTGGATTGATGGACAGAAGCATTGGAGCTAATTTCCTCAGAAAAATATTTCTAAGTCCAAAATACTCGAGTAACCCCTTTTTTTATACTCGAGTATCAGACTTAATACTCGAGTAGCTAGTTAGACATACTCGAGTAGCTAGTTAGACATACTCGAGTAGTTAGTTAGACATACTCGAGTAATCAGTTAGACTTACTCGAGTAGGCTCTGAATACTCGTGTAGATAAATCTATACTCGAGTAGTTAGTTAGACATACTCGAGTAATCAGTTAGACTTACTCGAGTAGGCTCTGAATACTCGTGTAAATAAATCTATACTCGAGTAGTTAAGTAGTCATACTCGAGTAAGTTCTTTTCATACTCGAGTAAGTAACTTAATCACTCGAGTAAATCATGTATCATACTCGAGTAGCTCCATTTCTTCTCTTCTCTGCAAGTTCAAGTAGTCATACTCGAGTAGTTTCTTTTCATACTCGAGTAAGTGTTTCTATACTCGAGTAATTGATTTTCATACTCGAGTAAATTATTCGATACTCGAGTAGTTGATTTTAATACTCGAGTAAGTATTCTGATACTCGAGTAGTTGATTTTAATACTCGAGTAAGTATTCTGATACTCGAGTAGTTGATTTTAATACTCGAGTAAGTATTCTGATACTCGAGTAATTCTCCTTTCACTCGAGTATATCTTGCTGATACTCGAGTATATCTTGCTGATACTCGAGTATATCTTTTCTGATACTCGAGTATATCTCTTCTGATACTCGAGTAGTTCATTTTTCACTCAAGTAAATTTCTCTTCTCATACTCGAGTATACTCCTCTTTGTCACTCGAGTATCTAAATTCCCATACTCGAGTATATCTTCTCTTACTCGAGTATAGCAGTTCTCTATTCCAGAATTTTTCTAAGTTCGAATTCACCATAAGTATTTTGAATCCGTCATTTCTGATTGGTCCACGTGTCATCCTTAATTAAGATTATGACCGTTGGAGTCCACCTATAAATAGGTCATTTCAGAATTGACTAATTAACAAGATTACCGAGATATTCTTTTTAAGAAAGAGAAAATTTCGTGAACCCTAATTCTCACGCCGCCGCCGCCGCCGCCATCGTTATTCACGGAAGAAACTCTGGATCGCCGATCTCCGTCTTCAACGACTATTTCTCCAGTGATCCAGACAAAAGTGAATCACTCGATCTCGCCGAGCCTCAAAGATTTTAGATCTATCTTCTCGATCGAGGTGGTTCTAGTTTTCAGATTCGTGGATCTCTCTCAAGTCATCTTCAACCTTTTCTGATCAAGCCGAAATTCCTAAAGAAGAAGACTGTCAAAGATCCAGATCTGAGATTGTTGTTTTGATTTTTTATTCTCAAACCAAAATTTCATTGTAGGAGTTTTTCTCCGAGATTTGTAGGAAGACCTTTCTTCCGAGTTTTGTAGATCCAGTTGGATCGAGTTTTGTAGGAACGTGGTTCCGAGGTGTAGGATTGTTTTCAATCCGAGATAGTGGAGTAGCCGAGTCTAGTGATTTGCTAGATCGGTGAGGAAAGTGGACGTACCCAAGGTTGGGGAACCACTATAAATCTCTTGTCGTCTGTGATTGCTTGATGTGTGCTGTGTTAGATTTTAATTCCGCATTTGACACGCATTTCACCTATTCACCCCCCCTCTAGGTGATTTAGGCTAACAACTTAGACCTCTCAATTGGTATCAGAGGGAGGTTGATCGTTAAAAGGTTAACACCTTGATCGTATCCTTCTAAGTTGAGTATCAAGCATGAGTAAGACTAAGGATTTTGCCAAGCTCCCTATCTGCACCAAGAACAACTTTCCTATGTGGAAGGAAAGGGTCAAGTTCTTCATGGAAGCAGTAGATCCCCGGATCTTCATGATTGTTGAAGAAGGTCCCCACATTCCTTTAACTGCTTCCACCATAGATCCCACCAAGCAAGTTCCCAAGAAGTTGATGGATCTAGATAAGGATGAGATTGCACTTGTCTCTCTGGACAAGAAAGCTAAAAATATTATAGCAAGTGCAGTCGATGACTCAATGCTGCAGAATCTGATTCATTTCCAGTCTGCTAAGGAGATGTGGCAATCCCTGGTGACTCTGATGGAAGGCACTGAAGAAGTGAGGGATGATCGGAGATCCCTTCTGAATCAAAAGTATGAAGCCTTCCGGCAAGGTCACAAGGAAGCCATAGCTGACACGTTCGAGAACTTTTTCAAGATAGTGAACGGCCTAAGAGTTTATGGCCGAGTCTTCACCAACGGGGAACTCAATGACAAATTCTTAAGATCCCTAACCAAGGAATGGGACAATAAGGTATGTGCCATTCAGGAGTTTGGAAGGTTAGCTGAGACGGACCCGCAGAATCTGTTCGGAAAGCTTATGTCTTACGAGCTGCAAATCAACTCAAGAAAAGCTGAAGAAGAGACAAGCAGGTCTGCATCCAAGGAGAAATCTGTCGCTCTAAAGGCAGACAGCTCAAGGAAGATAAAGGCTAACTCTCCTGCCCCAGTTCCTGAGGCTGATGAAGAAGAATCATCTGAGCCCAGCTCATCTGGCTCAGAACTATCTGATGGAGAGTTCTCCCTACTCTCAAGGCAGTTCAAGAAGTTCTTGAACAAGAAGAAGCAATGGAGAGGCAAGGATGCCTCATATAGAAGATCACGACATGACGGTGATCATCGGAAGAAAGGCTCAAGCAGCCATGACAGGTATAATTCTAAACAGAACAAACAGATCTCAACTGACATCATTTGTTATTGTTGCAATAAGCCAGGTCACGTCATCGCCGATTGCCCTCACAAAAAGAAAGAGGGTGGAAGAAGAGAGGAAAAGAAATCCTCACACCATAAGAACAGGAAAGAGAAAAGCTTAGTAGCCAAGAAGAGCAAAACTCTCAGCGACTCTGACTCATCCGAGTCGAGTGAAGAAGAGGAAGCTTACTTTGGGCTCATGGCTCATTCAGATGATGAACAAGTTCCCCAGTTTACTGGGGAGGTAAAATCTCACACTCCTCTCTCTGATTCTGATGATGACAATGAGCAAGAGGGATATTCCTCTGAAGATGAATCTGAGCTCATGGGTCAGTATAAGGAGTTACTCACCGCTTACGAAAAATGTCGTAGATTAATGAAAACTCAAGCCAAAGAGATAAATACTCTACGAGCTAGTGAGAGCAGCTTGAGAGAAGAAGTCGATAAGACTAACTCTCTTCAAGAGAACCTCAATGTAGCTATAGAGGAATACAATAAAGCTCTCAAGCACATCGACCTTAAAGAGGAAATCATCAAAGAATTGGAACGACAACTCGAGGCTGAAAAGAAGCTTGTTGAGAGCTTTTCTAAGCCTAAGACAGTTCTTCCAATCGTTGCTGAATTCTCTGCTAAGGCCAAGGGTGCTGGTTTAGGCCACATTGTCTCTTCTAGTAAATCCTCTAGGAGAAACAAGGCCAAGAGAAAGAATAAGGCTGCCCGGAAGGCTCTAGCTGAAGAAAAAGGGAAAGCTCCCTTGGAACCTGCTGTGTTCAAGAAAGTTATCTTTCCCACGAACGAACTCGATTATGAGTCCACCTACGGACACTTTTCTAGGCCGATCCCTGAGAAGCCTAAGTCAAGATACCAAGGTTGGACTCGTCCTCGTAACTTTGGCGAGAGTGTCTTCAAGGCACCTTATGAGGAGATTCAGCTTCAAAGCTATGGACCTTATGCTCATGGTCATAATTTCAAAAAGACACCAAAAGTAAAACCCATTGTAGAAAAGCCTATGAAGGAGAAGACCTCATGTAACTGCCATCATCATGAAGCCTCCTCCTCCAAGAGTAAAGCTCCTGCTAGACCTTCATTCCAGAAAGTCAAGCAGGACTACACAAGGCAAAGATACAACAGGTTCAACTGTTGGTGCTGTGGCAGAATTGGTCATTTTGCCAGTGATTGTTGGTTCAATCCTGAAAATGCTGCAACCCCTAAAGTTATCAACGTGAGAGTGACCACTCATGAGGCTAATACTCGTAGGGGGAGTACTCTAACTCGAGACCAAGGACCCAAACTTGTTTGGGTTCCTAAGGCTAAATGATTGTAATTGCAGGTATGTCCAAAGGCCACCAAAATGCCAATCTGGTACTTGGACAGTGGATGTTCTCGGCATATGACCGGGACAAGGAGCCTACTACAGAATTACACCTCAGTCTGCAACGGACCAAAGATCATCTTTGGAGGTTCAGATCGAGGAATAACTAAAGGCTATGGTATGATCTCTAACGGCAGCGTATCCTTTTCGGATGTAGCTTATGTTGAAGGATTGGAACACAATCTCATTAGCATAAGCCAACTATGTGACAAAGGATACGTAGTTGAATTTCATGCTGACAAGTATTTGATAAAATCGGTTAACAATATGGAGACTATTTTATCAGGCACTTGAAGCAGAAATATTTTCTGTCTAAATTTTATCTGTATAGACTCTTCGACACCAGTGTGTCTTTTGGCAAAAAGTAGTGCATCTCTTGCTGACCAATGGCACAAGAGACTAGCACATATTAATTTCAAAACTATTAATAAATTATTCTCTCAAAACTTAGTGCGTGATGCACCTAATGTCAAGTGCATTACGGACAGTCCTTGTCACGCTTGTATCAAAGGCAAGCAAACAAGAAGTTCGTTTAAAAGCATAATAGGCAAGGATTCCAATAGAAGTTTGCAGCTTCTCCATATGGACTTGTTTGGTCCACTGCAGGTTAGAAGTTTGGGAGGTAAGGAATATACGTTGGTTATTGTGGATGATTACTCGCGCTTTGCGTGGGTGTTCTTTCTGAAACACAAGTCAGATACCTTCGGTATTTTCACTAATTTTGTGAGGCAGATCCAGAATGAATACAACTGTTCCGTAGTCAAAATCAGAAGTGACAATGGAACAGAATTCAAATCTGGAGCCATGACAGAATTTTATGAAAGTCAAGGTATCTTTCATGAGTTTTCCTCTCCTCGCACTCCACAGCAAAATGGAGTAGCTGAGAGAAGGAACAGAACACTCATTGAGGCTTGTCGGACCATGTTGAGTGATGCCTCACTTCCGGAGTATTTCTGGGCTGAAGCCGTCAACACCGCTTGTCACGTGCAAAATCGAGCACTCATCAACAAGAACCATGATAAGACCCCTTACGAACTTCTAAAAGGCCGGAAACCAAACATTTCATACTTTAGAATCTTTGGCTGTAAGTGCTTCGTACTTAACAATGGCAAGTATCACTCTACCAAGTTTAGCGAGAAAAGCTTTGAAGGTATTTTTGTAGGATATAGTAGCTATAGTAAGGCTTATAGAGTATTCAATAGAAAAACTCTGGTGGTGGAAGAGTCGATACATCTTGTATTTGATGAGACGAGTCTGTTGCAAAGCAACTCGTCTAGTGTGCCTATTGTAGATGCAAGTACAAAGTTGAAAGAACTTAGCTTGGATGAACCTAGTGAAGATAAAGATGAGACATTCATCAAGGTCCCCTCTATAACCACCATTGGAGAGGAGGATGATCAAGATGAAGAAGACATCCCAGCTAAAGATGCAACTCCAGTGGCTGAAGAGATCCCAGATGCAAGGACTTTAGAGTTCAGACACTTGAAGGATCATCCTGTTGACCAAATAATAGGAGATCCTCGGGATGGCGTCAGAACTCGTCGAGGTACAACTAACGAGAATTTACACTTAAGTTTTCTCTCACAGGTTGAACCAAAGAAATTTGAGGAAGCCAACTCCGACGCATCCTGGATTCTAGCCATGGAAGAAGAATTGAATCAGTTCAAATGATGCAAGGTTTGGACACTGTTGGTACCCTAGATGTGATTTGGCTTATGTAATCCCTTTCCAGCCCCTCTTGATCCATATAAAGATATATGATCATGTTTAGACTCTGTTTAGTCTCCCTAGGGCAGTTTATAAACTGACCTAGAGCTTAGGTTAGAAGTTCTAGATGTTTTTGTAGTTAAGGCTTTTCCGTTCGACCATCGTCGAACGAGGCCTCGCGATCGTCGATCATTGGTCGACGATAGCAGGGCTATTGAATCGTTGAAGTCAAGACAATTATCGTCGACCGTTGGTCGACGATCTCAGAGCAAGCTTACTACGCTCTGAAGGTTGGTCGACGATCTGTCATCAACAGATCGACGATCGTGTTCTTGCTTCACGATTTCTGTCTCGACAGATATTTGCCTTTGCTGGTCGACTATCTGTTTGCTGGTCGACTATCTGTTTGCTGGTCGACTATCTGTTTGCTGGTCGACTATCTGTTAGCCGGTCGACGATCTATTAGCTGGTCGACGATTTCTGGTCGACGATTTCTGTTCCGACAGATTCCTGCTATTAGTCGACGATCTGTTTGCAGGTCGACGATCATCGAACTCCTGTTCGACGATTTCTGTCTGCTTTTATCTGTTCATATTTATTTTATTCCTTGGTTTATTTCCAAGTGTTTTAACGTGTGGTTAGAAAGATTTTCTGAAGAATGTTTTTGCTAATTTATGGCTTAAATTCAAATGAATTATTTACCAAATATGTCAAGCATAAATCACGGGATTCAGTATTCTTGATAAAGCATTTTGTCCTATTATACAAATTGCGTTGACTTTATCTTTCCAGCTTGTTTTCTAGCCGTTGGTACTATGTACTATTTCCAAGAATGGTACGTCTTTATGCTGAAATATTTTTCCCGCTTATTTTATTCCTTATTGGGACTGACAGAAAGTTAATAGGCCATTCTATTCCTATTGCTGTATTCTATTTTGAGATAATCTGTTGCAGGGCTCGAGAATTCAAATCAATAGAGCCGTTCCAAAAGAAAAACGTGAAGACATATTTAAGAGAGATTCTTCTCTCAGCAAAAAGAAAAGTTACAGACACAGAGAAATATTATTCATTCGCTCAAGCATCATCAGAGCAGCTCTTCACAATCTCACAACAACAAGAAGAAAAGTTTTCCTGAAGCAAAAGCCCAGAGCAATCATCTTTCATTCTCAAGTCTCCTGAGCATCTGCTTAGAGTTTTCAAGACTTCAGAAAGAGCTCCAGTTCTGCTTCAAGTGCTCCAGAATCTTAAGACCTGATAAAAATCAGTCTTCAGATCTCTGAGGATTTAGTTTCAGTGTATCTGAAACTCCTTCATCCTGAAGCAAAGGCTTTCCCTGGACTTTCACTGAGCCAGGGGGAGACTTTGATTCTTTAGAGAATCCACAAGTCTTCTCTAATCTGTATTTACAACAGAGAAGATAATCTAACCCTCTCAACCCCCTTTGTAAAAAGAGTTTGTTCACACCTCTTCAAAAGTGAACGTTGGTGACAGGGCACCTTATCAACAACCTGTGGTTGAGCATCCTTATCAAAAGCTCAAAGGGTCTGTTTGATCTACCTGAATCAGATCATTGGTGGCAGGGCACCTTAGCAAAAACCTGTAGTGGATTCCTACCAGGGTGGTAGAAGAGTGGATGTACCTATTTAAAGGGAACCACTATATATCCTGTGTCCATCTGGTTATCTTGCTTATTCATCTTATTCTGTGGCTGTGATAGAACTACCTAGGGTTGCTAGTTGCTGTGATAGGCTTGTAGTTAACTGAAATTTCAGTCAACTTCTTCACTTGTGCACCTCACTGTGTTAGGCTCTTAGGGTTCAAGTATCAGATTTTTTATTCCGCAAATAAACTCCAAGGGAGCTGACTAAGTGTTCATAAAATTTTGAATACTCTATTCACCCCCCCTCTAGAGTAGTTTACAACTTATCCCCTCACTTTCAATTGGTATCAGAGCCAGGTTAGCTGTTCATACAGGCTAACACCTGAGTTAAAAGATCCTGTGATAAGTTGTTTCCTGATACCATTCACAAACACTTTCACACATGGCCCAGTCTAAGGATTATTCAAGCACCAGACCTCCTGTATGCAACTTGTCCAAGTTTGGCATATGGAAGGCCAGGATAAGACTATACATGAATTCTATTGATGAAGATATTTTTTCTTCTATTTTGACAGGACCACCTGCTAGGCCTGCTGCTGCTTCCACTTCTGCTGATCTCAGTGCTGTGCCACCTCCTGACTACAATGAAAGCTACAAGAAGGCAAAGGCAGCTGATGCAAAAGCAATGAATATCCTAGCTCAGACAATGTCTGATGAGATATTCCAGAAGCTGGCTGAATGCACCTCAGCCAAAGCTATGTGGGATTCCCTCAACCACATAGTTGCTGGCTCAGCTGATGAGAGGAAGGACAGGAGATCCAATCTCACCTCTCAGTATGAAAATTTCAAGAAGGATGATGCTGAAGACATTGACACAATGTACACAAGACTCAGTTCAATAATAAGTGAACTGAGGTCTTTGGACAAGGAGATAACTTTGTCAGAAGTAAATGACAAGATCCTGATGTGCCTTCCCATCTCTTGGGACTCAAGGATATGGACCATCAAGGATGGAAGAAACACTGTGGAACTCTCCACAGAAGCTCTGTTGGGAAAGCTCAAGTCATATGAGCAAACTCTAAAGAGCAGAGCTGCTGCAATTGAAGTAAAAACTCCAACACCAACAAAGAAAGAGCATTCTCTAGCTCTTAAGGCTACTGAGACTTCTGAAGGAAGTCAATCAAATGAGGAGTTACTGGCACTCATTGCCAAGAGGTTCTTCAACATGGGAAGAAGAGACCTCAGAAAGAAGTTCTCCAAGCATGAGGACAAGCCAAGGTATGACAAGACTCCATCTAAAGAAATCATTTGTTATGTTTGCAGCAAGCCTGGACACATTGCCCCAGATTGTCCAGAGAAGAAGTACAAGGAGAAGAAACATGAGAAAGAATACAGGAAGCACCACTCCAAGTCCTCATCACACAAATACAAGAAGAAGGACAAGGGATTTGTGGCTGCTACCTGGAGTGAAACAGAAGAGGATACCTGCTCCTCTAGCTCCAGTGATTCTGAAGAAGAAGAAGAGAAGAAAGCCAAAGAGGTCTGCCTCATGGCCATTGATGCCTGCAGCTCTCTGTCAGCTGCAGAGAATTCTGAAGAAGAAGGAGAAAATGAAGAAGATTCCTTTATGGAGGACCAGGTAATCGACTCATTTGACTTCTCATCTCCTGAGTTCAAACTAAAATTTAAAACTCTATGTTTAGATTTACTATTATCTGAAAAAGAAATTAAGTCACTTAGATTAAAAATAATGGAACTAGACATGGAAGGTACTGAAATAATCAGATTAGAAAAGGAATTAGAGAGCTCAAAAGAAGAAGTAACATTCCTAAAATTAGAACTAGCTAAATCTAAGAGGTTAGAAGAACAATTAAATGGCAGAAGCCTTAAATTATCTGAAATAACCTGTATAGCAAACACTAGGGTTGGTAATGATAAACTAGGCTTAGGTGCTACACCTAGTGAACCCATCCTCCTCACAAAGGAGAGATTTAGCACTCCAGTAAAATTTGTTTCTGAATCAGGAATAAAGAATACTGAGGAAATTGAAAAATGCAAGAAAATTCAGAACAAGATTAAGAAAGAGAATAGGAAGAAAAAAATTCTAGCTTTACAAAAATCGTCGAACATTAATCGACGATCGTCAAACCAATCGTCGAACGACTATCGACGATCGCTGAACACCTACACTGAGTATAATAGCTTTGGTGCAGGAGGTCGACGATCTCATCTTGAGTCGTCGACCAGTGATCGACGATCGTGGAATCCAGAACATCGTTCTACCATAAATGATCGACGATATGGCATGCGATCGTCGACCAGTGATCGACGATCTGGACTTAAGCTGGAAAATAAAAATCAAACTTCCAGAACTTCAAATCCTAATCACCACCCTAGGATGTTTAATCCTTCAACTGAATGGATTATCCCATCTAGGAGATCACACCCTTTAGGATATAAATCTAAGCCTGCAAAATCTTTTATATCTAGTTTTTCTTTTGTGAAGAATACTGGACCCAAGGTAACCTGGGTCCACAATGTATAACTGTTCTTTCTGCAGGTGAAGACCTATCCAGTCATACATGACAAATGGTATCTGGATAGTGGATGCTCAAAGCATATGACAGGAAAGAAGAAGAACCTGTCAGGATTCAAAGCCAAGCTGGGACCAAAAGTTGTATTTGGGGATTCCAGCTGTGGACAGACTGAAGGGTATGACAGTTTCACCATAGGAGCTGTAACCTTCAAGAAAGTAGCTTATGTCTCAGGACTAAAGCACAACCTAATCTCTGTAAGTCAAATGTGTGATGCTGGGTACAAGGTATGGTTTACTGACACTGCTTGCAATATTTCTTTAAATAATACTGTGGTGTTAGTAGGTATTAGAATTGGAAATGTTTATGTTGTAGATTTTAATTCCTCCAAATCTGAAATATGCTTATTTAATGAAGTAACCAGTAATAATACCCTTTGGCATAAGAGACTTAGTCATGTAAATTTGAAAAACATTTCTAGGTTGGCTAAATACAATCTTGTACGAGGTCTACCTTCTTGCCCCTACAAGAAGGAAGGCCTTTGCAAAGCTTGTCAATTAGGTAAGCAAACAAGAAATAGCTTTAAATCAGTTAATAAAAGTGATTCTCCCAGGATTCTGTACTTGCTACATTTGGATTTATTTGGTCCTATTGCTGTACAGAGTCTTGGAGGGAAGTCTTACACTCTAGTAATTGTAGATGACTTCTCCAGGTTCACTTGGGTATTCTTCTTGAGAACTAAGGCTGATAACTTCAAGGTTCTTACAGATTTTCTAAAGTGTATACAGAGTGAGTATTCTACTCAGATTGCCTTGATCAGAAGTGATCATGGTACTGAGTTTGAGTCTCTTCTTATGCAAGAATTCTGTGAGAAGGAAGGTATCAAACATAGCTTCTCTGCTCCTAGAACTCCTCAACAAAATGGGGTAGTTGAAAGGAAAAACAGAACCCTAATTGAAGCTGCAAGTACATTGTTGGCAGATGCTAACATGCCTCTGTCCTTTTGGGCTGAAGCAGTTAGCACAGCTAACTATGTATTGAATAGAAGTCTGATACATAAACTTAAGGGTAAGACTCCCTATGAATTACTTAAGCAAGTGAAACCTAAAATAGACTATTTTAGAGTATTTGGCTGTGTTGCTTTTGTTCATAACAATAACAAAGAATACCATAGAAAATTTGAGGCAAAAGCTTCAATGGGAGTTTTTCTAGGATACTCTCAAGTAAGCAAAGCCTATAGGGTCCTTAATAAATCCTCTCTTAAGATAGAAGAGTCTGCACATGTCTCTTTTGATGAGACAGTCATGTATTATAAGGAGAAGGATTCTTCTTCTAATAGTACAGTGCAAGTCCTAGGAGTAAGTAAGGATTTGGAAGGTTTGAGACTCACACAGGAGAATCATCCCCAACAAACTCCTCAGGTTGCTCCCTCAGATTCTGAATCTGATGTAGAACTTCTTGAAGTTAAAGCACCTGCTCCAACAGTTGATCAAATTCCACATGAGGAATTAAATCTTGATACTGTTGAAGATCAGATCATTGTTGAACCTACTGATCTTGTCACACTTAGAGATCACCCTGTATCTCAAGTGATTGGAGACATTTCAGCAGGAGTCCAGACAAGACATCAACTCAACAAAAATGTGATGTTTGCTTGTTTCCTTTCTCAGGTTGAGCCCCTAACCATTAAAGATGCTGAGCTTGATCCACACTGGATTATAGCAATGCAAGAGGAGCTTAACCAGTTTGAAAGATGTAAAGTTTGGACCTTGGTTCCAAGACCAAGAGGCCAACGGATCATAGGCACCAAGTGGGTGTTTAGAAACAAGCTTGATGCCCAAGGCATAGTAGTTAGGAATAAGGCTAGGCTAGTAGCTCAAGGCTATAGACAGGAGGAAGGCATAGATTATGATCAGACTTTTGCCCCTGTAGCTAGACTAGAAGCCATTAGGATTTTCCTAGCCTATGCTGCCTATAAAAGATTTAAGGTCTTCCAAATGGATGTGAAGAGTGCCTTCCTCAATGGAGATTTAAAGGAAGAAGTGTTTGTTGAACAACCACCAGGGTTTGTTTCATCAACCTTACCCACTCATGTGTTCAAACTCCAAAAGGCTCTATATGGACTTAAGCAAGCTCCTAGAGCTTGGTATGAGACCTTAGCAAATTTTCTTCTAGAACACAAGTTTGTGAGAGGTGTAGTAGATAGAACCCTGTTCATTAGACATCATAAGGACTCACAACTGTTAGTTCAAATCTATGTAGATGACATTATATTTGGTTCTACTGATCCCAAACTATGCAAGAGGTTCTCTGACCTAATGCACTCCAAGTTTGAGATGAGCAGCATGGGTGAGTTATCCTATTTCCTTGGTCTCCAAGTGAAACAGAGTGTTGATGGCATTTTCATTTCTCAATCAAAATATGCCAGAGAGCTGGTTAAAAGATTTGGAATGTCTGATGCTTCATCAATGAGCACACCTATGGCCTCAAATGTAGTTATTGATTCTGATGTCAATGGCAAGTCTGTTGATCAAAAGAACTTTAGAGCCATTGTTGGTTCCCTGCTGTATTTGACTGCAAGTAGGCCTGACATAATGTTTGCTACATGCCTATGTGCTAGGTTTCAGGTCAACCCAAAGGAATCTCACTTAACTCTTCTCAAGAGGATTTTGAGATACCTTAAGGGATGCCCTAACTTAGGACTGTGGTACCCAGCTGAGTCAGGATTTGAATTAATTGGATATTCAGATGCTGATTATGCTGGTTGTAGAGTTGACAGGAAAAGCACCTCAGGGACTTGTCAGTTCCTGGGAGAGAGACTTGTCTCTTGGTTTTGCAAGAAACAGGCATCTGTGTCTACTTCAACTGCTGAGGCTGAATATATAGCAGCAGCTAGTTGCTGTTCACAGATCCTGTGGATTCAAAATCAGCTAGTGGATTATGGGTACACACACTCAAACACAAAAATTCTGTGTGACAGTACCAGTGCAATATCAATTGCTCAAAATCCTGTGCACCATTCCAGGACCAAGCACATTGAGATTAGACATCACTTTCTGAGAGATAATGTGGAAAAGAACAAGATAGTAATGGAATTTATATCCACAGACCTGCAGAGAGGAGATATTTTCACTAAGCCCCTTGATGAACAAAAGCATTTGTTCTTCCTGAACCAGCTTGGCATGATTAATGGTTCAGAGTAGTGAAAATTTGGTTAGTTTTGTTTTCTGTCCAAAATCGTCGAACGACTGCTCGACGATCTTCGACCAGGTCAGAACTATCGTCGACCAACCGTCGACGACAGCTCGTTCTGTAGTAAGGCAGAAATCGTCGACCAACTGGTCAACGATCTCTCCTTAGGTATCTATCGTCGACCAATGGTCGACGACAGATTTTCTGTGCTGGGTGGAGAATCGTCGACCATCATTTATTGATCGACGATCGTGGTAATTGCGTGTAGTCGGTCGATGTTTACCGATTAGTCAAACATTGACTATCGTCGGTCTGTGTTCGACGACCGATTTTATTCCGGGATCGACGATCGCAGATTTGTTTCTAATAGTCGATTTAGGTCTGAAGATCGTCGTCCTTCCGCTCCGTCTTTTCATATTCCTTCTTCTGGCTTAGAATTCGCTCTCGAACTCTAATCCCGCGCGATTCTCTTCTCCCCTGTTTTGCTTCTCGATTCGCCATCTTCTCTCAAATCCTATGGCGATTCCTTCTGCTGTTCTCTCTGGAATGAAGTTCGACACTGGCTTCTGTGTCGACTTTGATTCTTTCAGCCGATGTGATCAACCAATCCAAGCTATTCTGCAGCTGTGTGAAGACCAAGGCCTCAAGAAATTTATGTCATTCTCTCCTAAGATTCATATACCAGAGATTCGTGAATGGGTATACACTTCGTCCTCCAGCGACGACGTCATGACTGGAAAAATAAATGGAGAGGAGGTCATCCTGACTCCTGAAGTTCTGTCTGAGTTGTTTGGACTACCAACAGGTACTGAGGAATATGAGCAAAGCACAGAGGAATATGGCCGCATGCTCACTGTGATGGGCCATGCCGAAGGGATTCCGGCTAAGCTGCTGAAGATAAACTTGTCTCCAGAATACAAGTTTCTGGCAGACCTGGTGGGCAAGGTTGTTTTGGGAAAACATTCTGCTCATGACAACATCAACAGGCAACAGTTTGCCCTGATGTCAGCTTTGGTGAATAAGGCACAGATTGCCTGGGGAAAAGTTCTGTTTGAACTAATAAGGAGAAAGAACAATCAGAAAGAAGTAAATCTTGCCAGGGTACTGGGTGTGTTTCTGTATGTGAAAGCACCCCTGCTGCTTGTTTCTGCACCGTCTGCAGTAAATGCCAGCAAGAGGTTGGACCCCTCTCTATTCAAGAAATCCCAGAGGATTATCAAGAAGTCAGCCAGGGTTGATCCTAACCCTCCTTCAGACACAAGGGCTGATTCGGCCGCTCTCCCGCTTACTGGGGAAGGCTCAGCAATCCCTTCATCCTCCCTCTTTACCCCTGCATCCTCTTCTCCTGCATTACTTTCTACAACACCTGCAGTGCCACCACAACATGCATCCTTCATTCCACCTGCATCTCCACATCAGTCACCAACACCACAACATCTGGCAGCTTCAGCCAGTGTTGACATGGTGACTGCTACCATCCTTACGCATCTTTCTCAACATGAATCCCACACTCATGTTGATGTTCACCCATCTCCACATGACTCATTTGATCATGTGGCAGATCATCCTGCTTCCATTCCATCCACCTCCACATCATCAGCATTTCAGATAACTCCTGAATTGCTTGCACATATTATCGAGCTCATTACTCCCTCCATCCAAAAAATGATTGAGGCTGCCAATGCCCCTCTCATTGCATCCATCAATGCCCTTACTCAAGCCATAAAATCATCTCATCCCTCTGCTGAGCCCTCTTCTGTAAGATGCATGACTCCAGTCCCCACTGAAGTCATGCAGGGGGAGATGTCTGTTGAAGTGGTCTCAGGTGATGCCCTGACCCTTCAGGACAATTCTTCTCTTCCCCTTCAAGGAACTGTAGAAGAAGCTCAAGAGATTCCAGAGAAAGAACCAGAAGGTAAACCTTAAAATTCTTCCTCCAAAGGTTATAATCAGGACTTCAATTTGATATTTGTATCTAACAAAGACATTCACTCCCTAGTGAATCTAGCTTCTGAGGAAGAAGTTCCTGAAAAAGAAAATGAGGAAGTCCCCATGGACACTTGTGAGTATGATGCTGCTCAACCTGATGGTATAGCTTTATTTAAGATTCTAATTAATTCAAACTCCAACTTAGAGTTAATTTCTTATCCCTTTCTTTCCATCACAGCTGCTGATGACCTTACATCAGTATTGCAAGTTGATGCTGCTAAGTCCCTTGATTCTAATAAAGACTTGGAATCATTTCTTAACTCAGACTGTGAGTTCTCACTCACATCTACTCCTTTTGTTCCTCCTCCTCAAGAGATAGTGGTCCCTTATAGACCTGAGTACCTTGATGACCCCTTGGTCAAAGATACTCTTTTCTTTTCCTGTATGGCACTCCTCTTGTGCCTTGCAGAGGTGTCTATCCCTGATGTCACTGAACAGGGATCTTGTGGAGATCTTCAGGTAATCCTATCTATTACCTGTTGTTTGTTCACCTTGGGGGGAATATTTTATTCCCACTTGGTTGTTAACTTATCTTTCTTTGCATGCAGGCACAACCATTATTGCTGCTGCTGCTGAAAACATCAACATCCCTGCTGATGCTGCTGCTGAAGAAATTGAAGATGTGCAAGATAGGGCAGACAATGCTCCCAAGATGACTGAAATGGACTCAAGCTCAGGTACTCTAAACCTAGAACAATTTATAGCCTTTGTGGCTGAGAATATTGCCTCTGAGTACATTGAAGGGATGGCTAATTATCATCTGGATTCCCTAGCCATCTCTCTAGAGAAAGCATCTGCCCCTGCAGATATCGTCATCTTTTCTCCTCCTATCCTTACCTATCCTCTATCCATTCCTTCTATTGCAGAACTGGTCCCCAAGACAGTTCCTGAGTTGTATCCAGAATCAGAACTCTGGAAGAGGTCTCCAAATGTGGATCTTGATGCCCTCCTTAGGCAAGATGCCATTGAGGAAGCTAAAGAGAAAGAAGAAAGAGAAAAGAAAGACAAAGCTGAACCTGCTGCCAAGGATCCTTCTAAACTTGACTTTGATGATTATGCTGGGAAAGACTCATCTCATTCTGATGATGATGATGATGATCCTGAAAATTCTGATAGCTCCCAAAAGAAGAAAAAGGCTGTAGCCCAGAAAAGAAAGGCATCTGCTCCTCCTGCTGCTAATCCAGACAAGGATGTTCCCTATTTTATTCTGAAGGGAATTGATCCCAAGAGCAAAGAATTTCAGCCTTGGATGAGACTTTCAAAGAATCAGACAAGAGAGAATAAGAGAAGAAAAAGATATGACACTCCTGTTCAGAAATTCCCCCCCAGAGGTCCTCCTCCACCTCCTGGTGCTGGAGCATCTGGAAGTCTCTCTTCTGCCCCCTCTGCAAGGTCAGCCAGTTCTAACACTTCTCAGACCTACCAAAGAAGGAGTAACCAAAGCCAGGGAGGCCAAGATGTATCAGGACAGGGAAGAAAAAGAAATGACAATGCTCTCGTGGAACAAATAAAGGAGATGACTTTTCAGCAACCTACATTCTCTCCTCCTCCTTCTCCTCCCAGGAAAGGTCCATCCTCTTCTTCAAGAAAACCTGCTGCTGCTGAGACAACTGAATCAAAAGGAAAAAGAGTGGTCTTTTCAGAAAAATCCCACAAAAAGTTCATTGAGCTTGCACCTCCAAGATCTCTATATGCTCAAACTAATCCTAAGAAGGCTGTGCAGATTCCTCTTGATTCAAGCAAACTTGCTACAGCTCTTCAAAGGAACATGGAGATTGCAGCTCATACAGATACTGATAGACCTCCCTCTCCATCAGATAAAACTGAAGCTGAAAGGATTGCCTCTATGGCAAGATTCAAAGAGTCTATTGCACTAAGCATGATGGAGAGAGCCAAATCTCAAGGACTAGATCCTACAGCTTACTCAACAATGTCAGAATTCAGAGAAAAGGAACTCAGCAGAATTCAAGTCAATCCAGAAGCCTTTGACACTGAAGAATACATGAAGCTACATCCTGCTGCAGTTCTACCAAGTTATGCTGAAAAGAAAATCATAGGTGAACATGATCTAATGCTATCCAAGAGACAAGCAGCAAACCCTAACAGAGAAATTATTTTCAAACCAGCTGCAATACCCAAAAACTCATCTGATGCTAAACATGCTGATAAATCTGCTTGATACATTCCATTTCTGCTGATTTATGCTTGTTATATTTTCTGTGTATTGCCTGTGTTTTATCATTCTGGTTAATCTTTAGATTTGTTGTTGTCTGCTTTAGCCTTTAAATTGGATTGGATAACATAACCCAAATAGGGGGAGATTGTTGGTACCCTAGATGTGATTTGGCTTATGTAATCCCTTTCCAGCCCCTCTTGATCCATATAAAGATATATGATCATGTTTAGACTCTGTTTAGTCTCCCTAGGGCAGTTTATAAACTGACCTAGAGCTTAGGTTAGAAGTTCTAGATGTTTTTGTAGTTAAGGCTTTTCCGTTCGACCATCGTCGAACGAGGCCTCGCGATCGTCGATCATTGGTCGACGATAGCAGGGCTATTGAATCGTTGAAGTCAAGACAATTATCGTCGACCGTTGGTCGACGATCTCAGAGCAAGCTTACTACGCTCTGAAGGTTGGTCGACGATCTGTCATCAACAGATCGACGATCGTGTTCTTGCTTCACGATTTCTGTCTCGACAGATATTTGCCTTTGCTGGTCGACTATCTGTTTGCTGGTCGACTATCTGTTTGCTGGTCGACTATCTGTTTGCTGGTCGACTATCTGTTAGCCGGTCGACGATCTATTAGCTGGTCGACGATTTCTGGTCGACGATTTCTGTTCCGACAGATTCCTGCTATTAGTCGACGATCTGTTTGCAGGTCGACGATCATCGAACTCCTGTTCGACGATTTCTGTCTGCTTTTATCTGTTCGTATTTATTTTATTCCTTGGTTTATTTCCAAGTGTTTTAACGTGTGGTTAGAAAGATTTTCTGAAGAATGTTTTTGCTAATTTATGGCTTAAATTCAAATGAATTATTTACCAAATATGTCAAGCATAAATCACGGGATTCAGTATTCTTGATAAAGCATTTTGTCCTATTATACAAATTGCGTTGACTTTATCTTTCCAGCTTGTTTTCTAGCCGTTGGTACTATGTACTATTTCCAAGAATGGTACGTCTTTATGCTGAGATATTTTTCCCGCTTATTTTATTCCTTATTGGGACTGACAGAAAGTTAATAGGCCATTCTATTCCTATTGCTGTATTCTATTTTGAGATAATCTGTTGCAGGGCTCGAGAATTCAAATCAATAGAGCCGTTCCAAAAGAAAAACGTGAAGACATATTTAAGAGAGATTCTTCTCTCAGCAAAAAGAAAAGTTACAGACACAGAGAAATATTATTCATTCGCTCAAGCATCATCAGAGCAGCTCTTCACAATCTCACAACAACAAGAAGAAAAGTTTTCCTGAAGCAAAAGCCCAGAGCAATCATCTTTCATTCTCAAGTCTCCTGAGCATCTGCTTAGAGTTTTCAAGACTTCAGAAAGAGCTCCAGTTCTGCTTCAAGTGCTCCAGAATCTTAAGACCTGATAAAAATCAGTCTTCAGATCTCTGAGGATTTAGTTTCAGTGTATCTGAAACTCCTTCATCCTGAAGCAAAGGCTTTCCCTGGACTTTCACTGAGCCAGGGGGAGACTTTGATTCTTTAGAGAATCCACAAGTCTTCTCTAATCTGTATTTACAACAGAGAAGATAATCTAATCCTCTCAACCCCTTTGTAAAAAGAGTTTGTTCACACCTCTTCAAAAGTGAACGTTGGTGACAGGGCACCTTATCAACAACCTGTGGTTGAGCATCCTTATCAAAAGCTCAAAGGGTCTGTTTGATCTACCTGAATCAGATCATTGGTGGCAGGGCACCTTAGCAAAAACCTGTAGTGGATTCCTACCATGGTGGTAGAAGAGTGGATGTACCTATTTAAAGGGAACCACTATATATCCTGTGTCCATCTGGTTATCTTGCTTATTCATCTTATTCTGTGGCTGTGATAGAACTACCTAGGGTTGCTAGTTGCTGTGATAGGCTTGTAGTTAACTGAAATTTCAGTCAACTTCTTCACTTGTGCACCTCACTGTGTTAGGCTCTTAGGGTTCAAGTATCAGATTTTTTATTCCGCAAATAAACTCCAAGGGAGCTGACTAAGTGTTCATAAAATTTTGAATACTCTATTCACCCCCCCTCTAGAGTAGTTTACAACTTATCCCCTCACTTTCAGACACTTGTTCCTAGACCCAAAGGTAAGAACGTCATTGGGACAAAATGGGTCTATCGGAACAAGATGGACGAAGATGGAACAATTATAAAGAATAAAGCCAGACTTGTCGCCAAGGGATATCGTCAAGAGGAAGGAATCGACTTCGACCAGACTTATGCTCCAGTAGCAAGACTGGAGGCGATCAGGTTATTTCTTGCCTACGTTGCACTTAAGGGCTTTACCGTCTATCAGATGGACGTAAAGTCCGCCTTCCTGAATGGTGACATAAAGGAAGAAGTGTACGTAGAGCAACCGCTAGGTTTTGTTGATTCAAACCATCCTAATTATGTATACTTATTGCAAAAAGCACTATATGGTCTTAAACAAGCTCCTCGAGCTTGGTATGAGACTCTGTCTAGCTTCCTTCTTGAGAACAAGTTCACAAGAGGAAAGATAGACAAAACATTATTTCTTAGGGAAATAAAAGGCAAGATTTTGCTAGTGCAGATCTATGTCGACGATATTATTTTCGGCTCTACGGATAACAACCTCTGCAAGAAGTTTTCTAAACTTATGCAAGGGAAGTTTGAAATGAGCAGTATGGGAGAGCTGAAGTATTTCTTAGGGCTTCAGGTGAAACAATCTGAAGATGGGATTTTCATCTCACAGACCAAGTTCACCAAAGAGCTACTTAAGAAATTCGGAATGGAGAATGCAACCTCTATGAGGACTCCAATGGCCTCAGCTATGTCTCTGGACAAGGATGAGAAAGGGAAACCTTTTGATGAAACCAAGTACAGAAGCATAATTGGGTCCTTGCTCTACCTTACTGCGAGTAGACCAGATATAATGTTCTCAACATGTGTATGTGCTAGATTTCAGGTGAACTCTAAGGAATCTCACTACATCGCTGCAAAGCGAATCCTGAGATACCTCAAAGGCACGCCAAATCTTGGCTTATGGTACCCAAGAAGTAATGATAGTGAACTAATTGGTTTTTCAGATGCAGATTTTGCAGGTAGCAAAGACGACAGGAAAAGCACTTCCGGGACTTGCCAATTTCTCGGAAGGAGACTTATTTCCTGGAGCAGTAAGAAGCAGAACTGTGTAGCCATCTCAACGGCTGAATCAGAGTACATCTCTGCAGACAGCTGTTGTGCACAGCTCTTATGGATCAAGAATCAGTTTGAAGACTACAACATGAAGTTCCAGAACATTCCCCTGTTCTGTGACTCTTCCAGCGCCATAGCAATAGCCAACAACCGAATCTCCCACAGCCGGACCAAGTACATAGAGCTTCGCTATCATTTCATCCGGGAGCATGTGGAGAATGGAGACATAGATCTACAATATGTCTCCACAGACAGGCAAGTGGCAGATATATTCACGAAGCTGCTGGACGAGTCCAAGTTCTCGTTCTTCAAAACTGAGCTTGGACTGCTCAACAAAGAAGACTAGTGATGGACTCTCAAATTAAGAAGATATCAGTAATGTTGGCTGCTCAGAGGTACAGTTCTTCAGTGGAAATAGACATCTACCAGGGAAATTCCTTCAAGTATTAGAGACTCGAGCATCATTACACTTACACGAGTAAACGGCTAATACTCGAGTAAAAAGTTTCATATACTCAAGTAATCCAAAAGATACTCGTGTATGAACTTCTTATACTCGAGTATGAAAATTCGTCAAGGACTTAATACTCGTGTATGCCAATTACATACTCGAGTATGAATTATTGATTACTCGTGTATGTTGTGCCTACTCGAGTATACTAAACTTCATACTCGTGTATGCTGTCATCTTCTACTCGAGTACTCGGATTCTTTTTGGATTTTCAAAATCTCTACTCGCACCTAGCAAATTGCCGCCTCGTTCAGGTATGTCATTATACTTAATCCTCCTTAAACCTAATTAGGATTACTTATATATATATTCAAAACGAAAAAGTCCTTTCCACTTCTCATTTACTCGAGTAGGCGCCGACTTTTCGTATTCCCGATTCCTGTTCTTCCTCTTCCGTCGCCGCAAGATTCCTGTCTCTTCGTCTCCCAGAACAGGTGCAGAGCTTTGTCTTCCTCGTTCTTGTTTCCTTCGCATTGCAGAATCGCTGATGGCTCCTCCCTCCTCCAAGATTGGAATCGGCTCTGAACTAGTAACAGATGGTATTGAAGATATTTCGGATGACTTCAAGAACTTACTGATTCTCCTGGACACGGCCGGATTGTCCTTCGTTCTTCAAGAACCCTGCCGTCTCCTGCTTCCTGATGTTGAAGAATTCTACAGAAATCTGAAGGTTAGACACAACGGCACAGTTCTGAAATCCAAGGTAAAGGGAGTTGAAATTCGGTTGGATAAAACTTCAGTGGCCACTCTGCTTCGGATGCCAGTGGTCGACGAAGAAGATGACCTAGAAAAGGAAGACGCCGACCGCACCTCTCTATTCTGTGATCGAGATCCTGAAGGTGGAGGTGAAACCTTGAATCGATCTTTGTTCAATTCAGAAGGGAAGTTTCTCATTGACATCATCGCCAAAATCCTATGGTGCAAGACTTACTCCATAAGAGACATCTCCCAAAATCTATTCGACGTTATGCAAGCTATTGTCTGCAGGAAGAAATTCCAGTTCGGAATGATGATACTGGATAAGATCCGAGAAAGCGTCAAACATCCCAGTTTTGCTAGGATTATCTCCCTCCTCCTCCATGAGATCAACCCTACAGTGTTTGACTTCTCAAAAGGGACTCCTCTTCACCACATGAAGAAAGTCACCCTCTCCTCTATACAAAGATACGAGATCAAGCTTCAGAACACTGCTCAATCCTCTAAGGCCTCCCAAACAGCAGATGCTCCCAGACATCAGGCTGTGATCAGGACTCCATCTCCTCCTCAACATCAAATTGCTGACACTCTGGGTGCAGTAATTGAGGGGGAGCCTGCCTCATCCACCCTTCAGGTACAGACTTCAGAGATACCAGTCCACACTGTCAGAGATCCTTCTCCATCATCCTTTCCTAATCTCCAGATATCCTCAGATGCTCTAAGTCAGCCAGAAACCCAGGTTCAGGAGGAGCCTCTATCATCAGCTGCAGACATAGCCAGCATGATTTAAGAACTGAGAGATACCAGTTCCCCTCCTCCAGCAGATACTGTAAGTCATGATAAAGAACCTGAGCTAACAGAAGAACAGACCCCTGCAGCAGAACCTTCTCCATCCCCTGCTCACTCTCCCTTAGCAGCAGCAGATCTTCATGATGATATCATCCTGTCTGATGACGAGGAGAATTCCCCAGAACCTGTTGACCCTCCTCTGAGGACACTTGACTTCTCTCTCCCCTCCTTCACTGACCCTTGTGATTCCATAGAGATAATTCCAACCAAGAGAGCTGTGAGCTCAGTGATTGTGGAAGAGATCCCCCCTTGGAATACTCCTGCTCCCTCAGTCCCTGCATCAACCTCAGCCCCTTCTTCTTCTTCCTCTTCAGATCTTGTAAGCAAGATTGAGCTTATGCTCAAAGAACAGAGAGATTACTTTGATGCCACTCTGCAGTCAGTCACCTCCAAGGTCTCTGCTCTTGAAAAGGAGATGAGCAGAGGCTTTGCTGAAATTCAAGCAAACACTGACACACTCAAGCAGCTGTTCAATATTGGAGGCAAAGCCATAGATCACACCATCACCAGCATAGGTGAGCTAAGAAACCAGGCAGAGACAGTAGCTCACAATCAGCTCAAGCTAGATGAGAGAGCTGAAACTAATGTTGTGAAAGTATGTAATGAAGTGGGCACCTTCAGAGATGAAGCAATTGCCCAACTATCCATAGATATCAGCAAGGGGGAGAAGATCGTAAAAGAACAAGTTGAAAAACTTTCTGAACAAGCTGAAGCCCAGGTCAAACAACTATCTACCCAATCTCAAGAGGCTATAAGTGATCTAGTAAAAGGATTGAAAGAATCCATTCTTTCCCAGCTCCAGTCTGTCAAATTCTATACCTATGACACTGCTGTCTGGCTGCATAATCAAAACTTTCCTGAGTTTCAACTGGACCCTTCCATTATACCTCAGCATCTAGATCCTCTTGCAGAACAGCTTCCAGCAGATGTCTCAGCTCAAGCAACCTTTCAAGGAGGTGTGCCAGTCTTCTCACCCAGACCTGAGGGTGATGTGACTGAGCCTCCCCTATCCTATACTGAAGCATGGCAAGATGATTTTCCTTCCAGTTCTCAAGGTCCTTCTAAGAAGAAAAGAAAATATGGTGACAGCGCTTCTGCCAGCCGTTCTGCACCCAGGAAAGAGCCAGCTTCTGAAGGTAGACCACATGTTGTTCATGCTGAAGTGTGGAGTCCTACCTCTAAGTCCCTAATTCTTGATACTTTGAGGTTAGTGACTGATCTTGGAGAGAACAGAGATAATTACTACAGTTATTCAGAGTGGAAAGCCTATGAAGCATCTCAGATAAAGATCAGGCTACATGACAGAAATTGGGGGCACAACAACCCAGCTGCTCCTCCTAGGCCCAGGACTTACTTTCCAAAACCTTTCAGCTACCTAGAGAGGCAAGAGCTGAAAAGAGAAAGGATGCACAAGGATGCCCCATCTTGAGTTGAACTGAGAATGTGGAATTGGACTTTTGTTTCTGTGCTTAAAACATTTCTATATATATATATATTTAATTCTGATTATGGCAATGTTTTGTTTATCCTGCTTTAGTTTAGTTTATTCTCCTGTTATATGCATGTTGTTCTTTTACTCTTAAGTAATTCACCTTAGTATAGAGAGTCCTGACATCTACAAATAGGGGGAGATTGTTGGGGTTTGTCTCCACAATACCTCAGATTTGTAGGAAGTCAGACCTTGAACTAAGATGAATTAAGATGTATTTGATGTGGTGTTTGAGTTGTATGTGTGCAGGTTCTAATTACCAAGTGTAGACCAATGTCAGTCTATAATGGGTCACCAAACACAAGACCATGCAATGTAATCCCTCATTGTGTGATCCAAAGTGTTGGCCCATGTATAGCCTCTCTATTGGGATACACTTCTCATTCATGCACTTGGATTGATGGACAGAAGCATTGGAGCTAATTTCCTCAGAAAAATATTTCTAAGTCCAAAATACTCGAGTAACCCCTTTTTTTATACTCGAGTATCAGACTTAATACTCGAGTAGCTAGTTAGACATACTCGAGTAGCTAGTTATACATACTCGAGTAGTTAGTTAGACATACTCGAGTAATCAGTTAGACTTACTCGAGTAGGCTCTGAATACTCATGTAGATAAATCTATACTCGAGTAGTTAGTTAGACATACTCGAGTAATCAGTTAGACTTACTCGAGTAGGCTCTGAATACTCGTGTAGATAAATCTATACTCGAGTAGTTAAGTAGTCATACTCGAGTAAGTTCTTTTCATACTCGAGTAAGTAACTTAATCACTCGAGTAAATCATGTATCATACTCGAGTAGCTCCATTTCTTCTCTTCTCTGCAAGTTCAAGTAGTCATACTCGAGTAGTTTCTTTTCATACTCGAGTAAGTGTTTCTATACTCGAGTAATTGATTTTCATACTCGAGTAAATTATTCGATACTCGAGTAGTTGATTTTAATACTCGAGTAAGTATTCTGATACTCGAGTAGTTGATTTTAATACTCGAGTAAGTATTCTAATACTCGAGTAGTTGATTTTAATACTCGAGTAAGTATTCTGATACTCGAGTAATTCTCCTTTCACTCGAGTATATCTTGCTGATACTCGAGTATATCTTGCTGATACTCGAGTATATCTTTTCTGATACTCGAGTATATCTCTTCTGATACTCGAGTAGTTCATTTTTCACTCAAGTAAATTTCTCTTCTCATACTCGAGTATACTCCTCTTTGTCACTCGAGTATCTAAATTCCCATACTCGAGTATATCTTCTCTTACTCGAGTATAGCAGTTCTCTATTCCAGAATTTTTCTAAGTTCGAATTCACCATAAGTATTTTGAATCCGTCATTTCTGATTGGTCCACGTGTCATCCTTAATTAAGATTATGACCGTTGGAGTCCACCTATAAATAGGTCATTTCAGAATTGACTAATTAACAAGATTACCGAGATATTCTTTTTAAGAAAGAGAAAATTCCGTGAACCCTAATTCTCACGCCGCCGCCGCTGCCATCATTATTCACGGAAGAAACTCTGGATCGCCGATCTCCGTCTTCAACGACTATTTCTCCAGTGATCCAGACAAAAGTGAATCACTCGATCTCGCCGAGCCTCAAAGATTTCAGATCTATCTTCTCGATCGAGGTGGTTCTAGTTTTCAGATTCGTGGATCTCTCTCAAGTCATCTTCAACCTTTTCTGATCAAGCCGAAGTTCCTAAAGAAGAAGACTGTCAAAGATCCAGATCTGAGATTGTTGTTTTGATTTTTCATTCTCAAACCAAAATTTCATTGTAGGAGTTTTTCTCCGAGATTTGTAGGAAGACCTTTCTTCCGAGTTTTGTAGATCCAGTTGGATCGAGTTTTGTAGGAACGTGGTTCCGAGGTGTAGGATTGTTTTCAATCCGAGATAGTGGAGTAGCCGAGTCTAGTGATTTGCTAGATCGGTGAGGAAAGTGGACGTACCCAAGGTTGGGGAACCACTATAAATCTCTTGTCGTCTGTGATTGCTTGATGTGTGCTGTGTTAGATTTTAATTCCGCATTTGACACGCATTTCACCTATTCACCCCCCCTCTAGGTGATTTAGGCTAACAACTTAGACCTCTCAGATCCATCTTCTTGGTTGAATTTATAGAAGTAGAAACTGTTCCCAACAGTTGGGGATACTTCTCTCTTAGAAATATTCCAATTACCCTTCCAAGGGTTACCTCTTTCTTAGAGTTCTTCTTCCTGATCAAATCAAAAACTATTCCTGCCCAATTGATTTCTTTCTTGTTGACAATGGCACACATCAAGGCAAACTGTTGCCTGGTAATGTTGTTGTGAGCAGAGTGCTTACCCAACAGCACTTTTACAACCAGTTCCACTAAGAACTTAATCCTCATCGGAAAATTTACTTTCAATAACTTAGAAGGAATGCCTTCGGCATGACCTAGCTCGACGAGCATCCTTCCATACTCTTGAGTATTTTGGTCATACTCCTCTTGACCATTAATAAAATCAAAAATCTCAGTCAAGACGGCAGGAGTCAAAGTTACCTCCTCGCCGTCGATGGTCCCGGTCATGGATTTGTCACTGGACAACAAAGTGTAGACCCATTCTTTAATCCCTAGAATATTAATCTTAATCCTTGTGGACATCAACTTCTGTAGTCCTTGATCCTTGTACAGCTGGAGTATCTCTAGAATCTCAGCATTGCAGGCGCTGAACGAATCAAAGTCCACGCTGAACCCGGCGTCAAACTTCATCACCGTCAGAAGAGCTGGAGCAATCACCATCGATTTGGTCGGAGAAGACGATAGAAACGAAGAGCAGAGAGCGCGGGGCAGAGCTCAAGTCAAACCTTACAAGCAGGAATGAGGAATATGAAAAGACGAGCTCTGTCGACTACTAAAAGAACGATCTATTAACCTAGGTCAACCATCGGTTTTATATTAAAACGACAATCGTAGACCTATTTTAACAGATAGTAGAAGCGATAGTTGAACGGTCGTTCGACGATCGTTTCCTGAAGCAGAGTAGTCGAGTAATCGTTCGACTATTTCTGTCTTCACAAGCAAATGAGCCGGTGTCAACCATAGGTCGACGATAGGCTCAACCTGTTCGACTATCGTCGAACGTCGTTCGACGATCTTCAAACAGATTTCAACAAAGGCAGAAGTCACACTTAGTCTTTTCCATTTATCATGCCTAGTTGAACCAAAAAGAACAGATGCTTCTGTTCATCTAAGGGCTTGGTGAAAATATCACCTCTCTGAAGGTCAGTGGATATGAACTCAAGGCTGATTTTGTTCTTTTCCACACAATCTCTTAGAAAATGGTGCCTGATCTCAATGTGCTTGGTCCTAGAGTGGTGCACAGGATTTTGTGCTATGGAAATAGCACTGGTACTGTCACACATGATTTTTGTGTTCTTGTGTGTGTACCCATAATCCAAAAGCTGGTTTTGAATCTACAGGATCTGTGAACAACAACTAGCAGCTGTTATATATTTAGCCTCTGCAGTTGAAGTTTAGACAGAAGCCTGTTTCTTACAGAACTAAGAGACTAATCTCTCTCCCAGGAACTGACATGTTTCTGAGGTACTTTTCCTGTCAACTCTACAACCAGCATAGTCAGAATCAGAGTATCCAATTAAATCAAATTCTGATTCAGCTGTGTACCACAGTCCTAAATTTGGACATCCCTTCAGGTATCTCAAAATTCTCTTGAGAAGAATCAAATGAGATTCCTTGGAGTTGATCTGGAATCTAGCACATAGGCTTATGGCAAACATTATACCTGGTCTACTTGTAGTTAAATATAATAAGGAACCAACAATAGCTCTATAGTTTTTCTGATCAACTAGCTTACCCTGATCATCAGAATCTATAACTGCATTAGTAGCCATGGGTGTATGCATTGCTGAAGCATCAACCATCCCAAACTTCTTTACCAATTCCTTGGCATATTTGGATTGGGAGATGAAAATGCCATCAGCATCTTGCTTTACTTGGAGACCAAGAAAGTAAGACAGCTCACCCATACTACTCATCTCAAACTTAGAATGCATCAGGTCTGAGAACTTTTTGCAAAGTTTGGGATCAGTGGAGCCAAAAATAATATCATCCACAAAGACTTGAACTAACAGGATAGTGTCCTTGTGATGCTTGACAAATAGGGTTTTATTAACTACTCCCCTAACAAAGTTGTACTCTAACAGGAAACTAGCTAGAGTCACATACCAGGCTCTAGGTGCTTGCTTAAGTCCATAAAGAGCTTTTTGCAACTTGTAAACAAATGAGGGTTGAGTTGAAGAGACAAACCCAGGAGGTTATTCAACAAACACCTCTTCCTTTAGCTCTCCATTTAGGAATGCACTCTTGATATCCATCTGAAAAACCTTAAACTTCATTTAGGCTGCATAGGCTAGAAAGATCCTTATTGCCTCTAGCCTTGCAACAGGGGCAAAGGTTTGGTCATAGTCTATACCTTCCTCCTGTCTATAGCCCTGAGCTACAAGCCTAGCTTTATTCCTTACAATAATTCCTTGGGCATCCAACTTGTTTCTAAACACCCACTTGGTGCCTATGATAAGTTGGCCTTTAGGTCTTGGAACCAAAGTACATACTTTACATCTTTCAAATTGATTAAGCTCCTCTTGCATAGCAATGATCTGGTGGGGATCTAGCTCAAAATCTTTTATGGTGAGGGGCTCAATTTATGAAAGGAAACAAGCATGCATCACATCCTGTCTTAATTGATGTCTTGTTTGCACACCAGCTGATATGTCACCAATCACTTGAGATGTAGGATGATCTCTAAGTGTGACAATATCAGCAGGTGGGATGTGATCTTCAAAAATAGTTTGGATTCACTACTAGAAAACTGACTTTTAGCCACGACAGATTACCGTGGCTAAAAGTCCAAAACCGTGGCTAAAGACTTTTAGCCACGGTCTGCCCACGGAAAATGGGCGTGGGCAATACGAGCGTGGCTAAAAGTCCAAACCGTGGCTAAAAGTCCAAAATCGTGGCTAATACTGGACTTTTAGCCACGGTTCATTGCCGTGGCTAATAGTGGACTTTTAGCCACAGTTTAATTGGCGTGGTTAAAAGGCCACTCATAACATAAAAAATTCAGGCCGCCGCCGCCCGGCCGCCGCCGCCGCCGCCGCCGCCGCCCGGCCGCCGCCGCCGCCGCCTCCCGGCCGCCGCCGCCGCCGCCCGGCCGCCGCCGCCGTCCGGCCGCCGCCGCCGCCCGCCCGCCGCCGTCTGGCCGCCGCCGCCGCCGCTGCTGCCGCCCGGCCGCCGCCGCCGCCCAACTGCCGCCGCCCGGCCACCGCCATATTTATTTCAAAGGCTAATTGAAATAAATTCCTTATAAACCCAAAAATCTCATTTTGTTTTGGCGGTGTGGGACTAAACGATGCCACGACCTTTTGCCACGGTTCAGGCAAACCGTGGCTAATACTAGACTTTTAGCCACGGTTCAGGCAAACCGTGGCTAAAAGTCCAGTATTAGCCACGGAATAAAACCGTGGCTAATACTCACTATTAGCCACGATTTTTCCCCGTGGCAAAAGAAACCGTGGCTAAAAGCCATTTTTCTAGTAGTGATTAATTCCTCTTGAGGAATTGGATCAACTGTTGGTGGTATAGCAACTGCTTCCACAGTGTCTCCATCACTGTCTGAATCAGTGATATGAAGAGTTGAAAGAGGAAGAATCTCTTGAGTGACATCTTTGCATGACTTAGGTACCTACAATGAGCTTGAGGAAGGAGAAGTTTCCTTCTCCTTGTAAAACATCTTTGACTCATCAAAAAAAACATGCACAGACTCCTCTATTTTTAGAGTTGATTTGTTAAACACCCTATAAGCTTTGCTTACTTGGGAATATCCAAGAAAAATTCCCATTAAAGCTTTTGCTTCAAACTTTCTAAGGTATTCTTTGTTGTTATTGTGAATATACACAACACAACCAAAGACTCTAAAATAATTAATTTTAGGTTTCTTTCCTTTAAGCAACTCATAAGGAGTTTTACTCTTAAGCTTGTGTATAAGACATCTGTTCAAAACATAATTAACTGTGCTAACAGCTTTTGCCCAATAAGAGAGAGGCATGTTAGCATCTGCCAACAATGTTCCTGCAGCTTCAATTAGGGTTCTATTTTTCCTTTCCACTACCCCTTTTTGTTGGGGAGTTCTAGGAGCAGAGAAGCTATATTTGATACCTTCTTTCTCACAGAATTCTTGCATGAGAAGAGACTAAAACTCAGTGCCATGATCACTTCTGATTAAGGCCACATGAGTAGAATACTCAGTCTGCACACATAGCAGAAAGTCTGTAAGAACTTTGAAGTTATCAGCCTTAGTTCTCAAAAAGAACACCCAAGTGAACCTAGAGAAGTACTCTACAATCACTAAAGTGTAAAACTTCCCTCCTAGACTCTGTACATTTATTGGGCCAAAAAGGTCCAAATGTAATAAATACAGGATTCTAGGTGAATCACTTTTATTTACAGATTTAAAGGAATTTTTGGTTTGCTTGCCTAATTGACAAGCCTTGCATAGGCTTTCCTTCTTGTAGGGGCAAGAAGGTAAACCTCTAACAAGGTTGTATTTAGATAACCTAGATATATTCTTGAGGTTAACATGGCTAAGCCTCCTATTCCATAAGGTGTTATTATTTATTACTTCATTAAACAGACAGATTTCAGATTGAGTTGAGTTAAAATCTACTAAATAAATATTACCCTGTCTAATGCCTACTAACACTACATTACTATTAAAAGTAATATTGCAAAGAGTGTCAGTGAATGATACCTGATAACCTGTATCACATAACTGGCTTACTGAGATTAAGTTGTGCTTCAGTCCAGTTACATATGCAACCCTTTTGAATGTTACTGCTCCAATGGTAAACCTACCATATCCTTCAATTTGACCACAGCTGGAATCCCCAAAGATCACCTTTAGTCCAAGCTTGGCCTTGTATCTTGACAGATTTTCTTTGTTTCCTGTCATATGTTTGGAACAGCCACTATCCAAATACCATTTGTCTTTAGTAATTGGATAGGTCTTCACCTGCAAATTAAACAGTTAGACATTGTGGACCCAGACAACCTTGGGTCCATTATTCTTCTCATAATGAAAGCCTGAAGTAAAAGAATAAGCAGGCTGAGGTTTATATCCTAAGGGATAGGATCTCCTAGGTGGAATACTCCATGCAGTTGATGGGTCAATAAACCTAGTGTTTCTATTTACATTAGGATTTCTAAGGTTCAGGTTGATATTTTGAAAATCATATTGAGATCATCGATCATCGTTTGACGATCGATGCTCAGATCGTCGAGCATCGTTCGACCATTGAGCTTTCGATCGTCGAGCATAGTTCGACGACTTTTGAAGTTCTTTAAATTTTTGTTTTCTCTTTTCTCTCTTAGCCTTATTTAAAGCTTTGTTAACTTGAATTACTTGCTCAGTATTCTTTATTCCATCAGCTGAAATAAAGTTTACTGGAGTTGAAAGATGGTTTTTAAGAACCAAGGGGGTTCACTTGGTGAAGCTCCTAAGCCTTGTTTGTTATTACCTGTCCTAGTGTTTGACATGCTAGTAATTTCTAGTAGCTTAAGACTTCTACCATTTAGAGATTCTTCTAATCTTTTGGATTTGGCTAGTTCAGTTTTGAGAAATTTTATTTCTTCACTATATTTAGTGAGTTCAGGTTCTAGCCTAGCATTTTCATTAGAGATGGTTTCTGATTCTGCTATCCTATTTCTAAGCTCCTTAATTTCTTTTTCTGAGCTAATGAAATCTAAACAAAGAGATTTAAATTCAGATCTAAATTCAGCAGAAGTAAAATCATAAGAAGACAATACCTGATCTTCTATAGGCATTTCTTCTTCATCAGAACTCTCTGTAGCTGAATGATTGCTGCATGCATCAATTTCCATTAGGCAAATTTCCTTTGCCTTCTTCTCTTTCTCATCTTCACTGGAGCTTGAGGAGGAAGATTCCTCATCTGAATCACTACAGGTTTCAGCAACAAATCCTTTCTCCTTCTTCTTATTTTTATAGGAGGAGGACTTGGAGTGCTTCTTCTGATGTTCTGTTTCTTTTCTCTTATCCTTGTTATTTTCCTCTGGACAATCTGGTAGAATGTGTCCAGGTTTCCTGCAGCAATAATAGATAATTTCTTTAGCAGGCGATCTGTCATACCTTGGCTTGTCTTCATATCTTGAAGACTTCTTTCTGAAGTCCTTTCTGCCCATCCTGAGAAACCTTTTGGCAAAGAGTGCAATCAGCTCCTCATTGGATTGGCTTCCTTCAGAAGCATCAGCAGCTTTGAGAGTAAGAGTTTGCTCTTTCTTTATTAGAGTGGGAGTCTTAGCTTCAGCTTCAACTTCCCTGGACTTTAGAACTTGCTCAAAAGATTTGAGCTTGCAAAAGAGGGCTTCAGTTGAGATCTCAGTAGTACTTCTGGCCTCCTTGATGAGCCAGATCCTAAGATCCCATGTGCTGGGGAAGCACATCAGTATCTTATCAATGACCTCTGTCAATGTTATCTCCTTATCAAGGGTTCTCAGCTCATTGATGATGGAGCTGAGCCTGGTGTACGTAGCTTCAACTGATTCAGCTTCAATCTTCTTGAAGTTTTCATATTGAGATATAAGGTTGGACCACCTGTCCTTCCTCTCATCAGCTGAACCAGCTATAATCTGGTTCAGTGAGTCCCACATGGCTTTTGTAGAAGTACAATCAGCCACTTTCTGAAAGGTTTCATCAGACATGGTCCGAGCCAGAATATTCATAGCTTTTGTATCAGCTATTTTTGCTTTCTTGTATGCATCATTGTAGTATGGAGGTGGCACTACACTGAGATTTGTAGATGTTGCAGCAGTGGCTGCAGCAGGTGGTGTTGGAGGTCCTGTCAAAATAGAAGAAAAAAATATCTTCATCAATAGAATTCATATATAACTTGATTCTTGCCTTCCAGATGCTGAACTTAGTTAAGTTGCAAACTGGAGGTCTGGTGCTAGAATAATCCTTGTACTGGGCCATGAAGTGAATGTTTATAAACTTGGTATCTATCTAGATCTTGTGACTCAGGTGTTAGCATGTACAGTCAGTCAACCTCCCTCTGATACCAATTGAAGGTGAGGATAGATACAACTCTAGAGGGGGGGGGGGGGTGAATAGAGTATTCAAAAATTTGAGCTTCTACTCAACTCCCTTAGAGTTAGTTTGCGGAATGAGTTTATAGATATTTGAAACCCTAGATCCTAACACAAAGTGTGGTGCACAAGAGAAAGCTAACTGTAATTACAGTTTCATCTTTAGTCCTATCACAGCAACTAGCAGTCCTAGTTAGTTCTACTCACAGCCACAGTGAAATAATTAAAGTAAGCAACACAGACAACACAAGAGGTTTATAGTGGTTCCCTCTAAATAGGTACATCCACTCTTCTACCACCCTGGTAGGAATCCACTACAGGTTTTTGTTCAGGTGCCCTGCCACCAACTGATCTGGTTCAGGTAGATCAAGTAGACCCTTTAAGCTTTTGATCGGGAGCTCAAAATCCAACACAGGTTTTTGCTAAGGTGCCCTACCACCAAGGTTCACTTTTGAAGGGAGTAATAACCCTTTGTACAGGAGGGTGAGAGAGTTAGAATGTCTTCTCTATTGTAAAACAAGATTAGAGAAGCTAGTGGATTGCACAGAGCTAGAAAGCTCTTAAGAATCAAGGCTCCCCCTGGCTTAGAGAATATCCAGGAAGAAGTCTTGCTTCAGGGTGCAGGATCTCTTCTGAACACTTGACAAATATAATCTGTTGTCTTGAAGTTCTTGAAGGAGCAGCTTGAAGAAGACTCTTGATAAGAAATGATTTTTCTTCTTCAATCAGCTTTTCTTTCTTCTTCTTCTTCTTCTAGAGGCACTGAGTGTGAATGTTCCTGGAAGCAGGATGAACTCAGGATTTGAAGAAGAATGCTGAAGAAAGTAGTTCTTCTCAGTTGAATGTGAAATGATCTGAGAGCTATATTTTCTTCTTTTGAATCTGTATATGAATATTTCTGTCAACCAGACTTGGCGTCTGTGTGTATCTGTCTCTATATGTATGTATATCAATCTTCTTTCAAAAAAGCTCTTTATATATTAGCCTTTGTAACGACTCTAATTCTTTATCTTCTTCTGAGATCTGCAATCTGGGCTACAAATAGCACAATACAAAATATATCCTGCAGACAGACATCCTATAAAGGGATAAAGCTTTTTAAGAAGCTGCATATCCAATCTGATAAAAGAAAACTAGAGAAAGTCACATCAGACCAAACTCTTTACGGCTAGAGAAGACTTTTTTGTCTAACGGCTATAAAGGACAACATGACAGATAAAGCATAAAGATTTTTCAACTAATAAGACAAAAGACTTTGTCAGAGTAGAGCTTGACTTATGCAAAAATAATGGGGAAAAGATTGCCTTGATGTGTAAGCATAAAATCAATGAAACAATCTTTAATAAAATATGCCAGATAGATAAGAAATAAATCACAGAAGAAAAGGAATATAATATCTCTAAAAGCAGACAAACGATCTGTTGGGAATTGTCTTCACAATACCCCAGATTTGTGGGAAGTCAGAACTGAAACTAAGATGAATTAAGTTGTATTTGATGTTGTGTTTAAGTTGTGCATGCAGGACTCTATTGCCAAGTGTAAACCAATGTCAGTCTATAGTGGGTCATCAAACACAGCACCATACAATGTAATTCCTCATTGTGTGATCCAAGGTGTTGACTCATGTATAGCCTCTCTATTGGGGTACACTTTGTTTCCATGCACTTGGACTACTGGACTCTAGAGTATTGAAGACTCTATCAGAAGAAATTTTTTCTAAGTCCATATACTCGAGTAGTATCTTCTATATACTCGAGTAAGTGACTTAGTACTCGAGTAGATTGGATTACATACTCGAGTAGTTCTCAAGTTACTCGAGTAAGTGTTCTGATCGTACTCGAGTTGATCTGGACTTCTCATCTTAGAAAGTTTCTAAGTCCATATACTCGAGTAAATCCTTTCATATACTCGAGTACCTCTTTTCCTTACTCGAGTAGGTGTTTGTGTACTCGAGTAGAGCCTTAGTCATACTCGAGTAGTCTCTTAGTTATACTCGAGTAGGGCTAACTGTTCAGTCTAAATATTTCTAAGTCCACATACTTGAGTAACTTCGCTCATATACTCGAGTAAGTGGCTTAGCACTCGAGTAGATCCTTCTTATACTCGAGTAGACTGGCTTAACACTCGAGTAGACTTTTCTTATACTCGAGTAGTTTGGATTAGTACTCGAGTAGATGTTTCTACTTACTCGAGTAATCTGTCTGGAGTAACTCGGGTAGTTCTTCCAAGGCACTCGAGTAGTCATTTCTATTACTCGAGTACATGTTTCTCTTATCTACTCGAGTAGCAGACCTTTATACTCGAGTATCTTATCTAACCCGAGTATGCCGGCTCAGAATTCCAGAAATCGTTAAGTCCAGAATTGACGGAGATTTGAAATTAACCTTTTTCTGATTGGTCCACGTGTCAATCTTAATTACGATTATGACCGTTGGAGATAGCATATAAATAGGTCTTTTCAGATTTGACTATATATACATTTCTATAGAGATTATCTTTTAAGAAAGAGAAAATCCCGAAAACCCTAATTTTCTAATCCGCCGCCATTACCGTTTTCGGGAGAAGCTCTGGATCGTCGTTCTCACGCCGCTGTTATCGATCTCAGTTTCTCTAGCGATCCAGACTCAAGAAGAATCATCCGATCTCTCCGTGCTTCATCGTCTATGATTTACTTTCGTGATCGTGGTGATTCCAGATCTCAGAATCGTGGATCTCAGTCAAGTCTTCTTCAACTGTTTCTGTTCAAACCGAAAAGCTCTCAAGAAGAAGATTACGTCAAAGATCCAGATCTGTGATATTATTGTTTGTAAATTTTATCTAAACTAATTTCTTTGTAGGAGATCTTTCTCCGAGTGGTATGAAGTTTTATCTTCCGAGTGTAGATCCGTTTGGGATCGAGTTTTTATAGGAACGTGGTTCCGAGGTGTAGGATTGTTTTTGCAATCCGAGATAGTGGAGTAGCCGAGTCTAGTGATTTGCTAGATCGGTGAGAAAAGTGGACGTACCCAAGATTGGGGAACCACTATAAATCTCTTATCATCTGTGTGATTGCTTGATTACGGATCTGTGCTGTGTTATATATTTTTATTCCGCATTTGACACGAAATTCACCTATTCACTCCCCTTTAGGTGATTTAGGTTGACAACTTAGCGCTCTCAATTGGTATCAGAGGCAGGTTGATCGTTAAAAGGTTAACACCATGATCTAATCCTCACCAAGTTGTCTCAAGAGAAGTATCAAGCATGAGTAAGACCAAGGATTTTGCTAAGCTCCCTATCTGCACCAAGAACAATTTTCCTATATGGAAGGAAAGAGTTAAGCTCTTCATGGAAGCAGTAGATCCCCGGATCTTCATGATTGTGGAAGAAGGTCCGCATGTTCCTATAACTGCATCAACAATAGACCCAACCAAAAAGGTCCCAAAGAAGTTGATGGACTTGGATAAGGACGAGATTGCACTTGTCTCCCTGGACAAGAAAGCTAAAAATATTATCGCAAGTGCAGTCGATGACTCAATGCTGCAAAATCTTATACATTGCCAATCTGCCAAGGAGATGTGGCAATCCCTGGTGACTCTGATGGAAGGGACTGAGGAAGTTAGGGATGATCGGAGATCCCTCTTAAATCAGAAGTATGAAGCCTTCTGACAAGGTCACAACGAACCCATAGCTGACACATTTGAAAACTTCTTTAAGATAGTCAATGGACTGAGAGTGTATGGCCGAGTCTTTACTAATGGGGAGCTGAATGATAAGTTTTTGAGATCTCTCACCAAAGAATGGGACAATAAAGTATGTGCCATCCGAGAGTTTGGCAGACTAGCAGAGACAGATCCACAGAATCTATTTGGCAAGCTGATGTCCTATGACCTGCAAATCAACTCCAGAAAAGCCGAAGAAGAGATAAGTCGCTTCTCCTCAAAAGAGAAGTCGGTTGCTTTAAAGGCTGACAATTCAAGGAAGGGCAAAGCTGCCTCGCCAGCACCTCCTCAAGAAGTAAGTGAAGAAGAAGGCTCCGAGCCAAGCACCTCAGGCTCAGAACTATCTGAAGGAGAGTTCTCTTTGCTCTCGCGGCAGTTCAAGAAATTCTTGAACAAGAAGAAGCAATGGAGAGGCAAAGATGCCTCATACAGAAGATCACGACATAACGGTGATCAGCGAAAGAATGGCTCGAGCAGCCATGACAGGTATAACTCCAAACAGAACAAACAAATTTCAACTGACATCGTTTATTATTGTTGTAATAAGCCAGGTCACGTCATCGCGGACTGCCCTCACAAGAAGAAAGAGGGTGGCAGAAGAGAGGAAAAGAAATCTTCATACCACAAGAAGAGGACAGAGAAGAGCTTATTAGCCAAGAAGAGCAAAACTCTCAGCGACTCCGACTCATCTGAGTCGAGTGAAGAAGAGAAAGCTTACTTCGGGCTCATGGCTCACTCTGATGATGAACAAGTCCCCCAGTTCACTGGGGAGGTAAAATCTCACACTCCTCTCTCTGAATCTGATGATGATAATGAGCAAGAGGGCTATTCCTCTGAAGATGAATCTGAACTCATGGGACAGTATAAGGAGTTACTCACGGCTTACGAAAAATGTTTCAGAGTCGTGAAAACTCAAGCCAAAGAGATAAAATCTCTATAGGCTATTGAGAGCAGCTTGAGAGAAGAAGTCACCAAGACTAATTCTCTTCAAGAGAACTTCAATGCTGCTATGGAAGAATACAATCAAGCTCTCAAGCACCTCGAACTTAAAGATGAAATCATCAAAGAATTGGAACAACTACTCGAGGCTGAGAAGAAACTTGTTGAGAGTTTCTCCAAGCCTAAGACAGTTCTTCCACTCGTTGCTGAGTTCTCAGCTAAGGCCAAGGGTGCATGTATAGGCCACATTGGTTCTTGTAGTAAATCTTCTAGGAGAAACAAGGCCAAGAGAAAGAATAAGGCTGCCTGGAAGGCTCTAGCTGAAGAAAAGGGGAAAGCTCCCTTGGAACCGGTTTTGTTCAAGAAAGTTATCTTTCCTATGAACGAATACGACTATGAGTCCACCTATGGACACTTCTCTAGGCCGATCCCCGAGAAGCCTAAGTCAAGATACCAAGGTTGGACTCGTCCTCGTAACTTTGGCTAGAGTGTCTTTAAGGCACCTTATGAAGAGATTCAACTTCAGAACTATGGACCATATGCTCATGGTCATAACATCAAGAAGACACCAAAGGTAAAACCTATTGTGGAAAAGCCTATGAAGGAGAAGACTTCATGTAGCTGCCATTATCATGAAGTTTCTTCCTCCAAGAGTGAAGTTCCTACTAGACCATCACTTAAGAAAATCAAGCAGGAATACACTAGGCAAAGATACAACATGTTCAACTGTTGGTGCTGTGGCAAAATTGGTCATTTTGGCATCGATTGTTGGTTCAATCCTAGAAATGTTGCAACCCCTCAAGTTAGCAACGTGAGAATGACCACTCATGAGGCTAATGCTCGTAGGGGGAGTATTCTAACTCGAGACCAAGGACCCAAACTTGTTTGGGTTCCTAAGGCTAAGTGATTGTAATTGCAGGTATGTCCAAAGACCACCAAAATGCCAATCTGGTACTTGGACAGTGGATGCTCTCGGCATATGACCGGGACAAGAAGCCTACTCCAGAATTTCACCTCAGTCTGCAACGGACCAAAGGTCATCTTTGGAGGTTCATATCAAGGAATAACTAAAGGCTACGGTATGATCACTAACGGTAGCATATCCTTTTCGGATGTAGCCTGTGTTGAAGGATTGGAACACAATCTCATCAGCGTAAGCCAACTATGTGACAAAGGATACGTGGTTGAATTTCATGCTGACAAGTGTTTGATAAAATCGGTTGACAACATGGAAACTATTTTATCAGGCACTCGAAGCAGAAATATTTTCTGTTTAAACTTCATTTGTATAGACTCGTCTACACCAGTGTGTCTTTTAGCAAAAAGTAGTGCATCTCTTGCTGACTAATGGCACAAGAGACTAGCACATATTAATTTCAAAACTATTAATAAACAATTCTCCCAAAACTTAGTATGTGATGCCCCTAATGTCAAGTGCATTACAGACAGTCTTTGTCACGCCTGTATCAAAGGCAAGCAAACAAGGAGTTCATTTAAAAGCATAATAGGCAAGGATTCCAATAGAAGCTTACAACTTCTCCATATGGACTTGTTCGGTCCACTGCAAGTTAGAAGTTTGGGAGGTAAGGAATATACGTTGGTTATTGTGGATGATTACTCGCGCTTTGCGTGGGTGTTCTTTCTGAAACACAAGTCAGACACCTTCAGTACTTTCACTAGTTTTGTTAGGCAAATCCAGAATGAATACAACTGTTCCGTAGTCAAAATCAGAAGTGACAATGGAACAGAATTCAAGTCTGGAGCCATGACAGAATTCTGCAAAAGTCAAGGTATCTTTCATGAGTTTTCCTCTCCTCGCACTCCACAACAAAATGGAGTAGCTGAGAGAAGGAACAGAACACTCATAGAGGCTTGCCGGACAATGTTGAGTGATGCCTCACTTCCAGAGTATTTCTGGGCTGAAGCCGTCAACACCGCTTGTCACGTACAAAATCGAGCTCTCATCAACAAGAACCATGATAAGACTCCTTACGAACTTCTAAAAGGCAGGAAACCAACCATTTCATATTTTAGAATCTTTGGCTGTAAGTGCTTCGTACTTAACAACGACAAGTATCACACTACCAAGTTTAGCGAGAAAAGCTTTGAAGGTATTTTTGTAGGTTATAGTAGCCATAGTAAGGCCTATAGAGTATTTAATAGAAAAACTCTGGTGGTAGAAGAGTCGATACACATTGTATTTGATGAGACGAGTTTGATGCAAAGCAACTCTTCTAGTGTGCTCACTGAAGATGCAGGTACCAAGATGAAGGAACTTAGCTTGGATGAGCCTACTCAAGATAAAGATGAGACGCTCATCAAGATCACTTCTACTACCCCTATTGGAGAGGTAGATGATCAAGATGAAGAACACATCCCAGCTGAAGATGCAACACCAGTGGCTGAAGAGATCCCAGATGCAAGGACTCTAGAGTTCAGACACTTGAAGGATCATCCCTTAGATCAAATCATAAGAGATCCTCAGGATGGTATCAGAACCCGGAGAGGTACAACTAACGAGAATTTATTCTTGAGCTTTCTATCCCAGGTTGAACCTAAGAAGTTCGAGGAAGCAAACTCGGATGCATCCTGGATACTAGCCATGGAAGAAGAGTTGAATCAGTTCAAATGTTGCAAAGTTTGGACACTTGTTCCTAGACCCAAGAGTAACAATGTCATCGGGACAAAATGGGTCTACCGGAATAAGATGGACGAAGATGGAACAATTATAAAGAATAAAGCCAGACTTGTCGCCAAGGGCTATCGTCAAGAAGAAGGAATCGACTTTGACCAAACATATGCTCCAGTGGTAAGACTGGAGGCGATCAGGTTATTTCTTGCCGCTGCACTTAAGGGCTTTACCGTCTATCAGATGGATGTAAAGTCTGCCTTCTTAAATGGTAACATTAAGGAAGAAGTGTATGTAGAGCAACCGATAGGTTTTGTTGATTCAAACTTTCCCAATCATATTTACTTACTGCAAAAAGCATTATATGGTCTTAAACAAGCTCCCCGAGCTTGGTATGAGACGCTGTCTAGCTTCCTTCTTGAGAGCAAGTTCACAAGAGGAAAGATAGACAAGACATTATTTCTTAGGGAAATAAAAGGCAAGATTTTGCTGGTACAAATATATGTTGACGACATTATTTTTGGCTCTACGGATGACAACCTCTGCAAGAAGTTTTCTAAACTTATGCAAGGGAAGTTTGAAATGAGCAGTATGGGAGAGCTGAAGTATTTCTTAGGGATTCAGGTGAAACAATCTGAGGATGGAATTTTCATCTCACAGACTAAATTCACCAAAGAGCTACTTAAGAAATTCGGAATGGAGAACGCAACCTCTATGAGGACTCCAATGGCCTCAGCTATGTCTCTGGACAAGGATGAGAAAGGGAAACCTTTTGATGAAACCAAGTACAGAAGCATAATTGGGTCCTTACTCTACCTTACCGCAAGTAGACCAGATATAATGTTTTCAACATGTGTATGTGCTAGATTTCAGGTGAACTCTAAGGAATCTCACTACATTGCTGCAAAGCAAATCTTGAAATACCTCAAAGGTACACCAAATCTTGGCTTATGGTACCCAAGAAGTAATGATAGTGAACTAATTGGATTTTCAGATGCAGATTTTGCATGAAGTAAAGACGACAGGAAAAGCACTTCTGGGACTTGCCAATTCCTGGGAAGGAGACTTATTTCCTGGAGCAGTAAGAAGCAGAACTGTGTAGCCATATCAACGGCTGAATCAGAGTACATCTCTGCAGGGAGCTGTTGTGCACAGCTTCTATGGATCAAGAATCAATTTGAAGACTATAACATGAAGTTCCAGAACATCCCTCTGCTTTGCGACTCTTCCAGTGCAATAGCAATCGCCAACAACCCAGTCTCCCATAGCCGGACAAAACACATAGAGCTTCGATGTCACTTCATCCGGGAGCATGTGGAGAATGGAGACATAGATCTACAATACGTCTCCACAGATAGGCAAGTTGCAGATATATTCACGAAGCCGCTAGATGAGACCAAGTTCTCATTCTTCAAAACTGAACTTGGGATGCTCAACAAAGAAGATTAGTGGTCTCTATCAAAGTCTCAGAGTTAAAAGTTGGTGGAGGTAAAAATCAGTGCTTCGAGAATAATATTTTGTCAAAGTGACTTACTCGAGTAAGTGTACTCACATACTCGAGTACTTGGAAACAATCACGCGTAGTTACACAACTACACTCGAGTACATTACAATATACTCGAGTAACTCAAAGTATCTACTCGTGTAGGTAAAAATTCACTCGAGTACATATTCTTCATACTCGAGTACTTAGTAACTCACTCGAGTACTTCATGATCTACTTGGTCTTCGACTTACTCGTGTAGGTTACAACAGATTACTCATGTATGCCGATATAAATACTTGAGTACCTGGAAATTCCAGAACTTTGAAAATCTCATTTTTCTCTTTTCACACACCTCGATTTTTGCCGCCCCCCATAAGGTATGTTTTATTTTAAAACCCAATCTTAAACCTAATTAGGGTTATGTATATAAATAGAATGATCTCGTAATCCATTTCCACGAAACCTTTCTCGAGTACTCGTCGGCGCTTCGTCTTCTAGAACCGCAGAGCGCTGTCTTCTCCAGAATTCGTTACTCCAGAACTTGATGGCTCCTCCATCCAAGATAGGAATCGGGTCCGAATTGGTTATAGATGGAATCGCCGATCTATCCGATGACTTTCGAAACCTTCTCATTCTCCTTGACACAGCTGGGCTGTCGTTCCTATTACAGACGCCGTGTAAGATCCTATTTTCTGCAGTGGAAGAGTTCTACAAGAATCTGAAGATCAAGCGAAATGGTACAGTTCTCAAAACCAAGGTCAGTGGGTAAAAATCCGTCTGGACAAAACTTCATTAGCTACCCTGTTAAAACTGCCAGTGGTGGATGAGGAAGATGATCTGACTTCTGAAGATTCCGAGAGAACCAGTTTCTTCTGTGGAATAAACCCGTATGAAGGATATTCGTTCCGACGTGCAAATTTCAATTTAGAGGGGAAATTTCTTGTGGATGTCATTGCCAAAGTTCTTCTCTGCAAAACCTATTCCCTCAGAGAAATTTCCCAAAATTTTTTTTGATGTTATGCAAGCCATAGTATGCCGGAAGAAATTCCAGTTTGGAATGATGATACTGGATAAGATCAAAGAAACTGTGAACAAACCAAGCTATGCCAGGATTATCTCCCTCCTCCTCCATGAGATTAATCCTACAGTGTTTGATTTCTCCAAAGGAACTCCCCTCCATCACATGAAAAAGGTATCCATCTCTTCCATCCAAAGATATGAAATCCAACTCAAGAACACTGCCCAAGCCTCCAAAGTCATTATGGATGAAGATGTTCCCAGCCCTCAGCATGTTGTTGATGACAGGACTCCATCTCCTCCTCTACATCAGGCTACTGACACCCAGGGTGCAGTAGTTGAGGGGGAGCCTGCCTCATCTAGCTCCCAGATTCTGTTGACAGAACTTCCCTCCCAGACAGTCAGAGATCCTTCTCCTCCTTCTCCTCCAGAAGATATTCAAGTTCAACAAGACCTTCTGTCTACAGCTACAGAGATTGATAAACTTATTGAAGAACTCAGGTCAGACATTCCCCTACCTCCAGCAGACCCAGTTGGTGGTACTCCTGAGGTTCAGGTTCAAGATGAACAGATCCCTCTCAAGGAATCCTCTCCATCCTCAGCTCAGTGTCCCATTGAAGAAGCAGAACAACATGATAGTATCATCCTGTCTGATGAAGAGGAGTTATCCCCAAAACCTGTTGAGCCTCCTCTAAGGACATTAGCCTTCAATCTCCCCTCCTTCACAGATCCCCTGGATTCAGTAGAAATCACTCACACCAAGAGAACTGCTAGATCAGTGGTTGTGAAAGAAATCCCTCCTTGGACTCCCTCAGTCTCTCAGCTCCCTCAGGTCTCTACTTCTGCCAGTGCTCCATCTTCTGCTTCCCTCAGCTCCTCAGACATCATCAGTAAGATTGAGAAGATTCTCCAAGAACAGAGACATTACTTTGATGAGTCTCTGAAATCAGTTAACAACAAGGTCTCTGCTCTTGAAACTGAGATGAGCAGAGGCTTTGTAGAAATTCAAGCCAACACTGATGAACTTAAGCAACTCTTCAAAATAGGTGGAAAAGCGATAGATCACACCATCACCAGCATGGGTGAAGTCAGAAATAAATCTGAAATAGTGGCACATAACCAGATTCTGCTAGACCAAAGAGCTGAAGCCAATGTGATGAAAGTTTGTGAAGAAGTAGGCACATTCAGAGATGAAGCTATTGAAAAGCTATCTGTAGAAATCAGCAAGGGAGAGAAAATTGTGAAAGAATAAGTTGAGAAAATCTCTGCTGAAATCTCTACCAAGTCTAAAGAGACCCTGGATGGATTAGTTAACACCATGAAAGCAGATATTCTAGCATAGCTACAGTCTGTCAAATTCTACATTTATGACACTGAGTTTGGGTACATAATCAGAATTTTCCAGAATTCCAGCTCGACCCCTCCATCATTCCTAAAAGCTTAGATCCTCTTGAGGAACATCCTCCATCTGATGCCCAGGTTCATGCTACCATTCCAGAGGAAGTGCCAGCCTTCTCTCTCAGACCTACTGGAGAGATGTCTGAGCCTCCTCTTTCATATTCTGATGTGTGGAAAGAGGATGTCCCTGCCAGATCTCAGGGGCACTTTGATCGAGGTACTTCCTCCTCTAGAAGACCTGCTGATCAAGGTGGCCCCAGCAAGAAAAGAAAATATGGTGACAGCGCTTCTGCTAGCCGTTCTGCACCTAAGAGAGAGCAAGCTCGTGCTTCAGAGGGCAGATCAGAGTCAGTACATTCAGAAGTTTGGAGTCCAACCTCCAAATCTTTAATCTTTGACACTCTAAAGCTGGTAACTGATTTTGGGGAAAATAAAGACAAATTCTACAGCTACTCAGAATGGAAAGCCTATGATATATCTCAAATCAAGATCAGATTACATGACAGGCAATGGGGATTCAACAATCCAGCAGCTCCTCCAAGGCCAAAGACTTATTTTCCTAAACCCTTCAGTTATTTGGAAAGGCAAGAGCTGAAGAAAGCTAAACATCACAGAGAAAATTACCCCTGAAAGTGTTTTGTGGAACTAGAAAATCTTTCTATTTAATATATCTAATTCTGATTATAGTTCCCTTATTTGCTATTATTCTCTGTTTTAGTCATTTTCTATTGCTTGTTGTTATAAATGATCATTTCTTTTCTAGAAATTCATCTTAGTGCAAAGGGTGCTGACTTCTACTAATAGGGGGAGATTGTTGGGAATTGTCTTCACAATACCCCAGATTTGTGGGAAGTCAGACCTGAAACTAAGATGAATTAAGTTGTATTTGTTGTTGTGTTTAAGTTGTGCATGCAGGACTCTATTGCCAAGTGTAAACCAATGTCAGTCTATAGTGGGTCATCAAACACAGGACCATACAATGTAATTCCTCATTGTGTGATCCAAGGTGTTGACTCATGTATAGCCTCTCTATTGGGGTACACTTTGTTTCCATGCACTTGGAATACTGGACTCTGGAGTATTGAAGACTCTATCAGAAGAAATTTTTTCTAAGTCCACATACTCGAGTAGTATCTTCTATATACTCGAGTAAGTGACTTAGTACTCGAGTAGATTGGATTACATACTCGAGTAAGTGTTCTGATCGTACTCGAGTTGATCTGGACTTCTCATCTCAGAAAGTTTCTAAGTCCATATACTCGAGTAAATACTTTCATATACTCGAGTACCTCTTTTCCTTACTCGAGTAGGTATTTGTGTACTCGAGTAGAGCCTTAGTCATACTCGAGTAGTCTCTTAGTTATACTCGAGTAGGGCTAACTGTTCAGTCTAAATATTTCTAAGTCCACATACTTGAGTAACTTCGCTCATATACTCGAGTAAGTGGCTTAGCACTCGAGTAGATCCTTCTTATACTCGAGTAGACTGGCTTAGCACTCGAGTAGACTTTTCTTATACTCGAGTAGTTTGGATTAGTACTCGAGTAGATGTTTCTACTTCCTCGAGTAATCTGTCTAGAGTAACTCGGGTAGTTCTTCCAAGGCACTCGAGTAGTCATTTCTATTACTCGAGTACATGTTTCTCTTATCTACTCGAGTAACAGACCTTTATACTCGAGTATCTTATCTAACCCGAGTATGCCATCTCAGAATTCCAGAAATCGTTAAGTCGAGAATTGACGGAGATTTGAAATTAACCTTTTTCTGATTGGTCCACGTGTCAATCTTAATTACGATTATGACCGTTGGAGATAGCCTATAAATAGGTCTTTTCAGATTTGACTATATATATGTTTTTACAGAGATTATCTTTTAAGAAAGAGAAAATCCCGAAAACCCTAATTTTCTAATCCGCCGCCATTACCGTTTTCGGGAGAAGCTCTGGATCGTCGTTCTCACGCCGCTGCTATCGATCTCAGTTTCTCTAGTGATCCAGACTCAAGAAGAATCATCCGATCTCTCCGTGCTTCATCGTCTCTGATTTACTTTCTTGATCGTGGTGATTCCAGATCTCAGAATCGTGGATCTCAGTCAAGTCTTCTTCAACTGTTTCTGTTCAAACTGAAAAACTCTCAAGAAGAAGATTACGTCAAAGATCCAGATCTGTGATATTATTATTTGTAAATTTTATCTAAACTAATTTCTTTGTAGGAGATCTTTCTCCGAGTGGTAGGAAGTTTTATCTTCCGAGTGTAGATCCGTTTGGGATCGAGTTTTTGTAGGAACGTGGTTCCGAGGTGTAGGATTGTTTTTGCAATCCGAGATAGTGGAGTAACCGAGTCTAGTGATTTGCTAGATCGGTGAGTAAAGTGGACGTACCCAAGATTGGGGAACCACTATAAATCTTTTGTCGTCTGTGTGATTGCTTGATTACGGATCTGTGCTGTGTTATATATTTTTATTCCGCATTTGACACGAAATTCACCTATTCACCCCCTCTAGGTGATTTAGGTTGACAACTTAGCGCTCTCACGATCGTCGAACGATCCACAGAGATCGTCGACCGAACCACAGAGATCGTGGACCTAACTACAGAGCAGATAGTCGACCTATCAGAACAGATAGTCGAGCTATAAGATAGTTGAGCTATCAAGACACATAGTCGAACTATCACAACAGATAGTAAAGCTTAAAGATAGTTGAACTATCACAGAGATAGACGATCTGCTGACTGACGATAGTCGACCAACTGTTAGACGATAGTTGATTGGTTGATAGACGAAAGTCGAGCGGCGTTCGACCATAGTCGAACCAAAAAACAACTTAACCAGAATTTCACTAGATAAGTGACAACTCTACAACTGAGAGAATCTAACCTAATAACTAACCTTTGACCATAGATAAATCTTGGGTCAAGAAACTAATTGAGAGGACTTAACATAAATCCAAACTAGGGTACCAACAGGCTGGATGTCACTCGGAGGAGTCTGCCTCAGACCCCGAGCAGTTCCTGCCGAAAAAACCAGGGTTGGACGTGACTCCGGGAGCCCGCTCAGACCCCCACTGATCGACGTGGGTGGGGCACCTCGACAGGAGCAGCGTATAAGGGAAGGAGCTAGCCGCCCTCGTCACGAATGGATCGGCAGGTCGACGAAAGGATCTCGGCAAGATGGCGAGCCAAGAAAGCCGAGCCCGGCCTAGAGATCGGCGGGTCCCACGAAAGGGGTCTAGGAGGCGATAACTCGGCCACGCCAAGACCCCCAAAAAGTCGGCCCGCACAAATTCCAAACACACGCTAGGGTTTTATCGCCTACCCATTGACGCGAATGGGAGTAGCGAGCCCAGATGGAGTAAGCGAGTCGCCCCCTCGCATCGCGGATACCTAACTTACCCCTCACTCCTAAGCCTAAGTTCAGAGTCTAAAACGAACGGACGACCTCACTCGCTCGCTCACAGCCGCAATGTCCAAAAGAACATTCAAGAATAAAAGTAATCATAACAAGTGTGAGAATCAAGGGGCTAATGCGATAAATAAAGATATACGCGTTTCAGATCAAAAAAGAGCTATGCACATTGGGGAAATCAAAAAGGGGTTAACTATTACAAAAAAAACTGGGCTCTGGCCCGCGTCACTACCGCGGCAAAAATGGGACGAATGCAAGCTCCCGACGAGGCGAGCCCTGAGCGGCAGGCCCTTATATACGGTGGTAGGGGCCATTGCCCGGCTCTGGTACCGAAAGGAACAGCTCCGGTACCACCTCGCTCACCAGAAGCTTGACACCGTCGTCCTTGATGAGGTTGGCCCTCTGCAGCGTCTGGAAGGTGTATTTCGCCGTGCTGGCCGCATTCTTCTGCATCATCACCTCGATCTCGTGATCTCTATAATGAGCGAGCTGGCAGCTGCTTGTAGATAGCAGCGGGGCAGCCACTGCAGCCTCCAACGCGTCCACCCGCTTCTGAAGTGCCTGCTTCTCCTGTTGGAGGGTGGCGACCTCAGTGCCCAGTCGGCTGGTCGTTGCCGCGTCCTGTGAAACAGAGAACAACCGAGTTAAGTCACGTAGGAGGGAGGAAAGGTTGAGGCAAGTCGAGGAACCTACTGCTCCACCTAGGTATTGAGCGAGAGCGGCCTTTGCCGCGTCGGCCCGCTTCCGCAGTTCATCCGCCTCCTCCTGAGCAAGTCTCCGGGCCGCCTCTTTCTCGTCGACTAACTTGTTGAGGGACAGGGCGCTCTTGTCCAGCAGAAGACACCGCCGTCCGACCATATGGGCCAGCTCTAGGTTGCAAAACTGGGCCCGCCCGCTTTCATAGATCAACACCCGCGTCGCCTCCTCGTCGTAAACGACGGCGTCCTCTCGCCCGTAGACACCGAACGCGAGGTTATAAGAATCCCTGCTACTGGATTCGTCCTCCAACCAGCTCGGTAGCAGCGAGGGTATGTAGACCCAGTTGGTCTCCTTATCCCATTGAAGCAGCGGGACTCCAGAATCGTCCGCGGGTCTCTCACCGTAACCAAAGTTACGCTGCCCCCGGGGGACTGGCTACCCGGCGGGCTGAACCCCCTCTTGTGGCTGCGATGTGCCTGCCTCTCCGCTAGCAGATCTGACAGCCGGAGAGGCCACGGGGGAGGTAACGGTGGATGTCTGGCTCGCGGGGTCCTTGCCCTTATCGCGAGTCAGGGGAGGAGAGCCACCAGACGTCTTCGATTTATTGGGCGGTGGCGGGTCCTGAGGCTGCTCGCGGCTGGACCGCTTCGCGAGAGCAGGGGTTGAGAACTCGCGATGGGCGGCAACAGCCGCCTCGGCCCAGGCAAGCTCGCCGGTAGCGAGTCGCGCACTCTCATAAGGCGGATGGAGAGGAATGTCATGCTCTCCTACAAGAGCGTGATACTTATAAAATATTCGACAGGATTAAGAGCACGTAGATGTGTGAACAGCTTACCATCAACGGGCGTGATGGGGACGAGGTCGTCCAGGTTTCTGCGGAGGTAGGCCACCTCGAAGTTCTTCCCAGTAAAGAACCCGAACAACCCTGCTTCATGACCCCCCAGGGCCGGGGGGAGGTAGCTCGCCTCGCTGAGTTGGACTAGCGAGAAGGGGACGTAGCCAAAGTACCCCTTGACGAAGATGAACTTCTTGAGCTAGTTGTGGCTCTTGTTAACGGTTTCCTGAACCTTCACGTGGCTACTGGCGAAGCAGGCGGTCCCGTCTTTATTTGCCCGGAAAGAGAACAGCTTGCGGAATACCACGAGGCTGAACTCAATCTTCTCCTCTCGCAGGAAGCAGGCGAACCCGACGATCACTGCAACGGAGTTAGGGGTCATCTGCCTTGGGACCACCCCATAGTACTTGAAGATCTGGCGAACTTCCGGCCATAGGGGTAGTCGGAGGCCCGCCTCAAAGTGGGCCGTGGGGAACGCGAGCTCGCCAGCGAAAAGTTCGTTTATCCGTTCCTCCTTCCTGGGCCATCTCGCCTCAAAACTGGGTGGAACAAAGTGATCGTCTGTATCTACAAATTTTCTCTCGGTAAGGACGGCGAGAGGGAAATCGTGCTCGGAGAAGGTCCAAGCACATTTGCTCCTCCCCTCCGCCTCGCCACTTCCACCTCCCATCCTGCAGAAATCTTGCCGAGCGGGACAGGGGATTTCTCGCAAAAAGCTAGGGGATGGATGAAGTCTTAAATGCAGTAGGTGAGGAAGGGTCGGCAGGGCCTTTTTATAGAATGAGAAAGGGTGGGAAAAATAGTCCTTTTGCCGGTAAGAGTGCGAATAACAATATAGCCCTGACCTTTCGACTTCCGAACCCAATCCGGGTCCTCGTCAACCCGTCAGTCGGCTGCGAAATGCCCGCACTCGCGCCCGCATAATAGAAGAGCAGCCGCAATACGGGCCAACCTTGACCTGCGCGCGAGTCAACTGTCGCACGACCCACGAGCAGCCGGCTCGCCTTCGCCAGTACTAAATAACAATGGCTAGGCAAGACGACTCAGCAAGGACGAACCCGCCCGAAGGAAAGCCGGCCGAGCCAGAGCGTCTCGCCCGCACCTCTCACAGAGATCGATACATCTACACAGCCAAAAGAAAAATTGCAGCAAATACTCGCCCGTGGCGGGCGAGAGTGATCCTGAATTATTACAAATGTTCAGACTGTCTGAAGCAAAGAAGTTAGCACCCTGAGCGTTTCGACCGCTGCATGCGGAGTCAATTCAGACCCGACGGATCACAACCTGCGAGGGGAAGGGAAAAACTCAATGCGGGATCCACTTACACCTACCTCCCTTTCCCGCGCTAGTTCGGGGCGGTACGTGAGGGTAGTGATACTCGCGGACCGCCGACAGCTCCCGCTGGGTCCGATCAATCTGCTCCGAGGCACGCCTGAGTCGCCCCTCGGCTCGCGTAATATGTACACCCAGAGAGGTCGCCCCGTCCTCGTCAGATGGACATCTCGCTCCTTCCAAAACCGCGAGTCGCTCCTCCGTCTCGGCCTTATCCTTCTCCACTCTGTCGAAAGCCTCTTGTAGCAACAGCGTGTGCTTTTGGAACAATCGCGCTACTTGCGTCTTCATCTTCTCGGCATCAAGCGGGTCTCCCAGGTATTCCAAGATGTTGTCCGTGTTGGGGGGAAGCGAGTACCCTCATCTCATCTCGGCGTAGGTAGAGGAGATCACATTGTAGCCTGCAGAGATAAGGTTAGAAGAAGAGATGACGGTAAGCGGGCTAAAGCCAGAGGATTTACCTGGTGTCGGTATTTCGCCCGCACCATCAGCAGGCTGAGAGGTGCCCGACTGACCCTGTAAGGGTTCTATTCCAAGAGTAACGAAGGGTTTCCCCAGACCGTGGGGCCTTGGTGACGGAGGCGCCGCAGGAGGGATATGCGCCTGTAGCAAGGGACTAGCGACCCGATCGACCGCCACCAGGGCGGAGCTCCCAGGTTCTCCCTCATTTGCCCTATCTCCCCGAGGAATATCCTACCAAAAGGAAAGGAAAATCAGGAAGTAGGGCGGTGGATCAAACAGGAGAAACGTATATACCTCAGGGATGACCTCGATACCGCCGGCCGAGTTGGAGGCGGGGTCATCGGGCATCCAAGACCGCCGGATGATCTTTGCTTTCTTTGGCTTGAAAAGGGGGCCAGACGACCCGCGCACCAGCCACGGGGCAGCTTCGAGAGCCGCATCCCAGGCACCCTCCCTCGCAGCCGCCAAACGAGCCTGCATCTCCTCAGACATAGGCATCTTTCGACTATAGGTCGCGGAAGGGGGAAAGAAGATGAGTTATCCTAGAGGCCCGACAGCTTATTTATAGCGTGAAAGTGGGCCCCCACCGAAAGATTCCCTCCAGCTCAGCAGGGTTTTCGCCAAACACGTGGGGTTGGATGTTTCTTTCCGAGCCTTTTACAAAGCTCGCAAAGAGCGGGGATTATGTACAACCCCGTGTTCGCCGAAGGGACTCGGGCAAGCAAGCGAGTCGACCCCGGCCCGTGCCTCCAAGGGTCTCCCAGGCGGGTCGACCCCTGCCCGCCTCTCCTAGGCTGGTAAGCCTCCAAGGGTTGCCCAGGCGGGTCATTCCTGCCCGCCTCTCCTAGGCGGGCCACCCTCGACCCGCGCCTTCCTAGGCGGGTCGTCTCCGACCCGCGTCCCCTAGGCGAGCCAGCCTAGACCCGCGCCTCCTGCCGGGTAAAGGCATTGTAGGGCTACTCGTCCAGTCCCCAATGGGGGGGGGGATTCCTTGCCATTTTTCCCCTACAGACCTGCCCTTAGCCAGATAGAATGACGGAGTCTCGCTGTTGGCAGACCTGGGTGGACTGTGCATAGCCGGTCAAGACAGCGGAGTTCGCCTGTTGGCAGGCCAGCCCAAGGGGCTTTCAGTAATTTCAGGCCAGTAGAGGTTAGTTACTTGCAGACCGTTTTTAGAAATCTATAAATAGGACCCAAGGGGTACCTCAGAAGGCATGCTTACTTGTCTCCCAGCCTTCTAGCGCCTTCTGAGGTACCTTAGCCCAACATTTGGCTAAGGAGGGGAAGCACTCAGTGATCTTCCGGGTGTGTGGTGGGACCTCCGCGTCGGGCCCTTGGTCTAGTCCTTTACTCTTTTTTTCCTTGGTTGTTTTTCTTGTAGGAGCGAAGTAGATGCACGACCACCCCTTCCCCAAGGGTGAACTCCACAAGAGACCGATTTTCGGTTTCAACATTCTTGAGCCAATGTCTCTCCTACACTTTAGATCTACAGATCTAGCCCTAAGGGAGAGGGTAGGAAGCTCACCTCATTTCCGACCATGGATCGTGTCCTTCGTCTTGGCGGCATGGTGGCGTCAACCTTATCTCTCACGAAAAAGTTTGGCACCAGGAGAAGAAGAAAGTGATGCATAAGTCTCAAGCAACGTTTATAAAGGAGTGGCCAATTAGACCTAAAATCTCTTGATCCGAGAGCTACCCCCATGTGGTAGCATGCTACCGTCACGTGGTACCTCTAAATCCACCATTCAGTCGCCGCCACCTGGCCCACTTCCGCCGCCCGGTACTCCTCTACCGCCGCGCGATAGCTAACAGAGAACTTTGGCAAAATGTTACCGCTAGCGGTATTACTACCGCCGGGCATTTGCTCAAATAGGACTTTCCCACTACTTATCTCGACTACCACCGCGCGGTATTCCGCTACCGTCGTGCGGTAGTATCTTAACGATCGTCAAATATACTAGATGCTCGTCGAATCCAGTCGACGCTCTCAACGAACACTACCACCAGTAGTATCTCACTACCGCCGGGCAGTAGTAACTAAATGATCGTCGAGAGGTGCCGTAACCACTCGACACTTGTTACCTCCATGGGGTATCCTGCTATCGCCGCGCGGTAGCAACCGGACATCCAACATCGAGTAAGTACTTCCCGACTCAGGCGCAAGCCTGTCCACCAGTGCACCTCGAGCCCGAGTCAACTCTCTTGACTCAAAAATGCATGCGAGGGGTCTAGCACGAATCGTGTAACACCCACATTTTCTTCAGGAAGTGATTTCTGAGCGATACTGCTCGGCGGTAGGGTTATTGCAGACGGTACCTTGGCTAGTTTTTTTGGCTGAGCTCTCTATAAGTTACCGTGTGGCGATAGAGATACCGCGTGGCGGTAGCGTCAGGCGCGGGATCGTTGAGAGCGGCGTGTTGACTCGACACATTGTCTACCGCGTGGCAGTAGGTTGTTATCATGCAACGTTAGCAGGTTGATTATTTGGCTGACCTCTCGGGAAGATATAGCCCAGTGGTAGGGATACCACATGAGGTAGCTTGGTCAATTTATTTGGCAAAGCTCTCGGGTTTCTATCGCGCGACAGTAGTAGCTATCGGGCGGCGGTAGCGGAAGCGGCCGTGTCCTAACCGTCACTAGCTACCGCATGGCGTTAGTATCCTATCGCGCGGCGATAGCGAAACTGTAATGGCATGGCCACAAGTCGGCCTGTGGTTGGTGGAACTGGGCGGTAGCACAATCGAGGTGTTGATTAACGGTATCGCACAGTGGTAGCTAGTTACCGCGCGGTGGTAGTTTGGTATAAAGTCTTGGAAGTGATGGTTTCTCTTCATTTCTTTGGAGACTTGGGCTGAGCGGCTGTAGAAGGAAGAGAGAAGTTCTATCAAAGGAGATCTCACCTCCATTAAAGTTTTGGGGCTCGGATTTGCGGGACGAATTCGGATCTAAGGAGGCAAAGTCGTAACGGTTGTTTTCATACGGCTAGAATCACTTCCATGGCGCAGAAACGAACTTTTAGGGTAACGATCCTCTTCCTTGGACATGTGAAGTCCTTTGTTTTGGCATTTGAGGGCAAGCGATCCATGAACACATGGAAGTGGTTCTACCGATGGGTAGATCTGTGTATCCCCGTTAGTTTTGCATTTAGATCCGAAATCGAAGTATGGAATATGCGTGCTGCGTGAAGCCCATCCGGACAGATTGGTCTGAATTGGTGATGTTTTTATGCTTTGTATGCTGGAGAAGACTTTGTGGTAATCGCGTAGATTTTGGAGTCGTGGGGTGAATAGATGACTGCGTTGAGAGTACTGGAGGTATACTATAGGAAAACACACAAAAAGGGGGGAAGAATCGATGGTCTATCCCCTATCGTGTAGCAGTAGCACTAACGTCGGAGATAACTCCCTATGAGCATTGCATTATTTGTAAGGCCTATCTCATGGATACCTAAAGGGCCATTATTTTTTGTGGCCTATCTTGGGGAGACCTGGGGGTTATAATTTGGTGAGGCCTGTCTCCTGAAGACCTAGGGGCCAATTTGTGGAGCTGAGAGCCTATGTGGCCCAGCTTAGGTTGTCGTGAGTGCTATCCTTGGATCATAACATGGTTATGGATCATATGAAATGGGAATGGGGATGCTGACCTGCATCGTGGCTGACGCACCTGACGATTTGAGCACGTGAAATAGCTGAACTGTACCCAACCCTATGTCGATCTACTTGGAATGAGTCAAAGTGTGAATCACCATGACTTTGTCGTAGCCAAAGGGGTGTTGTCTTTGGCTTTGGCCCTGTAAGACTAAAAGCTCAAAGGTTGCGGACTGTCGTAAAGAACAGAGGTGTGACCCTTGAGGTCCTGTGCACCGAGAATGTGCCCTGAGAGCACGGGGCGTTGGACGGTCGTGCCAACATCTATGGCAAATGGTGCTTAATTTTCATGTTTAGATTGCCAATATTTGTATATGCTAATGCTTGTAGGGAAGGAGCACCGCCACCTCAAGTAAGGGGTGGGGTTGTTATAATTTGGCCAGCTAATGCTGACAGTTGCTATAATTTTCCACCATTGTGGTGGAATGTTTCATGCAGGTGCAGCCGAGCCAAGTGGGAAATAGCGGCCTAGATCCCAGGATTGCTAAGCTGGCACTTGAAGGCCAAAGAAAATTACCCGTTTACTTTATCGTTCATTTGTGGCCGACCTACGTGTCGATGTATGCAATACAATTTTATTTAAGTTGAACAATGTAAGGCCTTAAAGCCAATATTATTTGTGTATTTTTATTATTATTCCTACTTTTGTGTTAGTGGACATTCAATTAGTTGGGTTCCTTTAAACCTCTAAATTACTTCCGCTAGAATGCACTCTCTGTTAAGATGTACGAAATTGGATTATGGTCTCAATTAGTAACTCCTTTGACTGCCCATAGTGTATGACGTCGGGCCCCGGCTGGACCTTCTGTTATATGCTATATGACAGATGGAGGTGTTACAATTTGGTATCAGTGGCAGGTGTCAGTCTTTCTTATTCGAATTCATGAGCAAATTCTTTTAAGGATTGGTTAGCACATGTAGGTGTGTTATCGTTATAACATGAAAAAACACATGAATGTCCACTTAGGAATGAAAATACACATGTTTCAGGAAACTGAGTGTTCCTATAATTACTTTTTGGTAATTTGTTTATCGTCGGATTGAGTGTTTCATGATTATAGGTGACTAGGAGTTATGTAGAGCAGTCACAATGTCAGCACTCTGTGGAGAGAAGCGCGCCTAATGACGTGCATGTGACCCCTCCTTCTACTGAAACCATAGGAATGGTAGCTAAAGCGGTGTTCTCCATGATCAATGCTCAACATGGAAGGCATGTGCAGCCCCCTGTCCCTGGGGTGGCTTTAATGTCGGTTGGCGCTCTGGTGCAAACTGCAATAAGAAGAGCCTCAGATCAGCAATTGAACATGTGTTTGGTATAGGGAGCACACTCAATTGATGAGTATTTACATGCGTTTGTCATGATAAGACGCTACACATGGTTTGAGTTAGAAAACGAGCTGACTATGGTCAATAGATTTTTTAACGGTCTGCGTGATGATTTACGACTTTTATTAGTAGAACAAAAGTAATTTGGATTCTTAGCGTTGGTGGAGCTGGCTAGATCTTTGGAAGTAGATTTGGCAAAAGTCCACCAGATGCCAGTATGCAAGCCGAACTCTACAGGTTCTGCAAAGTCTGAATACCGCAGGAGGTAACATGAGAGGTCTAGAACATCTACTAGTCAAAATCCATATGCTTGCCATACTTGTGGAAAGTTAGGACATCTTGCCCAAGATTGTCGCAGTGATGCCCCGAGGACAAAGAAAGTTAACTCAGGAGTTGTTGCAGGGCAAGTTCCACTTGCTATATGTGTGGCAAGATAGGACATATTGCCAGAGAATGTCGGAATAGTACCTCAGTGGTAAAGGAGGTAGGATCTGTAGCAACCATTGGGCGAGACCGATTATATGTTATACTTGTGGTAAGCCGGATCATATAGCCCGTGACTATTGGAGTGGGATTCCGAAGATAATGGAAAAGGCAGGAGGCCATAAGCAAAGTAATGAGGTGACATGTATGGTTTAGTTTATAGCTTCGAAATTGCTTTATATACTTGTGACCTGATTCATTACCGGTATATGGCTTGCTTAGAGTAGGCTTTATTCTACTCTTGATTGAGAGAGCACTGTTCGTTTCAGGGGCTTCTTGCCCCGTAATATCTAGGGTTTTCATGTTGTTCGTCATAGTGCCTTCCATTTTGTCGAAGGTTAAATTGGTTATTTATATACATACCAAATGGATGCATGTTATGGTACGAAAAGGAAGTCAAAATGCTATTTAAAAATCATCCGTAGTTTGACCTTAAACATGGACTGACTCTCAGAGCAGCTTGCATATGTTGATTACAACCCGAAGGAGTCACACTGGGATAGAACACTGAATGCGAGACTAAGTTTGTGGGTACTTCCTAAGGATCTCTATGAGATTCCTCCTTAGAGAACAATAGATTTCACCATTGAGCTAGTGTTAGGTGCCAATCCTATGTCACGCTCTCCTTACCAATTATCACCGAGAGAGATGGCAGAATTGAAGGTGCAGATTCAAGAATTGATTGAGCAGGGGTTTGCGCGTCCAAGTTCGTCACCTTGGAGCGCCCCGATCCTCTTCGTGAAGAAGAAGGGCAGAAGTCTGCGACTTTGTATCGATTATCAGGAATTGAATAAGCTAACAGAGAAGAACAAGTACCCGATTCCGAGGATCGATGATCTATTCGACCAACTAGTTAGGTCGACTTTGTATTTGAAGCTAGACTTGAAGTATGGATATTAATAGCTGAGAATCAGGGAAAGTGATAATCCCAAGTCTACGTTTAGTACATGTTATGGGCATTATGAGTTCACTATCATGCCTTTCAAGTTGACGAATGCGCCATCTGTGTTTATGGACTTAATGAACCGAACGTTCAGGAAGTATTTTGATCGGTTTGTGATAGTCTTCATTGATTATATCCTGGTGTACTGCCAGTCCGAAGATGATCATGTGGAGCACTTACATACTATTCTTGAGACCTTAAGGAGTAAATAGTTATACGCCAAGTTATATAAATGTGAGTTTTGGCTATCTTAGGTGGCGTTCCTTGGTCATATTATCAGTGGTGAGGGTATCGCGGTGGATCCAGAAAAAGTTGCTGCAATATGAGAGTGTCCTGTGTTGTCTTTTATGGCGGAAGTCCGGAGTTTTCTGGGACTTGCCGACTACTACAGGCGTTTCGTAGAGAACTTCTCGCAGATAGATTTACCCTTCACGACCCTAATAAGGAAAGATCAAAAGTTTGTATGGTCTCCAGCGTGCACGCAATCCTTCGAAGAATTAAAAAGTAATCTAACTACGACGCCTATCTTATGCTCTCCATGTGGGACAAAAGGCTTTGAGATCTACAACAACGCTTCAGACAGCTGCTTAGACTACATTTTGTTACAACATGGGAATGTAATAGCGTATGGTTCATGCTAGTTGAAGGTGCATGAGAGGAATTATTCGGTCTATGACTTGGAGTTGGCGGCCATGATATTCGCGCTGAAGCTCTAGAGGCACTAATTGTATGGCGTGAAGGTTGACATTTACACAGATCATAAGAGCTTGAAGTATCTGTTAGATCAGAAGAACTTAAATATGCGTTAGCGGAGGTGGATGGAGTTCCTTGGGAACTACACCTTCAAGATACATTATGCCCATTGCAAAGGTAATGCGATTGCGGATGCATTATGTCACAGAGCTCCCACACATGTCAATTGATTATTGATGCATGACGAGCGTCTCATTCGAGACTTGGAGGCCTTAGAGATCTCTTGTGCTGATAGGAGGTCGAGTGTTGAAGCACGTTTGAATTGGATAGAGGTACAGTATGATCTCGCTGACCGAATTTGGCAGGCTTTGGATTTGTACGACAGTATGAAATGCTACATGACGGAGTCTTTGGAAGGGTCAAATGCCCAGTTTATTGTTGATAATGGGCTGCTGTGGAAGAACAGTCGATTGTGCGTCCCAAATGTGGGTAAAATATGAGAAGAATTAATGTACGATGCTCGTTATACCAAGTACTTGAATCACCAGGGGGAGTACAAAAATGTATAAAGACATGAAAAAGCTGTTCTGGTGGCCAGGACTGAAGAAGGACATAACACTATATGTAGCGAAGTGTCATAATTGTGTCTTGGTGAAGGCCGAATATCAGAAGCCCAGTGGATTTTTGAAGTCTTTGCCTATACCAGAATGGAAGTTCGACAACATATCCATGGATTCCGTGCATGGCTTGCTGAGATCACAGAAGGGAAACAACGCCATCTGAGTGATCGTTGATCGTTTGACAAAAGTGTCACACTTCATCCTGAATAGGAAGGACGATTTGGTGGTAAAACTGGCGAAGTTGTATGTGGATAATATTATACGACTGCACGGTGTGCCCCATAGCATTATGAGTGACCGAGATAGGTGCTTCACCTCTAACGATTGGAGGCTAATACTTCAACTGTTGGGTACCAAGCAGAAGTTCAAAGAGTTCAGTTGTCTACCTAAATCACCTTGAGGGGGGTGAATAAGTGATTTGTGCGTCTATTTGCGGAATAAAAAAATTGTGATCTTGCACACAAATCAACCAAGCAAACAAAGACAAAAAAAGATTTATAGTGGTTCCCCAACCTTGGGTACGTCCACTTTCCCTCATCGATCTAGTAAACAACTAGACTCGGCTACTCCACTATCTCGGATTGAAAACCAATCCTATATCTCAGAACCAAGTTCCTACAATCTCGATCCATATGGATCTACACTCGGAAGATAAAACTTCCTACACCATAGAGAAAAATTTCCTACAAGAATTGATAATCAAAAATTGAAAATACAAACAAATGATCTTCGAATCTTGAGATGTTCTGGCTGGATCTTCTTCTTTGAGAGTTGTTGCTTTATCAAATTTTCTGTAGAAGAACTCACGACTAGAACTAGATCTGAAGATTTTCTTTAGACTTCACCCAATCAGAACGTTGATGGAGAAAGAGAAACTATCACAATCAGGAAATCAATCTTTGTCTGAATCCTTTGAATCAGAAACCCTAACTCTTGCACGATGAAGATCGGCTGCGGCGACGGGTCTCATTTTGGAAAGATAGAGAGGATTCAGCGACTTGAGAAAATTATGACATCGTGTAGATCCTTCTTATTCTTGGTATTAGGGTTAGTCGATTGACGTGACTTTATATAGGATCTCTCTAACAGTCATAGTTAGTCTTAATGACGTACACGTGGACCAATCACATCAAGTGATTTGAAAATTCCGTCATTCTGGACTTAACATAAATTTTAGCAGAAAATGACTTACATTTCTCGAGAAGAATGATATTTCTCGAGAAGTAATGTTTATTACTCGAGAAGAAGACAATGGATTACTCGAGACAACATTTCTGCTAAACGGAACTTCAATTCTCGAGAAAGAAGTATACTACTCGAGAACTAAGAATTGCTTCTCGAGAAAAGGCAGCCAATGGCGTTGTGTCAAGTCTTAGCACTCAACGCTCTCAATGCTTTTACTGTTGAGTACTCGAGTACTGTCTGAATTTCCCGAGAACAAAGAAACAGATTACTCGAGAACGAGAATTTTCTGGAGAACTAGGAATAGCATTTCTCGAGAACTAAGAGTTGTTCTCGAGAACTACACTTAGAAAAATTTCTGATATAACAAATTAGAACTCGAGAAGTAGAGAAGGAGTCTACTCGAGAACTAAACTTAGTTTCTCGAGAACTAAGTTAGCACTACTCAAGAACTAAGGATAATACTCGAATAATGTTACTGACTACTCGAGAACTCTCAAATATACTACTCGAGAACTAAACTTCTATTTCTCGAGAACTAAAGGACTACTCGAGAAAAGGACTTAGAGAATTTCTATTTTTAAGAAAACTTTTCTTCTGACTAAGCTCAGCATCAACATCTCATCTCTTGATCCAAGTGCTTGAAAATTAAGTGTATCCCAAAAGAGATGCTACACATGAGTAACCACCTTTGATCACACAATGAGGAATTACATTGTATGGTCCTGTGTTTATGACCCACTGCAGACTGACATTGGTCTACACTTAGCAATAAAGTCCTGCAAACACATAACTAAAATAGAGGATCAAATACAACTTAATTAATCTTAGTTCAAGGGTGACTTCATGCAAATCTGGGTTATTGTGGATGCAATACCCAACAATCTCCCCCTATTTGTAGAAGCCAGAACCCTCTACACTAAGGTGAATTATATCACAATAAAAAGAACTGGAGATGAGAAGTTAAAAATACAAAGAAATGCAAGAAATAAAGATAGACACATAATTATCAAAAGTAGAGTTTAGATATTCAGAATAGTTTCATATTTCAAGTCTACATTCATTTAGTCCATATTCTCAATATCAAAAAATATAGTCCTAGCTCTGATGTTGTTGATGATGTAGCTTTTCAGACTTCTTTTGTTGCCTCCTTAAATAGCTGAATGGCTTTGGGTAGTACTTAGGTGGTCTTGGGGGTGCCTTGGGATTATTTCTGTCATACTCTCTATCATAGATCCTTCTCTTTGTCATGGATTTCTCATAGAGGTCCCATTCAGTAGAACTGTAATGGGTAGATCTACTTTCATTGTAATCCATTACCAACTTCAAAGTATCTAAAATCAAAGTCTTGGAAGTGAGGCTCCAGATTTCAGCATATTCTTGGGCTTTCCTCTTTTCTATCTCTGGATTAGGAACTGATTTAAAGGCAGAGGGACCTTCACCATATTTTATTTTCGTAGGAATGTGAACTTCAGGTAAGTCCTATGGGAAAAATATCATCCCACACTTGAGTGTAAGAATCTTGAGGAATAGTCTCATCAGAAGGTCTAGGAGAGAATGTAGGCATAGGAGTAGGAACATGCATCTGAGCAGATTCAGCAGACTGAGTTTCAGCAAGAGGATTGAGATGATGAGGAATAATATTTGGATCTACTTGAAACTCTAGAAATATCTGATTGTGTATCATGACTGTTGTATCATGTGTATGAAATTTGACAGACTTGATTTGGGCAAGCACATCCTTGTTGATTCCTGTTAACTTTTCAGTCCAAAGAGCATGAGCATTTTTAGTGAATTCGTCTACAAGTTTGGATACATGTTATTTTATTAGAGTCTCCCCCTTTCTGATTTCTACACAGAGAGAGCTTATTGTGTCATCTTTAAAGGTGCCAACTTCCTCACATACTTTCATAACATTTTCTTGGCCTTTCTTCTCAATAAAAATCTAATTGTTTGCCAGAGTTATGCATTGATTCATCACTTCACCAACACTTGTAATAGTGTGGTCTAAGGCTTTCCCACCAATCTGAAATAGATGTTTTAGTTGATCAGTGTTATGTTGAATTTCTACAAATTCGCTGCTCATCTTCTTTTCAAGAGCAGTGACTCTAGTTTGCACTGATAACAAGGAATCATCAAAATGCTTTCTTTAGTTAGCCAACATCTGTTCAATTTTACTTAAAATATCAGAAGAACTGGTAGAAACAGAAGCAGTATATGTAGCAGTAGCAGTGGCAGCAGTAGGAGGAGCAGGAACTTTCCATGGAAGAATTTCTTCAATTACCACAGAGCTTGGAGCTCTCTTGATGTGATCAGGAACAGTTTCTTCTTCTACATCAGTAAAGACAGGAAGAGAGAAATTTAAGTTCCTCAAAGCTGGTTCAACTGGTTCTGGAGAACCTTGGTCATCATCAGAGAGGAGGACAGTGTCTTGCTTATCTTGATCAGCAGGTTCTGAGGCAGCAGGAGGTGACTTTGAAGACTGTACTGGTGAAGCAACAGGGGCTGGAGATGGAGTTTTATCTGGAGTTTGGACCTGAGGTGGATCCATTTCAGTAAGTTCCTCTATCATTCTATCAATATCTTTTGATGTGGATAAGAGAGTATCCTTAACTTGTTCATCTGTATGAAGTGCTGTAGAAATGTCTGGATGAGGAGATCTGGCTGGAGAGGAGGAAGGAATTCTGATAGCAGGAGCAGAGGAGACAGTCTCCCCCTCAATTTCTACACCATCAGTGTGAGCAATCTCAAGATGAGAGGGAGATGGGGTCCTGTCCTCTGAGGCAGGGGCTTCTGAAATCTTAGTAGTCTGAGATGGATTCTGTAATTTGACTTCCCATCTTTGAATGGAAGCAATAGAATTTTCTTCATATAGTGGATGAGAGTACTCTTTGAAGTATCAAAAACTTGAGGATTTATCTCATGAAGCATTAGAGATATTTTCCTTGAAAAATTTGGAGCCTTAATGCTCTCCCTTATTTTATCAAGAATCATTATTTCAAATTGAAATTTCTTCCTGCACACTATGGCTGTGAGAACTGTAAACAAGTCATTAGATATAAATCCTATAGAACCTGTCTTGCACCAGAGGATTTTTCCAATGATGTCTACATGCAGTTTGCTCTCTACATTCAAATCTGGTCTTCTAACAGAATTGGATTCAGTAGAGATTCCACAGTAACTGTAAGCCCAGGCATTTTCTTCGGCAGCTAAATCATCTTCTTCATCTACAACTGGTATTCTTAACAGTTGAGAGACAATGCTCTTATTCAACTTGATCTTAATACCTTTAACCTTAGATTTCAGGACTTGGACATTTTTCATTACTTTGATATTCTTGAAGAATTCTTCAACTTCTGGAAACAATATTCTGTATGGTTCTTGAAGAACAAACGACAAACTTGCGCTGTCGAGAAGTATCAGCAATTCTTTGAAGTCGTCTGACAGTTCTGCAATTCCAGCAAAAACTAACTCACTTCCAACACCGATATTTGATTGCGGTGCCATGGATTCTTTAAGAAAAAGATGAGCGGCAGAGGGAAGACAACGACGATGAACACTCTGGTTCAGCGACGGAAGGCGAAACGATTTCTCGAGAAATGGATTTTTAAATCGTGTAGGTTTAATCAAATCTAAAGTTCTCTATTTATATAAGTCTAGTAATGATGATTAGGTCTAAATTAAGCCTTAGATTAGGGCGGAAACCAGGCTTAGAGCGAAACAGAAGAATTCGAAAAATTTCGAAAATTGAAGTCATTTCTCGAGTGGAGACTTAGTTCTCGAGAAATGATTGACTGCTTCTCGAGAAGTCAGAACCTATTTCTCGAGTGATTATTTTACTTCTCAAGAACAAAGTTATTACTCGAGTAATGATACTCGAGTGAGATACTTCTGTTTCTCGATAAGAAGAAAAGTACTCGAGTTATTATAGTACACTTCCCGAGAAGTCATCCTGTTTCCCAAGAAATCAAGTCCACTTAGAGAAACTTCTAATCTTTTTGGCTTATTCTTGATTTCTGAGCCTTGAAATGATTCCACCTTGTATACTCTTCATTGTTATGCATGCCAAGTTCAGTTTTGAAGAAGTTGAACTGTGCCTCATCCAACAGCTTCGTGAAAATATCTGTAACTTGCCTGTCTGTGGGAACATATTGCAGATCCACATCCCCTTTGTCCACATGCTCCCGGATGAAGTGATATCTTAGCTCGATGTGCTTTGTCCGGCTGTGCGAGACTGGGTTGTTGGCAATTCCTATCGCGCTGGAGGAGTCACAAAACATTGGAATGTCTTTGACCTTCATGTTGTAGTCTTCTAGCTGATTCTTTAGCCAAAGCAATTATGCACAACAACTGCCGACAGAAATATATTTTGACTCAGCCGTTAGATTGCGACACAGTTTTGCTTTTTGCTACTACATGAATTAAGTCTTCTTCTAAGGAATTGACATGTCCCAGAAGTGCTTTTTCTATCATCTTTACTAACTGCAAAGTCAGCATCTGAAAAACCAATCAGCTTGCTGTCATTACTTCTTGGGTACCATAAGCCAAGATTTGGTGTACCTTTAAGGTATGTCAAAATCAGCTTCGCAGCAGCGTAGTGAGATTCCTTATAGTTCACTTGGAATCTAGCACAGACACATGTAGAGAACATTATGTTTGGTCTACTAGCAGTAAGGTAGAGCAAAGATCCAATCATGCTTCTGTACTTGGTTTCATCAAAAGGTTTCCCTTTCTCATCTTTGTCCATAGACATGGCAGAACCCATTGGAGTCCTCATAGAGGTTGCGTTCTTCATTACGAATTTCTTAATTAGCTCTTTGGTGAACTTGGTCTGGCAGATTAAAATTTCACCTTCAGATTATTTCACCTGAAGCCCTAAGAAATACTTCAGCTCTCCCATGTTGCTCATTTCAAACTTCCCTTGCATAAGTTTTGAGAACTTTTTGCAAAGGTTGTCATCAGTAGAGCCAAATATAATATCGTCGACATAGATCTGTACTAGCAAAATCTTGCCGTTTATTTCCCTAAGAAATAATGTCTTATCTATCTTTCCCCTTGTGAACTTGTTTTCAAGGAGAAAACTAGATAGCGTTTCATACCAAGCTCGAGGAGCTTGTTTCAAACCGTACATCGCTTTAGATAATAAATAAATGTAGTCAGGAAAGTTTGGATCAATAAAACCTGGGGGTTGTTCTACGTACACTTCTTCCTTTATGTCATCATTAAGGAAGGTGGACTTCACGTCCATTTGATAGACAGTGATGCCTTTTAGTACAGCATAAGCTAAGAACAACCTGATTGCCTCCAGCCTAGCAACTGGAGCATGTCTTGTCGAAGTCGATTCCTTCTTCTTGACGATATCCTTTGGCAACGAGTCTGGCTTTGTTCTTTACGATTGTTCCATCTTCATCCATCTTGTTCATGTAGACCTATTTTGTCTCAATGACATTATTACCTTTGGGTCGAGGAAAATGTTTCCAAACTTTACAGCACTTGAACTGGTTTAGTTCCTCTTCCATGGCCAAGATCCATGATGCGTCTGAGCTTAATTCCTCAAACTTCTTTGGTTCAACCTGCGAGAGAATACTTAAATATAAATTTTCATTAGTTGTACCTCTACGAGTTCTGACACCATCCAGAGGATCTCCTATGATTTGGTCAATTGGGTGATCCTTCAGATGTCTGAGCTCTAGGTTCCTTGCATCTAGAACTTCAACCACTGAAGTGACTTCATCAACTTGGACTACTTCTTCATCTTGATCATCTACCTCTCCAATAGGGGTTGGAGTGGTGATCTTGATGAATTTTTCACCTTCATCTTTGTTTGGTTCATCCAAGCTAATTTCTTTCAACTTTGCACCTGCATCTTCAATAAGTACACTAGAAGAGTTGCGTTGCAGCAGGCTCGTCTCATCAAATACAACATGTATTGATTCTTCTACAACCAGAGTTTTTCTATTAAATATCCTATATGCCTTACTATGGCTGCTATATCCTACAAAAATACCTTCAAAACTCTTTTCACTAAACTTAGTTGTGTGATACTTACCATTGTTAAGCACGAAGCATTTACAACCAAAAATTCTAAAGTATGAAACAGTTGGTTTCCTGCCCTTTAAAAGTTTGTAAGGTGTCTTATCATGATTCTTATTTATGAGTGCTCGATTTTGCACGTGACATGCAGTGTTGACGGCTTCTTCCCAGAAGTACTCCGGTAGTGAAGCATCACTCAACATAGTCCTGCAGGCCTCTATGAGTGTTCTGTTCCTTCTCTCAGCTAATCCATTTTGCTGTGGAGTACGAGGAGAGGAAAACTCATGAAAGATACCTAGGCTTCCACAAAATTTTGTCATGGCCCCAGACTTGAATTCAGTTCCATTATCACTTCTGATCTTGACTACAGAACAATTGTATTCATTCTCGATCTGCCTAACAAAGTTCGTAAAGACATCAAAGGTATCTGACTTGTGTTTCAGAAAGAATACCCACGCAAAGTGCGAGTAGTAATCAACAATAACCAATGTATATTCCTTGCCTCACAAACATCTAATTTGCAGTGGACCGAATAAGTCCATATGAAGTAGATGTAGACATCTATTTGAATCTTTGCCAATAATGCTTTTAAAAGTAGCTCTCATTTGCTTGCCTTTCACACAAGCATGACAAGGTCTATCTTTGACGTGCTTGACCTTTGGGGCATCACATACCAGGTTTAGTGAAAATAATTTGTTAATAGTTTTAAAATTAATATGTGCTAATCTCTTGTGCCATTGGTCAACAAGAGACGCACTATCTTTATCTAAAAAGCACACTGGTGTAAAAAAATCTATACAAATGAAATTTAAACAAAATATATTCCTTCTTTGAGTGCCAGACAGAATCGTTTCCATATTGTCAACAGACTTTATCAAGCACTTGTTAACATGGAATTCAACTATGTATCCTTTGTCGCATAGTTTGCTTATACTTATGAGATTATTTTCCAATCCCTCGACATAAGCTATATCCGAAAAGGATACACTACCGTTAGTGATCATACCATAGCCTTGAGTGATTCCTCGGTCTGAACCTCTAAAGATAACCTTTGGTCCGTTCAATACTGGAGAGAAGTTCTGAAGTAGGCTTCTTGTCCCGGTCAGGTGCCGAGAGCATCCATTGTCAAAATACCAGATAGGCATTTTAGTGGCCTTTGGACATCCATGCAATCATAATAAGTTTGCCTTAGGAACCCAAACATGTTTGGGTTTTTGGTCTCATGTTAGAACACTCCCCCTACGAGGATTAGCATTATGAGTGGTCATTATCATGTTGCAAACCTGAGGAGTAGCAACCTTCCTTGGATTAAACCAACAATCGGTGGCAAAATGACAAATTTTACCACAACACCAACAGTCGAACCTATTGTATCTTTGTCTTAGGTACTCCTGCTTGACCTTCTGAGATCGTGGTCTAGCAGGGGTTGCAGTCTGCAGTCTTGGAGGAGGAGGCTTCATGATGATGGCGATCATACGATTTCTTCTCCTTCACAGGCTTTTCCACAATGGGTTTTACCTTTGGTGCTTTCTTGAAGTTATGACCATGATCATAAGGATCATAGTCCTGAAGAATGACTTCTTCATAAGGTGCCTTAAAAATACTCTTACCAAAGTTTCTAGGGCGAGTCCATCCTTGGTAACGAGACTTTGGCTCTACATAAGTAGGCCTAGTCAAGTGGCCGTAGGATGAGTCAAGATCAAACTCATTAGTTGGAAATATGACTTTCTTAAAGATAGTCTGATATTGAGGGGCCTTTCCCTTTTCTTTGGCCAAGGCCTTCTTGGCGGCCTTATTCCTTCTCTGAGCCTTATTCCTCCTAGAAGATTTACTAGGAGCTTCTACATGGCCTAGCCCAACACCCTTGGCCTGAGCAGAGAACTCAGCAATAAGAGGAAGGACTACCTTGGGCTTAGAGAAACCTTTAACAAGTTTATTTTCGGCTTATAGTAATTCTTCCAACCCCTTGATAATTTCATCCTTCAGATCAAGGTGCTTGATAGCCTTGTTGAACTCATCGACTGCAGTATCTAAGTCTTCTATGAGTGAGTCCATCTTAACGAATTCCTCTCTCAGAGAGCTTTCTACGGCCTTTAGAGACTTAATCTCTTTTGCCTGAGTTTTCACGACCTTTCGACATTTGTCGTATGCCTTTATCAACTCCCTATACTGGGCCATGAGTTCAGACTCATCATCAGAAGAGCTGTCCTCATGATCATGCTCAGAGACTTTAGATTCAGAAAGAGGAGTGTGAGAGTTTACCTTCCCAGTGACTTGGGGCTCTTGTTCATCATCTGTCTGAGCCATAAGCCCAAAGTAGGCTTCTTCTTCTTCACTCGACTCAGATGAGTCAGAGTCACTAAGAGTTTTGCCCTTCTTGGCTATCAAGCTCTTCTCTGTCCTCTTTTTGTTGTATAAGGACTTATTTTCTTCTCTCTTACCACTCTCCTTTTTCTTGTGGGGGCAATCAGCAATGACATGACCTGGCTTGTTACAACAATAACAAACTATGTCTGTCGAAATATGTTTGTTAAGTTTAGAATTATACCTATCATGGCTACTTGAGCCTTTCTTTCGTCGATCACCGCCATGTCATGATCTTTTGTATGAGGCATCCTTGCCCTCTCCATTGCTTCTTTTTGTTCAAGAATTTCTTGAACTGTCTTGAGAGCAGTGAGAACTCTCCTTCAGATAGCTCTGAGCCTGAAGTGCTTGGCTTAGATGATTCCACTTCACTTTCTTCTAGAGCTTGTGCTGGTGAGGCAGCTTTGTCCTTCTTTGAACTGTCTGCCTTTAAAGCAATGGACTTTTCCTTTGAAGAGAATCAACTTTTCTTTTCTTCAGCCTTTCTTGAGTTTATCTGCAGTTCATAAGACATTAACTTGCCAAATAGATTCAATGGGTCTGTCTCAGCTAGTTTGCCAAACTCCCGGATGGCACAGACGTTATTGTCCCATTCCTTTGTGAGAGACCTTAGAAACTTATCATTCAGCTCCCCATTAGTGAAGATCCGGCCATACGCTCTTAGGTCGTTGACTATCTTGAAGAAATTTTCAAAAGTGTCTGCAATGGTATCTTTTGTCCCTTGCCGGAAGGCTTCATACTTCTGATTCAGGAGGGACCTTCTATCATCCCTTACCTCTTCCGTTCCTTCCATTAAGGTGACAAGAGACTGCCACATTTCCTTAGCAGATTGTCAATGAATCAGGTTCTGCTGCATTGAGTCATCGACTGCACTTGCTATTATATTTTTAGTTTTTTTATCTAGTGAGACAAGTGCAATCTCGTCCTTGTCTAGATCCATTAATTTCTTAGGTACTTGCTTAGTTGGATCTATAGTGGAGATGGTCATGGGAACATGAGGACCTTCTTCAACAATCATGAAGATCCGGGGATCCATAGCTTCCATGAAAAATTTAATCCTTTCTTTCCACATGGGAAAGTTGTTCTTGGTGCACAGAGGAAGCTTAACAAAATCTTTACCCTTGTCCATGCTTGGCAAATTCTCAAGAGATAACTGTAGGGGAAATTGATCTAGGTGTAAACCTTTTAATGACCAACCTCCCTCTGAAACCAATTGAAAGAGTTCAGTTGTCTACCTAAATCACTTAGATGGGGGTAAATAGGTGAGTTGTGCGTCTATTTGCGGAATAAATAAAATTTGCGATCTTGCACACAAATCAACCATGCAAACACAGACGACAAAAGATTTATAGTGGTTCCCCAACCTTGGGTACGTCCACTTTCCCTCACCGATCTAGTAAACCACTAGAATCGGCTACTCCACTATCTCGGATTGAAAACCAATCCTACGTCTCGGAACCAAGTTCCTACAATCTCGATCCAAATGGATCTACACTCGGAAGATAAAACTTCCTACCACTCGGAGAAAATCTCTTACAAGAATTGATAATAAAAAATTGAAAATACAAACAAATGATCTTCGAATCTTAAGATGTTCTGGCTGGATCTTCTTCTTTGAGAGTTATAGATTTATCAGATTTGTTGAAGAAGAACTCACGACTAGAACTAGATCTGAAGATTTTCTTTTGAGTTCACCCGATCAGAACATTGATGGAGAAAGAGAAACTATCACGATCAGGAAATCAATCTTTGTCTGAATCCTTTGAATCAGAAACCCTAACTCTTGCGCGATGAAGATCGACGGCGACGGCGGGTCTCGTTTTGGAAAGACAGAGAGGATTAGCGACTTGAGAAAATTATGATAGTGTGTAGATCCTTTGTATTCTTGGTATTAGGGTTAGTCGATTGACATGACTTTATATAGGATCTCTCTAACAATCATAATTAGTCTTAATGACGTACACAGGGACCGGTCACATCAAGTGATTTGAAAATCCCGTCATTCTAGACTTAACAAAATTTTTTGCAGAAAATGACTTACGTTTCTCGAGAAGAATTATATTTCTCGAGAAGTAATGTTTATTACTCGAGAAGAAGACAATGGATTACTCGAGACAACATTTCTGCTAAACGGAACTTCAGTTCTCGAGAAAGAAGAATACTACTCGAGAACTAAGAATTGCTTCTCGAGAAAAGGCAGCCAATGACGTTGAGTCGGGTCTTAGCACTCAACGCTCTAACCGCTTTTACTGTTGAGTACTCGAGTACTGTCTGAATTTCCCGAGAACAAAGAAATGGATTACTCGAGAACGAGAATTGATTTATCGAGAGAAGGAAAGTTTCTCGAGAACTAGGAATAGCATTTCTCGAGAACTAAGAGTTGTTCTCGAGAACTACACTTAGAAAATTTTCTGATATAACAAATCAGTACTCGAGAAATAGAGAAGGAGTCTACTCGAGAACTAAACTTACCTTCTCGAGAACTAAGTTAGCACTACTCGAGAACTAAGGATAATACTCGAATAATGTTACTGACTACTCGAGAACTCTCAAATATACTACTCGAGAACTAAACTTCTATTTCTCGAGAACTAAAAGACTACTCGAGAAAAGGACTTAGAGAATTTCTGTTTTTAAGAAAACTTTTCTTCTGACTAAGCTCAACACCAACATCTCATCTCTTGATCCAAGTGCTTGAAAATGAAGTGTATCCCAATAGAGAGGCTACACATGATTCAACACCTTGGATCACACAATGATAAATTACATTGTATGGTCCTGTGTTTATGACCCACTACAGATTGACATTGGTCTACACTTAGTAATAAAGTCCTACAAACACATAACTAAAATAGAGGATCAAATACAACTTAATTCATCTTAGTTCAAGGGTGACTTCATGCAAATCTGGGTTATTGTGGATGCACTACCCAACAGAAGTTCAGTACGACCGATCATCTACAAACGGATGGTCAGACCGAGAGGGTAAACAGGACGATGGAGGACATGCTTCGGATGTGTGACCTATATTTTGGGAAAAAGTGGGAGGATCACTTCTATATAATCAAATTCGCTTACAACAACAGCTACCAGGCAATCATTCAAATGGCGCCCTTCGAGGCCCTTTATTGTAGAAAGTGTCGTACTCCGTTGTCGTGGTTGGAGACTTGCGAGTCAAAGTTGTATAAGCCGAAGGAATTCGAGGATGCAACTTCTATTTTTTAAACAATCAGGGAGCGATGTTGATTGCACAGGATAGACAGACTAAACATTACAATGCTAAGCACAAAAATATTGAGTTCGCCATGGGCGATTAGTTTTACCTGAAGATAAAACTGTTCAAGGGCGTGTTAATGATTCGACAGTTGAAAAAGCTAAGTCTGAGTTACCTTGGGCCGTTTGAGGTTTTGGAGCGCGTTGGTGAAGCCGCCCATCGATTGAAGCTTTCGACAAAACTTAGTGTTCTGCATGACATATTCCACATATATGTGTTACGAAAGGCAGTGCGAGAGCCTACACAGGTGGTTGCGGCGGATCAGGTACCGGTTGATGGTGGGTTGACAACGAAGGTCAAGCCCATTCGTATTGAAGACTCAAAAGTCAAGCAACTGTGGAATAAATCAATCAGGATGGTCAAGGTCCGTTGTTACAACTGTGGCCGAGAGGAGTTATCGCGGGAGTGGGAATAAAATATGAAGGAGGAGTTCCCCGAGCTTTTTGTTTGAGTTATACTTTCGTAGTATTGATACTCTTACATTTTCCTGCGATATGTAATTTCGGGACGAAATTCTTTAAGTGGGGGAGGTTTGTAATGCCCCATGTTTCTTCAGCAAGTGATTTCTGAGCGATACCTCACAACGGTACCTTAGCTAATTTATTTGGCAGAGCTCTCTAGTAGTTATCGCGTGGTGATAGCGATACCGTGTGGCAGTAGCGTCAGGCATCGAGATCGTCGAGAGCGGCGTGTTGACTCGATGTTTTGTCTACCACCGGCGGTAGGTTGTTATCGCGCGGCGTTAGCAGGGCTGATTATTTGGCTGACCTATCGGGAAGATATCGCCCAGCGGTAGGGATATCATAGGCGGTTGCTTGGTCAATTTATTTAGCGAAGCTCTCGGGTTTCTACTGCGCTGTAGTAGTAGATTTCGCGCAGCGGTAGCAGAAGCGGCTATTTCGTAACCGTTGCTAGCTACCGCGTGGCGTTAGTATCCTATCGCGCGGCGATAGCAGAAATGTAATGGCGTGGCCACGTGTTGGCCTATGGTTGGAGGATCTGGGCGGTGGCACACGAATCGAAGCATTGATTAACGGTGTCGTATGGTGGTAGCTAATTACCGTATGGCGGTAGCTCGATATAAAGTCTTGGAAGTGATGGTTTTTCTTCATTTCTTTGGAGACTTTGGGCTGAGAGGCAGTAGCAGGAAGAGAAAAGTTCGGTCGAAGGAGATCTCGTCGCCATTGGAGTTTCGGGGTTCAGATTCGTGGGACGACTTCGAATCTAAGGAGGCAAAGCCATAACGGTCATTTTCATCCAGCTAGAATCTCATCCATGGTGCCGAAACGGACTTCTAGGGTAACGATCCTCTTCCTTAGACATGTGAAGTCCTTTTGTTTGACATTTGAGGGCAGTCGCTCCACGAACACGTGGAAGTGGTTCTCTCGACGGGTTGATCTGTGTATCCCCGTTAGTTTTGCATTTAGATCCTAATAGAAGTACATAATAGGCATGCCACTCAATGAATTTAACTTAGAATGATTCGGGATTCTACAGGATTTGAGTGGACTCGACGCCACCTAACGAAGAGTCGAGTGCGTTGAGTAAACTCAATGTCATTCGACGAATGGTCATGTATAATCGACGATTTTAACTTGAAAGTATGCTGGACAATATAGGCGTCAAGTGGTCATGGCGAATCTCGACGATTCGTCGAGTGTGTATGGTATACATGATGATTTTGACTTAGAGGATTTTCTATCCCGGAGTGTTGCTGGTTCATATAAATAGGCGGAATCGGGTTTTCGGGAAATGTGCATATTGACTTATTTGGACTCAGTCTTTTCAATAAGACTTAATTTTAAATAATAATGGGCGGTCTAATGTCTGGCCGACACGTAGCAAAGCCGTTTAACCCTAATTCCTCTTATAAAAGGAGATTTACGGAAAAACCCTAGCCATCACTTCATCCCCTTGCCGAGCCATTACCTGTGCTGAAACCGTCAGAGTAAAGAAGTTGCCAGTGCCAGATTTTCTTGAGGAAAGACTTCTCTTTTCTGTGAAGAACAATACCAATGAGGAAGAAGATGCCACCAAGGAGAGTGACAAGATCCATGGTCGAAAATGAGGTGTGTGAGGACCCCATTTTGGACCCCACATATTTCTGTATCAAAGCTACTTTCAAGACAGTTGTCCCAGGACGAAGTAAGGGTAGTGAGTAACAAAAGAATACACATAATAAGACGTACCTCAAATCTTGCAGATATCCATGTGTCTTTTCAATATCCACGATCAACTTCACTCTTCATTACAAACCCAAAGTTATGTTAAGTACCTGTACCTATACAAAATGGTGACAGGCTTAGTCATAACAATATGACTAAGTGAGGTGAATACCTCTTTGCTGCTATACACATAAAAAAATGTAAAAGCTATAATAATGTCATAAACATATATCTTTACTAACCATTTTACATACACATTTATCCAGGAACTTCTCAATTAATACCAGTCAAACCTCTAAAACATACCTAGGTTATACATACAAATATTCGGCCATGCATAGCATCCACTTCAGTTAAGAAGAATTTCTTTGTAACCCAGCATGAAAATAATGGTTCTGTAAATACTAGCAAATCAAGCCTCTAGATGCGGAGCATAACAGCCGGCCAATCTCCCAAATAATTCTACAATTTGGTTATAATATCAACAGGTAATTCAAAGTGAAAATAACGAACAGGTACCAAGTGAAGTTAGAGAGAAATTTGGGCATCGATTCAAGTGCGAAGCTCCAGCCCGACTGTTCTATCTCAAGAACAAACAATACGAGCCCGACAAAGTTCAGGCCATCCGACACCTTGCCGAACTCTGCTCCTAACCTCCATTCAGAAATCCTTTGAAATTTCATGAAGTTAAGAGAGGGAGATAAGGAGAGAGGAGGAAGAACGAATCCATCACCAGGAGCCCTAACTATCCTCTTTGGCGTGAGGGAGAGCAAGTTGGCAGGAGATAAGGTTAAAGAAGAGAAACATAGACCCAATTAATTTCTCCCCCGCCGCCTTCTATTTGAATAAAAAGAAAAAAACATCATGAGGATAGCACATTAATAAACCACCGGTTCACAACCACATTAATAAATAAACCAACCTAAAGCCAAAATCTGATCTTGCCAAGTTACTATGTGTTGCAACCAAGCCCAACATTATATGTTTTAAGACCATCAGAATGCTTATCAGGGACTGTACTCATACATGAGCCCACTCGTAATATGCATAGATTTAGCTACTAACGACACTGATTTTATATTTTCATCATAGGGGATGTTAATGTGTTGAAGTTTTATTAGCAATTTGGGTCACTTCATATTTTGAGCCGTTACAAGGTGTGCTTCCTACCCTCTCCCTTGGTGCTAGATCTGTAGTTATTATCTAGGAGAGATGTCACTAAAAGGAGTTTGACTTGCGAGATGAAGATCTCCTAGGAAGAGATCATGCTAGGACCTTGTCCTAGGGATTTGATGTCTTCAACCTCTCCTCTCTTATATGTGAAGGTGGTGAACTTGGTTTTATGAATAAGAATGGTCTATTGAGGGTAAATAAGGGAGGAGGAAAATCTATTAGTGGTTTTGAACAAATAGCTAAAGGAAGAAGATGAACCGATGTCGTTCATCTTGCTTTAAGATGCGTTCAGAAATCTTTTTTCTGTGCACAGAAAACTTTAAGGCCGTTTTCGAGTATGATACGACCAGATCTGGGTTTTTGACTAAATAGAAAAGTTGTGCCCTTGTAAAGACCTTTCCAACGGATTGTTACATGTTTTCATACGAGTCCTGTAGCCTCAGGAATGTCCAGTCGAAGTTGATGTACAATCATGTCTTAAGTATATGTTCTCGGGTTGTGTAGAACCGGGTTTGGATTTGGTTGAGAGTTCGTAGTAAAATAATGATGAAGTTTTGGTAAACTTAGTCTATATGTAATCGTGATAAATAAATAGTTTGGTGAAATATGATTGCACAAACAGTTTGAAGGAGTTTGATAAACAAACGGTTAGGGTAAGTTAGTGAACAAATGAATTGATATGTTTGGTTGTACAAATGATATTCTTGTGAAATCCAGTAGGGATGTGCATGATTATAATCAAGAGAATGAAATAAGTTTTGGAAAGAGGGTGTGATGTACGACAATTGAATGTATAACCTATAGCTATGTTATCATGTTTGATGTGTATGTGAAGTCTCACGATATTGTTGTAATTAACTTATGAAAGCATAGTTGATTGCAAATGCTTGATTTTAAGAAGGAATCGGATGAGGTTAATGCATGGCCATATGATATGATGTTTAAAGGAATGGGTATAGTAGTCCACTGCTTAGATTTGTATCTCCCTATGGGTAGCATTGTGGGATTGGTATGTTGCACGAGGTTGGTTGCCACGTGAGTTTTGTTGAACCCTTAAGTGCTTTGGAGCACGAAAATGTGAAAAGGGTATAAGTATGTGAGTATTTGACCACACTGAATTGATATGATTAAAAGGGACTCAGGGTGGAGCCCTTAAATGTGAAATTGCATGCGGTGTGAGTTGACACGCGGTGTCATAATCCTGGGTTAAGGATAGTGTGGTAGGTCTACGGGCTTGCCAGTCGTCACACCGACGAGAGTTGACAGATAGACTTTGGACGGTTTGGTTGTGTCCTTGGTGCTCTTTCCCGAGGCCATTTTCATGCTAAGTGGATAGATTGGCTGTGTCCTTGTTGCTCATTCTTGAGGCCCTCTCCGTGCCACACCAGTAGGCCAGTTTGGGTTGTATTCTTGGTGCACATCTACCTAAGACCCCTCTGAGTCGTAGTACGCATGTGAGCTCCGCTGTTGTGTTCTTAGCATTGAGGTGTGCAGAGGAATATGCTTGGTAGTGTGGATGCCTGCCTAGTAGTGGATAGCCCTTTCCACTATCACCGTCTGGCCATGATGGATGACGACTGAGTGGTTAGCTACCTGCTCAAAAAGTTGAAACGACAAGTCTGTGTCGACATAGCTATGTGTGTGTGCATGGGTGAGTCATAATATTGCATTCAAAACATTGCATCGCATTACATACACAAGACCCTTATCATATAAGTTTGTATGGGCACTCTTCTATGATGAGTTACTTTACTGTTAAGCTGAATCTTAACTTATATGTCTGTATGGGCATTCATATAAGTTAAGTTACTTTACTATTGCAGACCTATTTACTTGATGGATGGATATGTTTTGTGTAGAACTGCTAGAATATAATGTTGATAATAATGTTATACCTTTACTACTGCTACTCATGTTTTATACATTCTCCACCTACTTGTACGACTGCTTATATATATATATATATATATATATATATATATATATATATATAGTACCATATTCCTTTCTCCGCCCGGTTCCTAAGAGTTGTCGGGGGAGCGGATGTGATAGCCACTTAGTCTTTATGACTAACGGTTGCTACATCTCCCTTTTAGGAAGAAACCCCGCAGATAGAGCAACATCAGGTTTTGTAGGAGGGCAGCCAGGCCAGGGAGATAGGGCCTGATGTGACGATATCATCGCTACCGTCAGTTACAGATGTGAGATTTTGAGAGATTCTAGTTGTATCCCTCTGGGCAAAGTTTTTATGTACTCTGATATTATGGAAGCCTTGTTGTTGCTTCTTTTTATTAATGTATTAGTTGGACTTATATGCTTGTGTGGATTTTGACTTCTCTTTATATTCTTTATGTTGGGTTGGTATTGATGATATTGATCTTAGCCGGCAGGATAGGCGTCTTGTGGTAAAGGTTGACCCGTGTGTTGGCGCAACCGCAAGGAAGCTATTCTAGGCATACGACTACCCCTTGTCGTGTCTTGTGTTCCGGGAGGGAGGTCTTACATAAGGTGGAGAATTTTGACTTAGATTGCTGGCACAATCCTACTGTGCTGAGCGCTATAATTTGTCTTCTTGTCAGAAATTCTGCAGGAAGGCATGTTCATTTTTAGGCTAATCAGAACCTCGGATCCAATAATTACTGGGGTCCTAAGGTAAGGTAAATTATGTGAAGCAGGTTAGTCCAAGTGCCCATACCACTATATGGTACTTGGATAGTGGTTGTTCTAAGCACATGACTGGAACAAGGAGCAACTTAAAGGAGTACATTCTAGTGAATGATGGACCCAAAATTATCTTTGGTGGTTCAGATAGAGGAGTGACAAGAGGCTATGGTAAGATTACTAATGACATAATCACCATCTCAAAAGTTGCTTATATTGAAGGGTTGTAACACAACCTTATAAGCATAAGCCAACTCTCTGATCTTGGCTATGTCATTGTCTTCCACAAGGATGAGTGTCAGATTAAGAGGTCAAGTGACCAAGAGGTCATCTTGACAGGTACTAGGAGTGGAAATTTTTATTGCTTAAATTTCCTTTGTCTAGATACAGACTCTCCTATTTGTCTAGTGGAAAATGAGAAAGTTTCTTATTGTGTGCATTGCATAAGAGACTATCTCATTTTAATTATAAGACTATTTACAATCTCTTTAGTGAAGAGCTAGTTAGAAATGGTCCTAAGATGAAATGCACCAAGGAAAACTTGTGCTCAGCATGCGAAAGGGAAAGCATACCAAGGCTTCCTTCAAGGGCATTGGGACCAAAGACTCTGTGAGGTGTTTATACCTCTTGTATATGGACTTGTTTGGTCCTATGCCAGTTTATAGTCTAGGTAGGAAAGTCTACACCCTTGTGGTGGTTGATGACTATTCTAAGTTTACTTGGGTGTTTTTTCTTAATAAAAAGAATAAAACCCTTGATGTCTTCATGAAGTTTGTCAAGAAAATTTAGAATGAGTTTGATAGTACTGTGGTCAAAATCAGAAGTGACCATGAGACTGAATTCCAGTCTGATAGCATGACAAAGTTCTGTGAAGAGTTAGGATTCATAAAGAATTTTCTTCTCTAAAAACACCCTAGCAAAATGTGATTGTTGAAAGGAAAAATAAACTCTCATAGAGGCTGGTAGGACCTTATTGAGTGACACATCTCTCCCATAATATTTTTGGGATGAGGCAGTGAATACTGCATGTCATATCCTTAATAGAGCCTCTATCACCAAGAGCCATAAGAAGACTCCCTATGAGATCTTGAAGAGAAGAAAACCATACCTAGGCTATCTCAGGATCTTTGGTAGCAAGTGCTATGTACTTCATAATGGTAAGTCTTATGTAACTAAGTTTGGTGTCAAGTACTTTGATGGAATTTTTGTTGGGTACAACAATCATAGTAAGGCCTATAGGATCTACAACTTTAAAAGCCTAAGTTGTAGAAGAGTCTGTACATATAATATTTGATGAGTCTACCATGATTACAGTAAGCTGCCAAGCTCCTCTTCTAGTACTATAGATACAGAGCTGATATTGGACAAGCTAACCATCAAGGAAGCTACTCTAGAAATCTAAGATGGAGTGGATATTCCAGAAGGAGTGCAGGGCACACTTGAAGTGGATAAAGATCAGCAAGAAGCTGCTACTGAAGCTGATGCTGAAAGAAGATTGCCTCATGTTGTAAGACATCTAAGAGATTATACAAGACACCAGATAATTGGTGATGCAAACTAAGGAGTGGTGACAATAAACAAGAGCCTTAATACAACAATGTATGCAGGTTTCCTATCACAGGTTGAGCCCAAGAGATTTGAAGAGGCCAATATAGATTAGTTCTCGATTATATCTATGCAAGAGGAATTGAATCAATTTAAGAGATGCAAGCTCTGGAAGCTGTTTCCCAGACTACAAGGACATAATGTCATTTGAGTCAAGTAGATCTATAGGAATAAACTTGATGAAAATAGCATTATAATCAAGAAAAAGGCTAGACTAGTAACTAAGGGTTACAGACAAGAAGAAGGTATTGACTTTGATCAAACCTTTGCCCCTGTAGCAAGATTGGAAGCCATCAGACTCTTCCTTGCTTATGTTGCATTCAAGGGATTTAACGTCTACCAGATGGATATGAAGTCAGCCTTCATGAATGGTGACTTAAAAGAAGAGTCTATGTTGAATAGCCTCCAGGTTTTGTTGATTCTAACTCATCTGAATTTATTTATAGACTTAGGGAAGCTCTATATGGGTTAAAGAAAGACCCTGGAGCATGGTATGAGACATTGTCTAGCTTTCTCATTAAGAATAAATTCTCAAGGGGGAAGATAGACAAGACCCTATTCCTAAGGGAATTTAAGGGCAAGATCGTCCTAGTCCAGATATATGTTGATGACATAATCTTTGGATCTACTGATGACAACCTTTGAAGGAAGTTTGCCAAACTTATGCAAGGGAAGTTTGAGATGAGCAGTATGGGTGAACTTAAGTTCTTCTTTGGCCTCCAAGTAAGACATACTGATGATGAATTATCCATATCCCAGTCTAAGATTGCCAAGGAGTTGATCAAAAAGTTTGGTATGGAGAATGCCTCCACCATGAAAACTCCCATTGGGTCAAGTATGTCTATTGACAAAGATGAGGTAGGGAAACCTATTGATGAAACTTTGTATAGAGGGATAATTGGCTCCCTTCTATATCTTACTGAAAGTAGGCCAGACATCATGTATGATACATGTGTTTGTGCTAGGTATCAGGCTAGCCCTAAAGAATCTCACTACTCTACTACTAAGAGGATTTTAAGGTATATTAAGGGAACACTAGATCTTGGCTATGGTACCCTAAAAATAGGGATTTTGAACTAACAGGCTATTCAGATGCAAATTTTGCAGACTGTAAAGAGGACAGGAAGAGCACTTCAGGCACCTGTCAGTTTTTGGGAGGAAGACTAGTGTCTTGGAGAAGCAAGAATCAGACCAGTGTTGCAATTTTAATAGCTGAGTCAGAATAGATCTCATCAGGTATTTGTGTGCACAATTGTTGTGGGTCTAGCATCAGCTTCAGGACTATAACCTCCAAATAAGTAGAACTCCTTTGTATTGTGATTCTACTAGTGTAATCTCAATTGCTAGGAATCCTATCTCTCTTTGCAGGACTAAGCACATTGAGATTAAATATCATTTCATTAGGGAGCATGTGGAATGTGAAGATATCAGTCTTGACTTTGTCCATATAGACAAGTAAGTGGCTGACATCTTCACTAAGCCACTGGATGAAGCAAAGTTCAACACCTTCAAGTTTGAGTTGGGTATGTTGAACTTTGTATAGCTTCAGTTGCTCCTTGTGTTGTTTTTATTGCAAGTTATACTACTTCTTGCAGCTGGAAAAGACTGTTAGTGGCATGAAGATTTTTCAAGTTGTATACCTTCATTGGTATCAAGTTTTTCAAGTGGGTCAAGTGCTATCCTGACTGGAATAGACTAAAGTATCTACCAAAACAGATGATATAAAATGCTACTGTTGAGGGGGAGCAATTCTAGATGCTCTTGTTGAGGGGGAGAAAATCCAATAGCTTCTACAGTGGATCAAAGATCATCACTGCTGCTGCTATGAAGTCACTGCTGCTACTGAAAGGACAATGTTACTGCAGGAGAAGAGGAACAACCAACGCCTCCCTCTCTATAGCTGCTTTTGCAGAAGTCATAAAAAAGGGGGAGGAGTGGCATTAACTCATGTGGATCAATGATAACAGCTAGCTTAAGTGGATCAATGGACCACTTAAGTGTCAAGTGGCTGCAGTGATGTGTTGTATCAGTGATATCAACACAAGAGGTATGTTCTCTAATCAACTAGCTTGATCACTAGTGTAGTAGAGGTAGGCTAGGATCAAGAGATAAAATCTCTCATGATCTTATCACCTCCGTCAATAGATATATGCCTATATAAGAAGCCAGAAAGGGGGAGATGTGTGGCAATACTTGTAAAGGGGAGATGTAGAAGCAATACTTGACATGAGTAGGTTATGTTGAGTTAGTGCACATTACTTGGAAAGATTCAAGTAGTATGAGAAATGCAATGACAACATTTTGAGTCATGTTGAGTCAATGCATATTATGAGGAAGGTACTTCTAGTGTTGCTCTATATATGTATTAAGGTGTATAAAGAGAGTGCATATCACTTGAGCAATTGTTCAAGTGGTATGAGAATGCATTGACTTGACATGTTGAGTAAATGCAGTTAAATGGAGTACATTGAAGTGATATGCTGGTAATTCAAGTAGCATAAGTTAGCAGATATAGTAGACATAGCTTACAGCTGCATTAAATTAATATGCTTTTATGTTAATGCTTCTTAGTATTGTTGTGTGTTCTGCCTTCTTCAAATAGGGGGAGATTGTTAGGAATATTACCCTCAATGTTTCCTAGATTTGATTTGAAGAGGAAACACCATCAATACTAAGAGCATAGTTGTATTTAATGTTGGTTAAGCTCATCATGTGCAGTATGTTCCCTGGAATAAGTTTAGACAGGTTTTCTAAGTGGTTGTGACAGGTGGTCACAAGGTAGAGATGTGGAGAGACGGAAATCTGTCTTAGTCCACAGGAGTTGAGTGAAGCCAGTTCACTCAATGCCTGATGCTAAGGAAGGATGTTGGAAAGGCTGGAAATCGCCTAAGTCCACAGGTGTTGAGTGAAGGCAGTTCACTCAACACCATTAACTGAAAGCATCGAGTAAAGAAGTAGACATTCAAAGCCCAGTAGTCTGTAAGACAATTCTGCGGCTAAGTCTGCAGGCGTTCAGTGAAGGCAGTTCACTCAACCCCATATAATAGAAAGCATTGAGTAAAGGAGCAGACAATCAAAGCCCAGTAGTCTGCAAAGCAATCCTGCGGCTAAGTCCACAGGCGTTGAGTGATGGCAGTTCACTCAACGAGGCGTCATGTGAATACAACAAAGGTGTCGTGTGATGTCAAAGATCAAGGAAAGATGGATAGAAAAATTTGCAGCTAAGTCCATAGGCGTTGAGTGATGAACATTCACTCAATGCACTCAACACCTAAGCAAGGTAGAAGAATTGGCTAAGTCTAAAGGCGTTGAGTGAAGCCAGTTCACTCAAGCACTTAATGCCTGATGATGTAGTGATTTTGACCAAGTCCAAATTAGTTGAGTGAAGCCAGTTCACTCAAAACACTCAACGCATGGAGTTGAATCCGAGATTTTGGCTAAGTCCACAAATACTGACATCAGCCAAAGTCAACAGAGTTCAAATTAGTTACGGGAAAGCTACAGAACATGACAAATAGCACCGGAGGTCTACTGTACGTCTTCTTCCATTAAAGCGAGCTGTAATCAACTATTATAGGCGGTCCCCACTACTTCAAAGTACCATTAATCGTCGGAAGATAAAAGGGACAAGATGGACTGAAGGAACTTTAACTTTTATGGATTTCTCATTTCAAAAAGTTGTGGCTGAACTTCTTCTTCCTTGCCATTATTGCTGAGCTTGAAGCTTGAAGTTTAATCAGTTGATCTAAAAGTTCTTTCAAGTTGCTGTAGCTAATTTCTTCTGCTATAGCAAGTTCAGATAAGGATCTGATTAAGAAAAAGGAGCAGATATTTCAGGTTTTTGCAGGTCCAGGGTAGCTGAATGAAGAACACAAGAACTGTCTAATTTTCAATCTTCTTCAGCAAGTTCAGAAATAAGTTTTTGAGATTCTTCAGCACAGATAGCTTATTATTGAAGATATATTTTCTGTTGTTGTGAAGAAAGTTAGGGCTATTAACTCGGTCAAGGAAGGCAGACACAGAGAAATTTCTTTGGTGTCAAATCAACACAAACCAAACAAATTCCTTTTCTGTAGGATCCAAGTTTTGGATCTGAGTTGTAGGGCCTTTGTGCCTGAGGTAGGGCAGATTTGCCTGATGTAGGATCCAAGTTTTGGATCTTAGTTGTAGGGCCTTTTGTGCCCGTGGTAGGGCAAATTTGCCTTATGTAGGATTCAGGTGTGGATCTGAGTTGTAGGGTCTTTGTGCTTGCTGTAGGGCAGTTTTCCGGAGGTAGGAGAGTCATTCTCTCTGAGTGTAGGACCTTTAGGTCTGAGGTAGGATCCAGATTTGTATTTGAGGTAGGGCCTTATTACTGAGTTGTAGGAGAGTCATTCTCTCTGAGGTAGGGCTAACCTCCATAGCCTGAGCTGTAGGACTTGGGTTCAAGTAGAAGAGAAAAGAATCTTCTCTCCACATCTTCTCTGTTTAAGTGGCATTGGGAATAATCCCAGCAATATGATTCTTTCTTCAAAAGAAATGAAGAGCTACTGAAAGACTTTATTTTAAGAGCCTAAACACCTAGAGGGGGGGGAGGGGGTGAATAGGTTCTAATCTTTTTGTGTCTTTTTAATTTTTAGGCAAACAGTTATAAGACTTCTTTCAGCACAGATTAATCAATCTACAGAAAATAAACACATCACAGTAAACACAAGACTTATAGTGGTTCCCCAAGATATGGGTACATCCACTTTCCCCCTTCGCCTATCCAGTAGATAACTGGATTCAGCCTAACTTCCTTCAACTGGCTCAGATCCTCAGATCTTACAATCTCAGAACCAAAGATGGTTCCTACACCACAGACTTAACACAAGTCCTATCTCAGATTCTTCTCCAGAATCCTACCACAGGTCTCAGCCCTACCTCAGCCTTTATAATTAGGCTTACAACTCAGACTTTCCACAAGTCCTACCTCAGGCACATGGCCCTACCTCAGCCTTTATAATTTTAGGCTTACAATCTCAGATCTATCAGAAGATCCTACAAGAACTTGTGAGTAAAGAGTAATTAAAAACTTCACCAGCTAGATTTCTCTGTTGATGTAGTATTCTTGATCAGTTCTTGGATTGACTGATTCTTCTGATCCAACCTAACTTAGCTTTTCAAAGCTTATTGATTAGAATAAAATAAGTTGGATCTTCTCTATTGATGAAGATGATCTTCAATCAGCTTCTTCCTTAAATTCAGATAGAACTCTGAATCTTTCTTGCAGACAGCCCTTGATCTGTCAGAATTCTTCTTATTGATGCCTCACATTGTTGTTCATCTCTTATTTGTCGTTTCCGATATGTCTCTTATATAGAGCTTGCTTCATGGTTACCGGCTGATCTAATTCATAACAAACTTCTGACAGTTCTGACAGTGGTGTCAGACCGACTAGTATTGACAACTGTCAAGTCAACAGTCACGTCACCAGGTTCTTCAATGTCTTTTCAACTCAGCATATAACACTCAGCAGACTGCTTCACATGTGTCGACACATATATACTAAGTGTCGACACAAGTCTTCATGGTGTCGACACAATTACTCCAAGTGTCGACACAGTCATACTTCTGCTTCTCGACACTACTTATGTTGTATGTGTCGACACAAGTCCTTTGTGTCGACACAAAATCTTCTTGTCTCGACATTTCTATTGCAGACAGTTTGTGTTGAGTGTTTGTCAAATGGCGTTGAGTGTGTGTCAACACAAGTCCTGTGTATCAACACAATTACTTCTGAACTCGACACAGCCTTTTGAGAGTTGGTGTGTCGACACAAGTCCTGTGTGTCGACACAATTTCTTCAGGTGTCGACATATCTCCTGAATGTCGACATAGATTCAATTTTAAGTGTCGACACAAGTTCTGCTTCAGATGTCGACACATTTCTTGATGTCGACACAACTGCTTCTTTAGGTGTCGACAAAGCTCTGAGTGTCGACACAGCTTCTTTATAAGTGTCTACACAAATTCTGGGTGTCGACACAACTTCCCTGAGTGTCGACACAATTTGCCTGTGTGTCGACACAGATTGCCCTAGTGTCGACACAAGTTTCCTGAGTGTTGACACAGTTTCTTCACAAGTGTCGACACTTGTACTTAGAAAATTTTCCTTCAAATACTTAAACTTGCACAATGAAACTCAAACTCCTATCAAATACAAATTGATGCAAATCATTGAATAAGTTATGGCTTCTCCAAATCTAGTACACATTTTCCAATGTACCCAACAATCTCCCCCTATTTGGAGAATTCATAACCCTTAGTCAAAGATATACATCTCTTAAGATAAAACAAAATTATAATAGAAGTAAAAACATTTCAGAGCAGGTTATCACATAATCATTGTAAACAACAAACACTTAATACTGAAATAGATTTCATTAATTAGAAAAACTTTGGTTTACATGAATTTCTAATAGAACAAAAGAAACAAATTAGTACATTGTTCTATTATATAAACCTAGCAATCCTATTACTGACTAGACTCCTTAATAACTATTCCTTTGCCAGACTTGATTTTAGCCTGCACAGAAGGTTCAACAACCTCAACTGGCTTTTTCCCTTTTAGAGCTTTCTTCTTTAATTCTTCAGCCTTGATCTTCTGTCTTTCAAAATAGTGGAAAGGTTTGGGGAAGTACTTGCTTGGCTCTTGAGCATTAGCAGGTAGCGTCCCAGCCTTAACACTTCTTCTATGTTGAAGAATTGCTTCTTGTCCTGCTTGATATTTATTCCACTCTTGTTCAGAATACCACTTACCCCTATCATGGGTTTTATCATTTACAGCTTTCCAGGCAGTAAGTTTGATGTTTCTAGAAGTTGGGCTCCACTTCTCAAAATCTGGCTTCAGCTCAGCCTGCTCTCTGAATCTCTTCTTGAAAAGGTGAGCTTCTTTCTGAGCTTCTAATGCAGCTTCTGACATTTCAACCTTTTCCAGAATTACATTTTATACCTCTGGTGGAGGACTATACATTTTCAACACTTCTTCTTGAACCATCTCAAAATCAGCTGGGGGGGGGGATAGATCACCTGAGCAACTTCAGGCTGATCTCCTTCAAAATATTCAGGTTGTATCCCAGACTCAGCTACATTAGCATCATCACAAAGAGGAGGATATCCAAGAGTAGCTCTGATGCTATTGGTAGTCCATTTAGCATGGTCAGAGCTGGCTTTGACTAGTAATCTCTCCCTCTTTATGACTTCTCTTACAACATGATCTCTTAAATCTTCTTTCTGGAATCTGACTTGATCAGCTATATATTCAGTTCCCTCTTTAAAATAAGCTCTGAATTTTGTCTGGAAAGTTTTAATTTTCTCCTAAGATTCTTGAAATGTGGCTTTGACAGTAGATATATCTTCCTGGATTTTCTTGGAGATTTCAGCCTTCATAGTAGTGCTAGAATCAGTGAGCTTTGTCAATATTTAATGATGTGAATCCTTGAGATTTTAATTCATTCTTAACTGATTCTCTAGTACATATCCCTGCTTCACTTCAATTTCATCCACTTTAGCTTGGATATTTTGCTGTTGTTTGGCCAGGAACACCACAACATTACCTCCTTTATGGAAGCAATCTGTCATCTGTTTCTTATGTTGAAATTGTAGCTCCTTATGAGTTTCATCCACATATTGCTTTATAGACTGTCTTTGATTATCCAGTTTTATTTGCATCTGGACCAGTAAAGAACTGAAGTCCACAAATGATGTAGATGGTGCTGTTCCCACTTGCAAAGCCTTCTTGTATCTAGAACTCTTTTTCTTTACAACAGTTAGCTTCCTTTCCTTAGCCAATGTGGCTTCTTCATCTTTAGAAGATTCAGTTGTACTATTAATATTAACAGTATTCTTTTCAGCTGGGGTATCCTTCTTAGTATCCTTTGATAACTCCCCCTCAGTCCTTGGAATATCTTTTCCTTTCTCAATATGCTCCCCCTCAGTTCTATCTAGAGTAATAAGAGGAAACAATTCTTCCATTGTAAATTCCTTCTGAATCTGTACAGAAGGAATAAGATTAGTTTTGGTTTAATGACTTAAAAGACTTTTTTTTTACACAAAAGTTTCCCCCCTGAACAATTATTGAGAAAAATACTATCATATATCACTAGACTGTGGAGAAGATACTTACTAGCTCATTTTGAGCATCTGTCTTATCAGTTTCTTCAGCTGCAGTTTTGATTTTAGATACTACCTTCATGATTGTATCTTCAGCTAAATCACTGTCTAGGGTAGCATCATCAATACCTCTCCCTTGGGCAGGCATCTCAGTTCCTTGTTCAAAGTGTTCTCCACCTTGAGTGGAGTCAACTTGTAGCTCCTGGGGCTCACTGTCCTTTACTTGATCATGTGCTTCCGGTTGGTGCTGGTCTTCATTAGAACTAAAGACCACTTCCTCTTCAGAATCACTAGAGGAATCAACATGTACAATCACTTTCTTTTTCTTCATGTCTTTCTTAGTTTGCTCCTTGGGAGCAGGGACTTTCTTGATCAGAACTCTGTCCCATCTTGACAGTATCCTCACATCCATTTTCCTCATGTGATTTATCTTAGAGGCATCTGCTTGTTTCAGAACATCTGGAATTACTGATGTTAAGCATAAACTAAGGATCCTTCCCAGGTTAGGTTTCTTAAATCCTTCTTGTATTTTATCAAACACTACTGCTACCCAGTCAGTGTTTATCTTGAATATAACCCTCACCATAAGATTGAACATGTGGGCAGAAATCCTATCATGTCCACCAGTCTTGCAGATTATCACTTTGCCCACAACTTCTGAAAGAAATTTTCCTTGGGAATTCATCCCTTTTCTATTGATAGATGATCCAATCTTAATACTGGGACTCAGTCCACACCAGCATAAAGCTTCAGTTATCTGGGAAGGAGTTATTTCGTCTGTATCTTTGATCAATGGTAGATGTAGTGCTTTTCTGATTGATTTCAATGTGAGCTTCACCCGGGTATCTTGAATAAATGCCTTGATTTTCTGTCCTTCTGTGTCCACAGTAGCGGTTGAGTAGAACTCCTTGACCTCCTTTTTCTATATTTTGGTCGGTTAAGAGACCAAAAATTCTAATCCACTTTCAGAAATTAGGGCAATGACTCCCTGAATTTCATCAGAAGCAGTCGTGAATCCTTCGCGAACCAGTTCATAACCTTCATTAACCTTATCTTCTTTGTTTGGCGCCATTGACGTAAGTGCTAGAGGAGAAGAGAAGAGAAGGTCTATGTCGATAGAAGGTGTAGAGTCAAAAATTTTGATAGCGTAGTCGACCAAATTTTGGCATCACCTATTTATAGTACTTGAGTCAAGGGCAGATCAAAAGTTGGGCTTAAGTTGACAAATCAGTTTTTGTGTCGACAAAAATGACCTAGGTCTTGACAGAACTTAAGTTAAGTCGACATGACTATGTGTCAACATACTTGAGTCTGTGTCGACACTGACCACTTTAGTCTCGACAGAGTTGTGTCGACACCAACTTTTTGTGTCGACAAAAATATCCTCTTGACATATAGTCTCGACAAGGTTGTGTCGAGACTTTTTGTGTTGACACCTATTCTTCTGTCGACACAGATACTGTTTCTGTGTAGACATATCCTTGTTCTGTGTCGACACAACACACTGAGTGTGTCGACACAACTTGCTTGTGTCGACACAAACTTTGTACTTAGCCAAATTTCAACAGAAATTTGGCGCTTACATATGCTACTAATGGAAACTTATGTTAACCTAGTCTAGGTTCAACATACCTAATTCAATTTTGAAATTATTGAATTTAGTTTCATCCAGTGGTTTTGTAAAAATATCAGCTATTTGATTATCAGTTTTTACAAACTCTAGATTTATATTTTCCTTCTCTACATGTTCTCTGATAAAATGAAACTTAATATCTATATGTTTTGTCCTACTGTGTGATACATGATTCTTAGCAATAGAAATAACACTTGTAAAATCACAAAATAGTGGTATTCTACTTACCTGGATGTCATAATCTTCTAGTTGATGCTTCATCCACATTAATTGTGCACAACAGCTACCTGCAGCTATATACTCTGATTCATCTATTGATATAACTATACTGGTTTGCTTCTTGCTGCTCCATGACACCAGCCTCCCACCAAGGAATTGACAGGTTCCTGTGGTACTTTTCTGTCTTCTTTGCATCCAGCAAAATCTGCATCTGAGAAACGTGTTAATAGAAAATCTCTATTCTTAGGGTACCAAAGGCCTAGATTAGGTGTACCCTTAAGATATCTCAAAATTCTTTTAACTGCAGTATAATGAGATTCCTTAGGGCATGCTTGATATCTAGCAAAGACACATGCTGCATATATGATGTCAGGTCTACTAGTAGTCAAGTATAGTAGGGAGCCAATTATCCCTCTATACAAAGACTCAACAACAGGTTTCACTGCTTCATCTTTGCATATAGGCATACTTGTTCCCATTGGAGTTTTCATTGTAGAAGCTGAGTCCAAACCATACTTCTTAATCAACTCCTTGGTGAACTTAGACTGGGATATGGACAACCCACTCTCAGTCTGTCTAACTTGAAGTCCCAAGAAGAACTTCAGCTCACCCATACTGCTCATCTCAAACTTCCCTTGCATAAGTTTGGCAAACTTCCTACAAAGGCTGTTTTCAGTACAACCAAAGATAATGTCATCCACATATATCTGGACTAGTATTATCTTGCCTTTTGATTCCCTATAGAATAGAGTTTTGTCTATCTTTCCTCTAGAGAATTTATTCTCAATAAGGAAGACAGATAAGGTTTCATACCAAGCCTTGGAGCTTGTTTCAAACCATATAGAGCTTTCTTAAGCCTATATACATAATCAAGAAAGTGAGAGTCTACAAAACCTGAGTGTTGTTCTACATAGACTTCTTCTTTTAAATCACCATTCAGAAATGCTGATTTTACATCCATTTGATATACTTTGAACCCTTAATAGGCAGCATAGGCAAAGAACAGCCTTATTGCCTCCAGCCTTTCCACTGGAGCAAAGGTTTGATCAAAATCAATACCTTCCTCTTGGCTATAGCCTTTTGCTACCAGTCTAGCCTTGTTCTTGACTATAGTGCCATTCTCATCAAGCTTGTTCCTGTAGATCCACTTAGTTCCTATTATGTTGTAATCCTTAGGTTTTGGCAGCAGTTCCCATACCTTACACCTTTTGAACTGACTGAGCTCTTCTTGTATTGCATCAATCCAGTTGGTGTCTTGCACGGCCTCTTCAATCTTCCTGGGTTCTATCTGAGACAGGAAGCTAGAACATAAAAATGTGTTTATGCTCCTGCTCCTTGTTAGAACACCCTGACTTGCATCACCAATGATCTGGTGAGCTGGATGATCCTTCAGGTGTCTCCTTGCTGGAGGAATTCTGTCAGCAATATGGTTATCTCCAGTTTCCTCATCTTGATGCTCCACATTTTCTTCTTCACCAAGAGGTACTTGATCTCCCCAAGGATAGCTGGCATCTTTATCCACATCCAGTTTAGTAGGAACATCTTCATTGATGGTCAGCTTGTCCAACTTATCTGTTAGACCTGTAGAACTAACTGAAGCACTAGACAATTCACTATTAATAAACATTGACTCATCAATTACAACATGCACAGATTCTTCTACAACTTGAGTAGTCAAGTTGTAGATCCTGTATGCTTTACTATGGTAGCTGTACCCAACAAATATCCCTTCTAGGAATTTGGCAGCAAACTTAGTTTGGTAGTGTTTACCATTGACTAGTACAAAACACTTACTACCAAAGATTCTGAAATAAGATATGTTTGGTTTTCTGCCTTTTAAAATCTGGTAGGGAGTCATCTTGTGTTTCTTGTTGATGGAGGCCCTATTGAGCACATAACATGCAATATTTACTGCCTCAGCCCAGAAGTATTTAGGGAGAGTAGTGTCATTCAGTAGAGTTCTACTGGCTTGAATTAGAGTCCTATTCTTTCTTTCAACAACACTATTTTGCTGAGGAGTTCTAAGTGAAGAGAATTCCTGATGAATCCCAAGTTCTTCATAGAATTTTGTCATACATTCAGACTGAAATTCAGTTCCATGGTCACTTCTGATTTTGACCACTGAGCTGTTGTATTCATTCTGTATTTGTCTGACAAAAGTCTGGAAAATAGTTGGGGTTTCAGATTTCTGTCTCAAGAAGAAAACCCATGTAAATCTAGAATAGTCATCCACAACAATAAGTGTGTATGCTTTCCTACCAAGACTATGGACTGGCATAGGACCAAACAAATCTATATGCATGAGATACAAGCATCTCTTTGAATCTTTGATGTCAAGTGACTGAAAAGAGGACTTAGTCTGCTTGCCTTTTTCGCAAGCTGAGCACACACCCTCTTTTATGCACTGAACTTGAGGATCATTCCTCACTAATCCCATGCTGAACAGCAGTCCAATTGACTTATAGTTTAGATGAGCTAGCCTCTTGTGCCATTTGACACATAGAGAATCTTTCTCTCCTACAACCAAACAAATAGGTGAGTTGTTAGACTCACACTCTAGGTTAAGGAAATACACATTTCCTTTCCTAGTACCAGTCAAAATGATCTCTTGATCACTTGACCTTTTTACTAGGCACTCCCCTTTGAGGAAAGAAATATCATAACCTAGGTCACTAAGTTGACTTATGCTAATCAAGTTATGTTTTAGACCCTTTACATAAACCACTTTAGTGATTGTAATTGAATCACAAGATATGTTACCAAATCCTTTGATGATTCCCTTTTCTGATCCATCAAAGATAACTTTTGGTCCATTCTTTATGGGCACATAGTCCCTCAACATTCTCCTTGTTCCAGTCATATGTCTAGAATAACCACTATCCAAGTACCATATAAGGGTATGGTCACTTGGATTTACCTGCAACAAATAAAGAATCACTTACCCTTAGAACCCAACTTACTATTGGGTCCTAGGTCCTTGTTAGTTTGAAACCCTGTGACTAATCTAACAGGAATCCTACTTTTGGTTTTAACACTTAAGTTAAACCAGCAATCCATGGCAAAGTGACCCACCTTGCCACAACACCAACACTCAAACCTATTATACCTATTCTTAGGTACATGCCTTCTTACTTTGTTGTCAATAGACTTATTAAGTGTTGGTGCTGGAATGGTATTCTTCAAGAACTCCTCTTGAATATGATGGGCATGCCTATAGATTGGTCTATTGGCATTAGCACCGTTGCTCATGAAATTTTCATGCTCACAGTGACCATGTGTAATGTCATGATCATACTTGTTAGTAGGATTCACTACCTTCTTAAAGAAAATAGGGGGATTAAGAGCTAGAGGCTGAACTGTGGCTTTACCTTTTCTATGAGAATCGGTAGCCCTAGTTCTTCCCTTAAAGCCTAGACCAGTCTTTCCTTTTTGTGAAACAAAATTATCTATCAAAGGTAAGACTGATTTTGGCTTGGAGAATTTTGCCACTAGCTGTCTCTCTTGCTGAAGTTTTCCCTCCAGTTTCTTGATATGATTCTCTTTGAATGAGATTGTGCCAATTTGAATAACTGTAATGTTTTTCAATTTGGCAACCTCATTCAGTTTTTGATCCAACAGTTTTGCTGAAACTGCTGCAGCCAGCTTAAGAGACTCAATCTCTTTGGCTTGCTCTTTAACAAGAAACTTGCTCTTCTTTAGAGCATGCAGCAACCCACCATACTCATTAATGAGTTGGTGAACATCCCCCTCAGACTCAGATCCATCCACTTCTTTTGAAGAAGATGCTTCTGATTTTGATCCAGTAAAGTAATCTGAGACTAGGGGTGAATTGTTTACCTTATTTGGTCCAGGCTGATCCTGGCACTTATCTTCTTCAGATTGAGCCATCAGCCCTTTACAACAATATTCTTCCACTCCATTTATGGAGTCCAGTATCTGTAAGAATTCTAGTTCCCTAGAATCCTCTTCTGTTGAGAAGAGTCCAACATATGCTTCTGCCTCTTCTTCTTCAGATTCTAAAGATGAAGTGTCTGTCCAACTCTTCTCCTCCTGAGCCACTAGAAACTTCTCCTTCTTTCCTTTGACCAGCTGCTTCTTCTTGTCCTTTGACTCCTTTCTTTTATTAGGACAGTCAGCTATGACATGCCCAGACCTGTTGCAGCAATAACACACAATCTTAAAATTAGATTGTTTACTAGGTTTAGAAGCATACCTGTCCTCCTTAGGTGTTTTCTTCTTCCTGTAATATTCATCCTTGGAATAGGATGTAGATGAAGGCCTGGTTCTCCAATTCTTTTTCTTCATGAACCTTTTGAATTTTCTTGTGAAGGCAGCAAAATCTTCATCAGATGTATGACTATCTGATGTACTTATTTCAGGAACACCTTCTTCTGCTTCAGTACTCCTTCTAGGTGGAGAAGGAGATTTTCTCCTACCCTTTCTTGAGCCCTCAGCCTTGAAGGCTACTGACTTTTCTTTATGTTCAGATCTGCTGCCCTTCTCTTCCTCTTTCCTAGCAGTAAGCTGCATTTCATATGAAAGCAGTTTTCAAAAAGTGTAGGTGGTGGTGTGTCAGCCAGTTTGGCCACTTCCCTGATGACACATATCTTAGTGTCCCAATCCTTTGTTAGGGACCTAAGAAACTTGTCATTCAGTTCATAAGTACTGAAGACTCTTCCATATGTCATCAGTTCATGCACTATTCTGAAAAACTTTTTATAGCATTCAGCTATGCTGTCAGTTTTATTCTGCCTAAAGCTCTCATATTCCTGATTTAACATAGCCTTTCTGTCCTCTCTGACTTCTTCTATGCCTTCCATATTGAAAGTGAGGGTAAGATCTACCTTTACTCTATAGGGGGGGGGGGGTGAATAGAGTATATTAAAATAATTTTCCAATTTAAAAATTATTCAGCAGTGGAAGACTTGATTTATATATAAGTGTATTGTGCTTGCAGTAAATAAAAACTAAGTAAGCAAGAAACAAATCACAGCATACAACAAATCAAACACAGCAACTAGAAGACACAAGGATCTATAGTGGTTCCCCAATCAACCTAGGTACATCCACTCTTCTACCACCCTAGGTAGGAATCCACTACAGGAATAGTTGATCAGGTGTCCTGGGCACCATTAAGCTTTTGATAAGGTGCTCAAAAACCAAACTAGATTTTTTGATCAGGTGTCATGCCACCACTGAGTTTTGACAAGGTCTCAGAAACCAACCACAAAACTTTTGAAGGGAGTTTTGAGTAACCCTTTTATAGCAGAATAAAAGAAAAAGAAAGAGTTGATGTTCTTCTCTGTCAACAGTCAAAGAGAAGACTAGTGGATTGATGCTGTCAAAGCTCCCCCTGAGATTTGCAGTTGTTCAGGAAGAGAAGCTTTGCACAGGGTGATAGGCCTTCAGTATGATTGAGATCTCCAACAAAGAATGATTTCAACAAAGGCTGAAATGTGATGTGTCTGGAGTCTTTGATTGATGAAGCCTTGAACACTTGAATCTGAAGAGATCTTGAAAGAATAGAGGAATTCTTTTCTGTGTGGTGATCTCCTTCACTGTTGTATTCCTTGTGTTCTGTAAGAATTCTAACTTGTAATCCTGTAGTACTTGTGTCTCAAAATCTATTCCTTAGAAGAATAATAATCATCATGCTGTCTTTATTACTCTAAAATGATATATTTAAATTCAGTCTTCTAGATAGTCGTTAGCCAGTCATAAATGACTTCCTTAATTGATATCTGTCTCTGGAGGAAAGTCCTAAGAGACATTCCATTTAGTCTTCCTTGAAACTTACTCCAGATTGATTGAAACGGCTACAAAATCCTTTGAAATAAATGCTGGATATGAATCAGATTGAATTCCATAACTGACTAAATTTGAATTCTGAAATCGTCGATCTCTCAAGAAAGACGTCGATCTAAGCTTGACTATCGTCGACCTGAGCTCAGAGAATGGAATTAGACTTGAGACAGAAATCATCGATCTGAGCTCGGAGATCGTCGAACCGAGTTCGACGACTCGTTGAACTGAGCTCAGAGATAGTCGAACTGAGTTCGACCCCTCGTCGATCTGAGCTCGACGAAAATTGCCTAAAACTTTTGCACTTGTAATCTGATCTAGAAGGTCTTGGGGACAGCTTTCAAACCTAAGTCCTAAGCCTTAGAACTATTTTAGTTGACCTTTAAATCTATACAATGAGGTCAATACATATTCCTAAGGACATAGTGATCCTTACCCAAATCAGTAATAGGGTGTTCCAACAATCTCCCCCTATTTGGGTTAGGATTACTATTTACATGACATTTAGGAAATAATAAGCATACAAGAAGAAATAAAAGCAAATTCAACATTGTAGAGAAGTGAATTGCAGCATTGCAGAAGCACAAATGATTTCACAGCAGATAGTCAGAAATAGATGTGTACTGTCAGCTTACATAATTACTCCTTTTCTTTGCCCCTTTTGAATAAAATTTCTCTGTTTGGATCTTGAGCTTCCTTCTTGGATCTTCTGTCATCAGCAGCACCTAGGGAGGTTTGAGATTTGGGTCTGGGAACAACAGCCTCTGGGTGCAGCTTCAAGTAACTCTCTGGATCAAAGAATTTTCTAGAGGAGTATATTTCAATTTCTTTCTTTCTTTGCTCAGATAAAGTAGTGATGTTTTAAGTATCTCTTCCCTGTTCTCTTGCCTTCCTTATTTGATCTAAGGCAGCCAATTCTTTCATCCTTGCTGTCCAAGAAAGGGGATTGTTTTCTGGATCTTCAAAGGGGACAGGAGGTTCATATCTGTTGATTTTATCAGCAGGAGGAGCTCTTGAAGTAACAATTTCTTTAATCTTGTATGGGAAAGGACCAGAAGTTGAATCAATGGGGCCTTGTCCTTCCCTATTATAAGGATGTTGTCTTGATTGTCCTCTGTAATAAACTCTGTAACCTTTTTGATTTCCTCTGTATTGGCCTCTTCTGTATTGGTAGCCTCTTTTATGATATCCTCTGGATTGTGATCTGTCTTGAATTTGAGAGGAACTTTGAGTTTTAGCATGAGAGGATTGTGAAGCAGAACTTCCACCAATTCCTGCATCTGGAGAAGGAGGAGCAGGAGGAGGATTATGGTGAGATGATCCTTTGTCATAATTCCTCTTCTTCTTCATGGCCTTTAATTGATTCTTTGAGAATTGCATCCATGGTTCTGTTAAAGGGCAATCATGCCGAATATAATAAGGAATATCATTATCATTCTTCACTTTCTCTGGAGGAACTCTCTTCAAAGCTTTGCTTCTTGCTTTCCTCTTCCTTGCAATAGTTGTAGAGGAGTCATCAGAATCAGTTCTAAACTTGTCACTGTCTGAGCTTTGAGGATTGTCATACAGTTCATCAATCCTTTTAATATACTCTTTTTGTTGTTTAGATTGTTCAGTTGAAGCTGCTGTAGCAGCAGCAGTGATAGAAGCAGACATAGCAACACTGGCAGAAACAGAAGTAGCAACAGAAACAACTGGAGCAGCAGGAACATCAGAAACAGTAATAACAGTAGCAGCAGATTCTGAAAAAGCAGCAGTAACAGTAGGCTCATCAATAAGAATAGCAGACTCTGAATCATTTGCCTCTGTCATCATCATATCATTAGCAATATCAAGACTAACTTCATCAGCAGCAGAATCAACATACACAGCATCAGCAGAAGTAACAATTTCCACAGCCTTGATAGATTTGATATATGAAGATATTAGGCTATGATCACAACTGGAAATAGGCACAATGGCCTTAGTAATTTCTTCATCTCCTTGAGCTGGAAGATATCTAAAATGAAGTACATCAAACACTGACAACAGAGACCTGAGGTCAACTGTACTGAATGCTAGAACAGGAGCTGGGGCTGGAAACTCTGGCAGAGTTGGCATTACTTCTTATGGAACATGCAGCATCTCTTCTTCATATGGCATCTCCCCCTGCCTGGATTCAGTATAAACTGGATCAAGGCACCCCACAGAAGGGATTTCCTGATGAGGATAGAAGGATGAGAGCTTGACAGATAACTCCTGGATAGGTGTAAGAAGTGGAGCCATGGAGGTCTCCAGCAAGAGTGTTAGTCTGGGAGCTAACAACTCATAAAGCTTATCTGCAAGGGCTGGAAGATCTACTTGCTCAAGGGATACTTGAGTAGAGGTAGAGGAGAATGTGACAGAAGTTGATGGTGTTGGAGGAGCTGCAGTGATGTGGAGAAATGATGTGGATGGTAGTGAAATGGATGGTTGAGAAATGGGAATGGTGGTGAGGGATGTCACTAGAATGGAAATGGATGGGGTGAAGGATGGTTGAGCTAGAATGTCTTGAAGCAATTGTTGGTAAGAGGTGGAAGATGATATGGGCTCAATAGGTGAGAAATGAGAATCATCCAAGAAGGAATCATCTAAGAGGTTGAAGGATGGAATGTGGATGGACGAATCGATATCAAGAGGGGATAATAGTGTAGAGAATGGAATTGTTCTTGATGAGTTGCTGGTTGTGGTGAAGAAATATTTGGAGATGGAGTTGAGATGGGAGAGGAGATTGTGATGGGGGATGAAATTGAAATGGTGATGGTGGATGTAGGGATGGTTGAAGAAACACTAGGAGGAGATTAGGAGGAGGCAGACAATTCTTCCAAGGGAGCAGTTGCCTGAGGGGAAGTGACTGGTACAGCCTTTGTGCCTGAAGTTGAGGTAACTATTGGAACCCTACTAGGTTTGGCAATTTGCCTGTACCACTTTCCAAAGAGGGCACATGAGAGTCTCTTGGATGCATTGATGTGCATGCCATTGGACACAAGAAGTTGGGGGCATATATTATGCAGAAATAGGCCCAATATCCTCCCAAAATTAACAAAATTCTTGTTAATCTTTTTCTTAATTAAATCAAAGAATATTTCTCCCCAATTCAAATGTGTCTTATCAACTAGAGCACCCATCAAATAGAATTAATACCTGGATATGGTATCAAGAGCAGAATTCTTTGCTAATAGTACCTTTTCCAAAACGTCAGCTAAAAATATGTACTCCACTGACAGATTTTTCTTAAGCAACTTATTAGGGTTTGCTGCTGAGTGACCCATTATATCCAACATACTAGAAAATTCCTCTCCAGATAACTCTATAGAATCATGCCCAGTACTCAATTGGAAAACTTCTATTAGGAGTGCAAGAGATAGGGATAGCTGTGTTCTTGATATTGTACCAAGCACTGTGTTTTGATCCAGGTTGTGTGCGGTATACACCCATTCCTTAATCTCGTCTGTAGCCAATTTCATCCTTGTGGACATGATAGGAACCAACTGTTGTTCCTTGAACAGTTCCAGAATATCCATGAAGATTTGATCACTGCCTTCGAATGAATCCATGTCGATGTCGAAACCGGTGTCGAACTTCATTGCTGCTAAAACGGAAACAGAGACGGCCATGTTTACCTGCAAAAATGAACAAACAAGACCAAGTGCAGAGAGGTTTGGAGGGAAAGAAAGGCTCTGCAGAAAGTATGAATGCGCAAAAGAGAACGACGGCCGAAAAATGAATTTTATATTAGGGTTCGACGCCGAGAAGAAAAGATCGTTGAAATACGTTCGACGATCTGGGCTTCTAAAGGAATCATGAAAGGTCTTCAACATCGTCGATCTCCGTTCGATGATATTGGAGAGCGTTGAGCTCCGTTCGACGATCTTTGACCAGAAAGAGATAGCCTAGCACTATCTGGAAAGCGCTGAACTCCGGTTGTCTATTTCTGAGAACGTCGATCTCCGTTCGACGATCTTTGGGAAAAACGTTGAGCATAGTTCAGAGAACAGAAATAACCTATAGACACTAGAAAAATCAAGTTTTTAGCCTAGTCTTGGTCAATTTTAGGGTTTTTAAAATCTTGGATCTTATTTTAAGCTTCCTCCATCAAACATACCTAACTGATTCAAGAAGAATGTATGTTTCTTTTCATCCAATGGTTTGGTGGAAATATCTCCCCTTTGCAAATCAGTTGGGATATATTGAAGTCCAATTTTATTCTTCTCAACATTATCTCTTAAAAAGTGATACCTAATCTCTATATATTTTGTCCTACTATGGAGGACTGGATTTTGTGCTATAGAAATAGCACTAGTGTTATCACAAAATATTTTTGACTTATCTAAGTTGTAACCATAGTCTAGGAGCTGATTCTGAATCCACAATATCTGTGAGCAACAACTACCTTCTGCCATGTATTCAACTTCAGCAGTTGATGTGGACACAGATGTTTGTTTCTTACAAAACCAGGAGACAAGTCTGTCACCAATAAACTGATAAGTTCCACTGGTGCTTTTCCTGTCTACTCTACATCCAACATAATCAGCATCTGAAAATCCAGTTAATTCAAATCTTGAATCTTTTGGATACCAGAGACCTAGATTTGGACAACTTTTCACATACCTAAGAATCCTTTTTACTAAAGTTAGGCGTGACTCTCTAGGGCTTACTTGGAATCTAGCACATATACATGTAGTAAACATTATGTCAGGTCTACTAGTTGTAAGGTACAATAAAGAGCCAATCATTGCTCTATATGTTGTATGATCAATAGGTTTCCCATGTTCATCATTATCTAATACAACATTAGTAGGCATGGGTGTTTTCATACATGATGCTTCAGACATACCAAATTTGTTAACCAACTCTTTTGCATACTTGGTTTGAGAAATGAATATGCCATCAACATGCTGTTTGACTTGCAATCCTAGAAAGAAGGAAAGCTCACCCATGCTACTCATTTCAAATTTAGAATGCATTAGGTTGGAAAACCTCTTGCACAAATTTGAATCAGTAGATCCAAAAATAATGCCATTTACATAAATTTGTACTAGTAGGATATTGGACTTATGGGTTCTAATAAAAAGAGTTTGGTCTACTCTACCCCTTATAAAATTATTTTCCAAAAGAAAGCATGCTAAGGTCTCATACCATGCTCTAGGAGCTTGCTTTAGACCATATAATGCTTTATGCAATTTAAAAACATAATCAGGATGAGTTGGAGAGATAAAACCTGAGGGTTGTCTAACATAGACTTCTTCCTTGATATCTCCATTGAGGAATGCACTCTTTATATCCATTTGATAGACCTTGAATCCCTTGTGAGCTGCATAAGCTAGAAATATTCTTATGGCCTCCAACCTTGCAACTGGTGCAAAGGTTTGGTCATAATCTATTCCTTCTTCTTGTGAGTATCCTTGTGCAACTAGCTTTGCCTTGTTCCTTACAATAATTCCTTGATCATCTAGTTTATTCCTGAAAACCCATTTTGTTCCAACAATGGAGTGATCCTTTTGCCTTGACACTAGTTCCCAAACTTTGTTCCTTTCAAATTGATGTAATTCCTCTTGCATTGCAATGATCCAGTGTGGATCTTGTTCTGCATCTTGTATGGATTGAGGCTCAATTTGAGATAGAAAGCAGGTGTGCATCAGATTTTGGTTGACCTGATTTCTAGTTTGCACACCAGCTGAGATGTCTCCAATCACTTGGGAGATTGGATGATCTCTTGATGTTACTAAATCAACAGAGGGTGTTGATTTTTCACCAACCTGTGTTGTTGTTTCCTCTTGTGAAACAACAACTGGCTCTTAATGTGATTCTCACCAAGATGTTGAGTGTCCTCTTCATCTTCACTACTTTCACCTCTTTGTTGGATAGGTGAATGTATTGCATCCTTTTCTATAATGTGTAACCTATCCAAATTTTCTGAAAGAGAATGTACCTGCAAAGGTTCTATGGTAGAAGTGTTCTTTTCCTTATAAGACATGTTAGTTTCATCAAAAGATACATGGACAGATTCTTCAATTTTAAGAGAAGATTTGTTATATACCCTATAAGCTTTACTGATCTTGGAGTATCCCAGAAACACTCCTTCATCATCTTTGGCTTGAAATTTTGCTATGTATTTCTTGTCATTATTGTGTATGTAACAAATGCAACAAAAATTTTTGAAGTAATCTACTTTAGGTTTCTTACCTTTGAGTAATTCATAGGGAGTCTTTCCCTTCAGCTTATGTATCAAACTTCTATTAAACACGTAGTTTGAGGTGTTCACTACCTCTGCCCAAAAGGATAGAGGAAGGTGAGCATCTGTCAACAATGTAGTGGCAGATTCAATAAGGGTTCTATTTTTTCTTTCAGCTACCCCATTTTGTAGAGGAGTTCTAGGATTTGAGAAAGTGTGCCTGATCCCTTCACTCTGATAGAACTCTTGCATAAGAAGAGAATCAAACTCTATCCCATGATCACTTCTGATCAGGGCAATGCGAGTATTGAACTCAATCTGTATGCATTTGAGAAACTCTGTCAAACACTTAAAGTTATCAGACTTCTTCCTCAGAAAGAACACCCATGTGAATCTAGAGAAGTCATCTACAACTACTAAAGTGTAAGATTTCCCTCCTAGGCTTTGTACTGTAATGGGTGCAAAAAGATCCATGTGTAACAGATACAAAATCCTAGGTGAATCACTCTTATTAAGTGACTTAAAGCTATTTTTAGTTTGCTTGCCTAATTGACAAGCCCTGCAAAGTCCTTCCTTCTTATAGGGGCTAGAAGGTAGTCCTCTAACAAGGTTGTCCTTGGATAGCCTAGCAATGGTTTTAAGGTTTATATGCCCTAATCTCTTATGACATAGTTCATTTGGTTTACTAACAGAGTTGAACAAGCAAATATCTACCTTAGTTGAACGAAAATCTACAAGATAGATGTTACCTTTCCTTTTACCTGTCAACACAGTTGTGTTTTCCTCTGATTTGATTTTGCATGAGGATTTGTTGAATGTCACCTGGTAGCCTTCATAACATAGTTGACTGATGCTGATTATATTGTGCTTCAGTCCTTCCACATAAGCTACTTTCTTGAATGCGACTGAGCCTATTTGGACTGCACTATATCCCTTGGTTTGTCCAAAGTTTGAATCTCCAAATATTACTTTTGGTCTAAGCTTGGCTTTGAAGGATGTTAAATTATCCTTACTTCCTGTCATGTTCTTTGAGCACCCACTATCCAGATACCATTGCTGGTTTATTGTTGGATAGGTCTTTACCTGCATACAAAACAATTTATTTGTTTTTGACCCAGTTTACCTTGGGCCTAGGTTGATAACGTTTAAATTCTGAAATAAAATACATCCCTAGTTGACTATTATAACCTTCAGGATGATATCTCCTAGAAGGTATTATCCATTCAGTATAAGGTTTGAAGCCTTGGGATGTGGGACCTCTAGGATTGAATTTAGATTTACCCTTAAAACCTTGTTCAAAGCTCTGATCTCTGTTCGACGATCTCTGAGCTGAGTTCAATGATCTTGGGTTAGATCTTCGAGCTCTGTTTGAAGATCGACTATGCCATAATTCAGAGTTCAGCGATCGTCGACCTGAGTTCGACAATTCAGCTTGAGATCACTGAGCTCCGTTCGGAGATCGTCGAGCTCTGTTCGATGTTTTTCGTTGAACCTTGTTTTTCTTAAGAAAATCAGAATTCTTCCTAGCTACCTCTACAACTCCCTTTCCTTTATCTGAGATAAATTTAATTGGGTTATTAATACTATAGGTTGGCTGAATGAAGCACCTAAGCCTAGTGTACTGTTAAGTCTTGAGTTCACTATGATTATTATGTCCATCAGTCTGATGCTTCTCCCATTAAGGGATTCTTCAAACTTCTTTCCATGAGATAGTTCACTTTTCAGTGAAGCTATCTCCTCCCTACAACATTCTAACTCCTCAGAGAGTTTGAGGTTATCTGATTTTAAAGTGCTATATTCAAACAATTGATTTATGAGAGAGATAATCTCCTTCTCAGACTTTAGCAGGTCTAAACAAAGTGCCTTAAATTCAAATCTAAAGTCCTTTGAATTGAAATCAAAAGAATCTATTACCTGATCTTCTTCAGCTTCATGTTCAGATTCAGATTCTGACTCTTGTTCTGCATCAGAATTATGTTGAGAGGCATTGATAGCCATCATGCAGAACTCCTTCTATTGAGCATCATCTTCATCATCACTTGAGCTTGATGAAGCCTCTGATTCCTCTTCAGTCTCACTCCAGGTTTCAGCTATAAATCCCTTCCTGGTGTGTTTGTTCTTGCTGGAGGAGGATTTGCCATTGTTGTTTCTTCTGAAGTCTTTGTCTCTTCTCTTATCTTTCTTGTCCTTATTTTGGTTTTCTGGATAGTTAGGCACAATATGGCTTGGTTTCTTGCATCCAAAACAAATAATTTCTTTATTACTGGACTTGTCATACCTTGGCTTTTCATGGACTCTGGATGACCTTTTCCTGAAATCTTTTTTGGCCATCTTGTAAAATCTTTTGGCCAATAGACTCATTAACTCTTCATTGCTTGTGACCTTGTCTTCAGACAGTTCTTCTGTAGCTTTGAAAGCAATTGTCTTTTCCTTCCTTGTTGCTGGAGAAGCTGTCTTTTGCTCTTCCTCTCTATTTTTGATAAGCAGCTCATAAGACTTGAGCTTGCCCAATAGAGCTTCAGTGGTGATCTCATTTAGGCTTTTGGCATCCTTGATTGGCCAGATCCTTGAATCCCAAGTGCTGGGGAAGCACATTAGGATCTTATCATTGAGTTCAGTCAATGAGATCTCCTTGTCCAAAGTCTTCAGTTCACTGATAATTAGACTGAGTCTGTTGTACATGTCAGCAACTGACTCAGTTTCTCCCTTCTTGAAATTCTCATACTGGGTTATGAGATGAGATCTTCTGTCTTTTCTTTCATCAGCTAATCCTGACACAAGCTCAGATAGCTTGTCCCATATTTCTTTTGCTGAGTTGCATTCAGCCACCTTTTGAAATATGTCATCTGACATAGTCTGAGCCAATATGTTCATTGCCTTAACATCATCAACTTTCCACTTTTTGATTTCTGCATCTGTTCCTGAAGGAGGTGGAACAACACTTGTACTTGTATTTTCTTGGGGTCTTGGACACACTGTCAAAACAGAATTATAGATATCCTCATCAATAGAATTCATATATAATCTAATCCTTGTCTTCCAAAGTGCAAACTTAGAAAGATTGCACACTGGAGGTCTGGTGCTAGCATAATCTTTGTTCTGTGCTATGGTTTTATATGAAAATAAATGTAATAAAAATAATAACCCTCTATTAAAGGTTGATCTTATTAGAGATCTTTTGGTTCAGGTGTTAGCCTGTAGGAACAATCAATCTGATAAAGATTTAGTTATTGAATAACCAACCTCCCTCTGATACCAATTGAAAGTGATGGTAAGATCTACGATTACTCTAGAGGGGGGGGGGGGTGAATAGAGTATATTAAAAAAAATTTCCAATTTAAAAATTATTTAACAGTGGAAGACTTGATTTATTTATAAGTGTATTGTGCTTGCAGTAAATAAAAACTAAGTAAGCAAGAAACAAATCACAACACACAGCAAATCAAACACAGAACCAAAAGACACAAGGATCTATAGTGGTTCCCAAATCAACCTGGGTACATCCACTCTTCTACCACCTTAGGTAGGAATCCACTGCAGGAATAGTTGATCAGGTGTCCTGGGCACCACTGAGCTTTTGATAAGGTGCTCAAAAACTAAACCAGATTTTTTGATCAGGTGTCTTGCCACCAATGAGTTTTGACAAGGTCTCAGAAATCAACCACAAAAATTTTGAAGGGAGTTTTGAGTAACCCTTTTACATCAGAATAAAAGAAAACAAAAGAGTTGATGTTCTTCTCTGTCAACAGTCAAAGAGAAGACTAGTGGATTGATGTTGTCAAAGCTCCCCCTGAGATTTGTAGTTGTTCAGGAAGAGAAGCTTTGCACGGGGTAATAGGCCTTCAGTATGATTGAGATCTCCAGCAAAGAATGATTTCAACAAAGGCTGAAATGTGATGTGTCTGGAGTCTTTGATTGATGAAGCCTTGAACACTTGAATCAGAAGAGATCTTGAAAGAATAGAGGAATTCTTTTCTGTGTGGTGATCTCCTTCACTATTGTATTCCTTGTGTTCTGTAAGAATTCTAACTTGTAATCCTGTAGTACTTGAGTCTCAAAATCTACTCCTTAGAAGAATAATAATCATCATGCTGTCTTAATTACTCTGAAATGATATATTGAAATTCAGTCTTCTAGATAGCCGTTAGCCAGTCATAAATGACTTCCTTAATTTATATCTGTCTCTGGAGGAAAGTCCTAAGAGACATTCCATTTAGTCTTCCTTGAAACTTGCTCCAGATTGATTGAAACGGCTACAAAATCCTTTGAAATAAATGCTAGATATGAATCAGATTGAATTCCATAACTGACTAAATTTGAATTCTGAAATCGTCGATCTCTCAAGAAAGACGTCGATCTGAGCTCGACTATCGTCGACCTGAGCTCAGAGACTAGAATTAGACTTGAGACAGAAATCATCTATCTGAGCTCGGAGATCGTCGAACCGAGTTCGACGACTCGTTGAACTGAGCTCAGAGATAGTCGAATTGAGTTCGACGCCTCGTCGATCTGAGCTCGACGAAAATTGCCTTAAACTTCTGCACTTGTAATCTGATCTAGAAGATCTTGGGGACAGCTTTCAAACCTAAGTTCTAAGCCTTAGACATATTCTAGTTGACCTTTAAATCTATACAATGAGGTCAAGACATATTCCTAAGGACATAGTGATCCTTACCCAAATAAGTAATAGGGTGTTCCAACACATATAGACATTAAATGTATCCCATATTTCTTTGGAAGTTTTACAGTGCACAAGATTCTGGAATAATGCATCATGTATGGCACTTACAATTATATTCTGAGCTCTTTTATCTAATGTAGACAAGATGATTTCATCCTTAGTCATCTCTGAATAACTCTTTGGAGTTTGAATGTTTGCATTAAGAACTGAAACCTTCATTGGGATGAAGGGGCCTTCCTGTACCGTGATATAAATTCTTGGATCAAATGCTTCCATAAATAGCCTGACCCTTTCTTTCCAAATGCCAAAAGATTCTTTCCTGCATATGGGCAATTTCATAGATCCAAATTCCTTTTGATTTTCACTTGAACCCATTTTGTTATCTATTATTTGCCTTTGAGAAATCCTCTGACTGTTAGGTCAAATTTTGAGGAACCTCCCTCTGATACCACTTGAAAGACTTTATTTAAAGAGCCTAAACACCTAGAGGGGGGGGGGGGTGAATAGGTTCTAATCTTTTTGTGTCTTTTTAATTTTTAGAAAAACAGTTATAAGACTTCTTTCAGCACAAATTAATCAATCTACAGAAAATAAACACATCACAGTAAACACTAGACTTATAGTGGTTCCCCAAGATATGGGTACATCCACTTTCCCCCTTTGTCTATCAAGCAGATAACTGGATTCAGCCTAACTTCCTTCCACTGGCTCAGATCCTCAGATATTATAATCTTAGAACCAAAGATGGTTCCTACACCTCAGACTTAACATAAGTCCTACCTCAGATTCTTCTCCAGAATCCTACCTCAGGCCTGAGCCCTACCTCAGCCTTTATAATTAGGCTTACAACTCAGACTTTCCACAAGTCCTACCTTAGACACACAGCCCTACCTCAACCTTTATAATTTTAGGCTTACAATCTTAGATCTAACAGAAGATCCTAAAAGAATTTGTGAGTAAAGAGTAACTGAAAACTTCACTAGCTAGATTTCTCTGTTGATGTAGTCTTCTTGATCAGTTCTTGGATTGACTGATCCTTATGATCTAACCTAACTTAGATTTTCAAAGCTTCTTGATTAGAATAAAATAATTTGGATCTTCTCTGTTGATGAAGATGATCTTCAATCAGTTTCTTCCTTAAATTCAGATAGAACTCTGAATCTTTCTTGCAGACAGCCCTTGATCTGTCAGAATTCTTCTTATTGATGCCTCACGTTGTTGTTCATCTCTTCTTTGTCGTTTCCGATCTGTCTCTTATATAGAGCTTTCTTCATGGTTACCGGCTGATCTTGTTCATAACAAACTTCTGACAGTTCTGATAATGGTGTCAGACCGGCTAGTTATGACAACTGTCAAGTCACCAGTCACGTCACAAGGTTCTTTAATGTCTTTTCAACTCAACATACAACACTCAAAAGACTGCTTCACATGTGTCGACACATATAGACTAAGTGTCGACACAAGTCTTCATGGTGTTGACACAATTACTCCAAGTGTCGACACAGTCATACTTCTGCTTCTCGACACTGCTTATGTTGTATGTGTCGACACAAGTCCCGTGTGTCGACACAGCAGCTTCTTGTCTCGACCTTTCTTTTGCAGACAGTTGGTGTTGAGTGTTTGTCAAATGGCGTTGAGTGTGTGTCGACACAAGTCCTGTGTGTCAACATAATTACTTCTGAACTCGACACAGCCTTTTGAGAGTTGGTGTCGACACAATTGCTTCAGGTGTCGACATATCTCCTGAAAGTCGACATAGCTTCAGTTTTAAGTGTCGACACAAGTCCTGCTTCAGATGTCGACACATTTCTGGATGTCGACACAACTGCTTCTTTAGGTGTTGACAAAGCTCTGAGTGTCGACACAGCTTCTTTATAAGTGTCGACACAAATTCTGGGTGTCGACACAACTTCCCTGAGTGTCGACACAATTTGCCTGTGTGTCGACACAGCTTGCCTGAGTGTCGACACAAGTTTCCTCAGTGTCGACACAGTTTCTTCACAAGTGTCGACACTTGTATTTAGAAAATTTTCCTTCAAATACTTAAACCTACACAATGAAACTAAAACTCCTATCAAATACAAATTGATGCAAATCATTGACTAAGTTGTGGCTTCTCCAAATATAGTACACATTTTTCAATGTACCCAACAACCACGATTTCAGCTGTCAAGTCAAACATATTGCTATTGCCGGGCGATATCGGCTATCACTTGGGCGATATCATCGGTAGCCGCTTTGAATCCAGTCAACATTGCTTTTCGACCGCTTTTCGGCCATCCAACACGTGCATAACTGCTATGTGGCACTATCGCATGCGATAGCCGGGCGATAGCTACCAGTGAGCTCTATTTTTCTGGTTTTGGGGCGTTACATGTTCACACTTTCAACTACAATTTTGCGAGCCGGATTAAAAATTTCAAAATTGCAAAGGAACAAGTATTAAGCATCATGAATGATTTGTCAAAGACAACAGATGATATGGTTGACCTGGGCGAGAAATAAAAGAAGAGTTTCTTTGAGGAGAACGAAATGAGTGCAACTTGAGTTAGGGATCCGACAGTGAGGAGACCTAAAGGTGCTCCAACTACGCATATGAATGACCATTGGGAGAAAGCAACCATAAAACCACATAAGTTTTTGTGTATGTATTTACAATTATTCATATTGCTTTTGATATAGTTAGCCAAATTAAAATTTCCTTTATATGCAGGAAAGAAAGCAACTGCTAAGAAAAAGTCCCCTATTGTAGATGACATTTCTCAAAAGGTGAAAGAGTTCAACTTCATTGATAGTTTTACAAAGGCATCATCGCATGTGACAAATGAGGTCAACTTCATTAGCGTGCTCACTAACGAGAAACCTTCTTCCCAAACAGACAATCCAACTGCCTTCGAATTTCCTGATGATTTCTCTCTAGATATATCATTTAATTTTTCTAGTATAACACATGTATTTAAACCTTGAGGTTATTTCAATGTAGCTTGATAATTTGTATTCATCTGAAGAAGCACTTGTTTTGCAAAAAATAATGTCTACCTTAGCAAAAATTCATTTAGTATGGGGTAAGTTTTTAGAAAAAGCATTATAATCCATTCAACCAAAGTTGACTTCGTGAAGATACATAGTTTTAATAAACCAGATTACATCATTGAAAACGTTCCAGTTTTTCCATATTGCTTTGGTTATTAAAGCTTTGCAAAATTGAATACCTCTGACATCACTTGGCCTTGGTAAAGTTTGCATGAATTAATGGACCAAATGTTTTTAATATATCGGCGGCGATTTCAGCACAAAATTTTGGCATCTCTGCTTGCTACTTCTGGCAGTTACCCCATTCGATCGGTTTGGGGGACAACACTGCCTCCATGAACTTGATTACAAAAACCATGCAATCATTCCCGCCTTCCTGCATCGGTATACCTGTATTATCCTTTGACATGAGGATAGAGAAGATTCTCTTTTATCTTATTCAGCTTTTGATATTACATCAATATACAGAGATGGAAGAATCTTCTAGAGTTACATAACAATAAATGTGTTTCTTCGTGAACCCACACTCATTAATCCTTATGGAGAGTGGAGAGGTGCCTCTTCGTGAACCAACGTTCATTGAACTTCCTGACTGGATGTGCCTCTTCAGCATCTTCATTGATGACTCATGTTTAATACGCCCCCGCAAGTTGAGGATTCGATGGGTTGAATTTGCAACTTGTCTCGTAAGAAATTAAACCTCTTTGTGGAGAGCCCTTTGGTAAAAATATCGGCTATTTGATCCTGAATGGATATGTATCGTACCGCAAGATTGTCTTTGGCCACTTTCTCACGAATAAAATGAAAGTCAATTTCGACGTGTTTGGTGCGAGCAAGAAATACAGGATTAGCGGAGAGATATAGTGCACCGATGTTATCACACCACAGAAGTGGCGGTGTAGTTTGGGAGATGCCAAGCTCATGAAATAACGATTGTAACCACGTGACTTCCGCCGCAGTGTCAGCAAGAGATTTGTACTCTGCTTCTGTGGAGGAGAGAGCCTTTTTTTTTCCGAGAGGACCAACTAATGAGGTTCTTGCCTAAAAAGATTGCATATCCACCTGTTGATTTTCTATCACCCGGTCACACGCCCAATCAGCATTAGAAAACGCCTGTAGTTGGAAGTTGGATGATCGATGAATGAGGAGTCCATGATTCTGTGTGTGTTTAATGTAATGAAGAATTCTTTTGACAAGGGTCCAATCATCACCAGTGGGAGCATGCATGTCTTAGCAGGCTTTGTTGACATCAAATGAAATGTCCGGTCGGGTGAGTGTTAGATATTGAAGAGCACCAACCACCGAGCGATATTGAGTTATATTGGGGTGTGGTTCAGAGTTTTGTGTAATCTTTTGAGTAGCGATGGGAGTGTTTGCTGCCTTGCAATCATCCATGCCGGCCTTGTGTAGAATGTCCCCAATGTACCGATGTTGGGTTAGTAACAGTCCTTGTGGTTGTGGAACGACCTCTATCCCGAGGAAGAAACGTAAGGGGCCAAGATCCTGTAGTTGGAATGTTGTAGACAATGCATTGATGATGTTCTGAACTTGAGTGGTGTTGTTGCCGGTTATGAGCATGTCATCCACATAAATCAGAATGTAAGTCATGGTCGTTTCATGATGTTGAACAAAGAGAGACGAGTCCGATTTCGTCGATTTGTATCCTTGCTGAGTGAGGAAGTGAGAGAGCCGATGAAACCATGCCCGAGGGGCTTGCTTGAGACCATAGAGGGACCTATTTAGTTTACAAACATAGTGTGGGTAGTTATGATCTTCAAAGCCCGGTGGTTGGGACATATATACTTCTTCCTTAAGGTGTCCGTGAAGAAATGCATTGTGAATGTCTAGTTGACGAATCAACCATTCTTTGGAAACAACAATAGAGAGGATAGTTCAGATGGTTGTGGGCTTGATGACATGACTAATTATTTCGTAGTAATCAATGCCATATTGTTGGTGAAAGCCCTTATCAACGAGGCGATCTTTATAGCATTCAAGGGATCCATCAGCCTTCCGTTTGATGCGAAATATCTATTTTCACCCAATCAAGTTGATCCACGTCTGGGATGTACCAATGTCCAAGTGTTGTTACTAATGAGGGCATTGATTTCATCCGTCATTGCATTGCTCCATTCGGGGAGCTTGACAGCTTGGGTGTAACATGTAGGTTCATGGGTGGCGGTGGTGGTAAGATTCATTTCTGGGTTTAGCATGGGTTTTGTACGTTTGTAGAGCTGGGCTAAGGATTGAAGCCTAGGTGGTGGTGAGGGACTGAGGCTGGTGATAGGGCTGGGCGAAGGTGAGGTTAGAGGTGACTGTGCTGGCGTTGGTGATGGAGTATGTTATGGTATTGGATTGGTATTGGGAGGGATGGGATGAGTCAGGAGAGGTGCAGATGCCCATGGTGGTGTTGGACTTAGTTTGGTTGGTGGTGGTGTCAGATGGTTGTTTTGTAGTGGGAAAGTATGTTCATTGAATTGAACATGGCGGGATATGTATATTTTATAGCTCTTCATATCCATACAGCGGTAGCCCATGTGGTTTGGGCTATAACCGAGAAAAAGGCATGAGGTAGACCGGAAATCCATCTTGTGAGAGTTGTATGGTCGTAGAAATGGAAAACATAAACAACCAAAGGTTTTGAGGAAGTTGTATTTTTGTGGTTGATTATAGAGGAGCTCAAAGGGAGATTTGTAGTTGTTGTTCCGAGTAGGTAGTCGGTTGATGAGATAAACTACAGTCTCAAAGGCAAAATGCCAATAATGTTGTGAGAGTTTGCTTTGAGCAAGTAGAGTAAGACCAATTTCTACGATGTGTCGATGGCGGCGTTCAACCGATCCTTGTTGTTCATGGGTGTGGGGACATGTAATGCGATGATGAATACCCAAGGTTGCAAGGTATTTTGAGAGACTGTGACATTCACCGCCCCAATATGTTTGAAGAGATTTTAGTTTCGTGTTGAATTGTCTTTCGACAAGTTTGAGAAATTTTTGGAATATAGGCAATGCCTCAGATTTATTGGTCATGGGATAGTACCAGATATACTTTGTAAAGTCACCCACAAAAATGATAAAATACCGAAATCCATTAACAGAGGTAAAATGAGATGGACCCCATACATCACTGAACACTAAGCTTAAAGGAGATGTGCTTCGAGAGAGAGTAGATGGTAACGACAATCTGTGAGATTTACCGAGAGGACAAGACATGCAAGTAGAGATTTAAAAGAGATACACGGTAAATCGTTGCGGTAAATGATGTGGCGTAGAGCTCGCTGGTGCGGATGACCAAGGCGATTGTGCCAAGTTGTGGTGGAGACTTTGGTAGAGGTGTGGACTGATGGAGTTGATGTAAGCTTCGAGGAGACCGGAGGTAAAGTGTAGAGTCCGTTATGGTTCGGTCCGGAGAGTATCATTTGGTTGGTTGATTTGTCCTTGACACAAAAGAAAGATAGGTGAAATTCAAAGATTACATGATTATCTTGTGCAAATTTCTGAACTGAAAGAAGAGATTTAGTTATGGATGGAACATATAACACATTATTGAGATGTAGTGATCATGTAGGTGAAGTTAGAGTGTTAGAGCCAGTGTGTTTTATGGGTAGGTTCATACCATGGCCAACTTGAACTTGTTCCGATCCGTTGTAGGGATCATTGGATGAGAGGGATTGTAGATCTGGAGTAATGTGGTGAGTTACACCAGTGTCTGGGATCCAGTTGTAGTTGCTCGCTTCTGGTTGCTGTTGTGGATAGTATTGGGTAACGTGAGCTGTTGGATTTAGAGGAAATCGCATCGGGGAAGACATGTTCGGTGGAGCACGTTGATTGTGAAAGTAGCAATTTTGTGTGTTGTGGTTGTTATGGTTGCAAAGGTTGCACAATGGGCAATTTTGTCGAGTTTGACGACCTCCTCCACGACCGTGTTCTCGGCCTCTGATATTGTTGTAGTCAGTCTTGTTGTACAATTGCTCAAGTACATTTTCTTTCGATGGGGTGGAGTTATCAATGAGAGATAGCTTTCGAAGTTGGGAGCCTTGTAGAAATTCATGGCTGATGAGTTTTGCTTGAAGATTGGGAAAAGGTAATGGAGTTGGATTTTTCATGAGTACAGGAATAATTTCACGAAAATCATTCCTGAGTGAACGATATATGTGGGGATTGAAAATGGCTGTTGTGATGGGATTGCTAGAGATTGTAAGTTCATCTGCAATGGATTTAGCACGTAAGAGAAACGTTGAGACATCTTCATCAGGTTTGTGGGTGAGATCTTGGAGGGCTAGGTGGAGTGATAGAATTCGGGAGTTGGAGGTTGATGCATAGTCTTCATGAATGGCATCCCATATGGCTTTACTTGAGTCTTTCCCGATGATGATTGGGAAGACTTCTTTAGATAAGAGGTTTTGAGGAGGCTTCGAATCATGGCATCTTGTTGAATCCACGTGATCGCTACATTTGCTATGATTGGTCGTGTAATGGTTCCGTTGAGGTAACCGAAGAGACGTTGTGCTAGTAGGAATGACTCGATTTGAGCTTTACAGAATAGAAGATTTTTACTAGTAAGTTTGATGGATATGTAGTGGTGAGCATTGGGTAGATTGAAGGTGGTTGTGTTGGATGATGGATGAGTGGTGAGGGAGGAGCTCGGTGGAGCATTGTTAGGCTCTGATACCATATTATCCTTTGACATGAGGATAGAGATGATTCTCTTTTATCTTATTCAGCTTTTGATATTACATCAATATATAGAGATGGAAGAATCTTTTAGAGTTACATAACAATAAATGTTACTCTTTTTGAACCCACACTCATTAATCTTTATGGATAGTGGAGAGGTGCCTCTTCGTGAACCAACATTCATTGAACCTCCTTACTGGATGTGCCTCTTCAGCTTCTTCACTGATGGCTCATGTTTAATAACCGGGAACAACATTAATTGGCCAGCTAAGGAATCCTGGAGGCATGGATGCACTAATGTCCTCATTTAATGAGGAAACCTATAAGAATGGCTTGGCAACAATAAGAAATTGTATAAATTAAAAATCATGAATCTTACAACATTGAAAATTTGCATACCAAAGCTGGTAAGGCTGCACGATATTTGCTTTCTAGGAGAGAGTCATAGTACTCTCACCGTCCTCTTTAATATATTATACCATCAAAGCCCGGTGGCAGTTAAAAATGGCCCGACATCAAAATAATTTCTGACGACTGCATGCTATCAACCGTAACATGGCATACTGGATTTTTGGGGTTTTGGAAATTACAGCACTTGTAATTCTGTAATTGGTTAAGTTAGGTTAAAAATAATACGAATGAATTGGAATTTGCTTGGTAAATTGCTTGCATCATAATCAAAATAAATGTACAAGAAACTCTTCATCTTTTTCACCGCGTGCTTTTTGTTTACGTAGAGCACAAGGCCGTAAGCATTTAGATGGGTATCCTCTATCTACCCCTTCCCCATGAGCTCATCAGCCAGTCCTCTTGTGAATAAAATTTTGCCACTATGAAATATGGTACTGTAAAGAGTACTAATCAGAACTGTAATATTAATGTAAAATATACAAAACATTACGATTGTAAAAGGACTCAAACATATAAACATTATGACTATATTATTACACAAAAAATCTATTAATAATACACCTGTAATATTACACCTGTAATATTACACTAAGACTATTCACAATACTGTTATCAAATCACTATAACAATACAAGAATTCAGAACCATACATGTGACACGACGACAGCTGAAAAGCTTCAGTTTTTTAAAAAAATTCAGAATCACACCTCAGATCATGATACAAACATGCTCACAAAAGCGGAAATTTTTTGTCCGAGTGATGGACTGTAAAAATGTCTGAGTTTAAATACCTACTTAACAGCTCAGACCCACTCATTTACAACTCTCTCTTCTCATTCGAAATTTAAACATTTATGCCTCCTCTGCTCAAACCGTCGCCGGGAAGGAAGGAGAAAACGTGCCATAAATCTCGTGGAAAACGTCTCGTCGGAGAAAGGATAACATCCTGCTCTTTTACTTCTCTCTTGATTCTATATCAAACACCTCCTCCGCTCATACCGTCGTCGGGAAGGAAAATGAGTTGTGCCCTAAGTCTCGTGGAAAAAGTCTCGCTGGCGGAAAGAATATCCCCAACTCTTCAGCCACGGGAATGACCGCAGAGGACGCTGGAGGTAGCAGAAAGTTTTCTAACACTTGACGGATTGTGCCCTAATTCCTCGACAACGCGAGCGCGGTGGAGTGGAGATAGAGGAAAAAATTTTGACACTTGGCGGACTTGACAGACACGCAAAGTAGTGAGGGCGTCGGCAACGGACTAGGATTTTCAGTACTATTGTAACTTGCGGAGGCCGACAAGGTAAGATCTCAATTCTTTGATTTTTTTGATTTGGATGGATATATGTAGTTGGTGCATAACTATTTAGTTCATCTCTTCCGTGTTTGTATGAAATGCCCTTAATTTTTTTGTACAACATTTTCTTTGGTTCTTTTTTATTTTTTCAGTCCAGACACCATGTATATCCGGCTGAATGTATACTGTATCACATCACTACATTTTTTGTCTAATCACACTGAATATCTGGATGGATTTAAACCGTATCACAACATTACCTTTTTTGGCCAAGCACTACTGTATCTATACTGAGTCCCGACAGTATCTATACCAATTCATAAAATTTGTTTATGCTTTTGTATATGCAGATGGAAGGGCAATTAGTGGGGACATTCTTGAACACTAGATGTGCCATTTCTACATTTAAGAAACAGGCAGAACCCCTACTGGATGTTCTTTCTGAGACCTCATGGGAGTTATTAATCAACTCATCAGTGATGCATTTCTTCACCCTACCCGATCTTCTACAAAATATTCCTCTGATGTACCGACTCATTAGGTTGTATAGGTCGGACAAATCTGCATTTTTGTTAGGCTAGTATTACATAAAAAGGACTGTTAATGAGGTTCAAAAGATTACCCATATCAAATATCACACAAGCCGACCTAGTAACCCACCTTAATTAATTAGCCAATATAGAGGAGGATTCCAATGAAACTGAAATGCATAGAGTTGATGCTCTTGGGAAGTACATACTGTACATGTTTTTGTTTCCCTTGAAGTCTCTTCAGCTTCCATTATGCCTGGAGAAGTTTGGTGGATTGGATAAGTTTACAAGATATAATTGGCTCAAGGCCATACATAGTTTTCTGCATAAGCAGTTTGAGGACCTTCATACACTCAGCTGCTCCAGAAATGAACCTATTAGTCTGGGCTACCTCGAAGGCTGCTCCATCATTCTTGGGGTCAGTTCTTATTTTGTTTAATACTGATTATATTGATGCACTATTGGGGTTATATTTTTAATTTTTTTATGTTTACTATCTTATAGGTTTGGTTTTTTTGAGCACACCAACATCCAGGTGCCCGTGGATGAGATGGCTTGGCTGCATTTGTGCTGATGGGCCGCCAAAGGAGGTTTTAAACACCAAGCTGGGTTTGACCTCTTTCATGAAAGTGCTCTTTGAAAGGTACAAATCTTTCTTGGCTGCAAACATGAATCTCTTTAGTAGGTAACAAGAATTTATTCGTTTAACATTCTTCAATTTGAATAAACTTAAGATGTGTTTGCACAACATTCCTCTTGTATAAAAACCCTTGCATGAACACATAACATCAAATGTTTTAGAGTTAACTTTAACTACCCATTGATTGTCATCCACAAAAGCATCACAATGTCTAGTGACATATAAAATATGGTAATTCACATATCTAACTTCTTCACTAATGCACACACTAACAGCTCCATCCATAAAAATCTGTTCGAAAACGGAGAACATTTTTCTTGTGTATACTTTGGAAGCTTGTTTTAATAAAAGGCAATTTTTAAATTTTAAAGTGATGATACCGTTCTTGCACTTGAAATCTTCATCATATTCAAATCTATGCCAAGATGAAATCATCTTCTCCATCCCGGTATAACACTCAACAAGGGAACTTGTTGGTTTCGCTTACCCATGTAAAACATTATTCGCGGATTCTCTTCTCTGAGTAGATAGAATGTTAATGTCTAAAATGTCTTTATTAAACATAGTGGACCATCTATTTCTAATTTTGTGCAGATCAAAAATTCATCTAATGTCCTTCAAGTTGCCTCTTGAAATCTTCCCACTCCAATGTGAATCAAACTCAGCCTCATCATCGCATTTGCTCAGGCAATGTGAATCAAACTCAGCCTCCGGGTCGGGCCGGAGGGGATCTTACTTGCCCAAGGCATCCACCCAGTGCTCCCTAAGGGGTGATGAACCACTCCACTAAGCACTAGTTAGCCACCTTGCTCGGCTTGAATCATCACATTCACAACACATCATAGAGTACAACAAAACCACTATCAGGAAACCACAAAAAATATATATCATAATATATATTTAACGAAAGTGCAAAAGGACATAGCCACTATTTATACATAGAGCCTGTAGGCTATAAAAGTACTATAACTAGTAACTCCTCTCCCTCTTGACTCTGTTCGTTGGTACTCACGTCTTAAAACTCGGAAGACAATGGGGGTGCTTCTGCTCGAGTAGTCCTATCAGCTGGTGTATCGTCCTGTAGTAGCTGGTCACTACGGTGCTCCATCTCCTGTGAATGGTTATTGAAATAACCGTTAGTTACAGAGCTAAGTGGAGCATTATGTAGATGTGTTTCCTAAAGATCTCTATGGTATTCCACCCCAGCGAGAGATTGACTTCACTATTGAGTTGGTGTTAGGTGCGAAACCTGTGGCCCGCTCACCATACCGAGTAGTTCCAAAGGAGATGGCGGAATTGAATTTTCAATTACAAGAATTGCTAGAACAAGGCTATATACGTCTAAATATGTCACCTTGGAGTGCACTGGTCCTCTTTGTGAAGAAGAAGTACAGAAGCTTTCATCTATACATTGATTATCGAGAATTGAACAAGTTGACAGAGAAAAATAAGTATCTGATTCCACGAATTGATGACTTGTTTGATCAGATAGTGGGATCGACTGTCTATTTGAAGCTATATTTAAAGTCTGGCTATTACTAGTTGCGAATTAGGGAATGTGGCATTCCCATGATAGCTTTCGGTATACGCTATGGTAATTATAAGCTCACTGTAATTCCGTTTGGGCTAACAAATGCATCATCGGTATTCATGGACTTGATGCACCAAACTTTTTGGGAGTAATTAGATAAATTTTCTATCGTCTTTATTGATGACATATTAGTGTACTCTCAATCAGAAGAAGATCATGCAAATCACTTGAGTATAGTATTGCACACCTGAGGAGGAATAAACTCTATGCCAAATTCTCAAAGTGTGAGTTTTGGCTGTCGTCGGTGGCTTTTCTTAACCATGTGGTTAGTGGAGAGGGTATTATTGTGGATCCGACGAAGATCATTGCTATATGAGAGTGGCCTGTATTGACTACTATAGCGAAAGTCAGGAGCTTTCTTGGACTTCTTGTCTACTACAGGCGCTTAGTGGATAACATTTCACGGATAGCTTTACCTCTCACCACACTAACGAGGAAAGATTAGAAGTTTATTTAGACGCCTGAGTGCCCACAGGCTTTTGAGGAGTTGAAGAGTCGCCTGACCATAACACTTATCCTGTGTTCGCCATGTGGTACAGACGGTTATGAGATTTATAGTGATGCTTCAGGTAACGGCTTAGGCTATGTTCTTCTACAGTTTGGAAAGGTTATAGCTTATGACTCATGCCAGTTGAAAGTGCACGAGAGAAACTATCCAATCCACGACTTGGAGTTGGCGGATGTGATTTTTGCACTAAAGTTGTGGCGTCACTACTTATATGGCGTGAAAGTTGACATATTCACGGACCATAAAAGCTTTAAGTATTTAATAGATCAGTAGGATCTAAATATGCGATAATGGAGGTGGATGGAGTTCCTCGGGGACTACACCTTCAAGATACATTACACTCCCGAGAGGGGAAATGTGGTCACAGATACCTTGAGTCGTAGGACTCCAGTACGAGCAAGTTGGCTATAGATGCATGGGGAGCGTCTGATCTAGGAGTTGGAGGCCTTAGATATTTCTTGTGTTGACAAGAATACCACTACAAATGCGTTCTTGAACTAGACGGAGGTGCAATATGACTTTGCAGACAGGATTCATCGAGTGATGGAACTCGATGAGAGTATTAAGCGCTATGCAGCAGATGGGTCAAATTTCCAATTTTCATTGGATGATGGCCTTTTGAGAAAGGATGGTCATTGTTGCATCCCAAATGTGGGTAAATTGCAGGAGTTGATCTATGTGGCTCACTTTACTAAATACTCAATCAATCCAGGGAGCAAAAAATATATAAGGACATGAAAAAGATGTTCTGGTGTCCAGGTTTAAATAAGGACATTGATATTTATGTGGTGAAGTGCCATACATGTGTCAAATTCCCAATTCTCCCTAAATGTCAGAAACCTTATGTTTTCCTGAAATCATTGCCAATTCTGGTGTGGAAGTTCGATGACATATCTATGGATTTCGTGCATGGGTTGCTTAGATCATAGAGTGGGAATAATGCCATGTGGGTGATAGTTGACCAGTTGACAAAGGTATCACACTTCATACCGAATAAGAAGGACTATTTAGTTGAGAAGTTTGCTAAGTTGTATGTTGACAACATAGTACATTTGCACGGTGTGCCCCGTAGCATCGTAAATGACCGAGACGGGCGCTTTACTTCGAATGATTAGAGGCTAATCCACTAGTTGTTGGGTACTAAACTGAAGTTCAGTATGGCCTTTCATCCGCAGACGGATGGTCAGACCGAGAGAACCAATAGGATAATGGAGGATATGCTCCGTCTGAGTGCCTTGGATTTCAGGAAGAGGTGGGAGGACCATCTCTATATGATCGAGTTTGCCTATAATAATAGCTATCAAGCTAGCATTCAGGTGGCACCCTTTGAAGCATTATTGTAGGAAGTGTCGTACTCCTTTAGCTTGGGAGGAAACAGGCGAATCAAAGCTATATAAGCGTAAAGAGGTCGAAGATGCAAATTCGACTATACACAATATTTGAGAGTGATTATTGGTGGCTCAGGATAGGCAAGCGAAGTACTTCAATGCTAAACATCGAAATGTGGAGTTTGTAGTTGGCGATTGGGTATATCTGAAGATAAAACCATTCAAGGGTGTGTCCCTGATTCGACGCTTGAAAAAGCTGAGTCCGAGGTACCTTGGTCAGTTTGAAGTGGTTGAACGGGTTGGTGAAGTCACCTATCTGTTAGCTCTTTTGGTGGAGCTAAGTGGTTTGCATGATGTATTTCACAAATCAGTGTGGCGAAAAGCTTTACAAGAGCCTGCGCACGTGATTGTCGACGATCAAGTGTCGGTCAATAGTGGGCTGACAATGAAAGTAAAACCCATTTGTATCAAGGACACGAAGTTTAGACAGCTACGAAATAAAGCAATCGGGATGGTCAAAGTCTATTGGGACAACTGTGGCCGTGAAGAACTGACATGGGAGCCTAAGCAAATCATGCGAGATTAGTTTCTCGAATTGTTTTTGTAAAGTAATATTGCAAACATTTTGTACTGTTTTCCTTCAAATAAATAAAATTTTAGGATGAAATTTCTGTAAGGAGGGGAGGTTTGTTACACCCCAAAAATTGGAAAACAGAGCTCACTGGTAGCTATCGCCCGACGATAGTGCCACGTGGTAATTATGTACGTATCAGATGGACGGAATGCAGTAGAAGAGCATGTTGACTAGTGTCAAAGCGGTTACCGATGATATCGACCAGCGATAGTCGATATCCCCCAGCGATAGCGATATGTTTGAATTGACAGCTGAAATCATGGCTCTTTATTTCTTTTGAAGAAAGAATACTATTGCTGGGATTATTCTCGAAGCCACTTAAACAGAGAAGAGGTGAAGAGAAGATTCATTTCTCTTCTCTCACTCTCTCTCCTCCCTTTTCATCAAACCTTGGAAGAAAGGAAGGAAAGGATAAGAAGCTGAGCTTTGGAAGCTTGGTGAAAGAGATCCCGTGGTCAGATTTATGAGCTGTAGCAAGATCCGTGAAGAGAAAAGCAAGGCAGTCCTTTCCATCAAGATAGATGGCTTGATCATGGCTCTGAAATGATCTATAAGGGTAACGATCTTCCTTATTGGACAAGTGAAGTTCTAATTTTGCATATGCGAGGAATCCCCCACCAAAAAGGTGGTGAGTGAAGGGAATTCCGATGGGTTGATACGTGATATCCCCGGGTAGTCTTGTATATAGAATCTGAAAATCATAGTACAGAATATGCATGTTGTGTGAAGCCCATCCATACAGGTTGGTCTTGATTGGTGATGTTTTAATTTGCGTGCCAGAGAAGACTCCGAGTATAAACATGTAGTTCACGGAGTCTGAGGGGTTGTGCCTGTGAATTCGTGTAGCAGGAAGTACTGGAGATGTGCTCCAGGAAAATACCCAGAGAATATCATGGTTTTGATAACAGTTGAATATCGCCAGGTGATAGTGGATATCACTTGCAATAGGTCTTGGTGAGCTATGTTTTGAGAAAGTCCAGTTTCTGGCACTACAGGTTTTTTTGGAAAGATATTCTCGTTGTGGTTGAGTTTGGGGACACAAAAAGAAGTTCTGTTGTTAATGTCAGGTGAAAGTAGATATCGTTGGTGATAGCTTCTAGATAGCATTTTTATTGCGAAGCCTATCTCTCAGAGATCATGTGGGGCTAGTTTGTGAGTTTTGAGCCTCGGTGCTCAGCTCTGATGGCTATGAGAGCCATCTATTGAATATAACACTGGCTATGTTTAATTTACGAGAAAGGGAATGTGACCTGCGTCCGTCCATTGACCGAGAATGCTCGGCTTTTGGCGATGGCATGGCAATTTAAGCAATGGAAAAGGCTTAACTATACCCTCTCTCATGCCATACGGTTAATAGACCTAAAGTAAGTGACAATTAACATTGGCATGAGAGAGAGTCTTAGCTTTGTGTCGGGCTAAAAATGCTCATAGTTTACCGTTAGTCTAAGACTTTTGTACGGTGGTGGGACCGTGGGTTATCCGGTACACTGATAAGGTGCCTTGAGAGCATGGAATGTTTGCCTAGTGATGCAAATGTTTATGATATCTTGAATGGTGCTTAAGTTGTACCTTCGTGATATATTGAATGGTACTTAAGTTATACCTTTGTGTGATATATATATATATATATATATATATATATATATATATATATATATATATGAATGTTATGTCTGCAGGGAAGGAATACCGCTACCGTGGGAATGGGGTAGAGTCGTTATAAATTGGTCAGTTAAAGCTGGCCGATTCCTTGTTTGCCACTTTTATGGTGGAATGTCCCTATGCAGGTGCTGGAGAGCCGAGCGGGAAATAGCGGGTTGCAACCCTCTATGCTATGCCGGCCCTCGAAGGCAATGCAAAGAGCTTTTATTGTTTTCATGTGTGGCCATCGTGCGTGCCGATGTTTGTAAACAACGTTTATGAAGAACAATTGTAAGGCCTTAAGGACACACTTTTTGGTGTATTTTGTATAACATTCCTATGTGGTATATTAGTTGACATTCTTTGTTACTTGAGTTCTAATAACCTACGAAGCTTCCGCTAGAATGCTATGAGTTAGGATTCGTTTGGTGATTTTAATATTCACTTGTAACTCCGCTGACTATCTTAGGAATATTTTGTGGGGCCCCGACCAGACCTTTTGTTATATTCTACGTTGACGGTTGGAGGTATTATAGAACAGTTGTTTGTAAATCCTCAAAAAATTCTTTGCAGGGGGTGAATAGAGATTTAAAATATTTTGGCTTGAGTTATCTAATCACTTTCAGATTTGCATCAATAATCTCAACTACAATAAAATAATTAAATGCAGGAATTAAAGTAAAAGAATAAATAGAGATAACACAAAAAATCTTAACACATAAGACACAATGTTATAGTAGTTCCCAAAAGTTGGGTACATCAACTTTTCTACCACTTTGGTAGTAATACACTATCCCACTGCTTGAGTCTTTTGATAAGATGACTATCAGAACCAAACTAGAACTTTTGGTAAGGAGATCTTGAACCAACACTAGATCTTTTGATAATGATATATTGAACCAAGGACTACATCTTTTGGTAAGGAGATCTTGAATAAAAGACTGAGTTTTTTGATAAGGAGACTCTCAGAACCAGTGACTGAATCATTTGAAAAGGGATTCTAAAAACTCTTTACTCAAAATACAAGAAGAAGAGCAGTAAGAGGGAAGAAGAAGAAGTCATCTAAGATGAGTCCTCTCTCAGTAAATTTCTGAGGATTATAGACATTAAGTGTTCTAAATGCTTTGTATACAATGAATAATTGTGTAGCAAAAAGTGCAAGGATTTTTATCCTTTTGATCCACTAGATTGCTCAGAGAAATCTCAGATCATTTCAAATTACAGCAGCCAAGAAGAAGAAGATCGGTTGTCCACTCTCTAAGAATATTGATTCTCTATTATTCAATATTGTGTGCTTCTTCTATGTATCTCTGTAAGACTTCAGAATTCTAGGTATATTAAACCATTGAGCAAATTCAAATTCATCTCTTAACTGGAAAATCTTCTTTAGAAGGAATGAAATAATATTCTTCTTTAATTGTCATTAGAAATTTCAATAATCCCTTCAAAATCCTTCCTTTTTATTCTCTTGAAATTAGATGTAAAATCCTTTCCTTTATCTCTCTTCCAACAACTCTAATGTTCAAAATAATTCCTTAGACAATTCCTTGAAATAAGCCCGGACAAATCTTCCAAAATTTCCCATTTGAGTTCCATTTGATGCTACATCGACTTTTTATAGAAGGAGCGTCGAGATCTGCCTTTAGAATGAAGCCATATCGACTAAACTATATAATAGGCATTGTGCCAATATCATATCGACGCATACAACATCTTTTACATTAGAGTAGTGTCAACTCACCTTATGTTAGTGCTCTGACTTCTAGTCGAAGTGACATCGACTTTCAGTCGGCGCTGCGTCAAATTCTAGTTGATGCATATTGTCTTGATTTCTTCCTATAATTAGTGTGCCTACCTTATGCCTTTGACTCAACTGACATCCTAGGATATCTATTACCATTGTACTCTCACTATACAACATGGTTAATAATCATATGTTGTAAAATCACTTATAATTTAAATTGTTATGTTAAATCATTATGTTTTCCAACAATCTCCCCCTATTTAGCCTAATAAATTTTAAAAATCTTTTTAATGTGATTTTACAAAATAAAACAAGAAAGACAATGGATGATTTTACATCATGACACATAAAGAAAGATAGAAACATGAGCATACAACTGAAAGCTTTCATCAATTGGAAAAATGGATACTTTAAATAGTGGTAGCTACACTTTTTATCAGCAAGAAATTGTGAGAAAGCAATATACAATTTTCTTAAGATCTTTTAAACATACTGAAAATGGGAAGACCTTGCTTTATTTAGATGCTTTTGAATGTCATAATGAATCTTGAATAACTTCTTAATTTCTGCCTATGTATTTTGAGATGTTACATTGATTGTATAGTCATGACTTAGAATCTTGGCTGATAACTCATTTATTAATTCAAGGATATTTTCAGGAAACTCATCCCTTTATTGATCTCCAACTATAGATTTTTGGGCATAAGAGGCTTATGCTTTTACAAAACTATCTAATCTTGTTTAATTAAATGTATAGGAATGATCATCCTTCTTGAAACCAAGACCTTCCACTCTTTTGTAGCAATGTCTTGTAATATCAACAATTTGAGCATGAGGATGCTTTGTGGCAAAACCTTTGAATTCAAAGATTGCATCAGGTAATTGAATTAGTTTTTCAACAATAACATCCTCCTTGGACTACCCTGCTTTAAGTTTATCAAGAAAGATTTTCTTCTTATCAGCTATATCCTTTTCAGCTACTTCAAGCTCAATTGCATCTCTTTCCCTTATTTCATCAAGAGCCTTTTCTAACACTAGATCCTTGTATTCTTCCATTGTTGTTTCAGGAAGATCAACTTTGGAATCTGCTTTTTTGTACAAACTATCCTTTTTATACTATTTTCTTTAGGCCTTTGTATATTTCTTCTATTTTGACTGAGGTTTTGAAGTAGACTTTGTTAGAGACAGTGTTGGAAGTTTATGCATAGGAGTCTCTTCCTATGTTCTTGATTCTATAGTTTTTTACTAGAGTATATCATCAGAGAGAAGCTCCCATTGAGTGGTTGGCTTCCACTGAGAAGTTGGAAACATCTGTAAGACCCCCCCCAACCTTTGCCCCGGGTCGGGCCGGAGGGGATCTTACTGCCCAAGAAATCCACCCAGTGCTCCTTAAGGGGTAACAACCCACTCCACTAAGCACTAGTTGGCTGCCTTACTCGGCTTGAATCACAACATTCACATCTCATCACAGAGTTTAGCGAAAGCATTAATAGAAAATCACATCAAATATATATAACAATATATATTTAACAGAAAACGCAAAAGGCCATAGCCACTGTTTATACATGAAGCCTGTAGACTATAATGGTACTACAACTAGCAAATCCTCTCTCTCTCTCTCACAACTTTGCTTGCTAGTACTCATGTCTCGAAACTTTAGAGACGACGGGGGTGCCTCTACACCGGTAGTCCTATCAGCTAGCGTATCATCCTGCAGCAACTGTCTACTACATTGCTCCATCTCTCGTGAATGGTTATTAAAATAATCGTTAGTTACAGAACTAATTGGAAACAAATCTCCTCCCCGGATCCATATCCTAGGGACGAGCTCACACACCCAACAAAAGTAGATAGCCTAAGCATGAGAGGGTTAGTACAACATTTCATAAATAAGCTAGGAGCAACCAAAAGAAGGTGCATCGTGGTATAACTGGACTAGAAGCATCAATATACGTCAGTTAAAATTTTAGGTTCCACTAGTATAGCAACACAATAGGTATTCACAACCCGTGCAAACATCGCAGACATTCACAGCCATAACAACATCGCAGGCATTCACAGCCGCGTACACATTGCAGGCATTCACATCCGCATATACATCACATACATTCATAGCCACGTACACATCACAGGCATTCATAACCGTGTACACATCGCAGGCATTCACAGCCGTATACATATCACAAGCATTCACAGCTGCGCATAACACCCTATATCGACATAGTATGGACTGTTTCTCTTAAGGCAGGATAGCGAGCCCCGCGGGCCTCACTGATGTGGCTGTCAGTGACAGTGGCCAGTCCTGCCACTTCTGAGGGTGGTCATACTATACAGCCCTAGGCCCCAACGTACAACCCCGTGTACTATTGGATGTGAGCGACATCCGGTGATATAACATTTTGGTCGACCAACTGAAGAAAACCCAATGGGGAAAACTTAACATCCGGTCACCCGTGGTACCCATCTCCCTATCGCCTTGAGTCGTTGACCTTCCCACACCAGTACAAATGATTTCCAGGAGGGACTGACTCGCCACAATTCACCGTAAGAAATTCACAAGCAATCAAATAGTCAATTTTTGCTAGCATGCACCGGGTATATGGCGGCATGTCCTACTATGCTTCAATCTTCGGGCAGTAATGCTCAGCTCCACTTTTGATAAGGAGAATGGGAGCACTTTATTTAGGGATAAACCTGGAGGAATCCTTCAACTCCGGTTATCCCCAACTAAGGCTCGACTTAAACAGATGCCTGCTCGTCAGAGCAGGACCCATGCTTATAATAGTAAATTGCAGTAATGAAAATGCAGTAATTAAAGCTGCTGATAATATACGCTGCTTAAAAATGTGGTAATTAAATCTGCTGATAATATACGCTGCATAATTAGAGTGCTAGAATGAAATGTGACCAGTACAAAACTGGAGTAGTACTGAAACGAAAGTATTGAATTGAACCTGACCAGTACGGGACTGAAGTAGAACTTAATTGAAAGTTGTGAATTAAAATTGAATAGTACGGGACTGGAGTAGAACTGAATTGAAAGTAGCAAATTGAACCTGACCAGTATGGGACTGGAGTAGAACTGAGATGAAAGTACTGAATTGAACTTGACCAGTACGGGACTGGAGTAGAACTGAATTGAACTTGACCAGTATGAGACTGGAGTAGAACTGAAATGAAAGTACTAAATTGAACTTGACCAGTACAGGATTGGAGTAAGACTGAATTGAAAGTAATGAATTGAACTTGACCAGTACGGGACTAGAGTAGAACTGAAATGAAAGTTCTGAACTGAAATAAATAAAGGAATTGAACCAGTACAAGACTGGAATAATCATAAAGAAAATGATTAGTATTCCAATCACTCCATTCAGGAGGCTTTAGTTCCATCTCTGTTCTCAGGAGGTATTTTCAGTTCCTTCTCCGTTCTCAGGAGGTATGTTAAGTTCCATCTCCGTTCTCAGGAGGTTTAGTTACGTTCTATCTCCGTTCTCAGGAGGTTTCTTTGAGTTTCACCCATTATTAAGATCCGATAACAATTCAGCTGTGCCCTTTTTAATCACGAATTAATCGGATTAGGGGAAGCTTATTATGAGTTAAATCTTTAATATTCATCCGAGAATAAATATCAATTCGATTTCTTGCGTCAGACCGAATCCGAGAATCTCGTTAGAGGGCACATTCTTCCTCGAATTTCAACCTCGAAAATAATTTTTTTACATGAGGGGAATTATTCACCCGGAACGAGGTTGTGGACTATTTTTCTCGAAACTCGTACTTTCATCTTCCGAGTCTATCCAAAATGCTCGAGAGTTATTTGAAAATGAGGCGTTTGGCAGTTTTGCAAAAACCCCGAAATACTCAGCGCTTGAAATCTTGCCTCAATAACTCTCATCGATTAGTCAATTGAACTTAATATTCAATATATAAAATGGTCGCGCACTTCGATTTCCATTTTCGAAGAATTCGAGCGCGTAAATTTTCGAGCGCGACCCTAGGCTCCAAGAAATTGGAAAAACTTCAATTTTTATTCCATGGTTCCCAAATTTTAATACAACCTTTAAGAGGGCCTAAAAGAGCCTAGTAATTTTTTCAAAAATATTCGAGCAATTTTGGGCCCCTAAATTGGGCAAATAATTCTTTTTTAGGATTTTAAAAATACCAAATCAATCCCAAAAATTCCTGAAATTTTTGAGGAGATTGCGCTCATCAAGGGAAATAATTTTCATGTTAAAAACTTTTTCACTAGGCCTCTAGTGTACCCTTTAGAAAATAAAACACTCATTATAATTATAATATTATAATAATCATAATATTATAAAAAATTATAATTTTTATACTCTTTCTTCCCCCACGGCCTGTATAGAGAGCCTGTACAAAACCGCCCCTTACGGGCCTTCTTCGCCGCCGGCTAGCCATTGCTCCGCCCTCGGCCGACTCCTCGGGGTGGGCGCTCCCTCCGGCAGTGGTCTGGCGGCCTGCCGCTGCCGAGGCTATATTTTTTTTATAATCGGAGGGGAGAGGTTGACGGCGGCGGTGCTCCGGCCACCGGAGCTCGTATGCAAAGCATCCAGAGGATAGGGAGGAAGGAGAGGAGAAGTTTTCCACCTGACTTCGGGGCCTTCAGGACTTCTGGCGAGATCTGCCATTAATGGTGGTGGAGGTGGCGGTGGAGAAGCTTCAGGTTGGCTTTCCCGACGAGCTAGGGCTCCAGCCAGGTGGGCGAAGCTTGTTTTAAGCTGGTTAGGAGAGTAGCTGAGGGGTCATGGCCTTGTATAGGCAAGGGGGAGGAGTAATTTGGCTTGGGGAAGGTGTGGGTTTAATCCCACTTGAGCAAGAAGGGCTCTTCTCCCCTCCAGCTGGTTGGAACATATGACACCCATCCAGGGGCCATAGTACAGGCCACATGGTTCCATCCAAGGGGAGTGCTTGATGGGTTGGGCCTTGGTGGGCTTTTTGGCTTAGGAAAGAGGGGAGGGAAAGGGAGTTGGGCCTAACTTGGCCCATGGCCCTCCTAGCCTCTTGTGTGGGCTGATTTTGGTGGTCCAAGGGTATAAGGGGGTGGAGCCTTAACCATCCATGAAGAGGAGGTGTACATCTCCATAAGAAAATTTCCAAAAAATTGTTTTTATGGGGAGTTTTACCAAAAGTCAACCCTAAGGTGGGTCCCACATGCTGGACAAAGTCAAAGTATGTCCAAGACATCAGGGTCTGGTCAAAGTTGGGGTGTTATGTCACAATTGAAGTACGCATGCTTTTTAGTGCACAATTATGCTTGATTTGAGCACGGTTTGACCACTCGTCATCGAAACTTATCGGGATCAATTCCATTGACTTTGTATGACAATACGAATGCAATGCCACTGACCGAGGTCGAATCGGAGTTCGTTTGCTAAGTATTCAAATCTGCGTGTCGTAGAGCGCTAAATTTGTCAAAACGCTCATAATCATCTTTAGGCTTTGAATCGTGACGCAACGAGTTCTGATGCGTTTGTATCATTATACGAAGTCGTAGGAACTGACAGAACTCAAATTAGAGTTCTCTATAACAATTTCCAAAAATCTCATTTTTGCGACGTTCTGCGAGGAATGACCATATCCACCATATGACCTCGAAATTCAATGGAATGAGTTCCGACACACTCGTATTAGCTATACGAGGCCACGAGAATTGAAAGAACTCAAAACAGAGTTCTCTAGCTTGATACCCTGCCTAAGGGTTGCCTCTTACCGGGTCACGGGTAGAGGTTGGGTCACTTTTATTGGGCCACTAGGGTTCTAGTGGCCCAATTAAATCGGGATGTTACAATCCAAAAAATAAAAGGATTTTCGTCCCCGAAAATTTGCTAAAGTAGGGGGAAAAAGCAACATACCTGGGGGAAGAGCTTTGTTTGCTTTTCTCGGACGAGTGCTTCTTATTTCCATGTACATTCATCCCGTCCGCATTTCGACACAATATCTTGACCATCAGAGGTGGTCTTGTTGTGCAGATTCTTTACTTATAATCTACTATGCTGACCGGTTCATGTTGGATGGATCTATCAGACAATAGCTGCACTGGTGGTGTAGGTAGATGCTGCTCTGGTTGCCGGAGGACTCATCTGAAGGATGAGACATGAAACACATCATGAATATTTCTAATTATGGGGAAGGGCTAATCGTAGGCAACATGGACAACACGCTCTATCACATGATAGGGGCCCAAATAGCGAGATCTAGCTTATTCTGCTTTCTCACCGGGAGACACCAGGCATGGGTTTAATTTAAAAAACACCATTTCTCCCACGCTAAACTCCACCGGTCAGTGACGTGCATCATAATATTTGGCATTTTGGCTCTGCGGTTCCCACATTCACTCATGGATTAGCCGCATCGCTGCCGTAGTATCATCAATATAAGTCACTCCTAAGGCTTCCATGTCCTTATCTTGAACCCATATCAATGGGTTCGGCAACGCTTTCCATACAAAAGTCTCGTACGGTGTCATCTTAATGCTGGCCTGATAGCTATTACTATAAGAAAACTCGACAAAAAGCAGTAGTTGTTCCCATGGCTCGATGTGCTATACTTTGCAAACTCAGAGTAGATCCTCCATCGCCCGGTTCATCCCTTCTGTCTGCCCATGTGTCTGAGGGTGGAAGGCGGTGCTAAAGGCCAAATTGTCCCCAAGTAAGCTTGTACCCGCCTCCACTTCTTGGATGTGAAAAGTCCATCACAATCCAACACTATGGACTTCGGCAATCCGTAGAACCGGACTACTTTGCTCTATGAACATTCTGGCCAGAATGTCAATTCTATCACTCCGTCGGTTGGAATGAACTGTGCTATCTTGGTAAGTCGATCCACAAGAACCATAAAGAGTCGCTTCAAGCACAGGATCGAGGTAATCCATGGACAAAATCCATGAAATATCCTCAAATTTCCATTAGGGTATCGGCAGGCTGTAGTAGGCCTCTCGCTGAACCTTTGACGCCACTTCAGATTGGTAACTCTTTTCATTGACAGGCCTGACCATACGGGGTCAAACAAGATCGAAGTTGGTGGACGTACTCTTTTCATTCCGACAGTAAATCGACTTATTCTTTTAATGTCGCATTTCCGCCAGTATAACTAGGATGGATCCCATACAAGAGTAATCTCTAAGTCTAACAAAGTCTGAAATAATTACCTTCGAATCCATCCAAATCTACTATTGGGTGGC